>OZ002742.1:105318112-105953629 GCA_963924295.1 Dioctria rufipes
CTCCAAGATCAGATCAAACTTAACCAGTAACCTCCACCAATAAAGCTTCCCACCCCTTCACAAATGTTTAGAGCTACGATCTCCCAGATGAGAAATAAGTGAACTCCGGAAACAAAATCGAAAACCTATGCTATTTCCCTATGCTGCTGACTACTGAAAGTGATCTCGTATCCCCAACACTCGAGATGAAAAATGTTGATATCAACTTAGAGGCTACGAATCTGAGATGAAAAATAAGCGAACTCCAGAAACAAAATCGAAATCCTATGCTATTTCCCTATGCTGGAGAGTGCTAAAAGTGGTGTCGTATCCACAAAGTGGTCTCGTATCCCCCACGCTCGAGATGAAAAATATGCGAACTTCAGAAACAAAATCGAAATCCTATGCTATTTTTCTATGCTGGAGAGTGCTAAAGGTGATCTCGTATCCCCAAGTCCGAGATGAACAACATAGGTAGTACCGACTAATCCCACCAGGGGACCTTGCTCAAGAAATGGTGTTTACATTCGAAGGAGCAACTATGACCTTTCAATACACGCACCCACAGGACCCAATAATAATAATAATTTGCTAAGAAAACATGAAGCTAAGATGACGTCATGCTGGTATCTACAACTTTCTCGCTAATGAATCGTTAAGCAAGAAAACAGCAAAAACCAAGGAATGCTGGTAGTACCGACTAATGCCGCTGGGGAAGCTTACTCAAGAAATGGTGCTGCACTCGAAATAGCAACTGTGACTTTTCAATACACGTACTCTTTAAACCCAATGATAATAATTTGCTAAGAAAACATAAAGCCAAAGTGATATCATGTTGTGAATTTCGAATGATGTTGATATGAACAACAGCACTTGAAAACAGTAAAACCAAGATGGCGTCATGCTGATATCTAGCACTTCCTCACTAGCAAAAGAAAACAACAAAACCAAGGCATGCTAGTAGTTCCGGCTAATGCCGCTAGGTAACTTTACTCAAGAAATGGCGAGTCCGTAGAAGATTTCTGATGAGAATTTCGTCCCCACTGCCACCCCACATCACTTAGAATCCATTAGCATGAACAAAAATAACTTGATTTGTTAATACGGTAATATCTCGAAAACCAGAGCCCGTAGAGCATTTCTGATGAAAATTTCATTACCCCCCTCATTATTCCCCCACATACCCCCCATCCAGAATCCATTGGCATGAACAAAAATTTCCTACCATTAACTTTTATCATTACTAATATTAATTCAAAAACCAGGCGTAACACTTGAAAACAACAAAAGCCTACACTTAGGCGCACCACAAATCCAAAGAGATGAAAAATGTTGGTGTCAACTTAGAGGCTACGAGTCTGAGATGAAAAATAAGCGAACTCCAGAAACAAAATCGAAATCCTATGCTATTTCCTTATGCTGGAGAGTGCTAAAAGTGGTCTCGTATCCCCAAAGTGGTCTCGTATCGCCAAGACTTGAGATGAAAAATAAGCGAACTTCAGAAACAAAATCGAAGTCCTATGGTATTTCCCTATGCTGGAGAGTGCTAAAAGTGGTCTCGTATCCCCCAAAGTGGTCTCGTATCCCCACCATCCAAGACATAAACCAGTAAGCCAAGACACAAACCCACATTTAGTATGGAATCAAACCACCTATCGACGGTGGCGCCATATGTGGCAAAATCCTGGAAACTAAAACAGTGGGCCAGAATCCGCATAGCGTAACTACTCATATGCATTTAATTTACATGTCGACTTTTTATATTTAGTTGTTTAAATCCTGGTAATCCCATAAAAGATGCACTTGCACCGGTATCCAACAAAAAATTCAGTTCGCAGTCATTAGTAAGTACTTTAATTACAAATTCGCTATCCCGCTGCTTAATTGTATCATCGACTGACAAAATATGCTCTTCTGCACAATTGATATTTTCATGGCTAACAATGTCTTTGTTATAACGGGAGCGCGGGCAATAATATCCACTTCCCGAACAGTATTGCTTTTCATTGTTTGGGCATACTGGCGCAATATGACCCCTTTTATTGCATTTCCGACACACATCATTGAGGAATTTACATTGCGATCTCTTGTGGTGTGTATTGCAACCTGAACATGACTTTGTATGTATGTGTTTGCATTTGCTGATCTCTATTTAGGCTGGAATTTCTACTTTTCGCAAAATTTTTTCTGTATGAATTCGACAATTTTATCTGATTAACATCTGGTACCAGCTCCGGCATTTCATTTTTCAAAATTTTCACTGATTTTTGTGTAGCTTCGTAGGCTTCTGCTATTACCGCTACTTCTTCAAGAGTTGGAGCCGGTTTTTGTAAGCATGCTGTACGCACGGCATCGTGCGGCTTATGCAGAATAATGATGTCTCTGATCAATTCGTCTATAAATTCTTGTTTACAATTTTCAGCTGAGCAAGCATATTGAGAATTACGCGCAAGACCACGGAGGTCTGCAATCCACTCCGTGTACGTCTGGTGTTTACCCATGCGGCACTTCAAAAAAATTGTAACGGGCCGTACATACATGCACTTTCGATTTGAAATGATCGGATAACTTCTGTATCAACTCGTCGGGTTTTTGAGCCGTTAGCTTTGTTGACCCATACAGCTTTTCCAATAGTTCATAAGTTTCAGCACCGATCCATGACAAGAAATATGCTCGCTTTTTATCCTCACTTGAAACACCATAGGCTATAAAATGTTGCTCTAGTTCTTGGATGTAAGTTGACCAGCTTCCTCTCTCCTTATCGAAGGGCTGAAATGGAGGAATATTCTGGGCACTATTTGCTGTTTGCCGGGAGGCGCTAGATTCACCTTGTTTGAGCTTCAATTCTGAAACTAAGTTCACTAAAAAATCATTTTGGCTTTTAACTAGTTTCTCTATCGCGAGAAAATAAGATGTATGTCAACACTGCGAAGGAATTGACTTATTTTAGCCATCTAGGAACTTGGTCAAAATGTTTCTGTAAATTACCGATATTACCATGTACAAAACTACAGCGCACCACGTCACCCCGGACTTCAGTTATCATTTATTGTGCCATCATTATTTATTTTCATTTTAAATGTAGGTATGAGCAAAATTAAGTTAAAAGTATGTTGTGTATAAAAACCACATGCTAGTCATTCTCTGAAGAGCACCGATTACGCCTGCCGAACAAGCAGCACAGCAAAGGGTAGAGCAGGGTAGCTTAGGTTTTTGTAATACATTTGGCAACCTCCACCGGAGTTCGAGGGCAATATTTGAATTTAGTGCCCAGCGCAGCTAATTGTAATTCCTTAGTAATGTCGCGCCCTCTATGTAAAAAAGTAAGAACAAAAAATATGTAATAGACTTAGTATCGTCATTTTTCGTGACCTTTGAGTTTTTTCCACCACGAGCAAAACACAGTTCGTCCAATATAGCAGACGCTTAGGTTAAAAAGTACCCGTGTAATATGTGGCTAAAAGAGCCAAAAAAACCAATATGAAATTGAGAGTGTTATTGCGAAATTAAAAGTTTTTTATTTTTTACGCCTCGAGCTGTATGGTGACATAGTGTGAAATGGTAAGTCGCTAATTTCCAAAGTGGTGAACCCGACCTGATCTACAGTGATAGGTGTGCAAGTGAAAACTCAAAACAAGCAAGTTAACAGTTCGCTAATTCGATTGCCGGTGCTCCTTATATATCGCTATTTTGGACTTGAGACTTTGAGTAGCGCATACGCTTGAGATTCAACGTCGACCTCTAGTGACAAGTAGAGACAGTGAATAATATTACTAAGATTGAAACTTTATCACATGCGTTTACCCATATTTAGCACATTCTAAAACCTTAAGACAAAACCACAAATAGAGCTAATTTATGGACATTAGCTGTGTTTATTTATCTCTCTGATCTGATCCGGTCCGGTTCAATTTTATGCACGTAAAGCAACAACAATGTGTGATCCATTGTTGTTGTTTTACGTACAGAAAATTGAACTGGATCAGATCAGAGAGATTAAAAATGCAGCTATTGATACAGAATTATGATATTTTGTTATTGTTGACACTTATCATATGTTGCTCGTCATTGGAAATTAAATCAATAAATCAATAACCGCAGTGCAAGTTAACACAGGCGATTTTCGCGAATTATATCAATGATAATTATCAATCGCTTTTGCTTCAAATTAAAGTGAACAATTTTTTCTAGAACTTTTTCATTTTTTTCTAAAAAATAAACGAGTATAAAATCCAATCAAACGATTGGTACAAACGAAACAAAGTGACAAACGAAATTGCCAACAAAATACAAATAATTTTACTAAATGCCAACTAACGGCGCGGGAGACGAACAAGAAAACGAACGTCAGGAAGTGAACGCAAATTGAGCCATTCCTCGGATCCCTTTGCCACAAATGAATGAAAATCACATCAAAATGTATTTTATTAGTCTCGAATTTTTGTTTAATGTTTCACGTGTTACTAACGACAATAAAAAATACAACACAGTGATGGTCCATATTAATCCACCACGCCTAATGGAATTATCTTCAATTATCAACAATGTCCCAGAGCAAGGTAAATATGCTTTTATCAAACCGAAATTTATCGAACATTTTGCAGACAGGCAACAGAAACGAATTCAATAAACTTTGGCTGGACACTTACTGGGTGATCAAAAATCAAGACAATTGTATGGTCATTTAGAGCAATTAGCCACGGATTCGTTCACTGATTGGCTTTACTCAACCTTTGTGCAGCAAAAATTCCCGAAACAGCTCAGACAGCCGTCATAGCAATGAAAACAGCATCATTAGCAGACAAGCTCGCAACAGCAGATGCTGTGGGTGAATCAATTCGCCTTCGAAGTATTGATGATATTGCTTCCGGCAGTTCTTCGTCAGTCAGGGTAGCCTCAGATAAACATGTCAACGATAGATCTTAAACATTTCCAAGCATTTCTGAGTTAATCAAATAAATTTCGGGAATGCGATGTGAATTTCAACATTTTCAGAACCAATGCATTCGAAGGAACTCAATAGAGACAAACGAGAATGGTCAAACTCACGGAATTCAGTAAAGTATTTAATCGAATGCTAGTACCATCGTAAATTTGGTAACAAAGCTCGTGTGTGTCGACAACCGTGCACGTTTCGTAAGCAATCTGCAGATGAAAGCGCACCAAACTCCAACACACAACAACGAAGCCGTCTCGTTGCTTCAACTCCAAGTTACGGTGGGCTTGAAGTTACTTCAAAATATCTTTATCGTCTAAAGATCACAGGCTCATCATCATGCAAACAATTTCTAATTGACACTGGCGCGGATGTGCCAGTTATACCATCGAATCTACAAGCAACTGGAATCAAACCCACAGATATGAAACCTTACGCCGCAAATGGCGCAGAAATCAAAGTCTATGGTCAAGTTCATTTAAAAATTAATCTAGATTTCCGTTGAGATTTTTATGGACTTTTTACATAGCAGACGTTACTACGCGGGTCATGGGAGCCGATTTCATTCAATTCTGTGGCTTATTAATCGATCTTAAAACAATCAGCTCATCGATCCTTTAACAGGATTAAAAATCTTCTGCTCTGGAGAAGTTTCTATACATGAGACAAGCCTCAAGCCGTATGAAACTACCGCACATTTCATCGACCTGTTCAGCGATTATAAAGAAATAACGAAATTTCCACTGCTAGGCACGCACGCGAACACTACAATTGTTCACGAGATCAAGACTAATGGGCAACCTTCTTTCGCACGACCACGTCGTCTTAAACCAGAAAAGCTTAATATAGAGAAACCCGAATTCGAACTGTTAGTGTCAGCTGGAATTTGTCGTCCGTCGAAAAACGACTGGGCTACTCCTTTACATATTGTTAAAAAGCCAGATAGAAAATGGCGGCCATGCGGTGACTACCGTGCTTTGAACGCAATTACGGTACATGATCCTTATCCAATTCCGTATTTAACATATTTCACATCGATTCTGCATGGAAAGGCTATTTTTTACAAAATCGATGTACAAAAAGCATATCATCAAGTCCCTATCGTTTCGGAAGATATTCCGAAGACAGTTATAACAACACCATTCAGATTATTTGAATTTTCATACATAGCATTTGGGCTGTGCAATGCTGCACAATCCTTTCAACACTTAATTCGTGATATATTTCGAGGATTAGACTTTGTGTTTCCATATCTAGATGCGAAATGTGAGTTACGAAAATCAGAACTAGTTCTTCTTGGTCACTTGATAACACCATGAGGTATCAAGCCTATTCCAGTACTATCAAATTTTACAGAAGATTCATTCCTCAAACTATGAAATTGCAAGCTCCGCTATTTCGCATGATTCCAAACAACAAAAATAAGGATAAACGTGAAATAGTTTGGATGAAAGAAGGATGTACAGCATTCGAAAATTGCAAAAAATCAACTCGCGATCGTACCAGAACTTGCTCACCTTATGATTTGAGCCGGATTATCGCTGTACGTAGATGTATCTGATTTTGCTGCAGGAGCGGTTCTTCATCAGTTTGTTTATAATGAAATTCAACCTCTCGGATGTTTTTCAAAGAATTTCGATGATTGTCAATTGAGATACAGTACTTACGATCATGAACTCATGGCTATGTTTCTGGAGGTTCGTCATTTCATGCACATGCAAGAAGGCAGACAGTGCCACATCTACACAGATCACAAACCTGTAACGCTGGCCTTCAAACAAAAGTTGGATGCTTCCGAACGTCAAGCTCTCCAACTCAACCGAATATCTTACATCAAAGATTTCGATAATATTCCAGCCGATTTACTTTCACGCATTGAAGCCATTCAAACAGCAATGAGCCTCGACTACGAACACCTAGCTTTTGATCAATCAACCAACGAAAAATTACGAAGTTTGCTGGCCTCGGAAAACGAAAACATCTGTTGGATATGAAAATGCATACCATTCCAGGTACGTTAAGGCAAATTTACTGCGACTGTTCGAGAAAGAAAATTCGTCCGTTTATTACCAAAAAAATCCGCAAACGTCGTTTCGCACGCAACACACAACCTCGCTCATCCGGGTAGACGTGCTACAGCAAAATTGATTGATTGAGATTCATTTGGCTAGGTATTATCAAAGATAGCGCGAAATTGGTCAAACTCTGTGTCGAATGCCAACGAGTAAAAATCAATCGACATACATCAACATTTGCACAAGCGTACGATTCAACTTCTGAACGTTTTAAGCACATTCGGACCTTTTCCTCCGAACATGGACAACAAATATTGCCTCACGATCATTGACCGCTTTACAAGATGACCTGAAGCTCTACCCATTCCTGACCAAACCGCCGAAACAATAGCAAAGGTACTGGTTCTGGTTGGATTTCAAAGTTTGGAGTTCCAGCCATAATTACATCAGATCGTGGTCGATAATTTGTATCGAATATCTTTTCCGAACTAACGACAATTCTGGGAATTAGAAATGTCACGACATTACCATACCATCCACAAGCGAATGGGTTAATTGAGAGATGGCATCGAACCCTGAAATCGGCGATTCCTTGCAGCAATACAGATGATAGAACAGAACACCTGCTTACAATTCATACAAACATATAAACCAGACATCAAGGCATCGTCTGCCGAATTAGTTTGTGAAACCACATTACACAAAGAAACCAGAATCAGCCGTCGTCATAGAACTGAGAAATGCGATGAAGAAGATTCAACCAACTTCACTACATGGCGTTCTACACCTACTGTTTTCGTTCACAAGTCTTTACATACAACGTCACATGTTTTTATTCGCAACGACTCGATTCCACCAAGCCTTTAGTAGCGTCATTTTTCGTGGATTTTGAGTTTTTTCCACTACGAGCAAAATAGTAGACGTTTAGGTTAAAAAGTACCCGTGTAATAGGTGGCCAATAAAACCAATAATGAGTTAAGAATGTTATTGAGAAGTTAAAAGGTTTTTATTTTTTACGCTTCGAGCTGTATGGTGACATAGTGTGAAATTGTAAGTGGCTAACTTCCAAATATATATAAGTAAATGACGGACCGCATATTGCATCTGGTTTGGTTTGCGCAAACTTTATATGTAATTATGTGTCTAGTGCTCGGTCTCTCATCCGCACTTTACTCGTTTGAGCTGTGTTTCATAATGTACAAGTGGTGTAATGATCGTGATAAGCCCCTCATCCCATGTGGTTGTGGGTTGCTTGACAATGTTATCTTACAGGGAAACTTCTGAATCTTAAAGAAATTTAACCAAACATCTTTTCATCAATAACTACTTCGAATTTATTTAATCTAAGAATTCTAAACTTTACAGATTTACAAAGGCTGAAAATATTTCGAGCGTGGAGGAACTTGTATATAAAATTCGATTCCTAAATTCATTAGTTGACACCAAATCCATATACGAAGATAGCGCTGTTGAATTTCAAAGCCTCTTAGATTCTTACGAAATTGACGATGATTCATATTTTGATTCCAAAAGAGTGCTTCAAATGGTAATTACAATTTCTTACAAACATTTCTGTATTAAAGACACAGGCTCTAATATTTACCTTTTTTACATTTTTAACGAAATTTAGTTGGCGCCAAAATGTGAGGAATTATTAATAAAATGTCATTGGCTTGGAAAAAGATATGATTGTATGGAGCTTTTCCATCTGGAAGCTACAGAGAGTGGATTTTGCTGTATTTTTAATTATGTGAGGAATTCTGCACAGAAAAGGTAAGTAGATAGTTAGATATTGTTACAAAATATAAACTCGCGTTTTGCAAACGTAACAGGCCTTTGCCTCGAAGTGTAAAAATATTAGATCTAAATTTGAAAATGGTACCAACATTTTCTTTGTAAGGTTTCCACAGACAATTTTTTATTATATTTTGTTTTCATAAAACAATTGAGAATGCCTTTGCAAAATTTTATGTCCACGGGTTCTATGTGCATATTTTTATTTTCCATAGATGAAATACAATATACATACTACTGTATTACATATTATTTTATTTGCTGATCTGAACTGGTTCAGTTTTGTTTACCCCTATATGTTATATGACATCAACCTGGTTCTTATCCAGCTTCTGTTCAGCAGAGTGAAATATTTTTATCTAAAGAAAAATAAGGGAAGATAGGACATTTAATTAAAAAACAAAGGCATTATGATGGAAAATATTGATATAAGAGGTTTTTTTAACTCCCAGTTTTTGCATTGGCGTAGAGCTCGAAGAGCTGGATTGTTGTTTTTACAAGTTGAGCTATACCGCTTGGAGTTCTGTAACTCGCCGAATTTGTTTCGAGAATTCCCGAATTCTCTATTCTTAATTCTACGGTATTTTGCAAAAGAAAAAGTAAGTGGAAAAATTCTCAACTGGCAGTATTGTCTGTTTTTGTTGTATTTTGTGAAGGAACCTAGGTACCTAGGAATTTTCACATTAAATTATGAATGAATCACATATCCTGGCTACATTTAAAAAACAAATTTTGAATCTCCATGCAACACTTACATAAATATATGGATTTTGATGATTCAAGATACCCATTTAAAATTTTTAATCACGCGAAAATGGTCAATCTTATCGTCTTCCAGTACATATGTGACGCTATAAAAATATGCACGTTAAAGCTTTTATGTAGGATGAAATCGCATCTACTTTTGTCTCCTAATCAGACATGTCATTAGTTTTTGTGCCCGATAAATGGTTTCGGAGATAACTGCACAAGAAATGAATCAGTCCTTCTTCGGATGAAAAACTGGCTGTTTTTTGGTACAAAAATGGACATATTATCAACTCATTATTATGAAGAACTGATAAATGGTGGAAATTCACTTTCCATGAGAAAAATTTTCAAAAAAAAAAACTAATGGTTGTGATATAAAGGATATAAATAACGGAAGAAATATATGCAAAATACAAGAACTGGGGGTATATATGATGGGCGGTAAAAATTCCTCCCTGCCAGATGTCACTGCTCTATCATATTTTCTCCGAGTTCTAATTTTTTCTGATCCTACATACACTCCTATCCTCATCTCCATTCTCCAGTTATTCCAGAAAAACTAAAAAAAACATACCCCTGCATCTCTCAAACACTACCCTACTAAGAAAAAATTTGTCTCGACGTCGAAAGGTGATAGACCTATGTACCTTCAATATTAAAAAAAAGACCAACCACTTACACCAAAAACTCATACCTTTATCGTTCCTGGCGATTGGCTCTTTTTTCCACTTCTCAAGTTTTCCCTAATTCTCCAAATAAATTAATGAATTGCGAATGAAGAATTATACCCTAGGCATGCGGGACATATCAATGATTATTTGTTCAATTACGTAATGCGACCATTGATCATTCCTGCTTTGGGGTAGCACATGGTAATGATGGTCTTCACGTAGGGTTACCAGACATACCAGCCAGAAAAGAGAACATATTGCCCAAGAAAAAGAGTACAAAAGAGTATTTAGTTATGGATTAATTAATGATAATTAGAAATATAAATGTAAGAAAGCAAAATCAATTAGTTAGTTTTTTTAAATAACGTTATTATGTACATAACAGTTCTTAATTTAAATATACTTTATATACATTATATACTTTATACCCCAAAACTTATTCCTTTCACCTGCATTCTAAAAACAAATTAAATTTAAGCTCAGTCTTCAGTTTTAGATATACTTATTTAACAATTTTTTCATATGTTTCTCAGAGCTTCTTATATGCTTTAGAATTTCTGTTTTATTTAAAATATACTTGTAAAATTCACTGCAGTTAAAATTCTTGAAACTATATTTAACTTTAATTATATTTTCAATAAACTAAATTGATAACTTATCTCGCTCGTTTGTCTATTGAGAATTAATTAAACTAAAAACGCGCTCGAGATTTGCATTATGGGATGGAATTAAAAAAAGTATATGCAGATTTTCAGGAGTTCGGAATGTTGTTTTATTTTACTCTTTTTTAAGCATGTCAACCACTTTTCGTGAGCTAACCTACTACTAAATCCTTCGTCAACTTTCATATAACTTAAAAACGCTTTTAAATGTTCAAATTCATCGATTTGGATTGAATCGTGAATGATAATTTGATTTTCTTAAAACAAAAAAAACAGGTCCTCAATGTTCTGCCAAGTAGGAGTTTCTCTTAATGCAATCCAACAAAATCGTTCCATATCTTTCAGTTGTCCAAGCCACGTTTCTAAATATTCTAAACAGCTTGCATATTTTGGTTTTCAATTTCTTTAATTTTACTGCCAAAAAGATATGTTAGGGAATAAAGGAACCAAAGATAACTTTTGTTTAAAGATTCAGCAAAAAAATGTTATTAAAAACGGTGGATTGTGGTGGTTGGAATTTGACCAATTTGGCCAATACATTATTTACAATTGCACGACCCAATGAAACCCTTAATGCAGTTTTAGAATCATGTTCAGTTTCGATGTGCAATCCATAGATTTATAGCTCAGATGATGATACACAGTATGGAAAGACAGAGCACCTTCAGCTGCACTGATATGATCAGTTTCCGAAATAATGGCTACAAATCCATCTAATTTGACATTTGATAACGTACATTTTGTGTTTTTGGGAACTATGTTTTCCTTTATTTTCAAGGGACACAACTGCATTACATGATTCACATAATACTTCATATCCACTTTTTGTCTTTTTAAACATTGGAAACACTTCGAAAATTTGCACTTCCTTCTTGCCATGACATGTATTGTATTTCCTAAAGATTAAAGACTTAATAGATCTGAACTAAGTAAAATATACTAGCTGTGTACCGTTTTCAATCCTACTCACAAGTACTTAAATAAAACAAATTCTGCAGCACTGTCTCCGAGCTGTCTAGTCTAGCTAATAGTTATGTTATGTCAACTGGTTCTTTATAAGATTGGTCTTCTTCTTACCGAACTACAACGCCTTCTCATTTCACTATTGAAGTTCAACATTCTCAAATATCAAATATTTAGTTAATGTACTAGAAGAATAAAAATGTTGTAATAATTCATATTATTTTATTTGAAATTTGGATTCCTAAGTAAAATAGAGCATATTCCACCCTATACTTCATGTAAATAGATTTGAAAGACTTGATTTGACACATTAATTGTGGCAGTTGTGCATACTAGTGAAAGTTTACAAACGTCAAGTTCACGTTTATAGCAATAAAATGGAATCTTCTTTTAACTTAAAATAATCAAAAATATTAAGACGACTTGTGCATCAAAGAATAAAGCGTGTTTAAATAAATTTGTGCAACATGCAGAAATTAAAAGCGACTCTCATATCAAGTAAACAAAAGAAATTTGCAGACTTACATCGACACTTGAAAGAACATACATATAAAGAGGGATTTAAGAAAATACTTAAAAGTAGTACCTATTTAAAGGCTCGCAGCATCAATGTTTGGGGAATTGAAGATTCCACTTATGAGAAAACTATTCGATAGAACTTCGTTCAAAATTATAGTGTCAGATATGGGAAATTTGGGAAGAGTAGATTCAAATATGAGCTATAGCTTTCAGCCCTGGAAAAACCTGTAGCGTTGCTATTTATGCACTATTGTCTTCGGCTGAATATAACATAATAGAGAATTTGTTTGGAGTCGATAGAGCTTCGCTGAGAAAACTCGTTCTCGAGTTTTGTAACGTGGTACGCGCAAAGCTCAAGACTCTATATTTGAATAGTTACCCACTAGTACATACAAAAATTTTAGTAAAAATCAAAGCATTTGAGAAAATTGGGACTCCCACAGTGCTTTGGAGCGATAAGTGAGCAAAAAATTTAGTTTAATTTCATTTAGCAAAGTCAAATATCTAATTTCATTACTTACAGAAGCAACTCCTCATACATTTTTGAGAACTCGTCGTTAAAAAGAATACTCGAAAGTAATGACCTTTTCAGAAACACTGTATTAATAGAAGGTACCAATATTCCAAGCATTCTGCTATATGATTCTGCTTTTCGATTATCACCAATGGTCATGAACATTTATCCGTTTTCTAATGTTCAACCCTCCATTGAAACAACATTCAACAGAAATCTTTCGAAATGCCGCCGAGTATTAGAAAATGTTTTTGGCCAATTAAAGGCAGATTTCAAAGATTGCGTAAAGGACTGGAAGTAAAAATAGATAATGCATACAAAATTGTGGAAGCCTGCTGCATATTACACAGTTTCTGCATAGAACAGCAAGAAAAAGTTACAAATTCTTGGCAATATGAACGCCAAAATGCCTCAGTCCAACTGCAAACGTTTCAGCCAACTACTCTCATCTCTTGGAAATCGTATAAAAATACGAAACGCGAGACTTAAATATATTTATGTGTAACTAAAGGGTTTTCCAATAAGAGGTGCTATTTTAATTAGCCCGCTATTTCGGTAGATGTCACTTTCGGAGCTGTCATTTTTTGACATTTGACAAGTAGAAACTACGCCATTAATAAAAATGGAACGATACACGATTCAACAACGCATCGAAATTATTAAAATTCACTATAAAATGGTGAAAATGTGGCAGAGACGGTTCGTAAAACTCGAACATTTTTGGGTCGTCGTGAAGCACCTTGTCGGACCGCAATACAGAAATTGGTAGAAAAATTCGAACTGTCGGGACAAGTTAGTGATGTGAAGAATAAAACCCGTGCACGTCGCTCAAGAACAGCCGAGAATATTGCTGCTGTAGCCGAAAGTGTTGAAGAAAACCCAGGTTTGTCCATTCCTCGTCGTTCTTCGGAATTAGGCATTCCACAAACGTCATTACACCGTATTTTGCATAAAGATTTGGGTCTTAAGGCTTATAAAATTCAGTTAACACAAGAACTCAAGCCGGCCTATCATCAACAACGTCGAGTCTTTGCTGATTGGGTCCTTGAAATGCATGAAAATGATCCGGAATTCCATCGGAAACTCATCTTGATGATGAGGCCCATTTCCACCTCGATGGCTTCGTCAACAAGCAAAATTGTCATATTTGGGGCTAGGAAAACCCAAGAGTTATTGTTGAAAAGCCTCTCTATCCTCAACGTGTGACTATTTGGTGCGGTTTATGGTCCCGCGGGGTCATTGGACCTTACTTTTTCGAAAATGAGGCTGGAGCAACAGTTACGGTGAATGGATTGCGCTATCGACAGATGATTAATGATTTTTTATGGCCGGAATTGGATGGTATTGATCTGGACAACGTTCACTTTCAACAAGACGGCGCTACGTGCCATACAAGCAACGAAACCATTGATCTTTTACGGGAAAAGTTTCCGGACCGTGTTATCTCTCGAAGAGGTGATCACAACTGGCCACCGAGATCTTGTGACTTAACACCTTGCGACTTCTTCCTTTGGGGCCACGTGAAAGAGAAAGTCTACGCCAACAGCGCAGCGTCGATTCAAGACCTCAAAGATGGAATTCGTGAAGCTATCGAGGACATAGGGCAGCCACTTTGCGATTTGGTTATGGAAAATTTCATGAAAAGGATATGGTCCTGTAGGCATGGTCGTGGTGGTCATTTGGCTGATGTTATTTTCCGTTATTAACGGCAAACCTTCCTCTTTATAATGAAATAAATATCCGATCATTTGTCTCAAAAAATGGTATTTTTCTTTGAATATCAAAATAACACCTCTTATTGGAAAACCCGTTATTATGAAAATGTTAACTATATTAAAATTCAACTTGTATGCAGCTATAAATTTATTTATTTTCCTTATAACTGTTATTGAATATTTGTTCTTTCATTCGTAAACTTCGATCCATGAAGTCTTGTGTTATTGCGAACCACTTTTCCCCGTTCGCGTTTGACTTTGCTAACAATTCTTTTGTTTTTCTTAAGTCGCTCTCTTTATTTCTTTCAGAATGTCGTGAGTGCATTTTTTTTCTTTTTAGCCCGAGCGTGATCAAACGACGATGATGACGGTGCAGGCGAGGACAACAGTGGTAGTGAAGGCACCGGCGATGGTGAAGACAATGGCGGTAGTGGCGACGAAATGCTGCATGGCTGTTTAGTAGAGTGCTTCTGCTTGCTCGGAGTTTTAAGGAGCGTTTACAATGACAAAGTAGAGTGGAGTCACCAGATTACATTTTCTCTCCTTGTCTCAAGCTTGCACTTTAATATAAGTTCTTCGCGTTTCGTACCAGAGTGGATTTTGCAGAGTAGCGTCAGATTTGAAAAATTCCTAATCTCACGTTGGTGAGGTGATGAGAGCAAATGCAATCTGGTGACTCTACTCTACTCTGCAATTGTAAACGCTCCTTTATGGTGCAGCAACCGAAGCGGTTGCTACTGATGTGGAGGGTAGAGGTGACACTAAAAGCGAAAACATTAAGCTGTTGGAGCCTGCCGATTCCTAAAATTTAGAAGACACGAAAAATAACGCTAACAATGATTAACACAAATATAGTGCTTTTGTGCATGGTACTGACGTCATTGAACATGAAGCTCCGAACAATCTTGTGGATATCATTGAAAAACTCCCAAGCCGATAGTGAGCCCTCAGACGGTACAATCACTTCTTTCTCGCTTCTGAAATCGCAACACATCAGATATTTTATTGGCATCAACAAATTTACCTGTATTTCTGGGTGCTGTTTTTTTTACCTACAATTCGTTGGGTGTGGCGATTTCTCCCATATCTTTCAGTTTTATGGACATATCCGTATAGATGTGACTATTTCTTCGCACCCTTCTTAGATCTTTTACAAACAAACGCCACAGCTCGCACAATTTATATAGTTCGCCGGTTCTCCGCATTTTTTTTCCTTTCCTCTTTTTCCATCTATGATGAATTATAAATTATTATACCCTAGATGAAATCTATAGGGTATACTAAGTTTGTCATTCCGTTTGTAACACATCGAAATAATGATCGTAGAGCAAAATGGATTGCACACCCACGCATAATATTAAAAGTTATTTTGATTTTTCATGTCCGTCCGTCTGTCCGTCTGTGTGTCAGTCCGTCCGTCCATCTATACATCTGTGCGCACGATAACTCGAAAAAAGCGTGGGGTTTCCATACAAAACTTTCGTTTTCTACTATATATGTGGACACTGCCTGAGAACGCATCGATATAGATTACTGAAATTTGCTACTACAAATAAAATTTCAAAAGTGGACTTAGTCGGGCAACTCCTTCTTAGTGTTGCCATATAAAAATTTAAGTTTTTTACGTATACTGTGAAAACGATCAGTCCAAGACATTTTTATTGTACTAAAAACTTCTTCAGAATACGAAATCCTATAAAATTGGTTATACCTAATCATTTTTTCTGTCCGAAAAACCATTCTAGAAATATATGCGAAAAACCACTTCAAAAATCAAACTTGGACAGAAGGGTGACAATACGAGATTTCATACGGGCATTCATCTAAGGTATCATAATAATTGGTCTTAGACCAATTCTAGCTTTTTTACTTGTTTAAATCGGTTTGAAAAACATTCAACAATTAACCTTGAAAATGTATTATAAAGTGACAACCTGACAACGAAATGAAATTATATCTGACAAAAATATCTGGAAAACCGGCTGACTTTTCCAACAACATGCAGTTTCTCACCACTGAAAGCACTTTCATCGGCAAGGGAATGACAAGCAAGCAACCTAATAAGCAAAGATTCGAGATGTGGAGTTCTTTCACAGAATTCCAGTGGAAGAAAGTGATGGCATGCTGACACACACAGTTGTTTTTAGCCCCTTACAGGACGCCATTTTCAGTTTATAGATGTCATTCACAAACAATATAATAAAATTATTACAGTTTACCGGAGTAGGTCGTATGTACCTACATTTTAGTCAAGGTTTTACGCTATTACTATTTTACTGAAGTTTTTTCTGTACTCTGATACCACTTTCTCCTTAAATTGATAATTTGTACTAGCGACTAAGTAGAAACTCTTTTTTAAAGATTGACTCTGCAACACAATTCAATGTAGCATTTTCATTGCAAAAAGAGCATTGGAATCCCTAGGAATTCCATATAGAAATGCCATGGAAAAGTCTTAGAATTCTCAGCAAAAATAAGAAGGATAAAATATGTAAATCTGTTAGATTTGCACGTTCAGTTCCAACCACCAATACAATCAAAAACCTGGAATATCGACGCAGTTCCCTACGGCTAAAGAAGCGGAAATCCGTGCGCAAATAGTACGGATTTCCAGTTAAGCTCGTCAAAAATGACAAGTAAAACGACCGGAATTCCATTAGAATTGCTTCATGGTAATTGGTGCAATGACGAAATGAATGAGCATTACGCCAATGATGTAATAATGCACGAGCTGTATCATGACAATTGCTCCGCCAATGATTATTGATATGGCCCATGTACCAATCGTATTAGGAAGTTTTAAACGGAGATAACGAAAGTTCTCATCTCCTAAGTTCCCCAATTCTCCGTGCTATCTAAAATTACATTGCATCGGGTAATTATTGCACTTGCAGACGCTTACTCAACAAACACGTGCAGTCTCAATTTAGAGTAATGCCTAACCTGAAGTTTTGCGTGAGAAAGTTTATTCATTCCCACTAATGGTGTAACTCTTCCCTTTGCCTATAGAAGTTTTGGTCTGATGTTCCTTTAAATCCTTTTGGTCATATTGGATGTTGAACTTGTTGGCTGTCTTAGGTCCATATGTTGTTCGTAGATGAATTTTATTTTCGGATTGTAATAGTTGAATCTGAGTCATGTTGTTAGTGTGAAGTTCTCTCATCATCTCCAATGACAGAAGCTATTCATACTCCTTCTGCAATGTAGTTGGTTGAACGATCTGAAGTAAGGCCTGAAGGATTAATATCTCCCTAGACTTAAATGATTGACCACTGATTTCGACAGTGACATAGCGGTATTTTACGAGAAATGTGCTTTCGAGGAAGTGGCTGATATTTGCAAAGATTATTGTACCATTGAATTGATTCAGTATAACAAAATGCCATTTTCGACTTCCTCTATTTAGCAGATTTTCTTGATCTAGGGTGTTAGTGGCTAATTTAAAATCTTTTTTGGAGAACATCATTGAATTAATTATTCCTTCTGTTGCCGGATGAATAGCGTATCTAATGTAAACCAATTCTTCTTTTATTACTCTAATTCTAAATTGCTTTCCTAATGCTAATGTTGATTTCTTGTAGTACGACTTATATTATTAATTCTTTTATTATACAATTCATTAATTATTATCTGCCTATTATTATTGGTTAAAATATTATCCATCCAGTCGTTTAATAAGACAAAATTGTCATGGATCCTCTGGATCTCCAGCAATCCTCTTTAATGCGCCTATGATATTCATGGATCTTTTCGCTCTATGTGGTCTGATGTTCTCTAACATTTACTGAATTTAAAGCAGCTGAACACTGAAGAAGAATAAGGTGTCCTTTAGGTTCTTCTTTATGCTTTTTATTGCACGTTCAGTGAATTTATATATTGTTTTCGAATAAATATCGATATGAAAGGTATCTCCTGGTTAGTTTGGAATTGGGGTAGGATTGATGATTTTACTATTTGTGCACTTATTACTGAGCGCGTAAATCAGAGGCTGGTGATCGGTGAATATTCTTACTTTTCTTGAGTCCTAGAAGAAGTTACGTAGCGAGTTGAGTGCCCAGATGATAGCGGGTAAATATTTCTCATTGGTAGCATAGTTTACTTCCGTTTTACTTTTAAAGTTCTAAAGAGAAATGTAATCGGCTTGCCATCCTTCGAAAGAAAGACATCAATAGCATAGTCGTAGGCATCAATGGTTAACACAAATTATTTATTCAGGTCTGGATGAACCAAGATTACCTCTTTCGAGACAAGGGAGTTTTTAAGATTCTTGAATGCTTCAATTGCTTTTTCAGTAAGGGCAATGGATTTGTTTGGTTTTTGTTTTTTGGACTCTTGTCCATCTTCCCATTTTAAAACGGCTACGAAGGGTTTCGAAATTTTCGCAATATCTTAAATAATTCGACGATAATATCCTGACATATCGAGGAAGGATCGGTCAGGGTTTTGTGAGTAGAGATATTGGAGATTGCATTTTCTTAGGATTGGCTTTTATTCCATTCTTTGACATGAGAAATCCTAAGAACTTTACCTCTTGTTTAAAATATTTACATTTGTCAAGCTGGACCTTCGTGTTCGCAGCTTCTAAAGGTTTGAAAACTAGCTCGAAATTTTTGTTATACAAAACACTATATTTCTATATACATATGTTGTTTATACATTCATCGGTCAATAACAAATATAGAGGACTTCAAAGCTAAACCAATTCCACTCTTATCTCAAAATGAGCAAAATTATAGTTACAATCTTCTGACATTAAGTCATCGTTGTTCTTACCTACATTTGACAAAACTTCACCGATCTCCGGTATCGGGTATCTGTCAGGTACGGTTATGATATTAAGTTTTCTGAAATCAATCACCAATCTGAGTTTTTTTCACCAGAAGCATCCAACTTCTTGGCTACTATCCAAACTTGCGAGTTATAGGATTTAGATGATCGTTTAGCAATTGTTTGAGAGGTATAAGTCAATTTGTCATGAGGCTCGGCGAACAATTTATTCACTTCCTTAAGATGTTGTTTAATTTTGTAGTTTGTTCTCGTTCATTTGGGAGGTTTGTACACTCAGAGAAAGCAACATATTAAAATAAACAAAAAATATATCAAACCAACAATTTTCGTATTTGAAAGTGATTCAACTGTAAAAATGTTTGATTCAAACCAGCATTGATTATTCATTGAGGCGATTTACTTGCCAACAATAAAAGTGGCTTGTTCAAACGTGTTTGTTTGTTTTTTACCAACAAGAAATACGTTTAGCTCACACGTGTATGATTGTTGGTTTAAACACATTTTTACCAACAAGAAAAACGTTTTGCTCAAACGCGTAGGATTGTTGGTTTCAATACATTTTTACGAGTACAAACAAGAAATATGCTTAGTTCAAACGCGTATGATTTGAATACTTTTTTACCAAGAAGAAAAATATTTTGATGCTGATCAATTCTTTATGCATGCATTAAATACCAATATTGGCTCTTCTTAGTTCTTTAATTAGAGTAACTAAGACTGTTGTAATCCCGCTGTAGATATGTAGGTTAGTTATCCGATATGCAAACCTATGTAAAGATATTTCAGTTAAAATCAGACACTCCGAGTGATTAAATCGAAATATTGTAGTACTCAAGCACGCGTTGTTTCATTTTATAGAACACCTTTTCCACAATCAGCATCCTAGATCCTTCTTATCATAAAATTTTTGGTCCTTCGAGCCAAGGATCTTATGGAAATCAAGGTGTTCATCGATCGTACTGTACTACGTTATTACTTATTCGCGCTTGTATTTAAATTACTCGCATGAATATCGTAACTTTTATTATGTAAAAGTGCAAAAGTGCAATAGGCAATTTATCATTAGAAACTACATCTGCTTAATTAAATTCATCAAAATATTATTTTCGTTCTTTCAAAAGAATCACGCCATAAGTGACATACATACATACATACATATATACTGCTGGTTTATATACACTTCGGATATTATAATAATATGATGCTGTGGTGATTACTAGCGGTACAAAAGTATTGCAACAATAGTGTGAGCGAAAGGCAATCATTGTCAATATAGTATGCGTTCCAATTTGGAAACTTTTATTTAGATAGTGTTAAATTGTGAATTCCTTCATAACAATTCAGTGACCATTTCCTCAATATACTTGTGACTTTGACAAGTGACCTGTATTAGTGCAGTATATATAAACCGATTCAGATAGCAATAATTTCCCAATATAGTGATAAAAGCATACTAAAATATATTTGTGAGGGATATTGAGATAGTGCTGTCTGTATACATGATGGAAGCCTTATTTAGTCAACAAAATACCAACATCAAAGCTATAAATATTTTCATGGATAACACATTCAAAACAGGTAAAGAATTTAGAAATAAACATTGTTTTCATGCACGTATAAATCTCTTGAACAATTACTGGAATAAATTTTATGACATGCATCAACAGATGATCGCCAAAGCAACCAGTGACAGCCTGCAAAAGGAATCTTCCGAAAATGTTCAAAGAATGTGCCACAGAATTAAAAAAATTACTGGATAGAACAGTGGATATCCTCCCAGCGTTAGAAGCTCTCAAAAGATCGGTAGATAAATGAGAAGATATAGTAGTATTTATGACAGTAGAAAAGCTTGAAGCAATAAGACGCAAAGAATGGGAAATTTCTATAAATAATTTGCCAAATTTACCACCATTCAAAACTTTAGAAGAATTTCTACTCAGTAGGCTTCGAACATTGGAAACAGTTGAAACAGTTAAGCAATGTCAGAATCATAAAATTTCATTTCGCTCTAATAATTCATGTTCAACGACATCTCACTTCACTACGTCAAAGTTTCGTTGTTTCGATTGTTCATATAAAAATTCACTATATGTATATCCTTCGTTTAGGAAGAAGTCAATTCATCAACGTTGGGCTATTATTCGCAGACACAATCTTTGCTACAACTGCTTTCTTCAAGGCCATTCGACAAATAATTGTCCATCAACACATAAGTGCCCAAGAAACAGTTTATTTTATATAGTAGTAACCGTAAAGTTTCCATTACCAAATTATATGACTTAAGTTATATAGACTAGTACTCGAAACCTCTTCGTAACCACTATAAACCCCTTATAGAGCTTAAATGGAGGATTATATAAAGGTTACTGTGACTTGATTTAGGTAACGTTATATAACTAAAAGTTTTATAAAATGAGTAATAAAAATATTCTGGTTACCTTAATATAACTTCTTATATAACCTAGGGTACTCTCGATTTGGTCACAGTAGTGGTTGCGGGTATGTTTCGGTTACCTTTATAAACTTTGTTTATAATGGTGTTGGTAACGTTTCCACAATGCTTGGAATTTTTTCAGACTGATTACTTTTACTGATTGAAATGTTAGGGAAACTAAATTTCGTTATCATTATAAAACAATATAAGGCAAATATTTACCCAACCTATCTTGAAATAAAATTTCGATATTTTTTTGTACTGCATTTTTATCTTACATTATAATTAATAATTATATAATTAATATTTTTACATCTTAGAATTACAATTTATCGACATGTAAGTGGTGAAATTCAGCTGCAATTAAAATTTTACTGTGAATATCATTATAAATACTTCTAAAAAAACAGACCGCTCCAGAAATAAGCAATACTTAATTATTTTAATTAAATAAGAAAAAATTTAAAATTTTCACTAGGTGATATCAATTGATAAAAGTAACATTACATAATTTAGAAAAATTACATATCTAATATGATGTATTTTCTTCATATAAAATTAAAACGGAAGCCATATATCAGCAATTTAAATAATTGGCTTAACCGACATTTTCTTTTTTATCTGCAATGCACAGATGAAAAAATGGCGGTTTGTACTTAAATGAACAAATTACCATTATAAAACTTCAACTACTTTTATATAAACTCTGGCTCTGTTATATAAACTCAATTACCATTACAAAACTTCTAGAAATATTATGTAAACCAAAGGAACTACCATATATGTATATACTGCTTAGTCATAATTTGTTACCTTTGGTAATTTAATATATCTTATAGTAACAAAAAACAGACGTTAGTGAGCTTATATACCCTTTGTGTTACCTTTGGTAATCTTATATATCTTAAAGTAATGACAAATTGTCTGTGTCATGTTCTTCTTTTAATATTTTTTGTTGTACGCTCCTCGGTAGTGTAGTGAATAATTTTAGTTACGAAAAAGAAATGTCATATAAAATCGTGCAAATTAAAGGGGCAGGTCAAGAAGACCTACTTTCGAAAAAATGCTTATTGAAATGGCCAAATACGAAAAAATTTACGTTACTAAAAATTTCCAATTTTTATAACAATCACCTTTGTTACTAAAACGCCATAAATAAATGAAAATAGTTTTATAATGGCGCCATTCGATACTAAAAGTCATTTGTATTTACAACGGTCACCGTAGTTACTACAAGGCCACCAAAAAATGTTACGATATTTTATAGTGGATATATGTATTACCGAAAGTTCCCAATTTTTATTAAGGTCACCTAAATTACTTAAAGGTTGTCGAGTTATATAAGGGTAACCACGGATACCGCAATAAACACTTATTACCGATCAGTTATATAATGCGTTGATGAAGACAAGTATAAAACTTTTTGTAATATTATAAATTACTATAAAACTCTTATATAACCACTCGAATTCTTATATAACCGAGTAACCATTATATATCCCTTATAAAACCACCCATCACCTTCAGTCACCAAAAAATGGAAAAATTGTTACTTGGGATGTCACCGTTGTCAGGAGAAACATCATACCATGCTAAACAAGGAGTCAACGGAAATAGGGAGGAGTCCAGTCAAGACGAATCCTATAGCTGAAAACTGTGGGGGCCAAACCTCAAATACGCTTGGTTCATACTGTTCTTGCTCAAGCTCCTGTAAGCAATTATTATTAGCCACAGCCTGGGTAATAGCTTCATATTCTTCGGGTTCACAAATAAAACTCAGAGCCTTACTCGATCAAGAATCTCAAGCAACCTTTATTTCAGAAAGCACTATTTAACTCCTCAATCTGAAAAGAAAGTAAAAGAATGTAACTATCGCAGGTATATGCGCCGTTGAAATTGGGTCATCGAAGGGGCAATTATCTCTTCGTGGCTCTTCCACTATTGATACTGATTTTACTATAAATGTGGAAGCATTCGTCCTGAATAAATTAACAACAGTACTACCGGAATATCATATATCATATACATATAGTAATTGGCTACATATTCAAGGACTCCGCTTAGCTGTCCCATACTTCTCTATACCCGGCAAAATAGATATGATTTTGAGCGCTGAAGTATGTATCCAAATTTTCTTGGAAGGTGTGCTCCGCGGTTCTGAAGGAACTCCGTTTGGCGCAATCAACTCAACTAGGCTGGATTCTCTCCAGTTATATTTTCTCGTCGTATAAGTCGAATACGAATAAGCAAGAAGCTAATAAAGGTCATCCCGTCTGTTTACATTCTGCCACTATTAGCGAAGTCAATGATCAATTGAGGGCATTTTGGGAATTAGAAGAAGTTGAATCAATTCAATCATATACACTAGAAGAAGCTCAATGTGATCAGTTCATTGATAGCACTTGTCAGCGTAATTATAGCGGAAGATATATTGTAAAACTTCCCCTTTGGAAAGACTCGACAATGTTAGGAGAATCGAAGAAGGAGCTGTCAGGAGATTGATGTCCATTGAACGCAAGTTTCATCAAGACGATACCTTTAAGCAAAGATACAACGGCTTCATGCAAGAATACTTCAGCTTAGGTCATATGGAACATGCGACAAAAAACGAATCAAGCTCCCCTACAGGTATTTGTTATATATCTCATCATGGCATCTTAAAAGAGTCAAGTAGCTCCACTAAATTACGTGTCGTTTTTGGCGCATCTCATAAAACGGAATGCGGTGTCTCATTAAATGACATTATGTCTACAGGACCCAAATTGCAACAGGACTTATCCGAAATAATTCTCAGATGGCGCACGCATGCCATAGCGTTCACAGCTGATATAGAAAAAATGTATCGGCAAATTCTTATAGATTGTCAAGTTACTGATTTGCTACGGATTTTATGGCATTTTTCTGAATCGAGCAATATAGAAGAATGTTGTTTACTTATGGTTACTTACGGTACAAAGTCAGCTCCTTACTCAGCCTTCAAAGTTCTAAAGAGATTGGCTCAAGATGAACATAAAAATTTTCCAGTAGGAGCTCAAAATTTTGATAGAGATTTCTTTGTTGACGATGTCTTGTCAGGATCACATGATTTACAGACAGCATTAGAAATACAAACCCAACTCATAAGCATTCTCCAATCTGGTGGTTTTTATTTGAGGAAATGGATATCAAACTCTCCTACCTGCTAACGCATCTTCCCTCAGAAGCTAGGGAGATTTCCATCCCTTTCAACTTATCAAGAGACAACAGTTTTAAAGCTTTGGGAGTCAATAGGAGTCCCATATTGGATCAAATTAATATAAAAGTTCAACTATTTCCAGCAATTGACACTACTACAAAAAGGAGCTTGTTATCATATGCAGCAAGACTCTATGATCCACTTGGCTGGTATTCGCCCACAATAATCGTCGCAAAAATTGCGTTTGTGGCTGCTTGGGTTAAATTGGGATGATCCGTTACCTGCGGACATGGCTAAGTATTGGTTGCGCTATCGTGAGGATTTATGCATTCTAGAATCATCAATGTAAATGGTGAAGTAAGAGTCCACCTGATAACCGGGAAAACGAAGGTAGCACCTGTACGACAAATAAGTGTGCCAAGGTTTCAACTGTGCGGTGCAGTATTAGTAGCCAAATTATTAAGGAAATGTAAACGAGCTCTATCTGCGTAGCATGTATCGCTACATGCTTGGATAGACTCCAGCGTTGTGCTTTCATGATTAAAAGGACACTCAAACCGCTGGAAAACTTTTATTGCCAATAGGGTTAGTGAAATTCAAGATATTCTCAGCTTTGATCAATGGCACCATATTCCTACCATATTTAATCCAGCTGATTGTGCAAGTCGAGGCCTACAACCCTCAGAATTAAGACATCATATATTGTGGTGGTACGGACCTGACTTTCTACAAGTTAACCCAATCCATTTGCCCACTACACCAAACTACAATAAATCAGGAATTGATCTAGAGGAAAGAGTAAATAAGATTAGCTTGAATCAGACTCAGGTGGAAACTTGGTCATTACTACACAAGTATTCTTCACTTTCCAAACTTATACGGGTGACAGAGACTTGCCACAGATTTGCAGTAATTTGCAAATCAGTCGACGTAATACTCTGCAAGTTAACCGATGTAATAATCTGCAAGAATGAACTAAAGCGATTAAACGATTGATACTCTTCGTACAAGGTGAAAAGTTCGCTCGGAATTATTGGATCTAAATAAATAAACCTATTAACTCTAAAAGTCGGCTGTTACCATTGAACCCTTTCATAGACGACAAAGGACATTTACGAGGAGGTGGCCGATTGGAATACTCACTCCTCACACATCAAGAAAAACACCCGATCATTCTTCCTTCTAATAATAATTTATCATCGTTAATAATTCACAATGCTCACTTGTCAACATTACATGGTGGACCGCAGTTAACATATCACATATCAGAAACAAAAACTGGATAATCAAGGGTAGAAACCAAAACTTCTCTCTCAGATTATGGCAAACTTACCACGACAACGTGTTACACTATTGAGACCATTTGTACATAGTGGCGTGTATTACGCTGGGCCAATTAACATCAAAGCCTCTAAGTTAAGAACATCAAAGATAACAAAAAGGTACATATGACTTTTCATCTGTTTGGGAACTCGTGTAGTACACATAGAATTCGTAAGCAATCTGACGACAGAAGCCTTTGCTGCAGCATTTCGGCGGTTCTCTGCAAGACGAGGCCACTGCGTGGAACTTTGGGGCGATCGAGGAACCAACTTTGTAGAACTGACACGAAAATTTCATGAAATATGTTCAAAAATTTCCATCTTAACTGATATTCCTGTTAACGAATGTACCAAATGGAATTTCATCGAATTCGAGGCCGTTTTGTACGCTATCTGAATGTGCTGATGATTTGAAGGCACTTACTCCACCTTATCTTTTGACTGGGACCTCTAACGATTGTACCAAATGGAATTTCATCCCACCTGGGTCTCCACACTTTGGGGGAATTTGGGAATCCGGCCTTAAGTCAGTGAAGCATCACTTACGACGGGTTATTTCCGACAGACCGTTTACTTACGAAGAAATGTGTACACTCTTAACTCAGATTGAGGCATGTTTGAATTCGAGGCCGAGTTGTACGCTATCTGAATGTGCTGATGATTTGAAGGCACTTGCTGCACCTTACCCTTTGACTGGGACCTCTATCTAATTGGTACAGAAGAGAATCTTCTTGAATTGAATATTGATAGATTCACGCGCTGGAAACAAGTTCAGCAAATTCTACAACTATTTTGGAAGATGTGGTCGAAGGACTATCTTTATACCTTACAACAACGTAGAAAATGGAAGCATCCGCAGACCGATGTCAAGGTCAACGACGTTGTATTAGTTAAGGACGAAAATCCACCTCCTGCAAAATGGCTTCCAGGTAAGGCCGAGTCTGTGCATCCTGGAAGGGACGAGTTCGAGCTGTTACAGTAAAAACCAAGGGCTTGTTCTAACTTTTCTAAATAAAAATCAACATTCTACAATGAACGCATTTATATGTTTTCAGCGATGTAGAACCTGGAAAAGAAGAAAGGTGAAGAATTAGCAAAAATTCGGCCAAATCTCAAATGCCTATCATAAATCAGAAGTTCCAACAGATATCCCCTGAAATCCCTCGTCGAATGTCAGCTCAAGGGCCCATACCAATGAATTTCTGAAGTGATTATAATAACAAATGAATTAAATTACTGATAAATAAAAAATAAAAAAACCATTTATAACCCATGCATACTACCCTACAAGCTTAGTACAAAATGGAAACAAATCACAGAAAACACAAGAACAATGTGGTAAATTTCGAGAAGTGATATTATGTTAAATTCCACTTATCAAGAGTTGGAATCTTAACTAATTCACGCAATACTATTAGTATAACAGAAATTGCACTGAGACAGCTACCGAGAACTGAATTCCAATGCAAGAAATGCGAATTTATCTAATAATTGAATAAAATCACTTGCAAAAAAGCGCTAAACAAGTTTTAAGGTACCTGAAATACTTTTAATAATCCAACAAAATCAAAAGTAAACACCGCACCTGGTACAGGTTAGGATATTTACAATCAGGAAATATAGTAACATTTACCACACAAACACATAATTCACTACATAACTACAATTGATTCGCACCATTCACCCCATACCTGTAATTAAACAGTAAACATCCACTAAAAACTTTCGCGAAAAAGCTTTGACGCCGCGGAACTGTCACTTTCATGTACTACCAACATATGATATATCAAATTGGGGGTTTTTTTTAAACGAGGAACACAATGGCAAGGTTTGTAAAGTGGAAAAATATCTTCGTCAAAAGATATTGAAGATTTTATAATATTTCATATATATAATGAGAAGGGAAGAGATAGAGTGATAGACGGAACGGGATTAACGGAAAATTACGTTCCACACTCAACTAATTCAACATGGATGCCAACATTTAGTCAGCGCCATATTATAGCAAAATTCAGAAAACTCGTCTGCATTCAGAAGAAATAATAAAATTTACAAATATTTTATTGTAAAAAGGTAAAAAAATTCCGTAAAAAATAGAAATAATTGCAGCTAATGAAAGATTATTTCCTTTGAGAATTTTGCATTATGGTTGTAGCTTTCTACAGAAAAATGGCGGTCCTTATATAAATGGGTGCACTTCAATAGGTCGCCCTCTTTTGTTTTTGGCAGTCGACAAATAAATTCTTGCAAGTGAAGTTTTTAAAATTCTAATTGTGAAATTGGCTTGTTACCATCCAGTTGAGGTATGTTTAAGCTTACATGCAATTAGGTGAAGGACATTTTTTTCATTTTATGTTTGGTGAAATTATTGAACTTTCACATGAACTTAAAATTGATTACCCATTTGCGAAATTTAATGCTAAATTGTTTTCAAACCTATTTTATTAATTTGTCAAATTGTAATGACAATTGTTTTTTTTTTAATAAATCAGTGAAATAATATTGAATTAAAATTGAATTACAGTACTTAACGTTTTAGTGTACACTTAGTCCATGCTCCTTCTCTGATTTGCTTGAGCATACATGCGAACTAATTTCTGCTTGCTTGTTGAATTTGTACAAATTTCTTAAATTTGAATCTAGTCAAGGCATAGAGTGCATAGGGAACAATACAAAGAGCTTTAATTAAATCGAATATAAACTTATTTTAGTTTCTTTCTCATTTTAACATTAGCGCTGCACTAACATTAACCACCTTGCGTAACATTTTGATGGTTTCAATCAGAAACTTCCTGTTTGCGTTACCTATTGATGTATCAAAGACATTTGATTTGAATTTAGTAGGTAGGTACTCTTCTTTGAACAAAAATCCAATTTAAATTTTACTAAAAACTTTATTTTAAAATTTAGAATATACATATTTACTTATAGAATTTAAATTATATTATGTTAAACTCACTCACGGAGATAAAATGGATTGAAGATATGGTTTTTTATTTTAGTGAAACTATATATATATATTATGTATATACTCTTGTTGTGAAGTCCAATATGAGGTCAATGTAGGTTTCAGTCTTCACAACAATCCAACAAATCCAGCAAGCCCCATTCAATTATCTTCATTGTTTTACTCAATAACTTGTACATATTTCCGTACTACAGTAAATTGAGTTTAGGCGATCAATTTAATTAAGCAACTGGTTAACTGGGTCAGTTAATTTTCTATTCGGAAGTGTGTGAAAGCTATTGAAATGACAAAACAAATATTTTTTGAGGTCGGTTTGACGATTGAAGAAAGTGGAAATATAAAATTAAGTAGTTGAGTTCGAGCCGGATTGTAGTAAAGTTTAGTAGAAACTAAAACCGTTTTTCTTTTCAAACCTAGTATTTGAGTTTTTGACATTTTTAGCGTAGCCGGTGAAGTTTTGTTTTCGTTGAATAGAGAGAATCTGTGTAGTGATTTTGTTTCATTATTGTTAACATAAAAAAACAACAACATTGTAGTGACTGCTGCAAAAAACCGTGTAATTCGTAACAAAAAAATAATTAACAAGTGTGACACAATTGAAGTTTTAACATTTTTGGAACTGACAGATAAATTTCAAAAAGTTGTGGAATACAGTTATATAAAATCTGCAAATTTTAATGTCAGAAGAGCAGTGGAATATTAAGAATTTTTCTAGCCCAATTGAGAGGAGGACATTATCAAGTAGCAGCCGATTTGAGAAAGGATAAATTCTTTCAGTTTGGACAATACCAGTCGAATCTGGAGTAGCCCCAATAGCACAGACATCAATTCAACGAGTGATAGCGTGAAGAGAAGAAGTACATCTGCCAACAGAAGTGGAAGATCCACTGTACACTCGACGATTAAGATCAGGGAATTTCTATTTGAAAAGAAGGCCATACACAGTAGCAGATAAAAGAACAAATGGTGAGCAGAATCAACTGAATTTTAAGCCTACTAGAAATAAGATAGTTAATAAAGTAAGCATGCAACATAATAAAATGGCAATTATTAGTCAAATAGTAATTAATAATTTACCATTACTAGATGCAGAGATAGGTCCAAATATAGAAAATGAGGTGGAGATTTTTATAAAGTGCTGTGAACAATTAAATTTGTGCCTCACTAAAGGGGGAGAGCGAAATCTCTTTTTACAATTAATACCAACTAAGTTCACAGGAAGAGCTGCATCAGTCTTAGATGGTGTCGAATATAAAACCCTAGATGAATTAAAAACTATTTTTCTCACTACAAAGCCGTATCACGTCCAATTAAATGAATTAAGAAATTTTCGGCAATTCTCATGCGAATCGTTATTTTCCTACGGTAGAAGAGTGACACAACTTTTAAAAGGGTGCAAAGCTCTTGTCAGAAAAGACATAGTTCAGGTGTTGAAGCTATTAACTCAGATTTGGAAGAGACTGCTGTCTTTACATTTAAATCTGGGATACTTAATCCACACAACCGATTCTTTCTTTTAAATGATGCAGAAAAGTTTCTGGAAAATGTAATCTAAAAGGCATAGCAATTGAAATAATCGGAGTTTCACCTGTTGATGGTACACCAAAACATGCAGCCAAACTCGCTCTACCATACATCTCATTTACATCAGAGCTCTGGTAATCAAAATCATTTTCAATTTCCTTATTTGAACAACATGACTACACCGCAATCTGCCTTATTTAATCCAAACTCCCAGCCAATACCTAAACAGACTCCACATATAGGTTACAGGCAATCTAATAATAATAACAATGTATACCTAAACACACGCAGTATCATCATATAAATATTAAATCTTTTCCAAATAAATGTGTCTTCTGTAATCGGCCTAATCACTCTAACGTTGATTGCAGATTACGATAATCTACTCCCTTTTGTACTAATTGTAAAGTTTATGGACACAATAACCAAGGTTGCCAAACAATGAATTTACTGCACCAAGCAAATATGATCATCAAGGAAAAAATGTGAGTTTTGCCAATGCAACGGCCACTATATGGAAGAATGTAGAGCCAAACGCCACACGTTCCACTCAATCATCTGAACATATTGTTTTACAAGAAAACTAAGACGGGGCTGTCACCTCGACTCAATAAAACAGTCTAAGTGTCAGCCGAATAAAACCGTTCTCCCCCAACAAGCGGCACACAATCACTTAGTAGTTTATAAAATAAGTGTTCTGCTAACTTACTTTTAATGATAGCTAAGAATGGAAAAACAAATTTACTGTTGGATACTGGCGCCGAGATTAGTCTTCTTAAAGAAAAATCTTTAAAACCAAATACACCCATTAACTGAACTAAAATTACGACTATAAGTACAGTTTTCGGTAATGGAAAAACCCGTGGCACCTGCTCTGGAATTATTAATTTATCAGCCGAAAAAGAATGCGAATTCCAAATAGTAAAAGATTTATCGACTATTAATAATGACGGAATATTAGGGTATGTTTTCCTTTCCCATCACTGCAATATTGAAGGCCCAAATCAGCTAATAAGATTTCCCCCAATAAATCCAAACGAAAAAGAATATGTGATTCCTCCCGGCTCACTAGCCCTAATAAATAAAGTCTCAGGGTGTTCACGAAGCACGAACAAGAAAACTATCAGGGTACAGGAAAAATCTTTCAATTCTGTTCTGGCGTTAGAGTACAAAAAGGTAGCCTAGACGCGACTAAATACTTTAGTACTAACCTTAAGCCCTATAGTGAAACTCCAGAGTCCAACCAAAAAAATATCCGCGCTAAAGAGACATCGAATAACTCATCTTCCGTTTCCGCATTACATGCAATTTATACTGCAGAAGATATTATCATTCCAGATCGCACTGAAACACTTATTAAGGTAAAATATAATGTAAACGAAGAAATGCTGTGTATGTCGCAAGAAATATGTGCAAGAGTCTTTTTAGATAACTCTTTAGTAAAACCTGTCAATAATGATTTAACTATAGGAATTTTAAACGTCAATGAAAAGGAACAAATTTTGAAACCTTTCAAAATAAATCTTAGATACACGTGTGATAACATTGTTACTAAACTCACAGATATTCGACACAATTCTATCTTAAAACCGGTAAAAAACAAAGGAAATCCATGAACCCTGTTGAAAGGAAAGTGTGTAAACAGTATGTGAAGCCCAACGAATGTAAAATCAAACGATAGGTACATTTGCAAGCATTTTCATGATGTTTTTAACTTGCCAGGAGATAAACTATCCCATACGACGGCTATATCTCACTCAATCCCTAGTAAGCAAGAACATAGTCCAATAAATCCGAGAATATATCGACTACCCGACGCTCACAAAGCAATAATTCATGAGAAAGTACGGAAAATGTTACAAAATGACCTAATAATAGAAAGCAAGAGTCTATGGAACTCTCCACTATTGGTTGTCCCTAAAAAGCCTAGCCTTGAAGTTGAAAAGCGATGGCGCATAGTAGTAGAGTTTAGAAAACTCAATGCAATAACAACAGCTGATGCATTCCCATTACCATACATTGAGGATATTCTAGACCAGCTGGGAGATGCACGCTACTGCACTACATTAGACTTAGCTAGTGGATATCACCAAATACGGGTATCTCCAGAAGATTGGGCAAAAACAGCATTTAGCATGAATTTAGGCCATTATGAATTTAAAAGAATGCCTTTTGGATTAACTGGAACACCCGCAACATTCCAAAGGCTTATGAATTATGTTTTGACGGGATTACAAGGCCCCTAATGTTTTCTCTATCTAGATGACATAGTAGTATATGGCAAAAATCTAAAAGATCAAACCGAGAAACTCCTGAATGTCCTCATTAGGTTACGAAACAATAACCTAAAACTACAACCCGAAAAAATGCCAATTTTTAAGGAAAGAAGTTGTATACCTCGGCCATATTTGTACTTCGGAAGGAGTACATTCCGATCCAACAAAAATAGAATGTGTACAAACCTTTCCTATTCCACGACCAATTCGGCAGCTGCAATCATCTTTAGGGCTTGCGATATATTATAGAAAGTTTATTCTACATTTTTCACAACAAGCTTTTAAGAAAAAATTTCAAGTTTAGGTGGACAATACAATGCGAGGAAGTTTTCAAGCAACTTAAATTGACACTAGCTACTCCCCCCTTACTAAAATATCCTGACTTTTCGGAACAATTTATTTTAACAACGGATGCAATTGGAGAAGCACTGGAAACAGTTTTCTCCCAAGGAGAGGTTGGAACTGAGCAGCCAGTGCCGTATGCTAGCCGTTCCCTTAACAAAGCAGAAAGAAATTATTCCACTACTGAAAAGAAACTGCTGGCAATTGTACGGGCGTCACGCAATTTTCGATGTTATCTTTACGGAAGAAAATTTACCGCATACATCATAAACCTATAAGGCCAATGTAGGTTTCAGACTTCACAACAATCCAACAACCCCAGCAAGCCCCAAAAGTTATCTTCATTGTTTTGCTAACTCAATCACTTTTACATATTTCCGTACTACAGTAAGTTGAGTTTAGGCGATCGATTTAATTAAGTAACTGGTTAACTAGGTCAGTTAATTTATTAATTGGAAGTGTGTGAAAGCTATGAAAATGACAAAACAAATACTTTTTGAGGTCGATTTGATGATTGAAGAAAATGGAAATATATAAAATAAGTAAAAAACGAGCTTTCAAACAAAACTGAGGCCAAGCCACATGAAAAAGTAGAAAATAAACTTTTCTTCACACACAGAGGTGGACTCAGATTTTTTGATTGGGACATTTCTCTTGAATATTCTTTCTCTTCATGAATCAAATCACTTAGTACCTCTGATCATACTGAAATATATCGGTGATTGTCAGCGAATAAAATCTGAGTCCACCTCTGTGTGTGAAGAAAAGTTTATTGTCTACTTTTTCATGCGCCTTGGCCTTAGTTTTGTTCGACAACTCGTTTTTTACTTATTTTATTTTCTACCTTCTTCACGTTAACTAAATTGTTATTACGTGCTGCATGGAGATATTTGAAAACAATTTTATGACGGCTGAAAAGACACTGATTTATCAGTTTTTCAAAAAATTTATTCGAGTATCAAGTCGTACTGCAACGGTTTTCTGAAATTCAAATTACGTTTTAAACAACATTTTTTAGCTATATTCCAACTTGATCCCATTTAACATGAATTTTCCCGATTTTCCATGGTTTCTACAGACTTTTCCTATTACTATGAAATTTTTTTAAAAATTTACATGAATATTCCTCGATTTTTCATGCAAGTTTTCATGATTGTTGAAGAGAAAGTATTGATGCCAGTATGACGGTAAAAAAATGATTCCGCACAGCTTATAAAACTTTTTTGTCTGAATTTTCGGAAATTTTCGGAAAATTTTGCAGAAAAATTGGAAAGTCTGCATTTTTCCAGAAACAGATTTATCACTAATCATATCGATGAAAATTTTTCCGATGATTTTCCCGCTTTTCCGGGTTTTCCATGGAGTTTTCCACAAAAGACACTTTATCCAACTCAATTCGCTCTACAACTTTGTCTTAGGTTGCAAAAAACTCCGGAAAAGCGTTTTACATGAATTTTCCTCGATTTTTTCTGCAAGTTTTCACCATTGTCGGAGAGAAAGTAATGACGCCAGTTCATAGGGAACTTGATCCTGCATAACTTAGAAAACTTTTTTACCGGAAAATTTTCAGGAAAAGTCGGAAAATTCCGGAAAATTTTTGAGGAAAATTCGGAAAACTCTGCATTTTTCCTGAAACGGATTTATCACTAATCAAATTTGTACCAAATTTTCAAATGATTTTTCCCGATTTTCCGGGTTTTCCATGAAAATTTTCGGTTGAAATTTTGACAGATTCAATTGTCACGCGACATGAACCTGTCTGCCAAATTTCAGCTCGCTGTGATGACGAAAAGTGGGTCTACGAGAGTGTCGAAAATAGTAAAAAAGAAATATACAAACAGACAATTCCGTGTATGAGTTAAAGGGATGGGCTGGCCTCAAAAATTAAGTGAGCTCGAGACGAATTATAGTAAAGTCTAAGAGAAACTAAAACCGTTTTTCTTTTTAAGCCTAGTATTTGAGTTTTTAGCACTCTTGAATCATATAAAGAATGTCAATACACTATTATAAAAACTCGAAAATAAATTCCGTTTGTACCCAAGATACATTTTGAAACTGCAATTGTAATATTATGTAAAAAAAAATCTTTTTGTTAGAAATTTGATTTGTATCGTTTTCAGTATATTGTAATATGCTTAGCAAAATATTACGACTTGCATACCTACATACATAAAAATGCAACGCACTAATTTCGTGAATAAATATTCATATGGGTCAAGGATTTCAGATGAATTCAATCAAAGAATGTGCAACGCATCATTTTCGACTCATGCAAGTGCGGTCAGCGACAATAAGCTCTCATAAACAAAGCGCCGATATGAGTTATGCATTTTGTAATAAAGACTGTAGAATTGTAGCAAGAATGGAAGGTCATACATATTACACCTGAACAAAATAATATGCGAAAGGTACGGTAAATACCGGGTGCTTCAATATCGGTCCGCATAACTCAAGTATTAGATAGCTGATGTGAAGACAAGTAAAAAATTATATGGTTAAGGAGGGAAATCGCGTTGTGTCGGCGGTAGGGGGAGGATTTAAGAATTTTAGTACTTTTTCCATTTTACACCCTGTAACCGTCTATGATTTCCAACTAATGCCCAATCAAACCTCCTGTCACCTTCCGTGGGAAGTTGTAGGATGTCAAAGTAAAAAAATTGCAAAAAAATTCATAATTTTTTCAAATTTTAACGATTTTTTAATTCGACTTTGCACATGTACCCTACCTAAATGCAACAGGTTTTGAGATAAACTTATTTTGATGGTGAATAATTTCATTAATTTTGCTACTGGCATATAAATTACGCCTAATTTTATGCAATTCCACGCAAAATTAACAAAGTGATGAGAGGAACGTTGATTGGGCATTAGTTCAAAAGCTTAAACGGTTTGCTATCACCTTGATAGTAAGTAAGTATGTAAGTATTTATAGTCTTTTCATTGGTACTGCTTAAGCTAACATTTTTCAACACTAACTAGAATAACAAAAGTATATTTCGTGAGTTTGAGCATATATAAGTAATGGTAATAGAAATTATGAGGAAAAAGAAAATAATATTTATACATTAGCTGTATAAATATTATTTTCTCATAATACTATTTCTAATATAAAACAAATGCAAAAGAACTAAATATTAAGACTAAAGATAACTAAAAATAAAGAGAATCCTAGATGTGCAGTCAACCGACTATAATAATAATAATTTGGGTGTCATTACCCTAATGTTGTGTGCTGCCATAGTAACCGTTTAAAGGATAGGGTGCGTATCAAGAAAGTTACAGAGTGTAAAGTGAAAAAAGTACTAAAAATCCCCCCTATCACCATCACCACGTAATTTTTTTTTGTCTTCACCTCAGCTATCAAACACTTGAGTTATACGGGCCCATTATGAACATATGTAAATCCTCTCCACAATAATGTATATAGATTTGTATAAATAAGCTATGTTGTTTGAATAAAACAGGGCAGTAGTTGACTTTAGCTTAGACAATAAACAAGCCATATTTTACTATAGAGAGTTCTGCTGTTTAGGTGCTCTCGTTCTTCCCATACAGGAGTTAGTGCTCTAATAGCAGCGCCACTCGTATATAACAGTTAATGCCTGCGGACTGCACTTTCCGACGCAGACCATAATAAGAGTCATTGCTTGCGGGCTGCTCAGATGTAGTATAATCAACGACCATATATCAGAGGATCGATTACAATTTACAAGGGGTTATAACAATACACTTATAATAATATTACAGTAGTACAATAAATTAAAAATATTCAGTTTTGAGGACATTTTTCTATTTCAAAGCCTTTTGTTTCTTATATATAAACGATTAGGGGGCAGTGTACATACATATATAGGTGGACTTTGAAAATAGTTAACAGTAAAAATTTAAGAGAGCCCACTTCGCATGACACAAAATGCTCGTTAAATCGAATGAGATTTACTTCTTTAGTTACTACAAATAAATCTCTATTTTCGCTTTTAACTAGATGTATTACTTTAGGTATTTTAATGATATTATTTTTATTTATTTATTTGATATTAGTATTTGAAATCAAATAATATGCTTTTGTATGTAAAACCCTTATAACAAACTTTGTCAAAAGATAAGATATCTGAATAATTAATTGTAGTGTTCAAAGGCAAATTTGGTCAATCAATCTCAGATAAAAGATCTATTTTCATCACATGTTCGTTTATTAATAAATTATGAATTCCAGTGCTATTATTTAAAAATCGAGTAAAAGATAAACATATGATGAAAACAGAATATGCAAAATATTTTCGTGATGTTATTAGTAGCATATTTATTTAGTTCTTTTTGCTTTGATTCAAACCTGAAACACCACAAATACTTCTATGGTCCATATTTCCTAATAGCAGTAGCATAATGCACTAGGAAGTGGTGTTACCGCTTTAGATGTCCTACGATTCGTATATACATTTCATGGTGTTGAGCTATGCAACGATTAAGGTTATCAATACCATTATTTGAAAAAGTCTTTAAAAGTACGGAGTCCACCATATCAAATCTTATTTGGATATACCATCTCAAGTATCTTGAAGGCTTCGCCTGGCGTACCTCAAGGGAGTCATTTGGGACCGTAGTTCTTTATTCTATCTTTTGACGACATTGTCTCTATTGTGAGGCACCGTAAAGTCTGGATTTGTGCTGACGACGTCAAACTTTTCCACTAGATTAAATATGTTAACGATTGTGAACACAATATAGATGTGAACTCAATATAGATATATGTGAGGTTATGACTTTCCACAGGAATCGGAAACCAAAGACTGAGTAATTATATAAGTTCTGACAGCTCTTACTTTGATCAACCCGAACGACTAGATGATATCTATTTTTTAGATTAAAGCCCTCTTCGCTTCCCTATTTTGAATACACATCGAAGAGCGGAAAGTTTCTGAAATTCTCAATAGATACAGGATCAAACAAAATCTACATTCAACCTCATTATGTCCGATATCCCATTCCGAATAAAAAAGGATATTTCGCTACCTCAGTTGGAGCCAATATTGAAATTCCCTATTATATAACAGTAAATCTTTTTGGACCAGAAACGGCAAACTTAAACTTTTCTATTCTTCCAGGTCTTATTTCATTCGACGGAATAATTGGCAATGATAGTCTTATGGAACTTAATCCTGTTATCCACATAAACCAATATTTCATGATTATCAACCAAATATTCACATGAAACTCAAAGAGCACATATCTGATTCTATTAATTCAATTGATATTCGAACTTCCCACATGAATCAGGATCAGATCGCTAAGCTTAATCACATAATTAAGCAAAGTCCCAGTCTCTTCTCTGAGCCTGATGAAAAGTTAATGCACACCACTACTGTTAAAGGCGAAATCCGTAATCGTAACGTTACCAAATGCCAATAAAAGATGAAGTCGAAACCCTAATATGCAAAATTTGAGTTCACTCGTCTACCCTTTGGGCTGAAAAATGTCCCTGCTATTTTTCAAAGAGTCCTAGACGATATTCTACTGGAAGACATAAGCAAAATATGTCATGTTTACATCGACGATATTATCATATTCGGGAAAAACGAATCTGAACATTTTGAAAACCTAGCAAAAGTATTTAACACTTTAGAAGCAGAAAATATAAATTTTCAATTTACAAATGCGAATTTCTCCAGAGTCGAATTCCGTGAGTTCGTAGTGTCGAGACAGGGTACTAAAACCAACCATAAGAAAGCGGAGGCAATAATCAACTTACCACCGCCTAAAACACTAAAAAGTTTGAGATCATTTCTCGGTATTCAGGCTATTATCGTCGTTTCATAAGAGACTATGCGAAACTAGCGAAACCCCTGACATGGATATGTGTCCAAATTCCCTCGAAAAGTAAAGTTATTTATCTAAGCGTAGAAGCCATGGAAACATTTAACAAAACAAATTATCACTAACATGAGAAGAAATTATTCTATATCAACCAGACTTCGAAAAAGAATTTGAGCTCGCAATTGATGCATCAGACCACGCGCTGGGAGCGATGCTATCTCAAAACAGTCGACCAATAACATTTTTGTCGAGAACGGTACGTAAAACTGAAGAGGACTATGCCATTAACGAGCAGGAAATGCTGGCAATTATTTGGTCCTAAAACTTTTTAAGAAACTACGTTTATGGGGCAAGAAAGGTAAAAATCTATACGGAACATCAGCCCCTTACGTACGTTCTCAGTAACAGAAATACTGATTGTAAGATGAAACGATGGAAAGCTATTCTCGAAGATTACAATTACAAACTCGAGCACAAACCTGGCAAAGCGAATGTGCACCATCAAGACCACCCATCGAAACGCACCTAAACCCACTGACCACAACACAGCGATGAGAGTTAATCCTATAATTTTATTCCAACAGTAGAGTGTCCCATAGACATCTTCCGCAATCAAATCATCCTACAAGTAGATCAAGAAACAAGTTGCCAGCTAAAAGCCCCATTTCCTAATTATCTCCGTCACATCATCATTCAACCTGAAATTACCACAACAGAAATTATTAATTTATTCAAAAGATATCTTAATGCACTTCCTATAAATGGCTTAAAAGCGGACGAGACTATAATGGGTAAAATATTAGAGATTTACCCAATATACTTTTGAAATTACAAAATTAGATTTACCCAAATTATTGTGCAAGATATAGTAACTGAAACAGAAGAAAAAGATACAATTCTGAGAGTCCATCAAAGAGCTCATCCTAATGCTGAAGAATATAAAATTCAATTATTGGAAAATACTATTTCCCTCGAATGAGTTCTAAAATAAAATATTTGGTTAAACGCTGCAATACACGCAAAGAAAACAAGTTGATATACATCCAAACAATCAACATATACAACCTACACCTATCCCAAATTACCCCGGTCTCACAGAATCAGGAAAAATTATTCACAAAACTCATATAAGAAACTGAAATTTCTCATTGCAGACAAGTCATCTACTCGATCAGAGGAGAAGACCAAGACTATCCTAATTCGCAAATCATAAGCCTAAATATGGGAACTGCAAGGTTTCAGGAAGGTCTTTTTAAAATTATCCACATAATCGAGTTAAATACTTACGAAACATTTATATCCGAAATGTCTTCATTTCCAGAGAAACAAATTCCTAAAAATTATTCCCACTCCCATTATCTTTCCCACGAGATATCGCAAATGAGAGCCCTAATATCAAAGGCGGCAATCTCCACTTTTCGACGAAATCGAGTTAGATAAATGATATGTTTCGGTTTTTCGCGCTCTATCTAAATATATGATTTACGAGTATCCCATTACAAAACTGCATTAAAATATCACCTGAGAATCAAATCCGGCAATGTATATATATATCCAGCGAGATTGCTGATTATGATTTTACTGCTTATTCATAACTCCCATACAACTTCCACTACTCACCTCAGACAACATATCATAACACAGCGTTCTTCTATCAAAGCTTTTGATTTAACCCACTCTCAACTTAATGGTAAGTAAACAATGTACCTGCCCCAATAGTATGAAGGTAAAATTATTATATTCTTATCAGCTACATGTGAACTATTTTTTAGATATAGGAGTCAATCAAATCTCATAACAGCGTAACTGCTTGATTTATAAAAAAAAACTCTGCTACCTTCATATGCTCCCCACAAGATGAAATTATGAATATGAAATTAACACATTCCTATCTAGCCACCGAGTTAACTTAAAGAAAACATTCCTGCTGGAGGCTAAAAAGTTTAAACCTTAAGATCCATGAAAACTTTCAAATTAATCCACAACTTACAGCACCCACTCTCAACCTCCACCACGATCTTCACTATTATCAATTTTTTCTTCCTTCATACAACACCAGTTGGATAATAATGTAGGGAGATAAATATGAAGTGACCTTGCTGATAAGGTTTTTATTCCTTACTCACAGCACCCAAACAACTTCCATTACTCATATAAGACAAGATATCATACTACATTGATATCATAACACCACCTTCTTTCATCAAAACATTTAATTAAACCCACTCTCAACCTAATGGTAAGAAAATAATGTGATCACCCCAATAGTATGAAGATAAAATTATCATATTCTTATCAGTTTCATGTGAACTATGATATCGGGGATCAATCAAAGCTCATAAGAGTGTGACTGATTGAGAAAATTTTTGAAAATAAAAAACAATTCTTCATAAATTGTAAGACTTTTCAATACAAACTCCTAGATACAAAAAAAAAACATTAATCGCTCAAATTGTCTGCTTTACTCGGCTATATTTGTTTAGACAAGATATCAAATTACCAGCCACCTGGTCACCTTTTCTAATGCTTTAATTTCCATTACATCTAGTTATTTCATGTGTCTTACCATCCCAAGCAGCCGTGATCAATTTTTACACATGAAATATCATAACATGATCACTCCTGTTAATAAAAGGCACCTACAGACCACAACTTACGTTATAGTTGTTTCAGCAAAAGAAATTTTCAATTATAACTTCCACTACTCATCTAAGAAATCATATCCTACAGATGAATATGAATTGTTGTTGTTTTCAGCTAAAGAAATTGGGAATCTCACGTTAAAAATCATAAATCACTCAATTTGTTTACTTTACTCGGCTGCTGTGCGAATTTGTGTACATTATTCAACTGCGAATTTGTTTACTTTACTGGACTGTGTGAATTTGTTTATGCAAGGAATAAAATTGGAAGCATTCCACCTGAAGAGCAAAATTACACATTTACTAATTTCCATTACTTATCTAAGTGAACATATCTACCTACATTCGCCCCAATCAGCTTCGCCTGATCTATTTGTAGATATATGATCATATGGTGCAATCTTGTTTATAAAAGATACCTACAGATTAATATTATCAAATCTTTAATCCACAACTTAGGTTATAAGGTTATAGTTGTTTTTTTTTGTTTTTTTTTTGTTTTTGAGCTACTAATATTAATCACAACTATTAATTATACCTCAAAAGGTAAGATCACTAATATCTCGAAACCCATAGCTCGTAGAGGATTTCTGATAAAAAAATTGTCCACCCTATTACTAAGACCCCCACTGACACCTTCTAGAATCTATTGGTATGAACAAAAATATTCTAGGGTTAACTTGAATTATTACTTATACTAATTACACTAATTCACTTAGGGAATTTCATAACATTTCTTATCCACATAAATACACAGTTGCACACATGCATCCACGCCTTAGGTAACGTTTGCTCAACCACCAAGTAGCCCAGCTCAACATACCACAGGCACTCATACTAAAGTACACAACTAACAACAAACTCAAGCTGACAAGTATACAGCCACGATATAAATTCGCTTAGGGCATTTCACATCATTACTTAAGCCACATACATTCCACCCAAGCCATGGTAAAAGTAACGTAGCCCAATCCAACACACCCCAGACAGTCCTAGTCATAGTATCAGAGATTCTCAGCAAACCTCCAGTAGCCAGACACAGGAGGGGCATCTCTAGGTCAAATTGTAGCCTCCAAGACCAGATCAACTTAACCAGCAACCTCCACCAATAAAGCTTCCCACCCCTTCACAAATGTTTAGAGCTATGATCTCCGAGATGAAAAATAAGTGAACTCCAGAAACAAAATCGAAAACCTATGCTATTTCCCTATACTGTATAGTACTGAAAGTGATCTCGTATCCCCAAAACTCGAAATGAAAAATGTTGACGTCAACTTAGAGGCGATGAGTCTGAGATGTAAAATAAGCCAACTCCAGGAACAAAATCGAAATCCTATGCTATTTCCCTATGCTGGAGAGTGCTAAAAGTGGTCTCGTATCCCCAAAGTGGTCTCGTATCCCCAAAGTGGTCTCGTATCCCCAAAGTGGTCTCGTATCTCCAAGACTCGAGATGAAAAATAAGCGAACTTCAGAAACAAAATCGAAATCCTATGCTATTTCCCTATGCTGGAGAGTGCTAAAAGTGGTCTCGTATCCCCCAAAGTAGTCTCGTATCCCCAACATCCAAGACATAAACCAGTAAGCCAAGACACAAACCAGCATTTAGTATGGACTCAAATCACCTAGCGACTGTGGCGCCATCTGTGGCGAAATTCTGAAAGCTAAAAGGATGTCGCAGAAACGCCATAGAACAACTACTCGACTACTAATTTTGCAGTAGATTTAATGCATGACGTATACGAAGGCATATGTCATTATCATTATAATATGTGTCGTATTATCATTGTGTATATATTATATAGTGGTCGCAACTTTAAGTAGTCACTTCCACGCTAGATGGCCATAGTTGTACCTGTTTGAGAATATTAAGCTTTTTTATACAACTTTGGGCATACTTCTAGTATATCCTCACGACGATTTGAGTATTCAGCTATAGCCTAAAGAGTAGGCTTTTAATTATAATTAATGAAAATAATTTTATTTTGCGGCGGCAACAAGTATTTTTTTAAATATTATAGTTTTAATTACCATGTTTAGTAGAAATAGTACTTGTCTAAACTAACAAGTTAACGAAAGAACGAAACAAATTTCCTACCGTAATAACAGCTGTTGAAGATAATGCAGTTCTTCTTCCGCCAAATGACAGAACAAAAACGTCAATGTCAATCTATCCCAAAAGATTCAAAGAAACTTTATTGATTCTAAATTTCACAGTTTTAATACAAGTCTTCGCGACTACTTATGATTATACAATGCCGACTTAATGGTATGCCAGGCTAAACTAAAGTTAATCTCTGTATGTTTAGGGCTTGTTTCCTCATGCAAATGGTGTTTTATTGCGACAAAAGGTCTGAACATTGTTAAGTGTACTGTGTGTGCTTACTCCTGGCACACCTCTATAACTGCCTCTTATGGGCTAACATGGTAACTAACAACTTAAAAACTAAATAACTAATTCCCCTAGAGGGAAAAATACCTTTGGCCTTCTTTTCATTATTTTAGGAGCTGAAGGGATTTGTGATGAATATTTGTGCTGTTATTGTTACTGATGTTAGAGTCAGTATCTAGGCCAACATTGGCCTCAGTACTACTCCGGATAAATCATAATTAATGACTCAGTGTAGTTGAACTGTGAAATCTAGAGATTGTGATGACTATATAAGCTGTTAATTTAATTTAAGCTAATTGAATCCTGTTTAAATTGATATATTGTTTGTTTTGCTATGAATCATGTAAATTAATTGATAAGCTTTGTACTGTCGTGGAACCCAGCGTTATACGCTGCTTTAAGCAGGGGTTCAAAAATAAATGCACTTTGAATGGATGCTATTTCATCTGGTTTTATTAGGTTTACAGGTTTTCTGCCCAGTAGACTGTCTGCGCTAGTAGTTTTAGATTAATTAAATTTGTTTAGATCTGTTTAGAGATCTTCTGCTTGTGGCTGACTAGCTATAGCGTAGTCGCTTCTTAAATTTTAAGTTGCTTTTGTATGTATATATTTTGAATGTTAGTTTGTATTACCTTTGTGTTTTGCTTAGTATAGTATTTTCTAAATCTATTACGGTTTCTGTAAAAATAGGATTAGTTCTCGTGTTTTTTTAGGTGTTTGGTTAGTATTTGTAGTAAGGAAGAGTTCTAGTTCTGATTGAGTATTTGGTAGCTGTGTGTAAGATAATTTAAATTTGAATTGGTTAGTTATTGGATTTCAGGTTGGAGAACTCAGCATTGTCCTATGGGGACTAGCACTGAGTCTTGTCGCGGTGTTGTTTATGTGATGACTAACCCCTGTAGTTATAGGTCGAAGCGCTCTCATAAAATGGTATTAAGAGTTTTTGAGTGGTTGAGAACCAGGGTGTAGCATGTTGACAACCTATCCCAACAATTTATAATTTTGAACAAAATTCATTGATTGTATATAATTAGCTACGTTCAAGATGAGGCTGAATGTTTCATATTCCGTTACGAGATGTCAAAAACTCTTCGAATTTGAGAACGTTGGATCTCGAAATTTGAAAAGAGGTTATACAAAAGAAATACATTATAGTAAAGACATAAAATAATTCAATAGTACAATTAGGGTCTACATCAGCTGGACGAAAAGGTTATTTAGTAAGGAGTTGCGTTGGTGAAGAGAAAAATCCATGCACAGAAAATGTGAATTTACTGGAAGATTTGCTGATAGAATTCATAAATCGGCATACTGTTTATTGGGCGTATATTTTCAAATTTATTTGTTCCCCTGATTTTTGGTACAGACGTAATCAAGGATTCTTTCAAGTTACTTGGTTCACGATCTTTTCTATGATATTACATAGATATTGCTCAGCATCTTTCAACATTTGGACATTCATTAACCACGAATCATATTTGTTTTTAACTTTCGACAGCACATTTATTATACTATCTCTATCTACTAGTTTAAATTTGAATTGGGTATGGTATTCATTGCCTTTAAACTCAAACGGTATGTTATTTATTTTGTTTTGAATTTCAGCGATACTTTCCACGAAAAAGATATTAAATTTTTCACATATTACTTCAGGTTCTTTAATGACTTCATCTTTATATATAAGTTCCCTAATAACATTTTGTTCTTTATAATATATCATTTCTTTCAAGATTTTCCATATACCTTTTTGGTCTCCATTCGCATCTATAATTTTACCTTTTATATAGTTTTTTTTAGCTTCATTTGTTGCGTATTTATATTTATTTCGCTTAGGTACTTATTTATTGAAACCACTGTACTCCAGTGTTTGTTATTTTTGCTCTTTTATATGCATCTATCTTCTCATTTTTTAACGTTTGTAAATATCTATTAAACCAGGTCCACTCTTATTTGCTTTTGTGTTTTGAATCTTTGTCCAATATTTGTTAATACATTTTTTAGTGCATCACTTATCGAACAATACTCCGTAGTTGCAACGTTCCTTATCATACTTAATATATGTTAGAATTTTCTGCCCACGTCGGTATATACGTATGTACGTCGGTCTTCAAGCAAGCCGACAATTAGTATGCAATTGTAAGAATTTTCAAGAATTTATCAGTTGTGACCAGGCCCGCCCGACAACAATTTATCGCCTATACTTCCAAAACAAGACTGACTGATTCTACCTCTCAATATCTTTCATATCTTGAACTATACATAAAAATGCTGTCGATGTTGCTAATTATTCTTACCCTATCATAAACTAATCTAGCTACCCTGCAGCTAAACCTGGAGCCGGCACATATAACCTGTCATATAATGTGTATTCTATCTACATACATCTACCCTTAGTGCATTTCTCAAGAATTTCTTCTAGTTTAAACTGTCAGTTTATTGTTCGAGCCGCCGAGAAGGTTTCTTAGACCTTGAATTTAATTACTTTTGTTTTATTACGATCACGCCAGATGGGATTTGTTTGGCGACGATCGTTACACAATCAAAGTTATTTCTGAGGGTATATTTGCGAAGCGCACAACCCAAAATTAATCTAGTCAAAAATACTTTGCGAAGCGCACACCTATTGTTAAGGGATTACGCATTGTTCTAGCACATATCTTTACCTGCCCTAAGTAATATACCCCCGTAGGGTATATTTGCCAAGCGCAAAGAAATCCTAACCCAGGCAGGCACACACACACACACGCGCAGGCAGGCACCCACACACACACACACACACAGAGGCAGGCTGGCAGGGGCACACACACACGCGCGGAGCGAAGCGGTTTAAAAACTTAACAGGTCTGTCTGTTTACTTTTGAGTAAAAATCTTTGCGTAAAAATCAAGTAAAAACTTTTATGCGGTAGAAGGGATAAATCAAGAAAAGTTACCAGACACTTTTCGAGTAAATTTTGTTTAGCTTGTCATGTGTCAAAAATTTGGCTGCTACCTTTCCGTCTGAAACAGAAAACAATTAATTAATTTGAACTACGTTTTGAAAAACCCACCCTCTTTAATATTTTTTTTTTAATTTCGACTCTTTAGATTATCATTTTACATTCTTTCGATAACCCAACAAACGACTTAACCTCAAATTTAATACTTTTGACAGTCAGCTGATTGCATATCAAAGTTACACATCCTCTTGATCATGAGTAAAAATGTGCAACTTTGTGCAAGAGGGGAAACGTATAAATTTACTCGATTTTTACTAGTTAAAAGTAAACAGACGGTTTGTGAGTAAAAATGCGTAAAAGTTTTTACACCGAGTAAAAACTTTCGAGTAAACAGACAGACCTAACTTAACTTACATAGATCAGGCAAAATTCATAGATCAGGTAAAGATACGTGCTATAACAATGCGTTGACCTTAACCATAGCCGCGCGTTTCCAAAACTTCGCAAACTCCTGCTTGTGCGCTAGGAGAAGTGTTTTTTTATGGCTTGTGCGCTTCGCAAATACACCCATTTCTGATGTTAAATATGCTGCATTCAATTATGCTTTGCTCGATGTCATTTGGTTTCATTTCATGCATGTGTTGTGTTACATTCGACTAATTCGATGGTCATAAATAGTTTGGCATCATATCTGTGACCCGCGTAGTCTATTTTAGAAAGTGTATCTCTTTTGAGGAAACGTTTCAGCCAATGCGATTTTTTAGGTGTAGGATAACAATTTCTGAAAAATATTCCCTTGCCGGAAGAGGAAGAAATGTACTCTTCTTTTCATTCGTCATGGATGAGGTTTTGGATATCTGTTGGGTCCTCATCAACTGATATCATTGTCTCTGTAATTGAGTGAGACTCCAAAGCACCTTGCTCTGGAATCTCCGAGCTCATTTAGAGGTAGTCGCTTGTGTCTTGGTATCTATATGATATGGTATTTGTGATTTGGTTTTTGGGACGCTAAGTCGAAGATCCGTTTTACATAAAAAGAGTAATTTTTAGATCTCAGTGCCGAGCAAGCCGCTTTGGAATCCGTTAGTATTAGGTTTTTATCTTCATTCTTTTCAATAGTTGATCAATTGCCAACCGAATGGCCATGCAGTTCACCAGCAGTTGGTGATCTGAGGACATCATGTTTCCGAGTGACACATTCAAGAATGGGCTAGTTAACCACCGCAATCCCGGTACATGGTTAGTTGTAAGAGGCTAGGAGTGCTCCGCTATATTTGTGTGAGCTCTTCATCTGAGGTGGAAGATTTATTGCTGCTGGCTCTCATAAATATGTTTTGGTCTGAAATTAGATTTTTTAGAGGGGAAGGTCGAGACCCTTGTCCGAAAGAAAAGGAATAACTTTGATGGTTCTAAGCCCATATTGTGGCCCATATTTTGTTCAAGTGGTTCAGAAGCGATAATTGTGCTGAGCCATTAAGGCTTTTTAGGATAAGTAGTTCATTTTGTTCGTGAGGAATTTCGGGCGCTCTTTCGGGGTGAGTGGGAGTGGTGCAGACACTGTAGTGTTGCTTAACTCTGAATGATGTATGTCTTGGGATGCAAAGCTAGGGTTGAAGGACTAAGTAGTCTAAGGATTTCGAAGTATCCCATTTCTGAACCATCTCAGTGCTTTGATGTTTGCCGGAAAGTGCACGAAAATTTTTATAAAATTCTCTAGAGGCATTTTTGAGTAATTTTGAAATTGCTCTATATTTTTTGATAAGTACATAGTGTAGATGTGGTATTGATACAGTCTGCAACATTGATTTTTTTAACTCAAAGAGTCTTAGCGTCTTAGCATTCCACCAAGGCTTAGGTGCGAAAAATCACTATGAGGGGTTTTGAAGGTATGTGTTTTTTGAAGATTGTGCAAATATCTTCAATGATGTCTACAGAATTTCTTAGAGTGTTAAGCTCATCAAGAACACTGGAAGACTTTTTATTTATTTCTAAATCATTTGAAAAGTATAGTTCTTTTAATTTATTTTTTAGACTTATAATAAAATACGCGTTTTGTTGGCTTCCGATGAACTTTATTGTTCCTTTATGATCAAGTACATAGGTTTTTCAAGGTCTGAAACACTGAGACTATCTTCCACTAGGCCAGTCCCTTTCCGTGTGTCTTCTTTTTATTGGAACATCCTATAGACACAGGTCTTGGAAGATTGTACGTTTTTGTGACTTTCCGGTACGATTTCTTTGTTACCACTCTGTTCACCTCCTTAGTTGGGTTTCGTACTTTTCCAATCCTTGATAGCATGGGAAATGTCTCACCATTTAGATTGAGTAGTAGTGCAAATCTATTTTCGCTAAAGGAGGAGTTACCAGATTATGAGACATGCGAATTTATTTTATTGCTTCACTTCTGTTGATGCTTTTTATGATCATAATATGAAGTAAGTCATTTTCAAGGTATTTGGCCGGGTACCCACGCTTGTTTGCAGCGTCGCTGCTTGGAAAGAATACTTTTACTGTGTTGAATGATTGCTGCGAGAAGTCGGTGAAATTTAAAAGGCCATATCAATATCACTTAGTCTAGAGTTTTGTGTCTCACTTGATTCAGACACACTTTGGATCAATACCCAAAGCGGTCTCTTATCATTATGCGACCAATGATAAGAGACCGTTTTGGGTAGAACCAGTTCAGAATCTGAGTTCGATACATTAGGAGTTGCTGGATTGCTGCTGAGAGTAGTCATTTGTAAATGAGTGGCTTCGATGCTATTTCTATGAGCAGTTATTTTCCTTTTTACATTGTCTTAAATCTTTAACCGCCACTTTGGTGACTTTGATGAGCTTCGGCTCTGTCATCTACGCCCCCAAACCTACCTAAAAGGTCTGCGTCACTGAGAGAATCTAAGACCCCTATTTTAAGTGACAAAAAATACATGTAATTTTTAAAATTAAAAAAAATGTCTTAATGGAAATCGGGATTTCATCCTCTAATTCCTTTTTTTCTTTTTTTTGCTATGTCACTCCCATCCTCGAATGGTTAGGAATTAAATTTTTCATAAATGTTTCATATTTCCTCCGATTTCTTGTTTTGCTAAGTTCTTCTTATCATCGAATGGTTAGAAATAAAATTTATTATTTTTATTATATTTCATTTAAGTTGCCAAATCTAACTTTCTGGTGAGTTGTTTCTACTATGTACCTTAAGTATCTACTGAATTACTTTGTAAGCGATGTACTGTTCACCTTCTTTTGTTGTTTTTTTTCTTCTAATATTTGTGCTCTAATAATTAACTAACTTTTTTCAATCTATGAAACTAACTGTTGAGCAGTTAATAAAATAAGTATCATAATTTTATTATATCTATAACAAATTAAACTATCCCAATTGGCCGCGCCAAGAAGGACGGTGTATCAGAAGTTAATTATCCATCAATGGAAACGGGAGTGGTTATCTTAGATGAGATAGTTTTGGCTCTTAGACTCATTATAAAATACTGATACCTTGTCGTCATCAGATATACTTGGGCGGCGATAAAGGAAGCAGAAGTACATGATGTGCCTGTGAAATTTGAACCTATTCCAGATGTAATTAAACTCCGGATTGGGGCAGAAGAAAAACTATAAAACTATTAAGAATGGTTAAGGCTACATCATTCCAAATACATACTGTGGACCCACTATGCTGAGAAAAATGGGCACCAAGCTGTAGCCAGGAACGTGATACTGATTATTATCAGCATCAGAAATAACTTTGGTGTCTCTTAGCACAAGAATTTCCGGATTTTTTTACTTAAGGTGGCAATACACCGAAAATCGATTAATTCTTAATCCAGGAAGAATGTTGCAGAAATCTAAAATAAAATCTGGATGCTCAAGCAAAACAAAAGAAGCAGAAGAAAGAGCTACACACAACAATACAGGTATTTAGGTGTCACCAGTAGCAGCCTACTACCCAGCTAGGTAAAAAAAAAAAAACAAACAACTATAGTGTTATGCCTATTTGCAGTGCAGTGCAATAGTCACAGCTGGGAGCATATTGCTACCAGTTACAAGCTCTAATGTATTTGCACTGATCTCGGTGGATGTAAAGACAAAAAAGAAAACAAGTAAAAAAGCTAGAATTGGTCTAAGACCAATTCTTATGATACCCTAGATGAATTAAATTTTGTATGGTCACCGATCTATGCAAGTTTGATTTTTGAAGTGGTTTTTCGCATATATTTCTAGAACGGTTTGTCGCACAGAAAAAAATGATTATAACCAATTTTATAGGATTTCGTATTCTGAAGAAGTTTTTAATACAATAAAAATGTCTTTGACTGAGCGTTTTCACAGTATACGTAAAAAACCTAAATTTTTATATGGCAACACCAAGAAGGACTTGCCCGATTTAGTCCATTTTTGAAATTTTATTTGCTAGTACAATGAAAACACCATGTACCAAATTTCAGCTCTCTATATCGATGCGTTCTCAGGCATTTGTAGATCACCCAAACAACTACTGGGACGCCCTAGCGATAATCGGAATTGATTATGTCAATAGGAGACATCAATTTACACTTCAGATAAAAGAGATCGTCTCCAACCAGCATGCCGTTCCTGTCCAAGAAACTTCGAGCCCTCATTTTCTATGGTTATCGCTCTACTTAAAACTGGGGAGGAGTCCATGACCCCACATGTTTACCTAGATAGATATTAAATTCAAAGTTATTGTAATTATACATATGTCATGTCAGTTCATTAAACTTAAGTTCAAACGTGCAATCATAAGTAAATAACTTGGCTAATCAACAGTTCTCATCAGTTGTTATTTCGCAGTTGTCTGAAATCGTCTGTAGCTCTTTAATTTGGAAATAAAGGAACATCTTTTAGTCAAATCAATTTCTTTTTATTTCTTTTTGTCTTGCATTTCGTATTTCTCTGTTTTCCTTTTCCACATTCCTGAAGACACTCCATAGTATTTTTAGCTTTTAAAGTTTTCCTAATGCAAAATTTCAACCAACTATAAAATAAACAATAAGTACTCAACTAAGTAGATATTATAGTATATCGACTTGTCCATCCGTGCTTGCAACGTCCAAACCTACATCGACCTCTTTTCCCTATTCACTAATAAAATATAAAAGTTTTTATTGGTGTTTGGCACATTATCCGCCAAGGAGTATGTCTAATACCTCAACACTAGCCATGCAAATGGAAGATGGGGATGTTATGGTGGACCCTGGTGGGTCTATCACGAGCTCTCCCTCAAATCCTCCGCAGCAGCAATTGCTTACAGAAGCCCTTACTACTAACACAAATAACCGTGAGCCTACAGAAAAACACAAGCTCGGTAAGCCCTAATGAGTTAAGACCCAGAACAAACGGCTCATGCAAAGCCTACGATTTCAACCTGATTCCTCAATCTTCAAGTTCTATAGTATCCCATAGCGTTTTAGCGGTAACTCCGAAAGCAGTGATCTACGATATTACTGGGTATTAGTAGCGAGAACAGTCGGTGAACGAGATGAAAATCAGAAGCGACTGAATGACATATATAGTTGTAGAAGCCCTGCTTTAAAAAAACATAAAAGCACTCCTTCAATGTAGTGCAATTATTCTTTCATAATTTTGCTGCCAAACAGGCTTGCATCCTATGACTTGTGCCCAGACCATCAATCAAATGTCTACATCCATGCTTTCTATGCTCGTGAACAAGGTATCACAAAGGCAGTAACTTTTGATATCTCGGATGAAGAACTCATCAACAATATTTTATGCTCAGTGCCTGTAATGCCATCACTCCCTTCCACACCCTCTTCAAATCGCTTTGAATTACTCAAAGACATGACAGATGAAATATCGTTCCCCATTCTGTCCTCCGCAAAAGGAACAAGAGTTCCCGATGCAGAAACAAAAAAGCTACTTATTGAATCATAATTCCTTTGTCCTGATTTTTTATTATAAAATGATCAAAGGTTCTTTTACCTTGACCGTGATGAAAACGGTTGTTGTACCGCAACATTGTTAAGAAATCGATTCGTGTAAACAAATTAAAATGACTTCATTCTCAAAAATAAGTGTCTTTATTAAAAATAATTACTCTATACAGTAGAAATCAGCTAACGCGAAATCGTGGGGACCAGCAGGCTTTCGTGCTGTCCGAATTTCTTATTAAGCATTGTCATATATAACATACGCAAAAAAATTAATGTTAATAAAAGTTTTAGGAATAGAAATTGCATCTTTTTTCTTCTTTTTTTATCTGAGTCTTCAGCTTTAGATGCATACGTTGATGTTCTAATTATTTCCATAATTTCAAGCTCGATCAAAATCGGAGCAGTATCAATATGGTAGTCCAGGTTCAAATAATCTTCCAGCGTAATGTTCGCGGCTAAATTCTAAGTTGTAGACACAGCAAACTATTGTGTAATTTAATGTCTTCGAGGCAAGGAACCCCTAGCGAGGGAGGCATTACCAAAGCAAATCCAGTATAATTGAAACAATTTTTAATTGTTGTGGTTGTTACACATCGCTTGGCGGTATAAATGTAAGGAGTCCAAAATTGTCAATTCATGGTAACAGAAAAATTTTCAGCAAAATAAGCAAGTAAGAATTTCAAATGTTTTCATATTAAGCAATATTTCGTGTTATTCATTTTGCGATATCAGAATCAATCACCATGAAAATCATTTTACGGAATGGGTACTGGACCTTTGTTTCGTGTTATGCCATATTTCGTGTAATCATTTTTCGTCTTAAGTGAACTCTACTATATTATTTTAACAGTTAGCTCTAGTTATTTTACCTAACTTAGTCATCAGTCAGAAACGGAACGGATCTTATAACGGAGAAGGAAAGAGGCTCCGAATTGAAAAATCATGGATCAGTTACATCCTAAGATCCAGCACTAATAACCAATTAACCAGAGAATTTATTTCCTCGCTAAAATACTTCAAACTTTCGAAGTAAACTCGGATTAATTCCATAACTCGCCAAGATTTTCGCAGTACCAAAGGTTTCCAATCAAATTCTCCATCCGTCAGAAACTGGGGTCATATCGCTCTTATCTTTAACCTCCAAAATCCTAGAGAAGCTGCTAGCAAACAGATTGTCATGGCTACTAGAGAGAAAGCTGCTGCTTTTAGTTATTAGCTATATACTAAGTAGAGGAACACAAGTAGCTCTGCGGGAACTGGAGCATAACCTGGCATGCACCCTTGCTAGACGTCAACACTTTGGCGTTGTTGTCTCTATCGATTTAGAGGTTTCTAATAGGACACCTAAACATCTGCTTCTGCAACTGGAGAAATAAAAAACACCTAGTTAATACAAACAGATCTTTTCTCTCCAACACTTTTCCAACACTCACCTAATCAATAACAGATTCCCTCAAGGATCACCTGTCGGTACAACTTTCTATTACATTCTTTTGACGAGAGACTAGCGCATTTTGACGTCTTCTTCTTTTGCAGATAACATCATATGCTATGCTTTTGATGAGGTTTCATTCATTAATCATATGATCAACAAATTTCTGTTTACACCCTCAACTTCCCGGGTTAGGTATACCCCCCCCCCCCCCACAAAACTACCAATTACACCTAATAGTACTAAGTATCCTCTCTACCAATTGTTCTATCATCAAAAACACCTTAACTGCACCGATTCATTTCCTCTATCTCCACGTCCTTTAAAACCATTCCTTTTAATCCATATGCCCAAGTTCTGTGTACAACTTTTCACCTTGAAGTATTATCATGAACGAAAAACTATACGGGAACATCTGGACAAAAGTAAAATACGCCTACACATTGACACAACAAAGACTCTATGCTGACAGGACAATATGGACTGACGCATCCAAGAACGAGGAAGCAGTTTGGCTAGCTCTTCGCACCACAGACTTCGATCAGATCTACTCATACCTGAAGGTTTTAGATACCTATCACCGATACTTCTAACAAGGCATAAGAAGATGCTACAATTGTAGCGATTATAATCATAAAACAGAAAACTGCCCAAACAAAACAGCATGTGGTAAATGTGCAGGGGAACACAACACTTTAAAATGTAGTTCGGACACATTTTCGTGCGTAAATTTCCAAGGAACACAAAAACAACGATAAACTGCAAAAGCCACTGAGTGGACTGGACAGCAATGAGTGCCCCGAATATCAAAGAGCAATACAGACTGCTAAGAGAAACATTAACTATAATGCAGAAAGCGTATAAAAAAAGGAAAAAAAAAGAGGAAGAATCGGGGAAAACATGAAAGGAAATACTACAAGGAAACCAGTTCACATTCTAGCGAAATGAAATACAAAAAGGTAACTAAATATACTATAAAATTGATCTTACTAAAGAAAAAAAGAAAAATTGAACAAATAAATTATAAAACATATTTAAATGAAATGCAATACAAAATCAAATAAAATTATCATACGCAATCTAACTCTATTATACACACAAACAATAAAAAGTATCCTAAAGTAACGACTATCACTCCTGTTGCCTATAAAGCTAAAAGTACAAAACGCCATCACATATCTAGAGAACATAGGTCAAATAATTACGGCCTAAGGAAAAAATCTCAAAATAAAGTGGAGACAAATCCTATAGGGACAAAATTCTCAAAATCAACAAACAAAAATTAACCGTACAAATAGTGGAATAAAAATACTGCATCTGAAACAAGATACATGAAATCCAGCCACTTTCAATAAAACATCAGCCTATTGAAATAATAACTCTAAATGAGACGTGGATTTACACAAACGAAACTCAATATTACCAAATGCCTGATTACATGGTAAACTCAATTGTAGAGATGATTCCAGAGGGGGTGGTACTGCCATATAAGCTCTATATGCACTCCCATGGGATACCGCTACCAATCTGGTTCATCAATACACACAACAGTTTTCACTAAAGAAAATAATTTAAATTGAAAGGGCCAAGTTTATATACAACATATTGAGGAAAAATATAAGGACAAATTTAGTAGTCGAACTTCACTCTACCATCCATAATCACAGGACAAGTAATAGGAACAACATCGTGCAGGTCCAGTCAAGGACAGAAAGGCGGCGACAATGCCTGCTAAATACTGCCGGGCAAATATACAACGCGCTGCCAGGGAATACTAATCGGCACCAACACAATCAATATTTGTAAAAAAGTTGAAAAATTTCCTGTCATAAATTTTCTATAGTGAAAGTATAATAATATAATAATCACTACTTCTATAATAACTGGAATGTAAAAATAAGGAATAGTTTAGATCAACTGTAAATAGTAAGTCTAAATAGGAATCACTAAAATTAATTTGTGGAATTATAAGTACAAATAAATTAATATCAAATTATCTTTATTAGCCGATAGTAATGATATAATTCAAATTGTTTTGTTAAACCAAAAGTGCAATTAAAACATTTGACAGACCGGACGATCAAACTTCCATCCATCCATCCGATCTATTGCCAGCGTTGGCTTAGCTTATAGTACAATTATTTAATGTTTAATCAATTAATAATAATATTAACTTGATGGAATAGAATTTAATTTAAATTTAAATGTGTGATTTACTTTACTTTAAAGCAATGTGATATATTTAACCTGATTTGAAATAATATTGTAGACTGAATTTTTGTTTTTATTGATAATTTACTTTCAAATGTTTTTATATACTGCTATCATCCAGGATTCTACTAGATGCGTCGTGAATGTAACGGACTGCAGGCACTGTCTAAGTCGGTCCTATGTTGTACTAATAATGAATCTGTAAGGATGTACTATGGTCCATTAGCTGTATTAATATCTAAGCCTAATACTGAACATGTTATAGTAGACTAATTTACCTTTATTTTTACTTTTATTATTTGTTTTGCCAGTGTAATAATCTATTTCTAAGCTGTTGTATATCGGAAAGCCCAGCGTTGTACGTTGCTTTAGGCAGGGGCTCATAAATAAATGCTCTTTGAATTTGAACTTGTTACTCGAAAGTCAAAATATCAAGCCTACATTACCCGCATCAGCTGTCTGCTCAAATCTGAATGTGCCAAAGTTAACCTTGGCAATAGCCAAGATCAACACCTTCAACGAAAGATAAACGAAGTATGAAAGCTTCAAAAGACTTGGTTAGCCGAGACTTGACCCAAAAATAAAAGCTGTGCAGATATTCTAGGGGGGTTCCAGAGATTTTTTTTTAAAATTTGTCCGGTTTTTGTGTTCCTGAATAAAGTTACCCCAATCTTCATTCTCTTGTTAAAATAAACGTATAGCAATAAATTTTATTCAAGTTAGAGGGTTTCAATTTTACCATTATATAACACAAATATCCACAAATTCGGAAAAACAGCTCCGGTAGCATTTACAAATATGTTTGGTAAACCTATGTACGAAAAATATTAAAAAGTGTTGGGTACCTACATGAAAAGTTTTTACGATCGGGAGGAAAATAACACGTTTTCTTTTATTGATTGATTTAAAAAAACAAACGCAACACCTTTTTGAAAAATCCAACTCCAGCAGCATTGAACTGAAGAGTTTCTAATATTTTGCCGAAGGTTTGAAATCAATATCGTAAAATTGTGGAAAACATAAAAGCTGAATAAAATGCTAAATTTTTCCTGTATTCCTATCGTGTTTTTGTTCTATATTTTCTTTTCACATAATTCATTTAAGATTAAGTTTTAGCGGGGCGGGTGGTATTTACACTGCAGTCATTAATTGGCTTATTGAACACCGACCCCACTTTTCCTAGGAAGAGCAGTATTTTTTTGGATGAGATTTCCTCAAAGTCGGCAGGCTTTTGGAAGTATGAGAAATATAGTATATTGATTTTCTTTTTCTCTTTTATAAATTAAAAAAAAAAAGTGTTTTAAATACATGTTTTTGTTTTTAAATGCTATAAACCTATTGAAGTCGGATTTCGTTTTGTTTATTGTAGTAGCTTAATTATCTGTAAATATTATAGAGTTTTATTTTATTTGAGCGTAATTTTGTGAAGTAAATGCTGTCACATTAAAATCTACATTTTTATAATGCATGCTGCATAAAAATGTATTAACTTCTAATAGAGTACAGGTTCTTTTACTGTCAATATAATTCTATATTCATTCCGAATTTCGTATAATATACAAGTAAATTGCGATCTGACTATGATCATTTGATGAACTGTTTTTAATTTGACCTATCGGGGGCCAAAACGCTGTATTTCCAAAAGAAGTCAGTGTACCTACTCTCACGTCCTCGATCGTGGTCCCTGGGTGCTTAAAAAGCACCTAACGAGAGGGGTATAAATAATTTATTAGAATCACTAAAATATCTTTTGATTGTATATCTATTAACGCTTTTATAAAACTAAATCTGATTGCGTCCCCTCGCATCAAGCCCCCGCCAAGCTACTGATCAGTAGGTGATATTCCCAATCTATGCATGTGTTTGTTAAGTTTGCAGTGTCCAGATAAGCTTTTTTCGGAATATGTATGTACATACCTATGTATATATTGTATTCTTCCCGACAAATCTTACTGAAAGTAAGATTTGTTTTTTGATTTATTTTTTATTAATTTTTATTATTTTTAACATAAGAAATTTGAAAAAACGCAATTTTCTTCATTTATTTGGATGAGAAGCTAACCGCGTTTTAAGCATGAAAACTTATTGAATATATTTATTTATTTATGCCTCATTTGGGTATATTTTACGTATACAAAAAGTTCATCCAATCCTCTTTGTGAACGAGGAAGACTTCGTCTTCAATTATTAAAAAAGAAATATTAATTAATCACATTCACCTCATCTTTAACGAAGAAAGAAAGGGAGAAAAGAAGGATGGGAGAAAACGTAATTTGAATGTGATGTTCCATTTAAATGGCAATATCTCTGTTTTCTGACGAATTTATCCTCATTATTCTTTAAAATAATAACGCAAACGTTAGCCAACTTCCCCACTCATTTTCCATACCATGCTAGTTAAAATTTCGCTTTTATTCGGTAATTTCGGTAACCCTGAGGTAATTGTGATGCGCTTAGGGAAACCATATTTTAAGTCGGACAAAAATATTTTAGAGGAGAGCAAAAAAATAAAATAGTTGAAAAATCTAATAATGAAACATTATAACAAATTATTGAAATCATAGGAGCGCACAGTCACAATTGCTTAACTTTCCCCACGCACTCGCAGTCACTTAAAAACCATAAAGACAAATCGAATGTGCAAAACTAAACTAAAAACAGAAAATTCGCAGGAAAAAATTCTTAAATCTTTATCTTCTCCCTTTGCCAAGCGCAGCGTTGGAAAAAAGCTGAAATATTCCCGTTTTTTTCAGAATGGCTCGTTTTTTTCAAGTTTTTTTTTGAAAAAAACAATAAGAACGCGTTACCGAATTTTTCAAGTTTTCTATGAAAAGAACGGAAAAAAACGAGACGCTTTGAAAAAAACCCGAAAAAAACTGGAATTTTTTACTCAATTCCAACAAATTAAAATTTGGTTTTGATATAATACGTTATATCTACGCTCTTTCCAAGTCTTTTTTTAGTACCCTAGAAACATTAGTGCTTTTCAATTGCATTATGTAATATATTTCTCTAAATACTGCATATTTACTGACTTTTTGATGACTTAAGTAATCCGAAATTCCCGACGCCACTGTAAATTTAATGAAAATGAGTCAGTTATTTTCAAAGAATCTGCTTTTCAAAATGTGGGAATTACGCAGATTGAGGAGTATTTCTCATGAAGCAAAGGCATTATTCAATCTTATAACACAAGTGAGCAGTAAACGTTCATCACACGATATCACAGTTAAATAAAGTACATTTTATTAGTAGAAAGTTTATTAGCCAAAAGTTTTGTGTACAGCCAATCCATCTAGCCACATACATGCTGGATCCCAGATTTCATAATTCTGTTGACCCTAATTTTGAAGCTTTAGCGGATAATGAATTCCTTCAAATGACTCAATACTTATCCCAAGTAGCTGATTTCTCGCAAAAAGGTACTTCTGAAATATTGGCTAATTTCGCAGAATATCAATCAAGGAGCACTTTCTGGAGTAATGACTTGATATGGCAACCAGTCACAAATATTCATCCTCGCGATTGGTGGAAAGGATTTTGTTCATCCAAACCTCTGTCTTCAATTGCTCTTAGATTATTGAATTTACCTCCATCATCTGCAGCCTCCGAACGGAACTGGTCAATATTTGGACGAACACACACAAAAGACAGGAACCGTCTAGCCCCTGATCGCCTGTACAAACTTATTTATGTAAGGTCAAATTTGCAATTTTTGCAATCTGACAAACCGTCAGTTGAAAACATAGTTTGTAGTGACAGCGAAAGTTGTGATGATAATTAATTTGTTTTTTTAAGAAATTATCTTTAATTTAACATTGTGGAAATGAAAGAATGCTTATATTTTTCAATTAAATTTTTCCGAAAAATACATGTTCCGTTGAATAAAAACGTTTTTTTTTTCAAATTTGCCGTGTTTCTTTCCCTTAAGTATACCATCTGTATTTTTCAAATTTTTCTTGAAAAGAACCGAAAAATACCAATAATTGTTTTTTGCAGGAAAAAAACATTTTGTTTTTTTCAGAATTTTCATTTACTAAATTGTCAAACTGTTTACATACCGGCAAATTTTTGTTTTTTGTTTTTTCATACAAACCGCTTTTGTTTGCATTCATACCTTCCTACCATTCTACTCATACAATTAAAATATCATTGATCTGCCAGTCCTACACACGCTCGCAATACCGAAGCGGTCACAATTTTGTGATATTATGCAAATTTAATTGGGTGAAGCAGCAGTGGCAATGAACGATGTGACGTGCTGTCTTGTTATGCGCTAAATCAGGTTTAAAAAATCTGCAGCTACTTACTGAAGCAGCGAGAGTGAATAACGTTTTGTTTTGATAGCTTTTACAAATTGTGCTGTGTTATCAACCTTTTAAGACGAGTCATAAGAAAAGCCTAGGGGAAACGGCTGAGGGGCCGGGGATATTAGCCTACGGAAATGGCTTAGGGGTCGGGGACATTAGCCTAAGGAAACGGCTTAGGGGGTCGGGGACATTAGCCTTGGTGAAACGGCTTAGGGGGTCGCGGACATTAACCTAGGGAAACGGCTGAGGGGGTCGGGGGACATTAGCCTACGGAAACGGCTGAGGGGGTCAGGGACACTAACCTAACAACCTAACTCTAGAGCTTTCATGACGTCATCATCCACAAATATGCTCGTCCATGTCAACGAAGAGCTTTTGGGACCATTTTGAGAATTTGGACCTCCATAAGAAATAACATGGGATTTTGCCGCCGGACCCGCATAGCTTATCTACTGGAGCTTAATACGTATGAGGATGTCTCTATTATGCTGAACGAAATATACTTCAATGATTTGGTTCAGCAAGTGAAAATCAATGACGAACAGATGGGAACACTTAGTAATTTCTGCATACGCCTCAAGTAATTTCCTAGGAGAAATAATTAGAGATTGCAGGCGATGTTGCTGTAATGAGTTAATGATGGTAAATTATTCCGTAATATGGTTATTGACAGATTGTAGAGCAGTTAAAATATATATGAATAAGTGATTAAGATCTGCCTGTAACTGTACTGCGCGTAACTCGAAATTAGTTTTGGTTAATTCGCTAATAAGTTTCTCTGAAAAATCACTCATATTTATTTCTATTTGGTCTTGGTAATTAGACAAATTGTGTAGCTGCTTACTATAGGTGTAGAAACTAGTTTTCATTATTGTAACCTGTTTCTGCATTAAATGAAGTGTATCTTTGTCGTGGTCCTCCCATCTTTGCAATCTTGAGTATACGTCTTTTGCTTCTTCACTCTCCATGGTCCCAAATAAGTATTTTGAAATTTTTCCAACTGCATAAAATAGTTCACTCTTTTCACGCACGCTTTGGGGTAAAAACCTATGCTTTCTTAGTTGGGCTCTTATTTTGGATGTAATATGTTTTATTTCGTTATACCAATTAAGGCAATATTTGGTGTCCTTTTCTTGAATTTTACACAATTTCTCCACAGCTTCCACGCAATTTATTACGAACGCCAGAGTATCGTTTTCGTTCACGAATAGTATTTTTGTAAACATATTCCAATTGGACTGGTAAACGAAACTGGGAATTATTGGCTCAAAGAGTATTGTGACCTGGCCACCAGTTGTCAGTGCTGGTACGGCTATGATGAGCACCACTAACACAAACATAATTGCTATATAGGGGAGAATTTATTCAAAATACGAAGACTTTTGAATTATTATATATATAAATTTTGAAGTTATTATATAGAATAAGTTATAAAAAAAATTAATAAGGAAAAGTGATAGTTAAAACTTTTAAGTCAGTTATTGTGTACTCTTTTAAGTGTTCTACCTATGTGATAAGTTTACATGGCAGTCTACTCGTTTCACATCAACTGGTCCTGTCCACATTGGGGAAAATTTGTGCTTTTTCGCGGCATTCCGCAATAACACTTTATCTCCTGTGTGAAATCTTTCTACTCTTAAGCTCTGATCGTAATATTTCTTCGCTGCCTTTTTACTGGAAATTAGATTTTCTTTTGCTTTTCGATGGATTCTTTGCATTTTACATTTACTGTATTAGCAATAGTCATCAAAATTATAAACAGGCTCTGGATTAAATTGGTTGGAAAAGGATTTTAAAATCCGTATAGAGCATAGATAGGGGTATATTTTCTGCTCGTATGTAACGAATGGTTATGAGCGTAGGCAGCTTCTGGTAGGCAATCATCCCAACTAGAGGGATTGTCATCTACTCCTTCCGAAGTACAAATATGGCCGAGGTGTACAACTTTTTTCCTTCAGAATTAGCATTTTTCGGGTTGGAGTTATAGGTTATTGTTTCGTAACCTAATGAGAACATTCAGGAGTTTCTTGTTTTATTCTTCTAGAGTTTTGCCATATATTACTATGTCATCTAGATAGACAAAACTTTGGAGGCTTTGTAATCCCGTCAAAAAATAATTCATAAGCCTTTGGAATGTTGCGGGTGCTCCACTTAATCCAAAAGGCATTCTTTTAAATTCATAATGACCTAAATTCGTGCTAAATGCTGTTTTTGCCCAATCTTCTGGAGATACCGGTATTTGGTGATATCCACTAGCTAAGTCTAATGTGGTGAAGTAGCCCGCATGTCCCACATGGTCTAGAATATCCTCAATGCGTTGTAATGGCAATGCATCACCTATTGTTATTTCATTGAGTTTTCTAAAATCTACCACTATGCGCCATCGCTTTTCACCTTCAGGGCTAGACTTTTTTTGGAGAGTTCCATGGACTCTTGCTTTCTATTATTAGGTCATTTCGTAACATTTCCCGTACTTGCTCTTGAATTATTACTTTGTGAGCGTCGACTAATGGAAACATTCTCTCATTTATTGGACTATGTTCTTGCTTAATGGGGATTGAGTGAGGTATAGCCGTTGTATGGGATAGTTTATCTCCTGGTAAGTGGAAAACATCATGAAAATCCTTGCAAATGTTTGTAATGGTATTACGTTCCTTCTGATTTAGGTAATCTGCTAGTCGAACTTGTGATTCCAGAGCTTTTAATCTATCGTTTAATTTTACATACGTTTGGCTTGACATACTGTTTACGAATCTTTCTTTCAACAGGGTTCTAGGAATCCCTTTGTTTTCTACCGCTTTAGGGATAGATTTTCAATGAATATCTGTTAGTTTATTAACAATAGTAGCAGCGAGTGAGTCTGAGATTTATTCTAAAAGGTTTCAAGATTTGTTCTTTTTCATTAACGTTTAAAATTTCTATTGTCGGTTCATTATTGCCGGGTTTTACTAAAGGGTTAGGTAAAAAGACTCCTGCACATATTTCTTGCGACATACATAGCATTTATTCGTTTACATTACATTATATCTTAATAAGTTTTTCAGTGCGACCTTGAATGATAATGTCTTCTTCAGTATAAATTGCAAGTAACGCGGATACGGAAGATGAGTTATTTGATGTCTCTTTAGCGCGGATATTTTTTGGTTGGACTTTGAAATTCCACTATAGGGCTTAAGGTTAATTCTAGGGTATTTAGTCACTTCTAGGCTACCTTTTTGTGCTCTAACGTCGGACTTGACAGAATTGAAAGAATTTTTCTGTATCCTGACACTTTTCTTGTACTTGCTTCGTGAACACTCAGAGACTTTAATTGTTAGGGCTGGTGAGCTGAGAGAAATAACACATTCTTTTTCATTTGGATTTGTTGGAGGGAATCTTACTAGTTGATTTTGGCCTTCGATATTGCAGTGACGAGAAAGAAAATCATACCCTAATATTCCATCATTATCAATAGTTGGTAAATCTTTTACTATGTGGAATTCGCATACTTTTTTGGATGTTAAATTAATAATTCGAAAATAGGTACCACGGGTTTATTCGTTACCGACAACTGTACATATAGTCGTATTTTTAGTTGAGTTAATGGGTGTATTTGGTTTTAATGATTTTTCTTTAAAAAGACTAATATCAGCGGCAGTATGCAACAGTAAATCTGTTTTTCCATTCTTAGCTATGTTTAAAAGTAAGTTAGCAGAACACTTATTTAATAAACTACTATGTGATTTTTGTGCTGTTTGTTGGGGGATAACGGTTTTATTGGGGTGACACTTAGACAGTTTTGTTGAGTCGAGGTGACAGCCGCATCTTAGTTTACCTGTAAACTAATATGTTCAGATGATTGAATGAAACGTGGACTCCATCGGCGTTTGGCTCGATATTCTTCCATATAGTGGCCGCTGCGTTAGCAAAAGTCACATTTTTTCCTTGATGATCAGATTTGCTTGGTGCCGTAAATTCATTGTTTGGCAACCTTGGTTATTGTGTCCATAAACTTTACAATTAGTACAAAAGGGAGTAATCTGCAATCAACGTAAGAGTGATTAGGCCGATTGTAGAAACTGCATTTATTTTGAAAAGATTTATTAGTTATATGATGATACTGCGTGTGTTTAGGTACATTGTTATTATTATTAGTTTGCCCGTAACCTGTATGTGGAACCTGTTTTGGTATTGATTGGGAGTTTTGTGTAAATAAAACAGACTAAGGTGTAATTATATTATTCAAATGAGGAAATTGAGAGGGATCTTGATTACTAGAGGTCCGATTTAAATTAGATGTATAATGGAGCGAGTCTGGCTGCATGTTTTGGTGTGCCGCCAACATGTGAAGCTCCGATTCTTCCAATTTCTCTGCCTTTTCGATTACCTTTTCAAGAAACTGTTCTGCATAATTTAAAAGAAAGAATCCGTGATGTGGTTTAGGTATCCCAGATTTAAAGGTAAAGACCGCAGTCTCTTCAAAATCTGAGTTAATAGCTTCGATACCTGAACTATTCCCTTTGCTGACAAGAGCCTTACACCCTTTTGAAAGTTGTGTCACTCTTCTACCTTAGAAAATTAGCGATTTGCCAGGGAATTTCCTCCTATTTCTTAATTCATTTAATTGACCGTGATATGTCTTTGTGTTAACCTACTTAGTGAGAAAAATAGTTTTTATACATCTAGCGATTTATATTCGACACCGTCTAAGGCTAATGCAGCTCTTCCTCTGAACTTAGTTGGTATTAATTGTAGAAAGAGCTTCCGCTCTTCCTCCTTATTCAGGCACAAGTTTATACGTTCACAGCACTTTATAAAAAACTCCACCAAATTTGCTAAATTTGGACCTAAGTCCGTGTCTAGTAATGATAGTTTATTCATTACTATTTGACTAATAAATGCCATGTCACTATTTTGAATGCTTACTTTATAACTATCTTATTTCTAGTAGATATAAAATTCAGTTGGTTCTGCTCACCGTTTGTTCTTTTGTCTCCTACTGAGTATGACCTTCTTCTCAAATAGCAGTTCCCTAATCTTAATTGTCGAGTGTATAATGGATCTTCCCCTTCTGTTGGCAGATGTACTTCTTCTTCTCTGTAAATTCCGCTGTCACTCGTTGAATCGCTGCCTGTGGTATTGGGTCTACTCCAGATTGGGCTGGTATTGTCCAGACTGAAACAGTTTATCCTTTCCTTAAAGCGGCTGCTACTTGTTAGTATCTTCTTCTCAATTAGGGTAGAACGATTCTTAACATTCGACTGCTCTTGTGACATTAAAATTTGCATATTTTAGATAACAGTATTCCACATCAACTTCTTGAAATGTATTTTATTTATTCATTTCACTGTTAATGCCATATATACTAAAACTTCAATTGTTTCGCACTTGTTAATTATTTGGAGTTACGAATTTCACTGTTTTCTGCAGCAGTCACTACAATTTTTGTTTGTATGTTCTCAGCAATGAAACAAAATCACCACACAGATTCGCATAATTCAACGAAAACAAAACTTGACCCGCTGCGCCAAAAATGTTAAAAACTCAAAAATAGGTTTGAAAAAGAAGAACGGTTTTAATTTCTGTTAGACTTTATTATTATACTTCTCGAGCTCAACTGCTTAATTGTATATTTTCACTCTCTTCCATCGTCAGATCGACATCAAAAATATTTGTTTTGTCATTTCAATAACGTTCACACAATTCCGATTAGCAAATTAACTGACTTAGTTAACCATTTACTTAATTAAATCGATCGCCTAAACTCAATTTACTGTAGTACGGAAATATGTAAAAGTTATTGAGTAAGCAAAACAATTACGATGATTTATGGGGCTTGCTTGGGTTGTTGGACTGTTGTGAAATCTGAATTCTACATTGGCCTGATATTGGACATCACTACAGATAGGTCGAACGGAGATTTGAAGATCTCACCAATAGATATTTGACCTATGGCAACCATCCTATTCTTTTAAAACTATATGAAATTTACTACTAAACTTTTCTAATTTGCCTTTATTTATTTCAGCAACCCTACTCAAAAACAACAATAAAAATTCTTTCAGCTTTTCTTTTTATTTCAACCTATTTTATACATTTACCCATTCCAAGATATAAGAATTTTCTTACCTGTCTTATTTTATATATTTTCCCATGAATTTATAACCAATTTTCTATAATTAGATAATATTTCCCTCATTTAACTTTTTTTCTTCTTTTAATTCTGTTTCGTTTGCAACTTTTTCTTAACTGTTACTATTTTTTTAAAAACCTCTCAATTTATAAAATTTTATTTTTCTTATTTCATTACTCTTTAGTTTTTATTTTTCCTGCCTATTTGTCGATCTTTAACTTTAACCAACTATAAATTTTCTTTCAAATTTCTGTCAACCAATATTTCGCAAATTGTTTTTAAGCTACTCTGTCTTTTGTCTCTCATTTCTTTCAAATCTCTTTTTTTTCCCCATTGTTTAACTAACTAAGTAACTCTGTTTTTCTAATTTCTCTACATTTTAATAAACACTTTTTCTTACCTGAAGTTGGAGAGAATGGAGAGAATTTGATGGAAAAAATCTTTGGTTAAGTCTCCCTATTCCTGGGTCATAAACATTACTTACTTTGTAAGAGTTTATTGAACTTGTAGCAGAAGTTGAAGTTTCAACATGAATGAAGTTCCGTTCCCTTACGTTCTTCTGCCTTGATGGACTTCTGTTCTATCTTGCTTAGTATTATCTCTCTGGGATTCAAACCTACTTTTCTGCAGAATCCCCTGGGCTTTCCCTAGTTGAGGATAACAATTGTTCTTACAATTATAGCGCCATCCGGATTGTTTGGGATACTTACGTGGTCCGTGTCGTCCGTTTTGGCAGGATAGGCTCTTGAATTCTCGATTCTAACAAATGCATGTCCATCCTCCAGCCTATTTCCGCCATACCCATAATATTACGGGTATCTCCTCCCCTTCTCACGATACTTTTCGACGCTTACATTGTCAAGTTCCGCACTATCGTAAACTGTGGTCCAAGTCTTCTCCCATAGTTGTGGCCGGAATAGCTCATCCAATATGGGTAAACTTTTCTCTCCCTGTCCTGAAGCTACGTCTACATTGCATTTTGTATCTTTCCATCTACTGTCTGGATTACTGATATCTGGTCTGATGTTTCCTGTCACGTTCCTGTAAGCCCCATCTATTCTGGCTTCGAACTGGTTTCTAGGATTGTAATTACTAGATACCACTGGAACAGTAGCTGTGACATTTCTAACAACGGAACTTTCTTTCTGTGCTTCGTTGTCGCCTTGAATCCACAATTTCCTATTCACGCAGTCGATAACAGCTCTGTCACTGAGGAAATACATTCCAAGGATACCGTCTGCTGGATTTGAATTTGTATCACCAATGGCGTTAAATTTACAAGCCTGCTGGCTGTTACATATTAGCAGCTTCGCCTCACAAGTCCATATGGAGCTCGCAGCAAATCCAAACAGTCCTCTAATTTGTATTTTGTCATGTGCATTTATGGATATATCAGTGTTAACTAAAAGCCTTCTAAAGCTATGTTCGATGGCACTGTAAAAACAAACTTACTCTGAGAAACTAATTTTTCAATGGCATTATCTGGTAGATATTTCTTAAGACAATTCCCGTATAGTGGTCTCGTGTTCAATAGAACTGGCAGTAAATCCCCTCCCCTGCCGTAAGGAATCTTCCATTCTTCTCCTTATTTAATATCTGCGACTCTGACGTGATGTAGTCGGGATGATTCGCGCCTATATGGCTGGCATTCCCTAGAGATATGCCCAAGCTGTACACATTTGAAGCGTTTGATATTGTTTCCTCCGAGAAATTCCGGTAATCCCTTCCGCGTCTCTGGTGCCATGGCTTGAAGCCCTTCCGAGTCCTTTTGGAAGTAGAGAGCTTCCTCCTGTACTCCTTCAAGCGATACAAATTTCCTTCCAGTTAGATGTACTTGGGTCGGTTTATGCATGACGCCAGCTATGAATGTAGCTACTGCATCTGCCTCCAGTTCGGCAAACTGACCTCTGTCTCCTCCCGGGTATTTTTCCGAGACCGCCGCTTTTATCTGATCGAGCAATTCTTTCATGCGGTCTGTGAACTCCCTGATATTTTCGCTGGGCCGCTGCCTGCATGCTAGCATATCTGTTCGAAATTTACTTAAAGATTTTGTTGGCATGTAAGCTGATTTGATTACTTGCTGCAAAGAATCAAAATTTTTTGGCTCCTGCGAGTTTACCAAGTAGTACGCATCGTCCGATAAGCGATACTTTATACTCCTGATGAAGATCTTCTGCTCTTCTTGTGTCAGTCGATCGTGCAGCACTTTACTACAACTCAGGCAGCGATATACCTACTTCGAAAGCCTGGATGATCTTTCTCCGGATAGCACGGGAACATTCTTGGATACTAGATCCATTAATTTTTCGTGCACGTCTGTCATATTACATACATACATCAGTACTCTGTCAATGTTTATTCCCTACAATTCCTATCCTTATTGAAAATTAATCTGTAAACGGAACTATACTCAACCTCTTGACCAAAATTATTTTCGATAACTCCGATATTTATACAAAAGAACTATAATTACAATCACTATACTCGAGACTATTAAACAGAACAACGATTAGTCTTCTTAATTTACTATTTACTTTTCTTAGCCTCCTATTGCCTAACAACAAAATTATCAAAGGTCATCCCGATTATTATTTTCGATACTTCTTAATCTGACACGCTAAAGAACAAAAACACAAAAAACAAATCCAATATTTTTTTTATTTTTTTAAAACTCTATTTTAAACTACACAAAACTAATCTTTAATTAATTTTCACTGTATCCTAAAAAAATTGCACAGAAATTATGTAGATGCCCTGTAATACGAGAAGCTGTTTAGCACGTTTGTTGTATGTACCTACGTGTATAAACAGTTAGAGTAGCTAAATTAGCTCAACTCCTGGTGTGTGTGTGTGTTTGGAGTAGCTAAATTAGCTTTGCTCCCAATGTGTGTATTTGAAGTAGCTAAATTAGCTTTGCTCCCAGTGTGTGTGTTTGTAGTAGCTAAATTAGCTTTACTCCCAGTTTGTGTATTTGGAGTAGCTAAATTAGCTTTGCTCACAGTGTGTGTGTTTGTGTTGAGTAGCTGATAAAAATCAACTTCTCAAATGTTGTAAGTGTAATTTATAATTTAATTAAAAAAAACAAATCACAAAACACAAAACTTGATTTAACACTTTTTAATTTTAACCTGAAAATAAAAGAAAATTAAAAATAGAACAGCTAAAAAAGCATAACTCCCATAATTAACAAAAATAAACGGAGCAGCTAAAAAAGCATAACTCCCAAAATTTAAAAAAAAAATGGAGCAGCTAAAAAGCATAACTCCCACAATTAACAAAAATAAACGGAGCAGCTAAAAAAGCATAAATCCCAAAATTAAAGAAAAATGGAGCAGCTAAAAAAAGCATACACTCCAACAATAAAAACACAAAATACACCATACCTGTATTACATTAACACTTAAACATCCTACCGACTGCGTCAATTGTCGTGCCCCCTGAGCAATCAGTCAATAAAACTCGCTAATTAAATATTACACAGTAAAATCTTCAACATAAAAACGCACGAAGTACCTTAGGACAATTTCTTTATTTATTAAAATGCACTGACTTATCTTAATGACACCGCGAATAATCTGAACCGAAACTTGAGACTAGCTTGACGCACTCTGACTGATAACTAAAAAACGGCACTCGCCAGACCAGTCACTAGTCTTATATCTACGGCAAATTGAGAAATTCTGTTATGATGGTATTGATCTCTAATTTAGATGATCATGCCTTTGGGGTTTAACATTTGTAGCGTATTCTCCATACGCTACACTTTTCCTTTCCCTCTTCATCTGTTTTTCTATTCCTTTTGGCCTCTATACCTTCTATAGAGGAACCCCATCATCTTACCAGATACCTGTAAAAGGGAAAAAAGATTACCTATTTAATTTCGGTAAGTAGCCCTTTGCTACTTCTCCATAAGGCATATAACCTGCAAGAAAAAAAAAATATTTCCAAAGAAAATATTCTAACTTGTGCAGAACGCGCACAATCTTTTTTTAAAGAGAGAAAAGAATATAAAACCCTGAAAGATAAATTATTTCCAAACAAAAGAAATTCTAAATTGTGCAGAATGCGCACAAATTAAAAAAATTTTCGTTCAAAACTTACCGCTAGTCACCATCATCCCAGAGACGAAAACGGCACTTCGCCTAGCTGTAGTACATCGTACGATACCACCATACAATGCATTCTAGCAGGCCCATCGAAAACTTCCGAGAAAAATTGTACTCATAGCAAACATTTTGCTGCTACCAAACTACACGCGATCTAGCACATACACCCGCACTCAGGCAGAAGCACAAAAGATAAAGATCGTACCAAATTCAAAGAACGAAAAAGAAATGCTCGCCTGCCGGTGGCGGAGGCAGAAAAGGCTGTGATGTAGGAAGACTGCGGTAAGTCGGGGAGTCTCTGATGTGAAGTCTTAACGGGTGGATCGCGGGGCGCGTTTGGTTACGGAAAAGTTTTTTCAGTTTATTTGATTCAGTTTGGTTTTACATATATTTGGTGCCTGGAATCAGAAAATATGTTAATTAGCGAATTTTAAAGTAAAAATTATTCGTTACATGTTGAGTCGTCACACTAACTGGATAGCAGCATCTTCTGTTGAATGTTCATTTTCATATATTTTGTGCCTGCAATTATCAAAAGGTGTTGCTGCTTCGCAAACTGGATAACAGTATACTTCCATATATTTTTTGCCTGAAATTAGAAAAGACCAATAAAAGTAGTAAAATTTCGTGGATGTAAGTAGATTTGTGACAAATTTTACCTGCGTGGCAGACTATCTGCTTAATTTTGTTGTCATACAGTGGATTACCTGGAATGTTAATACATTAGAAAAATTCAATCAGTCAATTAGTTCAGTGAGAATTTTACCTGCGTTGCGGATTTTTCTTTCATTTCGTCGTCGTCCAGTGGATTACCTGTTTAGATCAATAAAATTGGAAAAGTTTCATCGATTTAATTAGTTTTGTGAAAAATTTTACCTGCGTGGCAGAGTATTTCCTTAATTTCGTTGTCATACAATGGATTACCTGGCGTCCGGTTAATTGCTGTTTATCTGCAAAGGAAAAGTAATTTGGTTAGTAATATTGACATTAGCCGGATTATTTAGTATACAAATTATAGTATTAGTATATAAATTATTAAGTGGAATTTTTCTGCAAATGAAAGGAAATTCGAATAGTGTTAGTTATATCGGCTGGATGATTTAGTGTACCTGGCGCATCATTAAGTGGAAATTGCCTGCAATTGAACAGAAATTTAATTAGTGTTAGTTGTAGCAGCCGGATGATTTAGTGTACCTGGCGCATTATTAAGTGGAAATTTCCTTGAAATGAACAGAAATTCAATTAGTATTAGTTATGTCAGCCGGATGATTTGGCGCATTATTAAATGAAATTTATCTGCAAATGAAATGAAATTTCGATTAGTGGATTCATTCGTGAACGATAATAGTTGCTTACCTCCTGAGTAATGTGAGATATCCAGGAGAGTTCTTGGTGTTGCTAAAGCAGTTTTTGTATGTAATTAATTAAGTTAAAATTAAATTTCAATCCCCGAATTTATTCGGGAACGATTTAATTTACTCATCTGCTGAGGAATATACCAAATCCAGTAGGGTTTTTTTGTGCTTTTAAAGCAGTTTTTACCCCCTGAAATCAGTGAAACATATACACAGTGTTCCGTAAGTCGACGTCAAGCTGGAATCGGGTGATAGAACATATCATGATAGCTACCAGAAAAATATGAAAAAAAAATCTCAATCATGTATTTTTTAAATTATAGACATTTCCTTTGTTTTCGAGAAAATTTACACTCTATGATGGATTTTTAGCTCCTGTTGCTAAAACTCTTTACTTTTTTTCAATTTTATTTTTCTTATGTAATTGCGAATAGTGCTAATGTAACCTGATGCTTTAAATTCTAAATCAATTGCTCCAGCTTGGAAGAGAATGCCACATTTTTCCGAACCAAGAAAAGAAAACTAATACTTCACCCAACTTTAACTGACTGTATTGAAAAAAAAAATGTACTACTAACTTTAAAAATTCGGGCATTTAATAAGGAATGCAAAATGGTATAACACTTACTACATTATTTCTTATATTACGGAAAAAAAATTTATTCTTCAAGAAACCCAGTTTCGAAAAATATCTTTTTACCTATTAAAATTATTCTAGTGCACCCAAAGCTTGCCGCAAGACCTTAAATTTAAGATTTTTGTTTGAGTGAGACGGAGAGTCATTATATGAGTGTCACTGAGGCAGATAGTGATGCTTTCAAGTTAAGAGATGGTAACTTTTGTTAAATTTAGGACAAATTTTCTTTAAGTTTAAAATTAAACACTAATTATTTGGATGCTAAGATTTATTATTTACAAAAGATGTTCAAACTGGGTCTTCTTCAACTGCTTGAAGTACTACGTCCCCGTAAGGTAAGGAACTTCTTCCGTCACCGTGTACTTGGTTTGAAAGTTGGCCTTCAGTGGAGAGTAGACAGTGCAGATTTGTAAAAACTCAATGATTTGACTCGCTAGGGTCACTTCATGCAATGACTTTCCGTCTCACTCTAAATCTTGAAGTTACAGTCCCACAGGTGCGTTTATTTGATTTGAAAGGCTCACACGCTCTAGCGATAGTGATGCTTCATTTATTTATTTTTATTTTCGTTGATTGAAATCAATTTCGTGAACGCCAGCATTAACCTCATTGAACTAACCTTTTCTGAAAAGGATTAACACTTGGGTAAAGTTTTTAAAGTAAAGTAAATAGTGTAGCATAATTGCAGTCCATAAGAAAAATGAATATAATAGTTAAAAAGCTGTTTATGAGCAAAAATCTGAAGCATCCATAGAGTTAAAAAGGCAAAAAAAATTATACAAAAGCCGAAGCAGTGGAACAGAGGGTGCACCCTATCATCATTGGTCCAATGCAGCGCGGCATTCTTCCGCTATCACCGCGTAGTCTCCAGGTGTTGTACCTAGTTAAGTTAGCTCATTAGATTCCAACTTTTGGAGGGCTTTGTTCTCTTTTCTCCTTTTTTTCTGTTCGTATTGACAGTCTGACGATACTAGTACTAAAGCTTTTTACGCTGTACGTCCATTTGCCAATACATACAATATGTAGTTGTATGCATGCAAAACATATACGCTAACACATCTAGTAGGTTCTAGGTTAGATCTAAGTTGTGTAAAGTTTTGATCCTTGTATGACTTGTTGTAAGTAACGAAGTGAAATGCGGGTGGACAGCGAGGCTCATTACCATTAAAAATACTTTTATCTTATATATCCTCGTATATTTTGACCAGTGGTATCATGTAGTTCTTTGGTTTTTTTTTATTCACATTTTTTTTTTTAAATTCGCTACGTGTAATATGAGTGAGTAATAATCTCTTACAGAGGGCGGAGGATGACGCATCGCGTGTGGGACAACACCACGTAACATACATATAACAAGTATGGGGCTAAGCAGAACATCGTGCTTTAGAAGCTTAGTCAGGGTGGATGAGTTCGTCCGGGACCAATATTATCCTAAAACCGGGGTGCCAACACCAGCTGAGGCTCCCTCTCTCATCACTTCTCTCTCCGGCGTTGGCAGGTCTCCGGTAAGATTACGAACTATTCGGCGTTAGTGAGCCTTCTCTCCTTTTATTTTTTTCGATGAGTAATTTTACACAGTTAACCAAGCACCAAGGGATGTGGGTGGCTTTAGTTTTGTTTAGTTTAAAATATTATTTTTTGTTGGTACTCTTACAAGTCTCTTTTTTCTATTTTCCGGTCGCCCATTTGCACATTCGCTACAAATTCTTTTTCCGTTGCTGCTAAATATTAAACCAGGTTTTTATGCTTCAGTGTCAAACTATCCTGCTAGTTGCAAATAGTTCACTTTTGCCTTTGGATTTTGGTTGCTTATTTTTACTGGTCAATTCTCTTTCGGTCAACTCTAAATATCCCACCTAAGATTTTCGCAATATTCCTAGTTTGTTTTGAAGTGCTCATCTCTGCGGCGACAAGCGTACTTTGTGCGCGATGCATAACTATCTGAGGCCTAGCTTCGGTTCGTGGACACCGCATTGGTGACCACTCGACGTTTTACCTGCCTGACGTACTGAACAGCGGCCTTAATCTGATAAGTTGGTGAGCAATGCTCATTTTTAGACTGCGTCCTTGTCAGCTTGATTCAGCTAGGTAGTCCGATGGGGATCACGAAGTACTATACACCTGTCTCAATTTGTTAAGTTTATGAACGACGTTCATTTTGAGACTGTATCTTTGTCAGATTGATACAGTGTCTTAGTCACATGTGATGTAGGACTATTAGTCTACAGTACTTTTTACTATGTACTGGACGTTTGCGTGGTGCTGCGCCCCTGGGATCTTGCTCGGATTTGTTTCGGTGACTCTGACGGGAGGATGGCTAGTGAGCACCCTCTAGATTGGTATCCGACTGGGAGTGAATGATACAATACCTGGGTGATGTTTTCGGAACGGAGTTTCACCTGAGGTGAAGAAAGATAGCTTCCCTTTCCTTTAACTATTAATTTATACCCCCCTAATTTGAAGTGATGACAGGCTAAGCCGATTGGTGGTCGGAGAACCTCGTATGCGAAGCAGACTGTATCGAATTAAATTTCCGTTCACTCCTACTTGTTCTAGGAAGAAACTCGTATTATCGTTCATTTTAGCGTTATTTATTATTATTGTTAGATCTTGATTATCTTTATCGTTATACTATTCAGTTACCGTATCGCATTTAGGAAATTATTCTTCATTATCGTTATAGTATTTTGGTTATCGTATCGCATTTTAGATATTAAGTTTCGAGTATCGTTGCCTATCTCATGACAGTTATCTTGAAGTTAAAGTGCCAACCCCCATTTTAGTTTAGACATATAACTCTCGTGTTGTAAGTTTAAGTACTTTATAGTCATCTTTATCGTTAGTTAGGCTTGGTATTTTATATATATCATCGAGTGCAGTTACCGTCATATATTTTAGTTATCGTTATATAAGGTTAGTTATCATTACCTCATAGTCAGGGACGCCTGCTATTTTTGTTATCTTCATATGAAGTGTTTTTTTTAAGATTACTCCAATTATCTTATCGTACCGTAGCGGATATCTTTGGTATCCATATCGTTTTATTGCTCATTATAGTGGTGTACCAGACAACTAACTTTCTCTGTTAGCTCGGTAGTGCCAGATATACTTTATCTTAATCGAGCTGTGATAGATTATTCCAGGGTCTATTGTCCGGTTCAGCTAAATTACCCTTACCGTACTATAGTTCTCTTTAGTATAGTTAAAGGGGTTTTTTTAATTTTTTTTTTTAAATATTTAGATATGACTATTATGTCGTGTACACCGCTTAGTTTTATAGTTATGTGAGTATAGTTATCGATTTTTGGATTTGGTTATTTTGAAATTTAGGTATGGTTATAACTTAATTATTTTTTTTTATATCGTGTTATATGACTGCTACGGCTTCTTACTGAGTACCGACAGTCACTGAATCACCTACCTCTCACCGTTCCCTGATTATTGGCTTCAGTCTCTGGTCAAGTTGATGAACGATGTTCATCCCTCTTTGATCTTTATCCTTGACGAAGAGCGTGCTTGCCATGATCTATTTAATGTGGGACGGCAACCTCTTTAGGTTTTGAATTCCTGCGTGCTTATCCCTTCCTATTTAAAGTTCGGACCATTTGTCAACGAACATCGATTCCTATTTGTTAGATTCTGCTATTGAAATTGAGCGAGAGTTCAGCGGGTGAAGGTATCTTGCGACAACAGCTTGGTGAGCGGTGGACAACGGAGTGTGGCGGGAGAGAGAGAATTGTTTTTTGCTTTCAGCAGTGGCTGGATTTTTTATTTTGTTGTTGTGTGGAACGAGTTTGTCTTTCGCGTCGGTCCACTATGCCAACACCCTTAGTATGTATTAATTGGATTTTTTTATATAGCCATATTCTTTCGATTGCAGAGAGTTTGATGGTAAGTTGTTTTATTAATAACGATTAAATAATAACAGCAGGTGGCACGAATTTCCTAGTCTCCTACTGCTTTCACGTACCGATTGTCGAGTTTCAGTTGAATCAGTTAGGTGATATCTAGATAGTGTTTGGCATATTATTCCTTTGCATTAGAGATCGACGGCATGGAAAATCTCTTCTTTCGTGAATTCCAGCCAACGATATTTGCTCATTCCGGGAACCCATTACCATTCACAACTAGACGGGTTTATTTATAAATATTCACGCGTGGTTAGATATTTATTTATTTAATTATTTGAGTAATCTTATTTGCTTTCTCGCAGGTAGGTACGATTTATTCTATTTCTTGTGTATGCTTTCAAGATGCCTAGTAAGTTCTTCCTTTCCGTAATGTTTTTTTCTTCTTTTTAGATACTCTTACATATTAAATTTCTTCCACTGATGGATACAAGTAGGATCGACATAAATCGTTTCCTTGTAAGTTATCAAATTGATTTCCCAGCGTAACAAATTAACTTATCGTAGTTTTAGGGAACCTAGGTTTACTAGCCTATAAACGTGAATGCTGCATGATCTCTAACCAGCAATAATAGTTATAACATTGATGCACGTCCCAATGAGATCCGCGTGATCCAGGAGTCTGTGTACGAAACTTTGTACAAAGTAGTGCAGTTGACCGTTTTGCTGCCAAAGTGGCATTTAAATTCATCAAAGCGATCGTGGTCGAACATATAGATCGGGATTCATACCGTCTAAAGACCGACAAGGGTCTCCCGATAAGAGTTCACCATGCACAAGTTATTGAGTCCTGACAAGAGTTTGGTTAGACCTCGGTAACCCTAAAAAGGCATCCGGCAAGCTTCACTTGCAACCTACAGGTTATCGCATAACCCTCCTGTTGCCGCCTCAATGGTGGGTGATAAACCTCGTTTGCGTAACCCCTTCTGAGTTAGTCTTCATCTGAAGGATTTTAATTTCCTGTCCCTTCTTCAATTTTCTTCATCTTGGAATGGGGTTTTCAGCGTCAGTGCGTGTGGATGGAATCTCTGCGAAGTTTTCATATATAATATAATACCTCTAACGAGTTTACATAATTTCGTTTTGTTTCTAATCCCTTCTGGGTTAGCCTTCGGTAGAAGGATTTTTCTTTTCTGTCCTTTCTCCAATTTTCGTTTTGTTCCCTTTTATGATGTGGTGCGGTATCGAATTTTCAGTTCATTTTAACTAGGAACCCGTTTCCTCCACCCCTCGGATTTCCCTAGTCGTGACTGAGTTGATAAATGAATTCTATCTGTTCGTGAAGCGATTTCCTGGCTCGGACCTGGGGGAGGTTCCGGGGTCCCGCGACCAGATTCAGCAGATCACAGCAAGATAGGTAGTGCAGCTTTTGCGAATCATTCGTAGCCTCGAGTCTAACATTCTCATCCTCAGTAAATCATTCGGTGCACCTGTTTGGTCTGCTCGTTGGCCGAGGCGAGTTGATAGACGACGTCTATCTGTTGATAGGTTTTTCCTTGACCAAGGCGAATCAGGAGCATGGTCGGAGATTTGTAATTATCCCTCACCAACCCAGGTTAATGCGCATGCCCGGCTTAAGACTCTTGTAGGTCATCCCCACGTTGGGCGTTGCTGTTGGTAGGCCTACTTTCCTTTATTTAATTCCCCTGCCTTATGTCTCCTGTTAAATCCCGGCTTGAGACTATTTTCTCCGTGGGTCGTCCCACGCTGTAGCGTATTCCCTGTACGCTACCCTTTTCCTTTCCCTCTGTTTAATTGTACTCTAATTAATTTTTTTTTGTATATGTATATCACTATAATGTCACTACTTTGAATGGTCAGCTAGTTTGAATCATGTTGGCATTGAGTTTTTCTGTTTAAAAATAAAGGAGTTTTTTGACTTGTCAGAGAGACAAGATGATATAAATCAAGATATTAAATTGTAAAGAGAGGCTTTTTATTTTAACATCAACCGGATCCGTTCGCATCAATGTAATCCACAACATTTTGGTCCTTGCCGAGCCGGATTTAATCAAGCGCAAATTGGATAATCGGATCGTGTAAATTTATCTCAATTACAATCATTTCAAAATGGGGCACATAAGAATCAAATACCAGGTAAAAGATCAAAGTATTTGTAGTTCACAATGCCAAGGAGTAGACCAACTAGTTCGGTATATAATGAAGAAGAAGCTATAGTCATTAAAGGGAACCAGGAGAATAAAGAAGAAATTACATTCTTTAAAAATCAAAGAAAGGGTATAAAGGGGCGTGTAAGATATTTCAGAAATCTAGCAGATAATAGAACTGCAACATTAGATGAGCTACACTCGTATTATAGTCGGCTTCAAACAACGTATACAAAGTTTGATGAAACTCAAACGAAATTAGAAAGATATGACAGTGCAGAATTCTCTAGTGGTCAACGAGAGCAATTTGAGAAAGATTACGGAGCTGCAGAATCTCTGTTATTGTCATTAATTAATGAGCAGAAGGTATTGCAAAACGTTGCTCTCAATACAAGTGGTACTTTCAATAATAGAACGAACTCAGCGCAAGTGTCCATAAAATTACCCGATGTAGAAATACTCAAGTTTAGTGGCAATTTTTTGCATTGGTTACGTTTCAGAGATATCTACCGGGATTTAATACACAACAATATTTCCCTTACGAATACGACTAAGTTGCATTATCTTTATAGTTGCATTAAAGATGGATCAGCTGCGCAGTACATAGATACGTTAACGTTTTCTGGGCATAAGTACGAGTCCGCCTGGCATTACGACAATGAACCCAGACTTCAGAGAGAATATGTGAAATAGATTTATGACATAAAAAAGATTCAAGAAAATTCGTCGTCATCTCTTCAAGAATTTATTGACAATGTTCATAAGCTATATAATGGACTGGAGGCGTTATCTCAGCCGGTTAAGGAGTGGGATCTTATTTTAGTTCATCATTTAAGTACAAAATTGGACGATGCAACTCGTTGTGAATTTGTCGCTAAAGGAGTTTAAGAATATTCTGTCACAGCGTGCACGAGTATTGCAAGCATTGAGCAAATGACTACAATGTTCAAGGTAATTTGAATGAAATGAATAATGTAGTAATTAGGGAGAAAACGCAGTCTAGTATGGTCAACGATGGACAGGTTTATAGAAGTCAATCAGATAATAGCCACACATTTTGTTCATCAATAAATAAAGACAATACTCAAATACTTTTAGCAACCGCGATTATCTGGGTCACAGACTCATGTGAAAATAGACATTTATGCCGTGCACTAATTGATAGTGGGCCACAATCTAATTTTATTACCGAAAATCTTTGCCAATGGCTACGAAAACATAAGATTTCTGCTGCGGCTACAGGCATCAATCAAAATCAAACCCTTATACGAAGTAAAGTTGAAACTATGATAGGCTCTCGCATTTCGACCTTTCAAGCTGAGTTATCATTTCTAGTATTGCCTAAAATTACAGGAGATCTTCCAATACAACCATTGAAGGCCTTAATATCACTAACAAGTGGCCTACAATGGGCAGATCCACAGTTTTATTTACCGGCAAAATTTGATATGTTATTGGGTGCAGAGATATATTGTGATATAGTGTCCGGAGTTAGAAGAGTGCTACAAAATAATTTACCTCCATTACAAGACACAGTTTTTGGATACATAATTAGAGGAAAATGTCACTCGGTTGCGCCAGTTATAGGTTCAGTGCCATTTCTGGTTTGCATTTTGGAAGATTTGATTCGACAAATGCAACAATTCTGGACCATTGAGGAAGTCCAATCTCAAGCTTGTTCATCAAGGGTTGAGAAGGAATGTGAATCGCATTATATAAAAAATGTGTTGCGTGACTCAAGCGGAAGATATACGGCCGGGCTACCAACTCAAAATAAAATTCATCAACTTGGTGAATCTAAGGTTAGTGCTTTGAGGCAATTTACAAATTTGGAGAAACGATTGACCAAACAACCAAGTATGAAACAACAATACATTTCCTTCATGAAGCAATACTCAGATTTAGGCCACATGGAAGAAGTTGATAGTTTATCGACTGATAAAATAAATAATGTAGTGTATTACTTACCTCATCATTGTGTTATTAAACCTACAAGCGTAACTACGAAGCTACGAATAGTTTTCAATGCTTCAGCGAAAACCACGTCCGGACTCTCTCTCAATGATGCCCTACACACAGGTGCAACTGTCCAACAGGATCTGTTCTCGATACTCATTCGTTTTCGTAAATATCAGATTCATCTCAGCGCGGATATTGTGAAGATGTACCGTCAGGTACTTGTGAAGGAACAGCAACGCGATTTACAAAGAATTCTCTGGCGTACGTCTGTTACTGAAAGCATCAAGCGTTACAGATTGTTCACAGTGACATATGGAACGACTAGTGCTCAATTTTTAGGGACACGAACTCTGAAGCAATTAGCTGTAGATGAACGAAGTGATTATCCTGATGCGTCTGAAAGGCTTCTCTCAATGATTTTTATGTCGATGATTTAGTATCAGTGACGAGCACAGAAAAGGAAGCTATTCAATTAAAGGCTAGTTTGATCGAGTTATTAGCCAGTGGTGGCTTTGATTTACGTCAGTGGTGTTCTAATCTAAAACGTTAATAGATGAACAGGTACTGCAAGATCAACAAGCTCGCCTATTGCGACTACTATGGGACCCGATTACGGATTTTCTTACAATACCATTGGTACAGGAAATTAGCCACCAGAATTGTACAAAACGAGTAGTTTTGTCAATCATTGCAAGGCTGCATGATCCTCTTGGTTTACGTACCCCAGTAATATTCACTGCAAAGCTGATCATGCAACAGATTTGGATACTTGGAAATTTAGGATGGGATGACGTTCTCCCAGACTCAGTGGCATTAAAATGGAAGATCTATTGCGATCAATTACGTACGTTGAAAGAAGTCAGAGTACCAAGATGTGTGATTCCAAGTAAATAATTTGACAAAGATGCAAATACATGGCTTTGGAGATGCTTCAGAGAGAAGATATGGATGCTGAATTTACCTGCGATCTACAGATAACCAGAATCATACTAGCGTTAACCTGCTTTGCGCTAAGCCCAGAGTGGCACCTCTGCAAAAACTAACCACACCCAGTGTTCCCGTTGAAGTAATTGCGCTGGTGCGAATCCAATGTCGTCTATTAAAATCGATCTGATTCCAAGAAGTATCCAAGGTAATGTCTCATACCAATTCTTGGGGTCTTCTGAAGCTCGGATGGCAGATTTCAATTGCCTATGGAATCTCTCTATAAACCCGTTGGATTGAGGGTGGTAGGTGGTTGTTCGGATACGACGAGTTCCTAGAATGTTTGAAAAATCTCGGAATAAGGAAGACTCGAATTGTGTTCCTTGATCCGTGGTTATAATTTTAGGAACGCCGAATCTAGAAATCCACTGGTGTAAAAGAGTTGTAGCTACCGTGTTTGAGGAAATGTTTTTTAAAGGAATCGCTTCGGGCCAGTGAGAGAATCTGTCTTTTATGGTTAAAAGATAGCAGTAACCTTTGGACGGTGGGAGAGGTCCCACTATGTCGAGGTGTATATGTTCGAATCTCCCTGCAGGCGCTTCAAAGGTGCCGAAAGGTGATGATGTGTGACGGTGTATTTTGGCCTTTTGACACGAGATACAAGTTTTCGACCAACGATTGACATCCGAATTCATCTTTGGCCAAAAATATTTGGATGATATTAGCTTCCTAGTAGCTTTAATTCCTGGATGGGAAAGATTATGAATAATGTCAAAAGTTGTGCGACGAAGTGATTCTGGAATGTATGGCCTATTGTGACCTGTAGTGACTTCGCATCATATGTCTTTGTCTTCGAGCGGAATAAATATTTTTTCAAGCTTGAAAGAGGAATGTTGGGTGTCTTTCAATTGATGGAGAATATCTTTAAGTTGCTGGTCTTTGTTTTGCTCTTCGCATAAAATTTCGAAGTTTATTTTCGATACTTGGTCGACCGCACTGATGTTGGCTCTTGAAAGAGTGTCGGATACTATGTTTTGGCTACCCTTGATGTGCCGTATATCGTTGGTAAATTGGGAGATATAATCTAGCTGGTTCGTTTGTCTAGGAGATTTTTCGCTTTTGGATGAGAGGGCGTTTGTTAAAGGTTTGTGATCAGTGTATATGGTGAATAACCGTCCCTCTAAAAAATATCTAAATCTCTTAATGGCTAGGTATGCTGCTAGAAGTTCTCTATCAAAGGTTGAATACTTCCTTTCGGCAGGTTGCAGTTTCTTGGAGAAAAAGGAAAGCGGTTCCCATTGTCCTGACTTACACTGCTGAAGAACGGCACCTACTGCGTCGCCTGATGCGTCAACCCAAAGACTAATCTTTGCTTTTATGTCAGGGTGTACGAGTAGGGCATTGTTTTCTAGGAGTTTTTTGATAGCGGTAAAAGAATCTGTGTGTTCATCTGTCCAACAAAACTCGATTTTAGCATTCGTTTTTGATTTTTTTGTTTTTAAAAGATCATATAGCGGTGCAGCCAACTTAGCGAGGTTAGGCAAAAATCGATGGTAAAAGTTTACCATGCCTAGAAATCTCTGTAGCTTCTTAGTACCTGACGGTACTGGAAATTCATTTATGGCCTGTACCCGATCTTTACTAGGTACTATGCCTTTGCCTGAAATTTCGTGTCCCAGGAAATTAAGTTTCTTTCTGCCAAAAATACATTTATCAGGGTTAACTCTGATGTTGTATTCTTGTAGGAAAGGAGCTTCAAATGATTTTTATGATCTTCAGCTGTTGTACTAAAAATTAGAATGTCATCAACGTAAATGAATATGAAGTCTAAACCTGAAAGTATTTTATTTATGAAACGTTGGAAAGTTTGCGCTCCATTTTTTACTCCAAAAGGCATCCTAAGAAATTCAAAAAGGCCGAAAGGTGTTGTGACTGCTGTTTTGTACACGTCTTCGGGAGCTACTGGTATCTGATGATACGCCCGAACAAGGTCGATTTTAGAAAATATTTGACAATTGTTTAGATTCACAGTACAATCTTGCATGTTCGGTAAAGGATATCTATCGAAGATAGTAACGGAGTTGAGTAACCGATAATCTCCGCAAGGTCGCCAACTAGATGAATCCTTTTTTGGGACCATGTGAAGTGGAGAAGAAACGTGTGAAGTTGAAGGACGACAAATTCCCAGTCTGACCATCTCTTCGAATTCGCTTTTTGCGATGTTAAATTTTTCGGGATTAAGTCTTCTAGGTTTTGCCGCAGATAAAGGTCCTTGAGTGTTGATGTGATGTAACACGTCATGGTTTACTTCTGAGTGGTAATCAGGTGGAGTTTTGAGTAAGGGGTATTCGTTAAGAATCGAACCGAATTCACCTTGAATTGGGTATAATCTAGGAGAGCAAGACTCTACAATACGGGAAATGCAATTTACTGAAAGCAAAGTCGTTTTGTGGATGAGTTTTCTCTCTCGTAAATCGACTAAAAGATTGTGTTTATATAAGAAGTCGGCTCCGATTATAGGATGATCAACTGCCGCAATTATGAATGTGTGATGGAAATGAGTGCCTAAATTCAAATCTAAAGTCAAAGACTTAACGCCGAAAGTTGTGATTGGTGCTCCGTTGGCCGAGAGCAATTTGAGATCTTGCTTGTTTAACTGATTGGAAAATTTAGTGTTTGGAATAATCGAAACTTCAGCACCAGTATCGATTAAGAATTGAGTGCTTGTTAGCTTATCGTGTACAAATAGACGGCGTGGGTACGTAGCTAAATTCGGTGCCGTTGACGAAGTAGCTATTGCTCGTTTTTTGATTCTCGTGTGCTGTTGAACTTACAAGGCTCTACACAATTTTTTGCTTTTGCACCAAACTTTTTGTGGTACCAACAAAAGTTCCCCTTGGTTCCTTTTCGTGAAATAGACCTTGAGAAACTGGTTCTATCGGACCTATTTCTGTTATGATTGCGAGGCTGTCTAGTTTCAAGGCGTTTAATGCAATCGGATAGTTTGTTCACCACTTCTACCAGGTTATTGGTGCTGACTGTGGAATATGTGCTATTGTGTCTAATGGAAGAAACTTTTAAGGATCACGAGGAGTCAAAAATTTTGTCAGCTATTGCAAAAATCTGTTCTTGGGTGTGGGTATCTTCAATTGCAATAATGCAAGCTTGTACTGAAGATGGTAGCTTTTTTATCCATAGTTTTTTAAGCAAAGACGTATTAATTAGACTGTTGCCTCCTGTTAAGGATTCCATGTGTCTAAAAAGTTCGGATGGTTTATAGTCGCCTAGTTCGATTTGGTGCAATAGTGCATCTTTTTTTTCGGAGTCTCTACTTCTTGTTAAAAGCATGTTTTTTAGAAAAATATATTTATCCTGTTGTGGTGGATTTAAGAGAACGTCGGCCACTATTTCCATAGTGTCGGGTGGAAGTGCAGCAACTAAATAATCATATTTAGTGTTTGAGGTAGAAATATTTTTTACCCGAAATTGCGCTTCGACTTGCATGAACCACAAATCAGGACGATTGCTCCAAAATGGAGGTATTTTGAGAGTAGCCGCGTACGGGGTTGAATTACTATCGTTCGCGGTGGTGTTTGGTGGATTTGCTTCACTATTACCAGAATCGTCACTACTTCGCGAATTTTGAGTTGGAATTGTTGATTTCTCCTCCTTAGACATGTTAGGTATGTATGTATATGTGAATTTGAGAAAAGAAAGTTTAATTTAATTTAATAGGGTCAGGTCAATTTAAAACTCAATAGTTGTTTTATTTTCAAGAAGTATTGATTGGTTGATCTATGATGATGGGTTAGAAATTGTTAAGTAGTCAATCTAGGGATGTAGTTGTGAACTGCTTAAACATTTGATGCTTGTTTTGACAAAACGCGTGCCACTGAATGATTTGATGTGTTATGCAGAAAAAGGCGTACAAAAGATGACATTCGGTTTGCCTAACTGCGTTAAAAATTGCAATTTGGAAAATGTTTAGAAATGAATGTGCATCGATGAAAGTAATCCCAAAGATCTGTTGGGTGACTTAAATTTAGTGATGCTCGCAATAAGGCTACCGTTGTGTGGCTAGTAAAAGCTCACTGTAGATTAAAATTCACTGTGATCAAAGTATTTGTTAGGGAAAATATTGTTATATATTAGATTATGTATGTGTGTATTTCGTAATATATTTGTTACTTAATTATTTTCTCTTTAATAAGTTTTGATTTTAATTTTTTTCTTGATAAGTACTAAAATAATGAATTGACAAATTGGTACCTTTTGTGTTGAAAAAATCCAGACACGTTCTATTTTGTAACTTTTTGTGTAGCTGTTTTATCTTAGATTTACGTGTTATCTACGCGACGTGGAATCAACCTAAAAAAATTTTACAGAGATGAGGTATTTGAAAATCTTTGAAACTTCACTAAAATTTTAACTTAAATTTGTATTGAAGTGGCTCCATTGATGAGTTATTTGTTTATCTGCAGCTCATGGTGTATTTGTATGACATCGATGGTTTGAGTTACAGTGCAATTTATTCTGATTTGTGTGATTATTTGTAAGCCGTGGTGCAATTGCTTCTGTTGATGATCATCGATGGTTTTGTGGTTAAGTCCGAAGAAAATATTCGGTTTTCCATATGCTTATTGGTGCGATGCTTTTGTATGTTATAGATGGAATATGAAAATGATATCGGCGCTCCATAAGCCTGCTCAACCGTGCTGCTGGCGTATTGCATCGATGAAAATCCGGAAAAATCGGCGCTCCATATGTTTAATCCGTCGTATGGAAAATGTATGTTGGCATATGAGGATTGCAGCTGCCCAAATTATTCGATAATGTTTGGATAATTTGTAAGATTATTATTAATGCACTTGCAATTTGTTTTGTTCTTTGGAGAAAATCACTGATGATGATGCTGTTCTGTCGGGGTCAGCATTTGTTCCCGTTGAAGGAATCATGAAATAAAACTATTCCTTTCAACTTAACAACGAAATTGTTTATTCACTAAATATAAATTCTTTTATTAATATTTCTTTGAGGAGCTTTTTATTACGTGTTGAGTCCGCGGACGATTAGACTGGAAGGAGGATATGTGATCATCACATCTGGCTCCTGTCACATGGTCTTCTTCTTCTTTTTTGGCGGTGCTTGTTCTGTTTCTGCGGCCATGTTATTGCTGGTGCTGTTGCGTGTGGGTGCTACCATATTACTGCTGCTGCTATGTGTGGATGCCGCCACACCCAGACTCGAATTATGCGCTGCCCTGCTCGTTGCACAAATAATGAATAAGGTTATATCCACCATGCGGATAAAGTTTGCTCGTGTATTCTTTTAGATCGACTCATCAGTGACATTATTTCGCATAAAATCACTTTCAACTCAGTATGCCACGTTTGTTGCAAATTGTGTGGCCCAGATCCAAGAATTGTCAACAATTGGAAAGTGGTATTATGTTCCTACAGAGTATAACCCTGCTGGCATCGCATCTCGAGGGCTATTGCCAACCGATTTAAATAAAACTACTCTTTGGTGGAGCGCACCATCTTTTTTACTCAAGAATGAAGACTGTTGGCCGTCACTTCCAATTTATCTAGATAGTGAAGCTGATTCTGAATTGAGAAGGGCTTTATGTATAGCTGCTACGTGTTTTCGATTAGTCGAGGTTTAACTACAATGAAAATTGATTGAGGTCTCAAAGGACTAATTCGTCATATACAACATCAAGAATTTAATGACGATATTACAGAATTGAAATCTCATCAACAGTTAAACAATCATAGCAAATTAATTGGATTGAATCCATTCCTAGATGAAGTTGATATTGTTCGTGTTGGTGGCCGGGTACAACATGGAAATATTCCTTTTGAGCAGAAATATCAAATTCTTCTGCCAGCAAATCATCCATTTAGTCTACTACGTTGCAAATATGACCATGTCAGAAATCTGAATGCTGGTCCACAAGCGCTAATAAGTATTACACGACAACGATTCTGGATAATCAATGGAAAAAATATGTGCAAAAAGGTATATCATCAATGCGTTCGTTGCTTTAGGACCCGACCAATTTCTATCCAGAAATTAATGGGTAACCTTCCAAGTCATCGTGTTCAACCTAACCGAGCTTTTATGAATGTCGGAGTTGACTTCTGTGGACCAGTCCTTGTTAGATATAAAATTCGAAATAAAGTGACATCAAAGGCATATTTGGCAATATTTGTGTGCTTTGCTACGAAGGCCATACATATCGAAGTTGTAAATGATCTAACATTAGAGGCATTCATCGCATCGCTACGACGTTTTGTTTCACGGAGAGGTCATTGCGCTGCGACAATGCGGCGCGAATGGAACTTAAGGAATTACAGCGACTATTTACATCTCAGGCTCATCAGGAAAAGATCAATATATGGTGTATTGCTGAAACCATCCAATGGCATTTTATCCCTTCACTTTGGGGGTTTATGGCAGGCTGCGGTCAAGTCCGCCAGGCACCATATTCGCAGAAGTCTCGGACTTATAAAATATACTACAGAAGAGTTGCTAACAATTGCAACCCAAGTTGAGGTGTGTTTAAATTCGAGGCCTCTTACTCAGATATCCAGCAATGCAGATGATCTCTCCGCCCTTACTCCAGGTCATTTAATTATAGGAGCTCAATTGATATCAGTAGTGGACCCCAATCTTCACGAACTTAATATGCATCATCTTTCAAGATATCAAAGAGTGCAGCATACCATTCAAGAATTCTGGCGTCGATGGTATATCGAATATATGACTGAGCTTCAATATAGGTACAAGTGGCAGTCCAGTAAGAATGAAATAATTATTAATGTGGGTTCTCTCGTGCTCCTGAAGGAAGACAATCTACCCCCGATAAAGTGGATCCTTGGGAGTATTACATCTCTACATAAGGGCGATGATAACATTGTTAGAGTGGTGACTGTGAAAATATCCCGTGGCAATTTTCGCCCAGCTGTCAATAGAATATGCGTTCTTCCCATTGAAAACGACAATATGAAGCAAACTGAAGAGAAGCATTGAAACTTACAATTTCAAGGTGGCCGGCATGTTTAATTGTACTCTAATTGATATTTGTTTATATTGTTTTTCACTATAATTTCACTACTTTGAATGGTCGGCTAGTTTGAATCATGTTGGCATTGAGTTTTTCTGTTTAAACATAAAGGAGTTTTTTGACTTGTCAGAGAGACAAGATGATATAAATCAAGATATTAAATTGTAAAGAGAGGATTTTTATTTTAACATGAACCGAATTCATTCGCATCAGTGTAATCCACAACACCCTCTTAATGTATTTTTTGTTTCTCTTGGCCTATCTATATTCTGTAGAAAATCCTCCATCATTTTACCAGGTACGTGGAAAGCGGCAAAAAGATTATCTATTTAATTTCGGAAAGTAGCCCTTTGCTGCAGAACGCGTGTAACTTACAATCTTTCTTATAAATCCTAAAAGGAAAAAAAGAATATAAAACCCTGAAAGATAAATTATTTCCAAACAAAAAAATTCTCAATGGTTCAGAATGTGCACAAGTTACAATTTTTTTCGTTCAAAACTTACCGCTAGTCACCAATATCCCAGAGCCAAAAAGCGGTAATTCGCCTAGCTGTAATACATCGTACGATACCACCATAAAATGCATTACAGCAGGCCCATCGAGAAATGTATGTGCTCATAGCATACATTTTGCAGCGACCAAAACACAGGCGATCTAATACGCACACACAGGCACTCAGGCAACAGCACAAAAGCTAGCGAGCGTACCAAATTCGAAAAACGAAAAAAAATGCTCGCCTTCCGGTATCGGAGGCAGTAACGGTTGTGATATAAGAAGACTGCGCTAAGTCGGGGAGACAGGGATGTGAAGTCTTGACGGGTGAATGATGTGGTGTGATTGATTAGAGAAAAGTTTTTTCGGTGCATTTGATACAGTTTGGTTTTACATATATTTGGTGCCTGGAATCAGAAAAGATGTTAATTAACGCATTTTAAAAGAAAAATTATTCATTCCCAGTTGAGTCGCCGCACTAACTGGATAGCAGTGCATCTTCTGTTGTGCGTGCATTTTTTCATATATTTTGTGCCTGAAATTATAAAAAGGTGTAGATTATCTCAGTTTTTGAACTTTGTTTGCTTACCTGTGTTGCTGCTTCGCAAACTGGATAACAGTGTATTTTTATATATTATATTTTGTGCCTGAAATTAGAAAAGATCAATAAAAGTTTTGTGACAAATTTTACTTGCGTGGCAGACTATCTGCTTAATTTCGTTGTCATACAGGAATGTTAATACATTAGAAAAATTCAATCAGTCAATTAGTTCAGTGAGAATTTTACCTGCGTAGCGGGTATTTCTTTCATTTCGTCGTCGTCCAGTGGATTACCTGTAAAGATCAATAAAATTAGAATAGTTTCATCGATTTAATTAGTTTTGTGGCAAATATTAGCTGCGTTGCCGGATGATTTGGCGCATTATTAAATGAAATTTATCTGCAAATGAAATGAAATTTCGATTAGTGAATTCATTCGTGAACGATAATAGTTGCTTACCTCCTGAGTAATGTGAGATATCCAGGAGAGTTCTTGGTGTTGCTAAAGCAGTTTTTGCATGTAATTAATTAAGTTAAAATTAAATTTCGATCCCCGAATTTATTAGGGAACGATTTAATTTACTCATCTGCTGAGGAATATACCAAATCCAGTAGGGTTTGTTTTGTGCTTTTAAAGCAGTTTTTACCCCCTGAAATCAGTGAAACATATACACAGTGTTCCGTAAGTCGACGTCAAGCTGGAATCGGGTGATAGAACATATCATGATAGCTACCAGAAAAATATGAAAAAAAAATCTCAATCATGTATTTTTTAAATTATAGACACTTCCTTTGTTTTCGAGAAAATTTACACTCTATGATGGATTTTTAGCTCCTGTTGCTAAAACTCTTTACTTTTTTTCAATTTTATTTTTCTTATGTAATTGCGAATAGTGCTAATGTAACCTGATGCTTTAAATTCTAAATCAATTGCTCCAGCTTGGAAGAGAATGCCACATTTTTCCGAACCAAGAAAAGAAAACTAATACTTCACCCAACTTTAACTGACTGTATTGAAAAAAAAAATGTACTACTAACTTTAAAAATTCGGGCATTTAATAAGGAATGCAAAATGGTATAACACTTACTACATTATTTCTTATATTACGGAAAAAAAATTTATTCTTCAAGAAACCCAGTTTCGAAAAATATCTTTTTACCTATTAAAATTATTCTAGTGCACCCAAAGCTTGCCGCAAGACCTTAAATTTAAGATTTTTGTTTGAGTGAGACGGAGAGTCATTATATGAGTGTCACTGAGGCAGATAGTGATGCTTTCAAGTTAAGAGATGGTAACTTTTGTTAAATTTAGGACAAATTTTCTTTAATTTTAAAATTAAACACTAATTATTTGGATGCTAAGATTTATTATTTACAAAAGATGTTCAAACTGGGTCTTCTTCAACTGCTTGAAGTACTACGTCCCCGTAAGGTAAGGAACTTCTTCCGTCACCGTGTACTTGGTTTGAAGGTTGGCCTTCAGTGGAGAGTAGACAGTGCAGATTTGTAAAAACTCAATGATTTGACTCGCTAGGGTCACTTCATGCAATGACTTTCCGTCTCACTCGAAATCTTGAAGTTACAGTCCCACAGGTGCGTTTATTTGATTTGAAAGGCTCACACGCTCCAGCGATAGTGATGCTTCATTTATTTATTTTTATTTTCGTTGATTGAAATCAATTTCGTGAACGCCAGCATTAACCTTATTGAACTAACCTTTTCTGAAAAGGATTAACACTTGGGTAAAGTTTTTAAAGTAAAGTAAATAGTGTAGCATAATTGCAGTCCATAAGAAAAATGAATATAATAGTTAAAAAGCTGTTTATGAGCAAAAATCTAAAGCATCTATAGAGTTAAAAAGGCAAAAAAAATTATACAAAAGCCGAAGCAGTGGAACAGAGGGTGCACCCTATCATCATTGGTCCAATGCAGCGCGGCATTCTTCCGCTATCACCGCGTAGTCTCCAGGTGTTGTACCTAGTTAAGTTAGCTCATTAGATTCTAACTTTTGGAGGGCTTTGTTCTCTTTTCTCCTTTTTTTCTGTTCGTATTGACAGTCTGACGATACTAGTACTAAAGCTTTTTACGCTGTACGTCCATTTGCCAATACATACAATATGTAGTTGTATGCATGCAAAACATATACGCTAACACATCTAGTAGGTTCTAGGTTAGATCTAAGTTGTGTAAAGTTTTGATCCTTGTATGACTTGTTGTAAGTAACGAAGTGAAATGCGGGTGGACAGCGAGGCTCATTACCATTAAAAATACTTTTATCTTATATATCCTCGTATATTTTGACCAGTGGTATCATGTAGTTCTTTGGTTTTTTTTTATTCACATTTTTTTTTTTAAATTCGCTACGTGTTAATATGAGTGAGTAATAATCTCTTACAGAGGGCGGAGGATGACGCATCGCGTGTGGGACAACACCACGTAACATACATATAACAAGTATGGGGCTAAGCAGAACATCGTGCTTTAGAAGCTTAGTCAGGGTGGATGAGTTCGTCCGGGACCAATATTATCCTAAAACCGGGGTGCCAACACCAGCTGAGGCTCCCTCTCTCATCACTTCTCTCTCCGGCGTTGGCAGCTCTCCGGTAAGATTACGAACTATTCGGCGTTAGTGAGCCTTCTCTCCTTTTATTTTTTTCGATGATTAATTTTACACAGTTAACCAAGCACCAAGGGATGTGGGTGGCTTTAGTTTTGTTTAGTTTAAAATATTATTTTTTGTTGGTACTCTTACAAGTCTCTTTTTTCTATTTTCCGGTCGCCCATTTGCACATTCGCTACAAATTCTTTTTCCGTTGCTGCTAAATATTAAACCAGGTTTTTATGCTTCAGTGTCAAACTATCCTGCTAGTTGCAAATAGTTCACTTTTGCCTTTGGATTTTGGTTGCTTATTTTTACTGGTCAATTCTCTTTCGGTCAACTCTAAATATCCCACCTAAGATTTTCGCAATATTCCTAGTTTGTTTTGAAGTGCTCATCTCTGCGGCGACAAGCGTACTTTGTGCGCGATGCATAACTATCTGAGGCCTAGCTTCGGTTCGTGGACACCGCATTGGTGACCACTCGACGTTTTACCTGCCTGACGTACTGAACAGCGGCCTTAATCTGATAAGTTGGTGAGCAATGCTCATTTTTAGACTGCGTCCTTGTCAGCTTGATTCAGCTAGGTAGTCCGATGGGGATCACGAAGTACTATACACCTGTCTCAATTTGTTAAGTTTATGAACGACGTTCATTTTGAGACTGTATCTTTGTCAGATTGATACAGTGTCTTAGTCACATGTGATGTAGGACTATTAGTCTACAGTACTTATTACTATGTACTGGACGTTTGCGTGGTGCTGCGCCCCTGGGATCTTGCTCGGATTTGTTTCGGTGACTCTGACGGGAGGATGGCTAGTGAGCACCCTCTAGATTGGTATCCGACTGGGAGTGAATGATACAATACCTGGGTGATGTTTTCGGAACGGAGTTTCACCTGAGGTGAAGAAAGATAGCTTCCCTTTCCTTTAACTATTAATTTATACCCACCTAATTTGAAGTGATGACAGGCTAAGCCGATTGGTGGTCGGAGAACCTCGTATGCGAAGCAGACTGTATCGAATTAAATTTCCGTTCACTCCTACTTGTTCTAGGAAGAAACTCGTATTATCGTTCATTTTAGCGTTATTTATTATTATTGTTAGATCTTGATTATCTTTATCGTTATACTATTCAGTTACCGTATCGCATTTAGGAAATTATTCTTCATTATCGTTATAGTATTTTGGTTATCGTATCGCATTTTAGATATTAAGTTTCGAGTATCGTTGCCTATCTCATGACAGTTATCTTGAAGTTAAAGTGCCAACCCCCATTTTAGTTTAGACATATAACTCTCGTGTTGTAAGTTTAAGTACTTTATAGTCATCTTTATCGTTAGTTAGGCTTGGTATTTTATATATATCATCGAGTGCAGTTACCGTCATATATTTTAGTTATCGTTATATAAGGTTAGTTATCATTACCTCATAGTCAGGGACGCCTGCTATTTTTGTTATCTTCATATGAAGTGTTTTTTTTAAGATTACTCCAATTATCTTATCGTACCGTAGCGGATATCTTTGGTATCCATATCGTTTTATTGCTCATTATAGTGGTGTACCAGACAACTAACTTTCTCTGTTAGCTCGGTAGTGCCAGATATACTTTATCTTAATCGAGCTGTGATAGATTATTCCAGGGTCTATTGTCCGGTTTAGCTAAATTACCCTTACCGTACTATAGTTCTCTTTAGTATAGTTACCGGGGTTTTTTTAATTTTTTTTTTTTAATATTTAGATATGACTATTATGTCATGTACACCGCTTAGTTTTATAGTTATGTGAGTATAGTTATCGATTTTTGGATTTGGTTATTTTGAAATTAAGTATGGTTATAACTTAATTATTTTTTTTTATATCGTGTTATATGACTGCTACGGCTTCTTACTGAGTACCGACAGTCACTGAATCACCTACCTCTCACCGTTCCCTGATTATTGGCTTCAGTCTCTGGTCAAGTTGATGAACGATGTTCATCCCTCTTTGATCTTTATCCTTGACGAAGAGCGTGCTTGCCATGATCTATTTAATGTGGGACGGCAACCTCTTTAGGTTTTGAATTCCTGCGTGCTTATCCCTTCCTATTTAAAGTTCGGACCATTTGTCAACGAACATCGATTCCTATTTGTTAGATTCTGCTATTGAAATTGAGCGAGAGTTCAGCGGGTGAAGGTATCTTGCGACAATAGCTTGGTGAGCGGTGGACAACGGAGTGTGGCGGGAGAGAGAGAATTGTTTTTTGCTTTCAGCAGTGGCTGGATTTTTTATTTTGTTGTTGTGTGGAACGAGTTTGTCTTTCGCGTCGGTCCACTATGCCAACACCCTTAGTATGTATTAATTGGATTTTTTTATATAGCCATATTCTTTCGATTGCAGAGAGTTTGATGGTAAGTTGTTTTATTAATAACGATTAAATAATAACAGCAGGTGGCACGAATTTCCTAGTCTCCTACCGCTTTCACGTACCGATTGTCGAGTTTCAGTTGAATCAGTTAGGTGATATCTAGATAGTGTTTGGCATATTATTCCTTTGCATTAGAGATCGACGGCATGGAAAATCTCTTCTTTCGTGAATTCCAGCCAACGATATTTGCTCATTCCGGGAACCCATTACCATTCACAACTAGACGGGTTTATTTATAAATATTCACGCGTGGTTAGATATTTATTTATTTAATTATTTGAGTAATCTTATTTGCTTTCTCGCAGGTAGGTACGATTTATTCTATTTCTTGTGTATGCTTTCAAGATGCCTAGTAAGTTCTTCCTTTCCGTAATGTTTTTTTCTTCTTTTTAGATACTCTTACATATTAAATTTCTTCCACTGATGGATACAAGTAGGATCGACATAAATCGTTTCCTTGTAAGTTATCAAATTGATTTCCCAGCGTAACAAATTAACTTATCGTAGTTTTAGGGAACCTAGGTTTACTAGCCTATAAACGTGAATGCTGCATGATCTCTAACCAGCAATAATAGTTATAACATTGATGCACGTCCCAATGAGATCCGCGTGATCCAGGAGTCTGTGTACGGAACTTTGTACAAAGTAGTGCAGTTGACCGTTTTGCTGCCAAAGTGGCATTTAAATTCATCAAAGCGATCGTGGTCGAACATATAGATCGGGATTCATACCGTCTAAAGACCGACAAGGGTCTCCCGATAAGAGTTCACCATGCACAAGTTATTGAGTCCTGACAAGAGTTTGGTTAGACCTCGGTAACCCTAAAAAGGCATCCGGCAAGCTTCACTTGCAACCTACAGGTTATCGCATAACCCTCCTGTTGCCGCCTCAATGGTGGGTGATAAACCTCGTTTGCGTAACCCCTTCTGAGTTAGTCTTCATCTGAAGGATTTTAATTTCCTGTCCCTTCTTCAATTTTCTTCATCTTGGAATGGGGTTTTCAGCGTCAGTGCGTGTGGATGGAATCTCTGCGAAGTTTTCATATATAATATAATACCTCTAACGAGTTTACATAATTTCCTTTTGTTTCTAATCCCTTCTGGGTTAGCCTTCGGTAGAAGGATTTTTCTTTTCTGTCCTTTCTCCAATTTTCGTTTTGTTCCCTTTTATGATGTGGTGCGGTATCGAATTTTCAGTTCATTTTAACTAGGAACCCGTTTCCTCCACCCCTCGGATTTCCCTAGTCGTGACTGAGTTGATAAATGAATTCTATCTGTTCGTGAAGCGATTTCCTGGCTCGGACCTGGGGGAGGTTCCGGGGTCCCGCGACCAGATTCAGCAGATCACAGCAAGATAGGTAGTGCAGCTTTTGCGAATCATTCGTAGCCTCGAGTCTAACATTCTCATCCTCAGTAAATCATTCGGTGCACCTGTTTGGTCTGCTCGTTGGCCGAGGCGAGTTGATAGACGACGTCTATCTGTTGATAGGTTTTTCCTCGACCAAGGCGAATCAGGAGCATGGTCGGAGATTTGTAATTATCCCTCACCAACCCAGGTTAATGCGCATGCCCGGCTTAAGACTCTTGTAGGTCATCCCCACGTTGGGCGTTGCTGTTGGTAGGCCTACTTTCCTTTATTTAATTCCCCTGCCTTATGTCTCCTGTTAAATCCCGGCTTGAGACTATTTTCTCCGTGGGTCGTCCCACGCTGTAGCGTATTCCCTGTACGCTACCCTTTTCCTTTCCCTCTGTTTAATTGTACTCTAATTAATTTTTTTTTGTATATGTATATCACTATAATGTCACTACTTTGAATGGTCAGCTAGTTTGAATCATGTTGGCATTGAGTTTTTCTGTTTAAAAATAAAGGAGTTTTTTGACTTGTCAGAGAGACAAGATGATATAAATCAAGATATTAAATTGTAAAGAGAGGCTTTTTATTTTAACATCAACCGGATCCGTTCGCATCAATGTAATCCACAACATTTTGGTCCTTGCCGAGCCGGATTTAATCAAGCGCAAATTGGATAATCGGATCGTGTAAATTTATCTCAATTACAATCATTTCAAAATGGGGCACATAAGAATCAAATACCAGGTAAAAGATCAAAGTATTTGTAGTTCACAATGCCAAGGAGTAGACCAACTAGTTCGGTATATAATGAAGAAGAAGCTATAGTCATTAAAAGGAACCAGGAGAATAAAGAAGAAATTACATTCTTTAAAAATCAAAGAAAGGGTATAAAGGGGCGTGTAAGATATTTCAGAAATCTAGCAGATAATAGAACTGCAACATTAGATGAGCTACACTCGTATTATAGTCGGCTTCAAACAACGTATACAAAGTTTGATGAAACTCAAACGAAATTAGAAAGATATGACAGTGCAGAATTCTCTAGTGGTCAACGAGAGCAATTTGAGAAAGATTACGGAGCTGCAGAATCTCTGTTATTGTCATTAATTAATAAGCAGAAGGTATTGCAAAACGTTGCTCTCAATACAAGTGGTACTTTCAATAATAGAACGAACTCAGCGCAAGTGTCCATAAAATTACCCGATGTAGAAATACTCAAGTTTAGTGGCAATTTTTTGCATTGGTTACGTTTCAGAGATATCTACCGGGATTTAATACACAACAATATTTCCCTTACGAATACGACTAAGTTGCATTATCTTTATAGTTGCATTAAAGATGGATCAGCTGCGCAGTACATAGATACGTTAACGTTTTCTGGGCATAAGTACGAGTCCGCCTGGCATTACGACAATGAACCCAGACTTCAGAGAGAATATGTGAAATAGATTTATGACATAAAAAAGATTCAAGAAAATTCGTCGTCATCTCTTCAAGAATTTATTGACAATGTTCATAAGCTATATAATGGACTGGAGGCGTTATCTCAGCCGGTTAAGGAGTGGGATCTTATTTTAGTTCATCATTTAAGTACAAAATTGGACGATGCAACTCGTTGTGAATTTGTCGCTAAAGGAGTTTAAGAATATTCTGTCACAGCGTGCACGAGTATTGCAAGCATTGAGCAAATGTAATAATCGCACACAACCAAATAATTATCAAAACCCTAAGGCTTCACGTTCATTCATCGCAGTTTCATCTGCTTGTCCTGTGTGTAAATCAAAGCACTCAATTTTTAAATGTGAAAGTTTTCTGGCTCAATCCATGGATGCTCGGGAAGATTTAATTAAACAACTTAATCTGTATTTAAACTGTTGTAGTACTACTCATCGCATGAATCAGTGTAAATATGGATCATCGCATTTTTCATAAAAGACATCATACTCTGTTGCATGGAGTTGTGAGCAATCAGGACTACAATGTTCAAGGTAATTTGAATGAAATGAATAATGTACTAATTAGGGAGAAAACGCAGTCTAGTATGGTCAACGATGGACAGGTTTATAGAAGTCAATCAGATAATAGCCACACATTTTGTTCATCAATAAATAAAGACAATACTCAAATACTTTTAGCAACCGCGATTATCTGGGTCACAGACTCATGTGAAAATAGACATTTATGCCGTGCACTAATTGATAGTGGGCCACAATCTAATTTTATTACCGAAAATCTTTGCCAATGGCTACGAAAACATAAGATTTCTGCTGCGGCTACAGGCATCAATCAAAATCAAACCCTTATACGAAGTAAAGTTGAAACTATGATAGGCTCTCGCATTTCGACCTTTCAAGCTGAGTTATCATTTCTAGTATTGCCTAAAATTACAGGAGATCTTCCAATACAACCATTGAAGGCCTTAATATCACTAACAAGTGGCCTACAATGGGCAGATCCACAGTTTTATTTACCGGCAAAATTTGATATGTTATTGGGTGCAGAGATATATTGTGATATAGTGTCCGGAGTTAGAAGAGTGCTACAAAATAATTTACCTCCATTACAAGACACAGTTTTTGGATACATAATTAGAGGAAAATGTCACTCGGTTGCGCCAGTTATAGGTTCAGTGCCATTTCTGGTTTGCATTTTGGAAGATTTGATTCGACAAATGCAACAATTCTGGACCATTGAGGAAGTCCAATCTCAAGCTTGTTCATCAAGGGTTGAGAAGGAATGTGAATCGCATTATATAAAAAATGTGTTGCGTGACTCAAGCGGAAGATATACGGCCGGGCTACCAACTCAAAATAAAATTCATCAACTTGGTGAATCTAAGGTTAGTGCTTTGAGGCAATTTACAAATTTGGAGAAACGATTGACCAAACAACCAAGTATGAAACAACAATACATTTCCTTCATGAAGCAATACTCAGATTTAGGCCACATGGAAGAAGTTGATAGTTTATCGACTGATAAAATAAATAATGTAGTGTATTACTTACCTCATCATTGTGTTATTAAACCTACAAGCGTAACTACGAAGCTACGAATAGTTTTCAATGCTTCAGCGAAAACCACGTCCGGACTCTCTCTCAATGATGCCCTACACACAGGTGCAACTGTCCAACAGGATCTGTTCTCGATACTCATTCGTTTTCGTAAATATCAGATTCATCTCAGCGCGGATATTGTGAAGATGTACCGTCAGGTACTTGTGAAGGAACAGCAACGCGATTTACAAAGAATTCTCTGGCGTACGTCTGTTACTGAAAGCATCAAGCGTTACAGATTGTTCACAGTGACATATGGAACGACTAGTGCTCAATTTTTAGGGACACGAACTCTGAAGCAATTAGCTGTAGATGAACGAAGTGATTATCCTGATGCGTCTGAAAGGCTTCTCTCAATGATTTTTATGTCGATGATTTAGTATCAGTGACGAGCACAGAAAAGGAAGCTATTCAATTAAAGGCTAGTTTGATCGAGTTATTAGCCAGTGGTGGCTTTGATTTACGTCAGTGGTGTTCTAATCTAAAACGTTAATAGATGAACAGGTACTGCAAGATCAACAAGCTCGCCTATTGCGACTACTATGGGACCCGATTACGGATTTTCTTACAATACCATTGGTACAGGAAATTAGCCACCAGAATTGTACAAAACGAGTAGTTTTGTCAATCATTGCAAGGCTGCATGATCCTCTTGGTTTACGTACCCCAGTAATATTCACTGCAAAGCTGATCATGCAACAGATTTGGATACTTGGAAATTTAGGATGGGATGACGTTCTCCCAGACTCAGTGGCATTAAAATGGAAGATCTATTGCGATCAATTACGTACGTTGAAAGAAGTCAGAGTACCAAGATGTGTGATTCCAAGTAAATAATTTGACAAAGATGCAAATACATGGCTTTGGAGATGCTTCAGAGAGAAGATATGGATGCTGAATTTACCTGCGATCTACAGATAACCAGAATCATACTAGCGTTAACCTGCTTTGCGCTAAGCCCAGAGTGGCACCTCTGCAAAAACTAACCATACCCAGTGTTCCCGTTGAAGTAATTGCGCTGGTGCGAATCCAATGTCGTCTATTAAAATCGATCTGATTCCAAGAAGTATCCAAGGTAATGTCTCATACCAATTCTTGGGGTCTTCTGAAGCTCGGATGGCAGATTTCAATTGCCTATGGAATCTCTCTATAAACCCGTTGGATTGAGGGTGGTAGGTGGTTGTTCGGATACGACGAGTTCCTAGAATGTTTGAAAAATCTCGGAATAAAGAAGACTCGAATTGTGTTCCTTGATCCGTGGTTATAATTTTAGGAACGCCGAATCTAGAAATCCACTGGTGTAAAAGAGTTGTAGCTACCGTGTTTGAGGAAATGTTTTTTAAAGGAATCGCTTCGGGCCAGTGAGAGAATCTGTCTTTTATGGTTAAAAGATAGCAGTAACCTTTGGACGGTGGGAGAGGTCCCACTATGTCGAGGTGTATATGTTCGAATCTCCCTGCAGGCGCTTCAAAGGTGCCGAAAGGTGATGATGTGTGACGGTGTATTTTGGCCTTTTGACACGAGATACAAGTTTTCGACCAACGATTGACATCCGAATTCATCTTTGGCCAAAAATATTTAGATGATATTAGCTTCCTAGTAGCTTTAATTCCTGGATGGGAAAGATTATGAATAATGTCAAAAGTTGTGCGACGAAGTGATTCTGGAATGTATGGCCTATTGTGACCTGTAGTGACTTCGCACCATATGTCTTTGTCTTCGAGCGGAATAAATATTTTTTCAAGCTTGAAAGAGGAATGTTGGGTGTCTTTCAATTGATGGAGAATATCTTTAAGTTGCTGGTCTTTGTTTTGCTCTTCGCATAAAATTTCGAAGTTTATTTTCGATACTTGGTCGACCGCACTGATGTTGGCTCTTGAAAGAGTGTCGGATACTATGTTTTGGCTACCCTTGATGTGCCGTATATCGTTGGTAAATTGGGAGATATAATCTAGCTGGTTCGTTTGTCTAGGAGATTTTTCGCTTTTGGATGAGAGGGCGTTTGTTAAAGGTTTGTGATCAGTGTATATGGTGAATAACCGCCCCTCTAAAAAATATCTAAATCTCTTAATGGCTAGGTATGCTGCTAGAAGTTCTCTATCAAAGGTTGAATACTTCCTTTCGGCAGGTTGCAGTTTCTTGGAGAAAAAGGAAAGCGGTTCCCATTGTCCTGACTTACACTGCTGAAGAACGGCACCTACTGCGTCGCCTGATGCGTCAACCCAAAGACTAATCTTTGCTTTTATGTCAGGGTGTACGAGTAGGGCATTGTTTTCTAGGAGTTTTTTGATAGCGGTAAAAGAATCTGTGTGTTCATCTGTCCAACAAAACTCGATTTTAGCATTCGTTTTTGATTTTTTTGTTTTTAAAAGATCATATAGCGGTGCAGCCAACTTAGCGAGGTTAGGCAAAAATCGATGGTAAAAGTTTACCATGCCTAGAAATCTCTGTAGCTTCTTAGTACCTGACGGTACTGGAAATTCATTTATGGCCTGTACCCGATCTTTACTAGGTACTATGCCTTTGCCTGAAATTTCGTGTCCCAGGAAATTAAGTTTCTTTCTGCCAAAAATACATTTATCAGGGTTAACTCTGATGTTGTATTCTTGTAGGAAAGGAGCTTCAAATGATTTTTATGATCTTCAGCTGTTGTACTAAAAATTAGAATGTCATCAACGTAAATGAATATGAAGTCTAAACCTGAAAGTATTTTATTTATGAAACGTTGGAAAGTTTGCGCTCCATTTTTTACTCCAAAAGGCATCCTAAGAAATTCAAAAAGGCCGAAAGGTGTTGTGACTGCTGTTTTGTACACGTCTTCGGGAGCTACTGGTATCTGATGATACGCCCGAACAAGGTCGATTTTAGAAAATATTTGACAATTGTTTAGATTCACAGTACAATCTTGCATGTTCGGTAAAGGATATCTATCGAAGATAGTAACGGAGTTGAGTAACCGATAATCTCCGCAAGGTCGCCAACTAGATGAATCCTTTTTTGGGACCATGTGAAGTGGAGAAGAAACGTGTGAAGTTGAAGGACGACAAATTCCCAGTCTGACCATCTCTTCGAATTCGCTTTTTGCGATGTTAAATTTTTCGGGATTAAGTCTTCTAGGTTTTGCCGCAGATAAAGGTCCTTGAGTGTTGATGTGATGTAACACGTCATGGTTTACTTCTGAGTGGTAATCAGGTGGAGTTTTGAGTAAGGGGTATTCGTTAAGAATCGAACCGAATTCACCTTGAATTGGGTATAATCTAGGAGAGCAAGACTCTACAATACGGGAAATGCAATTTACTGAAAGCAAAGTCGTTTTGTGGATGAGTTTTCTCTCTCGTAAATCGACTAAAAGATTGTGTTTATATAAGAAGTCGGCTCCGATTATAGGATGATCAACTGCCGCAATTATGAATGTGTGATGGAAATGAGTGCCTAAATTCAAATCTAAAGTCAAAGACTTAACGCCGAAAGTTGTGATTGGTGCTCCGTTGGCCGAGAGCAATTTGAGATCTTGCTTGTTTAACTGATTGGAAAATTTAGTGTTTGGAATAATCGAAACTTCAGCACCAGTATCGATTAAGAATTGAGTGCTTGTTAGCTTATCGTGTACAAATAGACGGCGTGGGTACGTAGCTAAATTCGGTGCCGTTGACGAAGTAGCTATTGCTCGTTTTTTGATTCTCGTGTGCTGTTGAACTTACAAGGCTCTACACAATTTTTTGCTTTTGCACCAAACTTTTTGTTGTACCAACAAAAGTTCCCCTTGGTTCCTTTTCGTGAAATAGACCTTGAGAAACTGGTTCTATCGGACCTATTTCTGTTATGATTGCGAGGCTGTCTAGTTTCAAGGCGTTTAATGCAATCGGATAGTTTGTTCACCACTTCTACCAGGTTATTGGTGCTGACTGTGGAATATGTGCTATTGTGTCTAATGGAAGAAACTTTTAAGGATCACGAGGAGTCAAAAATTTTGTCAGCTATTGCAAAAATCTGTTCTTGGGTGTGGGTATCTTCAATTGCAATAATGCAAGCTTGTACTGAAGATGGTAGCTTTTTTATCCATAGTTTTTTAAGCAAAGACGTATTAATTAGACTGTTGCCTCCTGTTAAGGATTCCATGTGTCTAAAAAGTTCGGATGGTTTATAGTCGCCTAGTTCGATTTGGTGCAATAGTGCATCTTTTTTTTCGGAGTCTCTACTTCTTGTTAAAAGCATGTTTTTTAGAAAAATATATTTATCCTGTTGTGGTGGATTTAAGAGAACGTCGGCCACTATTTCCATAGTGTCGGGTGGAAGTGCAGCAACTAAATAATCATATTTAGTGTTTGAGGTAGAAATATTTTTTACCCGAAATTGCGCTTCGACTTGCATGAACCACAAATCAGGACGATTGCTCCAAAATGGAGGTATTTTGAGAGTAGCCGCGTACGGGGTTGAATTACTATCGTTCGCGGTGGTGTTTGGTGGATTTGCTTCACTATTACCAGAATCGTCACTACTTCGCGAATTTTGAGTTGGAATTGTTGATTTCTCCTCCTTAGACATGTTAGGTATGTATGTATATGTGAATTTGAGAAAAGAAAGTTTAATTTAATTTAATAGGGTCAGGTCAATTTAAAACTCAATAGTTGTTTTATTTTCAAGAAGTATTGATTGGTTGATCTATGATGATGGGTTAGAAATTGTTAAGTAGTCAATCTAGGGATGTAGTTGTGAACTGCTTAAACATTTGATGCTTGTTTTGACAAAACGCGTGCCACTGAATGATTTGATGTGTTATGCAGAAAAAGGCGTACAAAAGATGACATTCGGTTTGCCTAACTGCGTTAAAAATTGCAATTTGGAAAATGTTTAGAAATGAATGTGCATCGATGAAAGTAATCCCAAAGATCTGTTGGGTGACTTAAATTTAGTGATGCTCGCAATAAGGCTACCGTTGTGTGGCTAGTAAAAGCTCACTGTAGATTAAAATTCACTGTGATCAAAGTATTTGTTAGGGAAAATATTGTTATATATTAGATTATGTATGTGTGTATTTCGTAATATATTTGTTACTTAATTATTTTCTCTTTAATAAGTTTTGATTTTAATTTTTTTCTTGATAAGTACTAAAATAATGAATTGACAAATTGGTACCTTTTGTGTTGAAAAAATCCAGACACGTTCTATTTTGTAACTTTTTGTGTAGCTGTTTTATCTTAGATTTACGTGTTATCTACGCGACGTGGAATCAACCTAAAAAAATTTTACAGAGATGAGGTATTTGAAAATCTTTGAAACTTCACTAAAATTTTAACTTAAATTTGTATTGAAGTGGCTCCATTGATGAGTTATTTGTTTATCTGCAGCTCATGGTGTATTTGTATGACATCGATGGTTTGAGTTACAGTGCAATTTATTCTGATTTGTGTGATTATTTGTAAGCCGTGGTGCAATTGCTTCTGTTGATGATCATCGATGGTTTTGTGGTTAAGTCCGAAGAAAATATTCGGTTTTCCATATGCTTATTGGTGCGATGCTTTTGTATGTTATAGATGGAATATGAAAATGATATCGGCGCTCCATAAGCCTGCTCAACCGTGCTGCTGGCGTATTGCATCGATGAAAATCCGGAAAAATCGGCGCTCCATATGTTTAATCCGTCGTATGGAAAATGTATGTTGGCATATGAGGATTGCAGCTGCCCAAATTATTCGATAATGTTTGGATAATTTGTAAGATTATTATTAATGCACTTGCAATTTGTTTTGTTCTTTGGAGAAAATCACTGATGATGATGCTGTTCTGTCGGGGTCAGCATTTGTTCCCGTTGAAGGAATCATGAAATAAAACTATTCCTTTCAACTTAACAACGAAATTGTTTATTCACTAAATATAAATTCTTTTATTAATATTTCTTTGAGGAGCTTTTTATTACGTGTTGAGTCCGCGGACGATTAGACTGGAAGGAGGATATGTGATCATCACATCTGGCTCCTGTCACATGGTCTTCTTCTTCTTTTTTGGCGGTGCTTGTTCTGTTTCTGCGGCCATGTTATTGCTGGTGCTGTTGCGTGTGGGTGCTACCATATTACTGCTGCTGCTATGTGTGGATGCCGCCACACCCAGACTCGAATTATGCGCTGCCCTGCTCGTTGCACAAATAATGAATAAGGTTATATCCACCATGCGGATAAAGTTTGCTCGTGTATTCTTTTAGATCGACTCATCAGTGACATTATTTCGCATAAAATCACTTTCAACTCAGTATGCCACGTTTGTTGCAAATTGTGTGGCCCAGATCCAAGAATTGTCAACAATTGGAAAGTGGTATTATGTTCCTACAGAGTATAACCCTGCTGGCATCGCATCTCGAGGGCTATTGCCAACCGATTTAAATAAAACTACTCTTTGGTGGAGCGCACCATCTTTTTTACTCAAGAATGAAGACTGTTGGCCGTCACTTCCAATTTATCTAGATAGTGAAGCTGATTCTGAATTGAGAAGGGCTTTATGTATAGCTGCTACGTGTTTTCGATTAGTCGAGGTTTAACTACAATGAAAATTGATTGAGGTCTCAAAGGACTAATTCGTCATATACAACATCAAGAATTTAATGACGATATTACAGAATTGAAATCTCATCAACAGTTAAACAATCATAGCAAATTAATTGGATTGAATCCATTCCTAGATGAAGTTGATATTGTTCGTGTTGGTGGCCGGGTACAACATGGAAATATTCCTTTTGAGCAGAAATATCAAATTCTTCTGCCAGCAAATCATCCATTTAGTCTACTACGTTGCAAATATGACCATGTCAGAAATCTGAATGCTGGTCCACAAGCGCTAATAAGTATTACACGACAACGATTCTGGATAATCAATGGAAAAAATATGTGCAAAAAGGTATATCATCAATGCGTTCGTTGCTTTAGGACCCGACCAATTTCTATCCAGAAATTAATGGGTAACCTTCCAAGTCATCGTGTTCAACCTAACCGAGCTTTTATGAATGTCGGAGTTGACTTCTGTGGACCAGTCCTTGTTAGATATAAAATTCGAAATAAAGTGACATCAAAGGCATATTTGGCAATATTTGTGTGCTTTGCTACGAAGGCCATACATATCGAAGTTGTAAATGATCTAACATTAGAGGCATTCATCGCATCGCTACGACGTTTTGTTTCACGGAGAGGTCATTGCGCTGCGACAATGCGGCGCGAATGGAACTTAAGGAATTACAGCGACTATTTACATCTCAGGCTCATCAGGAAAAGATCAATATATGGTGTATTGCTGAAACCATCCAATGGCATTTTATCCCTTCACTTTGGGGGTTTATGGCAGGCTGCGGTCAAGTCCGCCAGGCACCATATTCGCAGAAGTCTCGGACTTATAAAATATACTACAGAAGAGTTGCTAACAATTGCAACCCAAGTTGAGGTGTGTTTAAATTCGAGGCCTCTTACTCAGATATCCAGCAATGCAGATGATCTCTCCGCCCTTACTCCAGGTCATTTAATTATAGGAGCTCAATTGATATCAGTAGTGGACCCCAATCTTCACGAACTTAATATGCATCATCTTTCAAGATATCAAAGAGTGCAGCATACCATTCAAGAATTCTGGCGTCGATGGTATATCGAATATATGACTGAGCTTCAATATAGGTACAAGTGGCAGTCCAGTAAGAATGAAATAATTATTAATGTGGGTTCTCTCGTGCTCCTGAAGGAAGACAATCTACCCCCGATAAAGTGGATCCTTGGGAGTATTACATCTCTACATAAGGGCGATGATAACATTGTTAGAGTGGTGACTGTGAAAATATCCCGTGGCAATTTTCGCCCAGCTGTCAATAGAATATGCGTTCTTCCCATTGAAAACGACAATATGAAGCAAACTGAAGAGAAGCATTGAAACTTACAATTTCAAGGTGGCCGGCATGTTTAATTGTACTCTAATTGATATTTGTTTATATTGTTTTTCACTATAATTTCACTACTTTGAATGGTCGGCTAGTTTGAATCATGTTGGCATTGAGTTTTTCTGTTTAAACATAAAGGAGTTTTTTGACTTGTCAGAGAGACAAGATGATATAAATCAAGATATTAAATTGTAAAGAGAGGATTTTTATTTTAACATGAACCGAATTCATTCGCATCAGTGTAATCCACAACACCCTCTTAATGTATTTTTTGTTTCTCTTGGCCTATCTATATTCAGTAGAAAATCCTCCATCATTTTACCAGGTACGTGGAAAGCGGCAAAAAGATTATCTATTTAATTTCGGAAAGTAGCCCTTTGCTGCAGAACGCGTGTAACTTACAATCTTTCTTATAAATCCTAAAAGGAAAAAAAGAATATAAAACCCTGAAAGATAAATTATTTCCAAACAAAAAAATTCTCAATGGTTCAGAATGTGCACAAGTTACAATTTTTTTCGTTCAAAACTTACCGCTAGTCACCAATATCCCAGAGCCAAAAAGCGGTAATTCGCCTAGCTGTAATACATCGTACGATACCACCATAAAATGCATTACAGCAGGCCCATCGAGAAATGTATGTGCTCATAGCATACATTTTGCAGCGACCAAAACACAGGCGATCTAATACGCACACACAGGCACTCAGGCAACAGCACAAAAGCTAGCGAGCGTACCAAATTCGAAAAACGAAAAAAAATGCTCGCCTTCCGGTATCGGAGGCAGTAACGGTTGTGATATAAGAAGACTGCGCTAAGTCGGGGAGACAGGGATGTGAAGTCTTGACGGGTGAATGATGTGGTGTGATTGATTAGAGAAAAGTTTTTTCGGTGCATTTGATACAGTTTGGTTTTACATATATTTGGTGCCTGGAATCAGAAAAGATGTTAATTAACGCATTTTAAAAGAAAAATTATTCATTCCCAGTTGAGTCGCCGCACTAACTGGATAGCAGTGCATCTTCTGTTGTGCGTGCATTTTTTCATATATTTTGTGCCTGAAATTATAAAAAGGTGTAGATTATCTCAGTTTTTGAACTTTGTTTGCTTACCTGTGTTGCTGCTTCGCAAACTGGATAACAGTGTATTTTTATATATTATATTTTGTGCCTGAAATTAGAAAAGATCAATAAAAGTTTTGTGACAAATTTTACTTGCGTGGCAGACTATCTGCTTAATTTCGTTGTCATACAGGAATGTTAATACATTAGAAAAATTCAATCAGTCAATTAGTTCAGTGAGAATTTTACCTGCGTAGCGGGTATTTCTTTCATTTCGTCGTCGTCCAGTGGATTACCTGTAAAGATCAATAAAATTAGAATAGTTTCATCGATTTAATTAGTTTTGTGGCAAATATTAGCTGCGTTGCCGGATGATTTGGCGCATTATTAAATGAAATTTATCTGCAAATGAAATGAAATTTCGATTAGTGAATTCATTCGTGAACGATAATAGTTGCTTACCTCCTGAGTAATGTGAGATATCCAGGAGAGTTCTTGGTGTTGCTAAAGCAGTTTTTGTATGTAATTAATTAAGTTAAAATTAAATTTCGATCCCCGAATTTATTAGGGAACGATTTAATTTACTCATCTGCTGAGGAATATACCAAATCCAGTAGGGTTTGTTTTGTGCTTTTAAAGCAGTTTTTACCCCCTGAAATCAGTGAAACATATACACAGTGTTCCGTAAGTCGACGTCAAGCTGGAATCGGGTGATAGAACATATCATGATAGCTACCAGAAAAATATGAAAAAAAAATCTCAATCATGTATTTTTTAAATTATAGACACTTCCTTTGTTTTCGAGAAAATTTACACTCTATGATGGATTTTTAGCTCCTGTTGCTAAAACTCTTTACTTTTTTTCAATTTTATTTTTCTTATGTAATTGCGAATAGTGCTAATGTAACCTGATGCTTTAAATTCTAAATCAATTGCTCCAGCTTGGAAGAGAATGCCACATTTTTCCGAACCAAGAAAAGAAAACTAATACTTCACCCAACTTTAACTGACTGTATTGAAAAAAAAAATGTACTACTAACTTTAAAAATTCGGGCATTTAATAAGGAATGCAAAATGGTATAACACTTACTACATTATTTCTTATATTACGGAAAAAAAATTTATTCTTCAAGAAACCCAGTTTCGAAAAATATCTTTTTACCTATTAAAATTATTCTAGTGCACCCAAAGCTTGCCGCAAGACCTTAAATTTAAGATTTTTGTTTGAGTGAGACGGAGAGTCATTATATGAGTGTCACTGAGGCAGATAGTGATGCTTTCAAGTTAAGAGATGGTAACTTTTGTTAAATTTAGGACAAATTTTCTTTAATTTTAAAATTAAACACTAATTATTTGGATGCTAAGATTTATTATTTACAAAAGATGTTCAAACTGGGTCTTCTTCAACTGCTTGAAGTACTACGTCCCCGTAAGGTAAGGAACTTCTTCCGTCACCGTGTACTTGGTTTGAAGGTTGGCCTTCAGTGGAGAGTAGACAGTGCAGATTTGTAAAAACTCAATGATTTGACTCGCTAGGGTCACTTCATGCAATGACTTTCCGTCTCACTCGAAATCTTGAAGTTACAGTCCCACAGGTGCGTTTATTTGATTTGAAAGGCTCACACGCTCCAGCGATAGTGATGCTTCATTTATTTATTTTTATTTTCGTTGATTGAAATCAATTTCGTGAACGCCAGCATTAACCTTATTGAACTAACCTTTTCTGAAAAGGATTAACACTTGGGTAAAGTTTTTAAAGTAAAGTAAATAGTGTAGCATAATTGCAGTCCATAAGAAAAATGAATATAATAGTTAAAAAGCTGTTTATGAGCAAAAATCTAAAGCATCTATAGAGTTAAAAAGGCAAAAAAAATTATACAAAAGCCGAAGCAGTGGAACAGAGGGTGCACCCTATCATCATTGGTCCAATGCAGCGCGGCATTCTTCCGCTATCACCGCGTAGTCTCCAGGTGTTGTACCTAGTTAAGTTAGCTCATTAGATTCTAACTTTTGGAGGGCTTTGTTCTCTTTTCTCCTTTTTTTCTGTTCGTATTGACAGTCTGACGATACTAGTACTAAAGCTTTTTACGCTGTACGTCCATTTGCCAATACATACAATATGTAGTTGTATGCATGCAAAACATATACGCTAACACATCTAGTAGGTTCTAGGTTAGATCTAAGTTGTGTAAAGTTTTGATCCTTGTATGACTTGTTGTAAGTAACGAAGTGAAATGCGGGTGGACAGCGAGGCTCATTACCATTAAAAATACTTTTATCTTATATATCCTCGTATATTTTGACCAGTGGTATCATGTAGTTCTTTGGTTTTTTTTTATTCACATTTTTTTTTTTAAATTCGCTACGTGTTAATATGAGTGAGTAATAATCTCTTACAGAGGGCGGAGGATGACGCATCGCGTGTGGGACAACACCACGTAACATACATATAACAAGTATGGGGCTAAGCAGAACATCGTGCTTTAGAAGCTTAGTCAGGGTGGATGAGTTCGTCCGGGACCAATATTATCCTAAAACCGGGGTGCCAACACCAGCTGAGGCTCCCTCTCTCATCACTTCTCTCTCCGGCGTTGGCAGCTCTCCGGTAAGATTACGAACTATTCGGCGTTAGTGAGCCTTCTCTCCTTTTATTTTTTTCGATGATTAATTTTACACAGTTAACCAAGCACCAAGGGATGTGGGTGGCTTTAGTTTTGTTTAGTTTAAAATATTATTTTTTGTTGGTACTCTTACAAGTCTCTTTTTTCTATTTTCCGGTCGCCCATTTGCACATTCGCTACAAATTCTTTTTCCGTTGCTGCTAAATATTAAACCAGGTTTTTATGCTTCAGTGTCAAACTATCCTGCTAGTTGCAAATAGTTCACTTTTGCCTTTGGATTTTGGTTGCTTATTTTTACTGGTCAATTCTCTTTCGGTCAACTCTAAATATCCCACCTAAGATTTTCGCAATATTCCTAGTTTGTTTTGAAGTGCTCATCTCTGCGGCGACAAGCGTACTTTGTGCGCGATGCATAACTATCTGAGGCCTAGCTTCGGTTCGTGGACACCGCATTGGTGACCACTCGACGTTTTACCTGCCTGACGTACTGAACAGCGGCCTTAATCTGATAAGTTGGTGAGCAATGCTCATTTTTAGACTGCGTCCTTGTCAGCTTGATTCAGCTAGGTAGTCCGATGGGGATCACGAAGTACTATACACCTGTCTCAATTTGTTAAGTTTATGAACGACGTTCATTTTGAGACTGTATCTTTGTCAGATTGATACAGTGTCTTAGTCACATGTGATGTAGGACTATTAGTCTACAGTACTTATTACTATGTACTGGACGTTTGCGTGGTGCTGCGCCCCTGGGATCTTGCTCGGATTTGTTTCGGTGACTCTGACGGGAGGATGGCTAGTGAGCACCCTCTAGATTGGTATCCGACTGGGAGTGAATGATACAATACCTGGGTGATGTTTTCGGAACGGAGTTTCACCTGAGGTGAAGAAAGATAGCTTCCCTTTCCTTTAACTATTAATTTATACCCACCTAATTTGAAGTGATGACAGGCTAAGCCGATTGGTGGTCGGAGAACCTCGTATGCGAAGCAGACTGTATCGAATTAAATTTCCGTTCACTCCTACTTGTTCTAGGAAGAAACTCGTATTATCGTTCATTTTAGCGTTATTTATTATTATTGTTAGATCTTGATTATCTTTATCGTTATACTATTCAGTTACCGTATCGCATTTAGGAAATTATTCTTCATTATCGTTATAGTATTTTGGTTATCGTATCGCATTTTAGATATTAAGTTTCGAGTATCGTTGCCTATCTCATGACAGTTATCTTGAAGTTAAAGTGCCAACCCCCATTTTAGTTTAGACATATAACTCTCGTGTTGTAAGTTTAAGTACTTTATAGTCATCTTTATCGTTAGTTAGGCTTGGTATTTTATATATATCATCGAGTGCAGTTACCGTCATATATTTTAGTTATCGTTATATAAGGTTAGTTATCATTACCTCATAGTCAGGGACGCCTGCTATTTTTGTTATCTTCATATGAAGTGTTTTTTTTAAGATTACTCCAATTATCTTATCGTACCGTAGCGGATATCTTTGGTATCCATATCGTTTTATTGCTCATTATAGTGGTGTACCAGACAACTAACTTTCTCTGTTAGCTCGGTAGTGCCAGATATACTTTATCTTAATCGAGCTGTGATAGATTATTCCAGGGTCTATTGTCCGGTTTAGCTAAATTACCCTTACCGTACTATAGTTCTCTTTAGTATAGTTACCGGGGTTTTTTTAATTTTTTTTTTTTAATATTTAGATATGACTATTATGTCATGTACACCGCTTAGTTTTATAGTTATGTGAGTATAGTTATCGATTTTTGGATTTGGTTATTTTGAAATTAAGTATGGTTATAACTTAATTATTTTTTTTTATATCGTGTTATATGACTGCTACGGCTTCTTACTGAGTACCGACAGTCACTGAATCACCTACCTCTCACCGTTCCCTGATTATTGGCTTCAGTCTCTGGTCAAGTTGATGAACGATGTTCATCCCTCTTTGATCTTTATCCTTGACGAAGAGCGTGCTTGCCATGATCTATTTAATGTGGGACGGCAACCTCTTTAGGTTTTGAATTCCTGCGTGCTTATCCCTTCCTATTTAAAGTTCGGACCATTTGTCAACGAACATCGATTCCTATTTGTTAGATTCTGCTATTGAAATTGAGCGAGAGTTCAGCGGGTGAAGGTATCTTGCGACAATAGCTTGGTGAGCGGTGGACAACGGAGTGTGGCGGGAGAGAGAGAATTGTTTTTTGCTTTCAGCAGTGGCTGGATTTTTTATTTTGTTGTTGTGTGGAACGAGTTTGTCTTTCGCGTCGGTCCACTATGCCAACACCCTTAGTATGTATTAATTGGATTTTTTTATATAGCCATATTCTTTCGATTGCAGAGAGTTTGATGGTAAGTTGTTTTATTAATAACGATTAAATAATAACAGCAGGTGGCACGAATTTCCTAGTCTCCTACCGCTTTCACGTACCGATTGTCGAGTTTCAGTTGAATCAGTTAGGTGATATCTAGATAGTGTTTGGCATATTATTCCTTTGCATTAGAGATCGACGGCATGGAAAATCTCTTCTTTCGTGAATTCCAGCCAACGATATTTGCTCATTCCGGGAACCCATTACCATTCACAACTAGACGGGTTTATTTATAAATATTCACGCGTGGTTAGATATTTATTTATTTAATTATTTGAGTAATCTTATTTGCTTTCTCGCAGGTAGGTACGATTTATTCTATTTCTTGTGTATGCTTTCAAGATGCCTAGTAAGTTCTTCCTTTCCGTAATGTTTTTTTCTTCTTTTTAGATACTCTTACATATTAAATTTCTTCCACTGATGGATACAAGTAGGATCGACATAAATCGTTTCCTTGTAAGTTATCAAATTGATTTCCCAGCGTAACAAATTAACTTATCGTAGTTTTAGGGAACCTAGGTTTACTAGCCTATAAACGTGAATGCTGCATGATCTCTAACCAGCAATAATAGTTATAACATTGATGCACGTCCCAATGAGATCCGCGTGATCCAGGAGTCTGTGTACGGAACTTTGTACAAAGTAGTGCAGTTGACCGTTTTGCTGCCAAAGTGGCATTTAAATTCATCAAAGCGATCGTGGTCGAACATATAGATCGGGATTCATACCGTCTAAAGACCGACAAGGGTCTCCCGATAAGAGTTCACCATGCACAAGTTATTGAGTCCTGACAAGAGTTTGGTTAGACCTCGGTAACCCTAAAAAGGCATCCGGCAAGCTTCACTTGCAACCTACAGGTTATCGCATAACCCTCCTGTTGCCGCCTCAATGGTGGGTGATAAACCTCGTTTGCGTAACCCCTTCTGAGTTAGTCTTCATCTGAAGGATTTTAATTTCCTGTCCCTTCTTCAATTTTCTTCATCTTGGAATGGGGTTTTCAGCGTCAGTGCGTGTGGATGGAATCTCTGCGAAGTTTTCATATATAATATAATACCTCTAACGAGTTTACATAATTTCCTTTTGTTTCTAATCCCTTCTGGGTTAGCCTTCGGTAGAAGGATTTTTCTTTTCTGTCCTTTCTCCAATTTTCGTTTTGTTCCCTTTTATGATGTGGTGCGGTATCGAATTTTCAGTTCATTTTAACTAGGAACCCGTTTCCTCCACCCCTCGGATTTCCCTAGTCGTGACTGAGTTGATAAATGAATTCTATCTGTTCGTGAAGCGATTTCCTGGCTCGGACCTGGGGGAGGTTCCGGGGTCCCGCGACCAGATTCAGCAGATCACAGCAAGATAGGTAGTGCAGCTTTTGCGAATCATTCGTAGCCTCGAGTCTAACATTCTCATCCTCAGTAAATCATTCGGTGCACCTGTTTGGTCTGCTCGTTGGCCGAGGCGAGTTGATAGACGACGTCTATCTGTTGATAGGTTTTTCCTCGACCAAGGCGAATCAGGAGCATGGTCGGAGATTTGTAATTATCCCTCACCAACCCAGGTTAATGCGCATGCCCGGCTTAAGACTCTTGTAGGTCATCCCCACGTTGGGCGTTGCTGTTGGTAGGCCTACTTTCCTTTATTTAATTCCCCTGCCTTATGTCTCCTGTTAAATCCCGGCTTGAGACTATTTTCTCCGTGGGTCGTCCCACGCTGTAGCGTATTCCCTGTACGCTACCCTTTTCCTTTCCCTCTGTTTAATTGTACTCTAATTAATTTTTTTTTGTATATGTATATCACTATAATGTCACTACTTTGAATGGTCAGCTAGTTTGAATCATGTTGGCATTGAGTTTTTCTGTTTAAAAATAAAGGAGTTTTTTGACTTGTCAGAGAGACAAGATGATATAAATCAAGATATTAAATTGTAAAGAGAGGCTTTTTATTTTAACATCAACCGGATCCGTTCGCATCAATGTAATCCACAACATTTTGGTCCTTGCCGAGCCGGATTTAATCAAGCGCAAATTGGATAATCGGATCGTGTAAATTTATCTCAATTACAATCATTTCAAAATGGGGCACATAAGAATCAAATACCAGGTAAAAGATCAAAGTATTTGTAGTTCACAATGCCAAGGAGTAGACCAACTAGTTCGGTATATAATGAAGAAGAAGCTATAGTCATTAAAAGGAACCAGGAGAATAAAGAAGAAATTACATTCTTTAAAAATCAAAGAAAGGGTATAAAGGGGCGTGTAAGATATTTCAGAAATCTAGCAGATAATAGAACTGCAACATTAGATGAGCTACACTCGTATTATAGTCGGCTTCAAACAACGTATACAAAGTTTGATGAAACTCAAACGAAATTAGAAAGATATGACAGTGCAGAATTCTCTAGTGGTCAACGAGAGCAATTTGAGAAAGATTACGGAGCTGCAGAATCTCTGTTATTGTCATTAATTAATAAGCAGAAGGTATTGCAAAACGTTGCTCTCAATACAAGTGGTACTTTCAATAATAGAACGAACTCAGCGCAAGTGTCCATAAAATTACCCGATGTAGAAATACTCAAGTTTAGTGGCAATTTTTTGCATTGGTTACGTTTCAGAGATATCTACCGGGATTTAATACACAACAATATTTCCCTTACGAATACGACTAAGTTGCATTATCTTTATAGTTGCATTAAAGATGGATCAGCTGCGCAGTACATAGATACGTTAACGTTTTCTGGGCATAAGTACGAGTCCGCCTGGCATTACGACAATGAACCCAGACTTCAGAGAGAATATGTGAAATAGATTTATGACATAAAAAAGATTCAAGAAAATTCGTCGTCATCTCTTCAAGAATTTATTGACAATGTTCATAAGCTATATAATGGACTGGAGGCGTTATCTCAGCCGGTTAAGGAGTGGGATCTTATTTTAGTTCATCATTTAAGTACAAAATTGGACGATGCAACTCGTTGTGAATTTGTCGCTAAAGGAGTTTAAGAATATTCTGTCACAGCGTGCACGAGTATTGCAAGCATTGAGCAAATGTAATAATCGCACACAACCAAATAATTATCAAAACCCTAAGGCTTCACGTTCATTCATCGCAGTTTCATCTGCTTGTCCTGTGTGTAAATCAAAGCACTCAATTTTTAAATGTGAAAGTTTTCTGGCTCAATCCATGGATGCTCGGGAAGATTTAATTAAACAACTTAATCTGTATTTAAACTGTTGTAGTACTACTCATCGCATGAATCAGTGTAAATATGGATCATCGCATTTTTCATAAAAGACATCATACTCTGTTGCATGGAGTTGTGAGCAATCAGGACTACAATGTTCAAGGTAATTTGAATGAAATGAATAATGTACTAATTAGGGAGAAAACGCAGTCTAGTATGGTCAACGATGGACAGGTTTATAGAAGTCAATCAGATAATAGCCACACATTTTGTTCATCAATAAATAAAGACAATACTCAAATACTTTTAGCAACCGCGATTATCTGGGTCACAGACTCATGTGAAAATAGACATTTATGCCGTGCACTAATTGATAGTGGGCCACAATCTAATTTTATTACCGAAAATCTTTGCCAATGGCTACGAAAACATAAGATTTCTGCTGCGGCTACAGGCATCAATCAAAATCAAACCCTTATACGAAGTAAAGTTGAAACTATGATAGGCTCTCGCATTTCGACCTTTCAAGCTGAGTTATCATTTCTAGTATTGCCTAAAATTACAGGAGATCTTCCAATACAACCATTGAAGGCCTTAATATCACTAACAAGTGGCCTACAATGGGCAGATCCACAGTTTTATTTACCGGCAAAATTTGATATGTTATTGGGTGCAGAGATATATTGTGATATAGTGTCCGGAGTTAGAAGAGTGCTACAAAATAATTTACCTCCATTACAAGACACAGTTTTTGGATACATAATTAGAGGAAAATGTCACTCGGTTGCGCCAGTTATAGGTTCAGTGCCATTTCTGGTTTGCATTTTGGAAGATTTGATTCGACAAATGCAACAATTCTGGACCATTGAGGAAGTCCAATCTCAAGCTTGTTCATCAAGGGTTGAGAAGGAATGTGAATCGCATTATATAAAAAATGTGTTGCGTGACTCAAGCGGAAGATATACGGCCGGGCTACCAACTCAAAATAAAATTCATCAACTTGGTGAATCTAAGGTTAGTGCTTTGAGGCAATTTACAAATTTGGAGAAACGATTGACCAAACAACCAAGTATGAAACAACAATACATTTCCTTCATGAAGCAATACTCAGATTTAGGCCACATGGAAGAAGTTGATAGTTTATCGACTGATAAAATAAATAATGTAGTGTATTACTTACCTCATCATTGTGTTATTAAACCTACAAGCGTAACTACGAAGCTACGAATAGTTTTCAATGCTTCAGCGAAAACCACGTCCGGACTCTCTCTCAATGATGCCCTACACACAGGTGCAACTGTCCAACAGGATCTGTTCTCGATACTCATTCGTTTTCGTAAATATCAGATTCATCTCAGCGCGGATATTGTGAAGATGTACCGTCAGGTACTTGTGAAGGAACAGCAACGCGATTTACAAAGAATTCTCTGGCGTACGTCTGTTACTGAAAGCATCAAGCGTTACAGATTGTTCACAGTGACATATGGAACGACTAGTGCTCAATTTTTAGGGACACGAACTCTGAAGCAATTAGCTGTAGATGAACGAAGTGATTATCCTGATGCGTCTGAAAGGCTTCTCTCAATGATTTTTATGTCGATGATTTAGTATCAGTGACGAGCACAGAAAAGGAAGCTATTCAATTAAAGGCTAGTTTGATCGAGTTATTAGCCAGTGGTGGCTTTGATTTACGTCAGTGGTGTTCTAATCTAAAACGTTAATAGATGAACAGGTACTGCAAGATCAACAAGCTCGCCTATTGCGACTACTATGGGACCCGATTACGGATTTTCTTACAATACCATTGGTACAGGAAATTAGCCACCAGAATTGTACAAAACGAGTAGTTTTGTCAATCATTGCAAGGCTGCATGATCCTCTTGGTTTACGTACCCCAGTAATATTCACTGCAAAGCTGATCATGCAACAGATTTGGATACTTGGAAATTTAGGATGGGATGACGTTCTCCCAGACTCAGTGGCATTAAAATGGAAGATCTATTGCGATCAATTACGTACGTTGAAAGAAGTCAGAGTACCAAGATGTGTGATTCCAAGTAAATAATTTGACAAAGATGCAAATACATGGCTTTGGAGATGCTTCAGAGAGAAGATATGGATGCTGAATTTACCTGCGATCTACAGATAACCAGAATCATACTAGCGTTAACCTGCTTTGCGCTAAGCCCAGAGTGGCACCTCTGCAAAAACTAACCATACCCAGTGTTCCCGTTGAAGTAATTGCGCTGGTGCGAATCCAATGTCGTCTATTAAAATCGATCTGATTCCAAGAAGTATCCAAGGTAATGTCTCATACCAATTCTTGGGGTCTTCTGAAGCTCGGATGGCAGATTTCAATTGCCTATGGAATCTCTCTATAAACCCGTTGGATTGAGGGTGGTAGGTGGTTGTTCGGATACGACGAGTTCCTAGAATGTTTGAAAAATCTCGGAATAAAGAAGACTCGAATTGTGTTCCTTGATCCGTGGTTATAATTTTAGGAACGCCGAATCTAGAAATCCACTGGTGTAAAAGAGTTGTAGCTACCGTGTTTGAGGAAATGTTTTTTAAAGGAATCGCTTCGGGCCAGTGAGAGAATCTGTCTTTTATGGTTAAAAGATAGCAGTAACCTTTGGACGGTGGGAGAGGTCCCACTATGTCGAGGTGTATATGTTCGAATCTCCCTGCAGGCGCTTCAAAGGTGCCGAAAGGTGATGATGTGTGACGGTGTATTTTGGCCTTTTGACACGAGATACAAGTTTTCGACCAACGATTGACATCCGAATTCATCTTTGGCCAAAAATATTTAGATGATATTAGCTTCCTAGTAGCTTTAATTCCTGGATGGGAAAGATTATGAATAATGTCAAAAGTTGTGCGACGAAGTGATTCTGGAATGTATGGCCTATTGTGACCTGTAGTGACTTCGCACCATATGTCTTTGTCTTCGAGCGGAATAAATATTTTTTCAAGCTTGAAAGAGGAATGTTGGGTGTCTTTCAATTGATGGAGAATATCTTTAAGTTGCTGGTCTTTGTTTTGCTCTTCGCATAAAATTTCGAAGTTTATTTTCGATACTTGGTCGACCGCACTGATGTTGGCTCTTGAAAGAGTGTCGGATACTATGTTTTGGCTACCCTTGATGTGCCGTATATCGTTGGTAAATTGGGAGATATAATCTAGCTGGTTCGTTTGTCTAGGAGATTTTTCGCTTTTGGATGAGAGGGCGTTTGTTAAAGGTTTGTGATCAGTGTATATGGTGAATAACCGCCCCTCTAAAAAATATCTAAATCTCTTAATGGCTAGGTATGCTGCTAGAAGTTCTCTATCAAAGGTTGAATACTTCCTTTCGGCAGGTTGCAGTTTCTTGGAGAAAAAGGAAAGCGGTTCCCATTGTCCTGACTTACACTGCTGAAGAACGGCACCTACTGCGTCGCCTGATGCGTCAACCCAAAGACTAATCTTTGCTTTTATGTCAGGGTGTACGAGTAGGGCATTGTTTTCTAGGAGTTTTTTGATAGCGGTAAAAGAATCTGTGTGTTCATCTGTCCAACAAAACTCGATTTTAGCATTCGTTTTTGATTTTTTTGTTTTTAAAAGATCATATAGCGGTGCAGCCAACTTAGCGAGGTTAGGCAAAAATCGATGGTAAAAGTTTACCATGCCTAGAAATCTCTGTAGCTTCTTAGTACCTGACGGTACTGGAAATTCATTTATGGCCTGTACCCGATCTTTACTAGGTACTATGCCTTTGCCTGAAATTTCGTGTCCCAGGAAATTAAGTTTCTTTCTGCCAAAAATACATTTATCAGGGTTAACTCTGATGTTGTATTCTTGTAGGAAAGGAGCTTCAAATGATTTTTATGATCTTCAGCTGTTGTACTAAAAATTAGAATGTCATCAACGTAAATGAATATGAAGTCTAAACCTGAAAGTATTTTATTTATGAAACGTTGGAAAGTTTGCGCTCCATTTTTTACTCCAAAAGGCATCCTAAGAAATTCAAAAAGGCCGAAAGGTGTTGTGACTGCTGTTTTGTACACGTCTTCGGGAGCTACTGGTATCTGATGATACGCCCGAACAAGGTCGATTTTAGAAAATATTTGACAATTGTTTAGATTCACAGTACAATCTTGCATGTTCGGTAAAGGATATCTATCGAAGATAGTAACGGAGTTGAGTAACCGATAATCTCCGCAAGGTCGCCAACTAGATGAATCCTTTTTTGGGACCATGTGAAGTGGAGAAGAAACGTGTGAAGTTGAAGGACGACAAATTCCCAGTCTGACCATCTCTTCGAATTCGCTTTTTGCGATGTTAAATTTTTCGGGATTAAGTCTTCTAGGTTTTGCCGCAGATAAAGGTCCTTGAGTGTTGATGTGATGTAACACGTCATGGTTTACTTCTGAGTGGTAATCAGGTGGAGTTTTGAGTAAGGGGTATTCGTTAAGAATCGAACCGAATTCACCTTGAATTGGGTATAATCTAGGAGAGCAAGACTCTACAATACGGGAAATGCAATTTACTGAAAGCAAAGTCGTTTTGTGGATGAGTTTTCTCTCTCGTAAATCGACTAAAAGATTGTATTTATATAAGAAGTCGGCTCCGATTATAGGATGATCAACTGCCGCAATTATGAATGTGTGATGGAAATGAGTGCCTAAATTCAAATCTAAAGTCAAAGACTTAACGCCGAAAGTTGTGATTGGTGCTCCGTTGGCCGAGAGCAATTTGAGATCTTGCTTGTTTAACTGATTGGAAAATTTAGTGTTTGGAATAATCGAAACTTCAGCACCAGTATCGATTAAGAATTGAGTGCTTGTTAGCTTATCGTGTACAAATAGACGGCGTGGGTACGTAGCTAAATTCGGTGCCGTTGACGAAGTAGCTATTGCTCGTTTTTTGATTCTCGTGTGCTGTTGAACTTACAAGGCTCTACACAATTTTTTGCTTTTGCACCAAACTTTTTGTGGTACCAACAAAAGTTCCCCTTGGTTCCTTTTCGTGAAATAGACCTTGAGAAACTGGTTCTATCGGACCTATTTCTGTTATGATTGCGAGGCTGTCTAGTTTCAAGGCGTTTAATGCAATCGGATAGTTTGTTCACCACTTCTACCAGGTTATTGGTGCTGACTGTGGAATATGTGCTATTGTGTCTAATGGAAGAAACTTTTAAGGATGACGAGGAGTCAAAAATTTTGTCAGCTATTGCAAAAATCTGTTCTTGGGTGTGGGTATCTTCAATTGCAATAATGCAAGCTTGTACTGAAGATGGTAGCTTTTTTATCCATAGTTTTTTAAGCAAAGACGTATTAATTAGACTGTTGCCTCCTGTTAAGGATTCCATGTGTCTAAAAAGTTCGGATGGTTTATAGTCGCCTAGTTCGATTTGGTGCAATAGTGCATCTAATCTTTTTTCTTCGGAGTCTCTACTTCTTGTTAAAAGCATGTTTTTTAGAAAAATATATTTATCCTGTTGTGGTGGATTTAAGAGAACGTCGGCCACTATTTCCATAGTGTCGGGTGGAAGTGCAGCAACTAAATAATCATATTTAGTGTTTGAGGTAGAAATATTTTTTACCCGAAATTGCGCTTCGACTTGCATGAACCACAAATCAGGACGATTGCTCCAAAATGGAGGTATTTTGAGAGTAGCCGCGTACGGGGTTGAATTACTATCGTTCGCGGTGGTGTTTGGTGGATTTGCTTCACTATTACCAGAATCGTCACTACTTCGCGAATTTTGAGTTGGAATTGTTGATTTCTCCTCCTTAGACATGTTAGGTATGTATGTATATGTGAATTTGAGAAAAGAAAGTTTAATTTAATTTAATTTAATAGGGTCAGGTCAATTTAAAACTCAATAGTTGTTTTATTTTCAAGAAGTATTGATTGGTTGATCTATGATGATGGGTTAGAAATTGTTAAGTAGTCAATCTAGGGATGTAGTTGTGAACTGCTTAAACATTTGATGCTTGTTTTGACAAAACGCGTGCCACTGAATGATTTGATGTGTTATGCAGAAAAAGGCGTACAAAAGATGACATTCGGTTTGCCTAACTGCGTTAAAAATTGCAATTTGGAAAATGTTTAGAAATGAATGTGCATCGATGAAAGTAATCCCAAAGATCTGTTGGGTGACTTAAATTTAGTGATGCTCGCAATAAGGCTACCGTTGTGTGGCTAGTAAAAGCTCACTGTAGATTAAAATTCACTGTGATCAAAGTATTTGTTAGGGAAAATATTGTTATATATTAGATTATGTATGTGTGTATTTCGTAATATATTTGTTACTTAATTATTTTCTCTTTAATAAGTTTTGATTTTAATTTTTTTCTTGATTAGTACTAAAATAATGAATTGACAAATTGGTACCTTTTGTGTTGAAAAAATCCAGACACGTTCTATTTTGTAACTTTTTGTGTAGCTGTTTTATCTTAGATTTACGTGTTATCTACGCGACGTGGAATCAACCTAAAAAAATTTTACAGAGATGAGGTATTTGAAAATCTTTGAAACTTCACTAAAATTTTAACTTAAATTTGTATTAAAGTGGCTCCATTGATGAGTTATTTGTTTATCTGCAGCTCATGGTGTATTTGTATGACATCGATGGTTTGAGTTACAGTGCAATTTATTCTGATTTGTGTGATTATTTGTAAGCCGTGGTGCAATTGCTTCTGTTGATGATCATCGATGGTTTTGTGGTTAAGTCCGAAGAAAATATTCGGTTTTCCATATGCTTATTGGTGCGATGCTTTTGTATGTTATAGATGGAATATGAAAATGATATCGGCGCTCCATAAGCCTGCTCAACCGTGCTGCTGGCGTATTGCATCGATGAAAATCCGGAAAAATCGGCGCTCCATATGTTTAATCCGTCGTATGGAAAATGTATGTTGGCATATGAGGATTGCAGCTGCCCAAATTATTCGATAATGTTTGGATAATTTGTAAGATTATTATTAATGCACTTGCAATTTGTTTTGTTCTTTGGAGAAAATCACTGATGATGATGCTGTTCTGTCGGGGTCAGCATTTGTTCCCGTTGAAGGAATCATGAAATAAAACTATTCCTTTCAACTTAACAACGAAATTGTTTATTCACTAAATATAAATTCTTTTATTAATATTTCTTTGAGGAGCTTTTTATTACGTGTTGAGTCCGCGGACGATTAGACTGGAAGGAGGATATGTGATCATCACATCTGGCTCCTGTCACATGGTCTTCTTCTTCTTTTTTGGCGGTGCTTGTTCTGTGGCTGCGGCCATGTTATTGCTGGTGCTGTTGCGTGTGGGTGCTACCATATTGCTCCTGCTGCTGCTATGTGTGGATGCCGCCACACCCAGACTCGAATTATGCGCTGCCCTGCTCGTTGCACAAATAATGAATAAGGTTATATCCACCATGCGGATAAAGTTTGCTCGTGTATTCTTTTAGATCGACTCATCAGTGACATTATTTCGCATAAAATCACTTTCAACTCAGTATGCCACGTTTGTTGCAAATTGTGTGGCCCAGATCCAAGAATTGTCAACAATTGGAAAGTGGTATTATGTTCCTACAGAGTATAACCCTGCTGGCATCGCATCTCGAGGGCTATTGCCAACCGATTTAAATAAAACTACTCTTTGGTGGAGCGCACCATCTTTTTTACTCAAGAATGAAGACTGTTGGCCGTCACTTCCAATTTATCAAGATAGTGAAGCTGATTCTGAATTGAGAAGGGCTTTATGTATAGCTGCTACGTGTTTTCGATTAGTCGAGGTTTAACTACAATGAAAATTGATTGAGGTCTCAAAGGACTAATTCGTCATATACAACATCAAGAATTTAATGACGATATTACAGAATTGAAATCTCATCAACAGTTAAACAATCATAGCAAATTAATTGGATTGAATCCATTCCTAGATGAAGTTGATATTGTTCGTGTTGGTGGCCGGGTACAACATGGAAATATTCCTTTTGAGCAGAAATATCAAATTCTTCTGCCAGCAAATCATCCATTTAGTCTACTACGTTGCAAATATGACCATGTCAGAAATCTGAATGCTGGTCCACAAGCGCTACTAAGTATTACACGACAACGATTCTGGATAATCAATGGAAAAAATATGTGCAAAAAGGTATATCATCAATGCGTTCGTTGCTTTAGGACCCGACCAATTTCTATCCAGAAATTAATGGGTAACCTTCCAAGTCATCGTGTTCAACCTAACCGAGCTTTTATGAATGTCGGAGTTGACTTCTGTGGACCAGTCCTTGTTAGATATAAAATTCGAAATAAAGTGACATCAAAGGCATATTTGGCAATATTTGTGTGCTTTGCTACGAAGGCCATACATATCGAAGTTGTAAATGATCTAACATTAGAGGCATTCATCGCATCGCTACGACGTTTTGTTTCACGGAGAGGTCATTGCGCTGCGACAATGCGGCGCGAATGGAACTTAAGGAATTACAGCGACTATTTACATCTCAGGCTCATCAGGAAAAGATCAATATATGGTGTATTGCTGAAACCATCCAATGGCATTTTATCCCTTCACTTTGGGGGTTTATGGCAGGCTGCGGTCAAGTCCGCCAGGCACCATATTCGCAGAAGTCTCGGACTTATAAAATATACTACAGAAGAGTTGCTAACAATTGCAACCCAAGTTGAGGTGTGTTTAAATTCGAGGCCTCTTACTCAGATATCCAGCAATGCAGATGATCTCTCCGCCCTTACTCCAGGTCATTTAATTATAGGAGCTCAATTGACATCAGTAGTGGACCCCAATCTTCACGAACTTAATATGCATCATCTTTCAAGATATCAAAGAGTGCAGCATACCATTCAAGAATTCTGGCGTCGATGGTATATCGAATATATGACTGAACTTCAATATAGGTACAAGTGGCAGTCCAGTAAGAATGAAATAATTATTAATGTGGGTTCTCTCGTGCTCCTGAAGGAAGACAATCTACCCCCGATAAAGTGGATCCTTGGGAGTATTACATCTCTACATAAGGGCGATGATAACATTGTTAGAGTGGTGACTGTGAAAATATCCCGTGGCAATTTTCGCCCAGCTGTCAATAGAATATGCGTTCTTCCCATTGAAAACGACAATATGAAGCAAACTGAAGAGAAGCATTGAAACTTACAATTTCAAGGTGGCCGGCATGTTTAATTGTACTCTAATTGATATCTGTTTATATTGTTTTTCACTATAATTTCACTACTTTGAATGGTCGGCTAGTTTGAATCATGTTGGCATTGAGTTTTTCTGTTTAAACATAAAGGAGTTTTTTGACCTGTCAGACAGACAAGATGATATAAATCAAGATATTAAATTGTAAAGAGAGGATTTTTATTTTAACATGAACCGAATTCATTGGCATCAGTGTAATCCACAACACCCTCTTCATCTATTTTTTGTTTCTCTTGGCCTGTCTATATTCTGTAGAAAGCCCTTCATCATTTTACCAGGTACGTGGAAAGCGGCAAAAAGATTATCTATTTAATTTCGAAAAGTAGCCCTTTGCTACTTCCCCATAAGGCATATAACCTGCAAGAAAAAGAAAGTATTTGCAAAGAAAAGATTCTAACTTGTGCAGAACGCGTATAACTTACAATCTTTCTTATAAATCCTAAAAGGAAAAAAAGAGTATAAAACCCTGAAAGATAAATTATTTCCAAACAAAAACATTCTAAATGGTTCAGAATGTGCACAAGTTACAATTTTTTTCGTTCAAAACTTACCGCTAGTCACCAATATCGCAGAGCCAAAAAACGGTAATTCGCCTAGCTGTAATACATCGTACGATACCACCATAAAATGCATTACAGCAGGCCCATCGAAAAACTCCGAGAAATGTATGTGCTCATAGCATACATTTTGCTGCGACCAAAACACAGGCGATCTAATACGCACACACAGGCACTCAGGCTGCAGCATTTTTTTTATTTGATTTTGTTTTTTTTTTTTATAGCAAATTATCCCGGGCAAGGGCAATTCGTTAGTCCATAGGACGACGAATTCAGTGGCTCCTTTGCCCCCTTTTAAGTTCTTTTAATATAATATGTTATTTTTTTTTTTTTAATGAATTCTTACTCCTTTTTCTTCGAAACACTATAATACTCGTTACATGTAATTTTCATCTTTAATCCATTATTCTTTGTGTTTATCTCTTTTGTCTTTACATCTACCTAGGTTAATTTTACTTATTTTAGCGTCCGTCTGCGCCCACCCACTAAACTTTGAGGCCTACTCATTTAAGGGTATATAAACTAGAAGAATGCATGTATATATATAAATAAATAAATGATTAAATAGATAAATAATTAATAGATATTAGACAACTAAATTTTAACATTTATCTCTACACCTGGCCAAGTCTCCGCAGTACCCGCTGGTAAGATTTCTCCCACGTGGTTTAGTTTTTTCTTTATAGCTTACTTAGCTTAACTTCTTGGCTATCGCACGTAGTCCGTGTCTCCTTTCTTTACTCCCAGACTTTTAGGCTAAATAATTATTTAATTTATTATTCCATATGCCAATGGTTTTTTTTTGTGGAATTAGCTACTTACGGCTCGGCACAATTACAAAATTATAATTCTACAATTTCTTTATGTTATCCCTATTATTAGGTTATTACACACTTTATTTCCTTCTGACGTATTTATGTTTTTTATATAGACATACTATTTTATTACTAAATTTCTTCACTAGACAAATTAATTTTTTAACATCTCACTCTCGGACCACTTCGCAAGAAGAAGGAGCTAGAATTTTCTCGGTCACATTCTTCGAATTTTTTGGTAAGGCCACTGTGGGGTACAGTCACGTATATTCGCTATTTTGATTGCGTGAAGTGTATTGACTACAAATCGGTTTTCAGATTAGGGGTTACGGATTCGGCTATTTGGACCGCTACAATGCAACAGCACAAAAGCTAGTGATCGTACCAAATTCGAAAAACGAAAAAAAATGCTCGCCTGCCGGTATCGGAGGCAGTAACGGTTGTGATATAAGAAGACTGCGCTAAGTCGGGGAGACAGGGATGTGAAGTCTTGACAGGTGAATGATGTGGTGCGCTTGATTAGAGAAAAGTTTTTTCGGTGTATTTGATACAGTTTGGTTTTACATATATTTGATGCCTGGAATCAGAAAAGATGTTAATTAACGCATTTTAAAAGAAAAATTATTCGTTCCCAGTTGAGTCGCCGCACTAACTGGATAGCAGTGCATCTTCTGTTGTGCGTGCATTTTCATATATTTTGTGCCTGAAATTATAAAAAGGTGTAGATTATCTCAGTTTTTGAACTTTGTTTGCTTACCTGTGTTGCTGCTTCGCAAACTAGATAACAGTGTATTTTTATATATTATATTTTGTGCCTGAAATTAGAAAAGACCAATAAAAGTAGAAAAATTTCATGGATGTAATTAGTTTTGTGACAAGTTTTACCTGCGTGGCAGACTATCTGCTTAATTTCGTTGTCATACAGGAATGTTAATACATTAGACAAATTCAATTAGTCAATTAGTTCAGTGAGAATTTTACCTGCGAAGCGGGTATTTCTTTCATTTCGTCGTCGTCCAGTGGATTACCTGTAAAGATCAATAAAATTAGAAAAGTTTCATCGATTTAATTAGTTTTGTGACAAATATTACCTGCGTTTCATAGTATTTCCTTAATTTCGTTGTCATACAGTGGATTACCTGGAATGTTAAAAAATTAGAGAAGTTCAATCAGTTAAATTGTTTTAATTAGTTCAGTGCAAAATTTTGGCTGCGTGGGAGGGTATTTCTTTAATTTCGTCGCCGTCCAGTGGATGACCTGTAAAGATCAATAAAATTAGAAAAGCTTCATCGATATGATTAGTTTCGTGAGAAGTTTTACCTGCGTGGTTGGGTATTCCCTTTATTTTGTTGTCATACAGTGGACTGTCTGTAAAGATCATTAAAATTATAAAAGTTTCATCGATATAATTTATTTTGTGACAAATTTCACCTACGTGGCTGAGTATTTCCTTAATTTCTTTGGCGTCCAATTGATTGGTGTTTATTTGCAAATGAAAAGTTATTTGGTTAGTAATATTGACATTAGCCGGATGATACCTGCATTATCAAGTGGAGTTTATCTGCGAATGAAAGGAAATTTGGTTAGTGTTAGTTATATCAACCGGATGATTTAGTACAACTAGCGCATTAGTAAGTGAAATTTATCTGCAAATGAAAAGAAATTTCGAGTAGTGAATTCATTCGAAAACGATATTACTTACTTACCTCCTGGGGAATGCGTGATATCCAGCAGAGTTCTTGGTGTTGCTAAAGCTGTCTTTACCTGTAAGTAATTAAGTAAAATTTAAATTTCGATTAGTGAATTTATTCGGGAACGATATAAATTACTCACCTGCTGAGGAATATACGAAATCCAGCAGAGTTTTTGTTGTGTGCTTTTAAAGAAATTGTTTTTCCCTGAAATCAGTGAAACATATATAATGCCAACCTAAACTACTTAAGTTATTTACATGCCGTCAGCAAAATAGCACACGTGCGTTTATTTGACTTGAAAGGATCACACGCTCTAGCGACAGTGATGCTTCATTTATTTTTTATTTTTATTTTCATTGTTGCGTGAACGCCAGCATTTACCTCATTGAACTGCTGAACAGGATAAACATTTGTGGTAAAGTTTTATAAAGTAAAGCAAATAGTGTTGCATAATTGCAGTCTAAAAAAATATATATAATAGTTAAAAAGCATTAAAACGGTGAAAAGGAATATGCCCAAAATTACCCAAAAGCAGAAGCAGCGCAACAGAGGGTGCACTCTATCATCATTGATCCAATTCAGCGCAGGATTCTTCCACTATCATCAGGTAGTCTCCAGGTGTTGTATCTAGTTAAGTTAGCTCATTTTATTCTACCTTTTCGTGGCCTTTGTCCACTTTTCTATCCTATTTTTATGCTGTTCATATGGCCAGTCTGACGATACTGGTACTAAGGCTTTTTACGTTGTACGTCAATTTGCCAATACACATATATAGTTGTAACCATGTATTACAGATACACTACAGCTAGTAGGGTCTAGTGTAGATCTAAGTTCGGTAAGGTTTGATCATTTTATGATTTGTTGTAAACAACGAAGTGAAATGCGGGTGGACAGCGAGGATCGTTAACATTAAAAGGGACTTTTATCTTATATATTCTCGTTTCTTTTGACCAATGGTGTCATGCAGTTGTTTGGTTTTATCTATTCACATTTGTTTTTTTTTTAATATCACTAAGCATTTAGATGAGTGATTGGTAATCTCTTACAGAGGGCGGAGGATGATGGGACGCGTGTGGGACAGCACCACATAACATACATAAAACAAGTATGGGGCTACGCAGAACAACGAAGCTTTGGATGCTTAGAAAGGGTGGGAGGGGTCGTCCGGCCAGAATATTTTCCCAAAGCCGGGGTGTTAACACCAGCTGAGGCTCCCTCTCTCATCAGTTCTCTCTCCGCCGTTGGCAGCTCTTCGGGTAGATTATGAATTTTTCGACGTTAGTGAGCCGTTTCTTCTCTTCTTTTTTGCACCTTTGAAATAAATAAATTTTCTTCCTTTCTAGGTGTCACCAGGAGGAGGTAACTACAGTAGATCTTTTTTTGTCTGTCTTTCCGTCTGCAGTCCATAATACATGCCTATAATTTTACAAAGTTAAAGCATCAAGGGATGTGGGTGGCAAGAACCACCCCAAGCCGGCTGATCGCTTGAGGCGTATTTACTGCACAGCCACTTATGCTAATCCCGCGATGATTTTGCAGCTGAAAGTGTCAGATGCAGCGCCTGTCTATATTCAGAAAAGTGAATGTAGGCAGAGCTGTCGACTGACACGCTCACCCACTACACATCCTCCTCATCAATGTGGATGCTGAATTGTAGTTCCGTTGTCCTGGGTGCAGGGATTGGCGGTCATTTCTTTTATACAGGAATACATATGATTAATACTCCTAACGCAGATGCTGCATAGCCTAATTTGAATTGATGGATGTCGATTTAAGTGGTCTTATTTGGTAGCAGCGTTATCCCTTTAAGGTCATGAATTTGTTGTTTTATTGTCCTTAATTCTTCCTGATGATCTGGACATTTTAGAGATAATTGCTGGAGTGGTGCAACCTGCTCAGTTTTAATGAAGTCTATAAGATTTTCAGTTGGTACGAATGATGTTCTAGCGACCTTCGGATTAACGTTATGTGAGCGAAGAGTAAAAAATTGTTGCTTTATTTCACAGTTTTCCTTCATACTCAGAACTCCAGCACTATTGGGTGATTCTTATACAATAGTGGTGCCACAGACAACGTTTATGATGGTAGCCTTATTTGCTGAGTATTGGAATGAAATAACTGAATCCATTTAGTAAGTTTATCTGCCTCTGTTAATTTGCAGTTTGTCGAAAGTGGTAGTTGAGTCATGACGTTGAACTCCCAAGAACTGATGTTTGCTCCTTTCCTGTAGAGCGGATGTCTCTGCTTGCATTCTGTATTCTGCTTCATGAATGACTGTGCACGGTTCAAATTCTGATTTCTACGGAGATTTATCACCCGACCTTATGGTGATGGTTGAATTGCTACGAATGTGTTGTTGATAGCAACGGATACTGGAACAGTGCCATATAATTCAAATTGTCTAAAGACAAAAACAGGTAGCTTTATTTTAAGTATGATATATTTCCTGGTTACCGTACCTTCAACCTTAATTAAGCTGTAAAGTTGCAGCAGATTATTCTGTCCTGTAGGCAGTCGTAGTGCTGATGACAAGTTATCCTTGATTATACTCAACTATCTCTTCAGTTGGTATTTTAATGACATTAAAGTAATTTCTGTGGTTAAAGTGGAGAACAGTTGTGCCAACTTTTCTTCTTGTAGACTTTCAGTGAAATTATTAATGCAGTCTACCATTTCGTTAACGTGGTTGGTCATGGTTTCCAGTTGGCCATGCAGAGCTTCTTCTTGAGGATGTAACACGTTTGTTGTAGAGTCAATTCGAGACGTTTGATTTTTTATAATATCCAATAGATGAGCTTGATTGCCTTTTATGTTGTCGATGGTTTGCGACATCCTATTTGCGTATTCAGAATCGAGAACACCAAATGAGGCACTGGCAACGTTTCCTACTATACCTAGAAGGGCTCGCTTTTGTCGGATTCCTTCAGTTAGCAATAGGAGTTCATTGTTGTGGACCAATTCGTTCGTTAATCGTAGGAACTGCCTTGTGAGTATAGTGAAGTACTGCTCTCTGTGACCAAATTGCATGTGTGGACTAGTTGAGTTACTCTCTTGTTTATTTTTGCGAGCTCACTCCAATAATTCTCCAGGTCATAGTATAAAATTAGGTGCCATTCATTTGAGGTCAAATGGGCAGATCCCATGTTCTAGAAATGTATCCCAGGGGCTGGATTCCGCAACTATGTGTTTTCGCGTGTATTCAAACTTTTGTGTACACCACTTTGTTTCGATTTCGCAAAAGTGGAAATGAGTTTTTCTATCAAAATTGTGTACACTTTAATTAATATTTTCTCATGGCCATTTTGGTCGTGAATTTTGAATAGGTACCTGTGAGTTTTTGTCAAACGGTATTTTCAAAATTATTTGTTATGTTATTTATTTTAACATTCTCTAAGACGTAGTCGCCTTAATACTATTGAATTCATGTAATTCATTTCTTATAACTAAACTTAACTTTTTCAAACAGACTATTTTCTCACTCAAACAACATTCAGCACAGAAAATTTTCATTCAGCACTTAAGTGCACGCAGATCCTTACGGAATCGCTTGAAATCCAAAAGTGTACACTTGCGCTCACGTGACTTTTCAAATCGTGTACACTTGCAAATTCTTCACAGTTGCGGAATCCAGCCCCAGGTAGCACATCAAATGGTGTTAATTGGATGAGAGGGCTTTTAAGTATGGGCACTATGATACTTGTTAAAAATAGCAGACCAATGGATGAACTTCAGGAGTGCCTGGCTCTTTTTGGGCTCGGTTGAGGTTCAGAATGGTATGCTTCGGTGTTATCTAGATTTTGTTTATGAGGGAACAGCTTCTGGCCTACAATATTACGTGCAACTGACTCTTCATCAATGCCATTTATCGGCAACGGGGCTAGTTTGTTTATTGGTCTGGTCAAAGTACCTGATGTGGTCTTAATGGGTGCAACGTGCACCAAACCATCATTACTCCTTGTGACATTTATGATCCTTCCCAAATGCCACTTTAATCGAGGAAGAATATCTTCTTTTACCAAGGCCATCATGCCTGGTGTGGAGTTTTGTCCTTACTGTTTCCATTTGTGTTTGTGTTGCAGTTCACAAAGGTATTCATTGCTCCATCTACGCCAAAATTCGGAGTTTTTGTGTGCTACCTGTTTACATCTTGTGATTAAACTTATTGGTTGCTGTGAGTCGCTCTCCAATCAAGAAATAGCATGAATTCAGAGCTGTGAGATCGTTTGGATCGGACGATAATGAGGTGATTGGTCTTGGGTATAGGATAGCTTCGAATTCTGCTGAAAAATTTAATAGCTTCTCATATGTCAACGAAGCAAAAGCCACCGATCGTTACATCAATGACTTCGCGGATTTCAATGCTGTTTCCCACAATTAATCGAAATGGGGATCTCGTAGAGGTATGAAATTGAAGTTGGTTCTCTTGGTCTGCCACAGTGAAGTCATTCTTTGTTGGGACCTTTTATTGCGTATAGATTCTTGCAACTCCTTCAGCTGATTTGCGCCCACAAAGTTTGTTGTGTTGTCACAATTTAAGGTCTGATTATAAATCGCTTAAATATCCCGAGGAAACTGTCGGCGTTGAGGTCATTATCGACTTCAAGATTTATTTCCGTGGTGGAAAAACAAAAGAAGACAGCTATATACCATTTTTGCGGCTGTTTTGCTCTTATTTTGAAGTACGTGTATATTGGCCCACAGAAGTTTAATCCAGATTTTATAAAAGGTCTGGCAGGCTGGACTCTGCTCCGAGGAAGATTCCCCATTAATTTTCTAGCCATCCCTCTAACCAACTTAGGTCTCTGAAGCTGTAGTAGGTCTTAATGCAATCCTTCTAGTTGAACTTGACGTGTAATTAGCGAAAGTGCTTCATCTAACTCTGGTGTTGTTACAACATTTGTATCGATTCGTTCGGCTTGTCTTGTGAGTCGTATGAAACGGAGTACGTATGCAAGAATTCTGTGTAACTGTTTATAGTAGTTATCATGGTTGATGTTTGAAATACATGGTAGCCTTGTTAAAAATACTGTCAAGGATGCCCATGGTTTTTGTTTTTCTACATCAGTTTTTGTCTTGCCCCACTCTGCTGGCCAAATTGCCTCCGAACCGTGTAAAAACATAAGTCCATAGAACCAAAGGTTGCAAGTGGCTAGTTTGTCAGCTGTTACCCCTCTTAAAACGAAGTTCGCCGGATTTTCCTTTGATGAGATATGTCACCATTGTTCTGCTGTTGATAGCCGCTGGATGGACGCGACCCGGTGCCCGCAAAGATGTAATATTATGAACAGTCACAGTTCATCCAGCCCAAAACGATTTCGGAGTCTGTCCAGAAGTAGCTCTTTACATGAAGTAGATTTATGTCCATTGATATATTCGGTGGCCTGGTTGTGTAGTCAACTTTACTGCGCACATATCCAGACGAGGAAGCGTAGTGGTCCTGGTTGGAGCTGCCTTTCATTGTGCGTATGATAAGCGAACGGTGAAAATACCATCTTGATTTGTTGCTGAGGTGTCAGAGAAAGTGTGAAGTTCAAATGATCTCACATTTCCCTTGGAAGCTATATCTCTCGGTATTTTTAATTCATTGAGTTTCTCTAACCCTTCGCGAGCATTTCGTAATAAATTTTTGTGTTGATGAGTAGATCAATTGGACCACGATGATTGAAAGTTGGATCCGCTAGGTTGATGTTGTCCAGAATGGGCTAAGATGTGATGTTAATTGAATGCTCTGTTTGATGTGAAATGATACTGCGTAGAATGAACGTTTCTAAGTGAGTGGAGAAGTTAGTTCCGATTAAGCCGATTAAGTGAATTTGCAAGATTACCCTGTGCTGAGCTAGTTGCCGACCATCACCTATGCCTTGAATGCATATTTGTTCGGAGGCTCGGCGGAGCCTGAGTCGTTTTGAAAGACTCTTCGTAATGAAGCTTATTTGTGAATCAGAGTCGAGAAAGCTCGACATGGAATTCTGTTGTTTTTTTGTTGTAACGCGCAGTCAATGTATCCCATGCTGTTGAATAATTAGCATCAGAAATGGGAAGATCTATAATAATAATAATCTATTTCGAATAGATCAACTGAATGAATTTAATCATGAAAGCGAGTCCATTTACTGGAGTTGCCGTCAAAGGTAATTAAGGTTATTTGTGGCAGCTTCAAGCTCGAGTGTGCCTGCTGCCCGTTTGAGATGGTGAAGCACAATTACTCTAGGTTTTCCTGTAAACTGATGAGAGTGTCTTCAGCGCAGATGTCAAGCGTGTCGTGAATCCCTTGTGTATATTCAGGTATCGGCGCATCACACCTCATGCAGATCATCCTATCAGTTTCTGTAATGTCCACCCATAATTTCTGGCTTAATTGTAATCTGATGTCACAATATACTAGTGATAATGATTCTGGATCATTGTCATCTATTTCTTGCATATTTCTTGTTAGGATGCCCACTGTGCGATGTCGCTTACCGACCTATTTCAACAATTCTTCTACATGTGATTCTTCTGATGAGTTGATATATATCGAGCTGGGGATCTTTACAGCCTTGCCCCCTGTTCTGGCAGAGAGTTGGCTTGCAGTAGATGATTTTGTCTTACTTGCTGATCCTTTGTTGGTTGGACCATTTTATGGTAAGCTCAGTTCTGGTAATATAGCAGCGAGGTCCTGAGAGAGCCGTTCTTCGAAATGCAGGTAGATACCTTTAAGCTTCTGGTAGTAGAGTGCAGCATACCGATTAAGAATTCTGGCGTCGATGGCATATCGAATATCGGACTGAACTTCAATATAGGTACAAGTGGCAGTCCAGTAAGAATGAAATATATATTAATGTGGGTTCTCTCGTGCTCCTGAAGGAAGACAATCTATCCCCGATGAAGTGGATCCTTGGAAGAATTACATCTCTATATAAGGGCGATGATAACATTGTTAAAGTGGTGACTGTGAAAATATCCCGTGGCAATTTTCGCCGAGCTGTCAATAGAATATGCATTCTTCCCATTGAAAACGACAATATGAAGCAAACTAAAGAGAAACATTGAAACTTACAATTTCAAGGTGGCCGGCATGTTTAATTGTACTCTAATTGATATTTGTTTATATTGTTTTTCACTATAATTTCACTACTTTGAATGGTCGGCTAGTTTGAATCATGTTGGCATTGAGTTTTTCTGTTTAAACATAAAGGAGTTTTTTGACTTGTCAAAGAGCCAAGATGATATAAATCAAGATATTAAATTGTAAAGAGAGGCTTTTTATTTTAACATCAACCGAATCCATTGGCATCAGTGTAATCCACAACACCCTCTTCATCTATTTTTTGTTTCTCTTGGCCTGTCTATATTCTGTAGAAAGCCCTTCATCATTTTACCAGGTACGTGGAAAGCGGCAAAAAGATTATCTATTTAATTTCGAAAAGTAGCCCTTTGCTACTTCCCCATAAGGCATATAACCTGCAAGAAAAAGAAAGTATTTGCAAAGAAAAGATTCTAACTTGTGCAGAACGCGTATAACTTACAATCTTTCTTATAAATCCTAAAAGGAAAAAAAGAGTATAAAACCCTGAAAGATAAATTATTTCCAAACAAAAACATTCTAAATGGTTCAGAATGTGCACAAGTTACAATTTTTTTCGTTCAAAACTTACCGCTAGTCACCAATATCGCAGAGCCAAAAAACGGTAATTCGCCTAGCTGTAATACATCGTACGATACCACCATAAAATGCATTACAGCAGGCCCATCGAAAAACTCCGAGAAATGTATGTGCTCATAGCATACATTTTGCTGCGACCAAAACACAGGCGATCTAATACGCACACACAGGCACTCAGGCTGCAGCATTTTTTTTATTTGATTTTTTTTTTTTTTTTTATAGCAAATTATCCCGGGCAAGGGCAATTCGTTAGTCCATAGGACGACGAATTCAGTGGCTCCTTTGCCCCCTTTTAAGTTCTTTTAATATAATATGTTATTTTTTTTTTTTTAATGAATTCTTACTCCTTTTTCTTCGAAACACTATAATACTCGTTACATGTAATTTTCATCTTTAATCCATTATTCTTTGTGTTTATCTCTTTTGTCTTTACATCTACCTAGGTTAATTTTACTTATTTTAGCGTCCGTCTGCGCCCACCCACTAAACTTTGAGGCCTACTCATTTAAGGGTATATAAACTAGAAGAATGCATGTATATATATAAATAAATAAATGATTAAATAGATAAATAATTAATAGATATTAGACAACTAAATTTTAACATTTATCTCTACACCTGGCCAAGTCTCCGCAGTACCCGCTGGTAAGATTTCTCCCACGTGGTTTAGTTTTTTCTTTATAGCTTACTTAGCTTAACTTCTTGGCTATCGCACGTAGTCCGTGTCTCCTTTCTTTACTCCCAGACTTTTAGGCTAAATAATTATTTAATTTATTATTCCATATGCCAATGGTTTTTTTTTGTGGAATTAGCTACTTACGGCTCGGCACAATTACAAAATTATAATTCTACAATTTCTTTATGTTATCCCTATTATTAGGTTATTACACACTTTATTTCCTTCTGACGTATTTATGTTTTTTATATAGACATACTATTTTATTACTAAATTTCTTCACTAGACAAATTAATTTTTTAACATCTCACTCTCGGACCACTTCGCAAGAAGAAGGAGCTAGAATTTTCTCGGTCACATTCTTCGAATTTTTTGGTAAGGCCACTGTGGGGTACAGTCACGTATATTCGCTATTTTGATTGCGTGAAGTGTATTGACTACAAATCGGTTTTCAGATTAGGGGTTACGGATTCGGCTATTTGGACCGCTACAATGCAACAGCACAAAAGCTAGTGATCGTACCAAATTCGAAAAACGAAAAAAAATGCTCGCCTGCCGGTATCGGAGGCAGTAACGGTTGTGATATAAGAAGACTGCGCTAAGTCGGGGAGACAGGGATGTGAAGTCTTGACAGGTGAATGATGTGGTGCGCTTGATTAGAGAAAAGTTTTTTCGGTGTATTTGATACAGTTTGGTTTTACATATATTTGATGCCTGGAATCAGAAAAGATGTTAATTAACGCATTTTAAAAGAAAAATTATTCGTTCCCAGTTGAGTCGCCGCACTAACTGGATAGCAGTGCATCTTCTGTTGTGCGTGCATTTTCATATATTTTGTGCCTGAAATTATAAAAAGGTGTAGATTATCTCAGTTTTTGAACTTTGTTTGCTTACCTGTGTTGCTGCTTCGCAAACTAGATAACAGTGTATTTTTATATATTATATTTTGTGCCTGAAATTAGAAAAGACCAATAAAAGTAGAAAAATTTCATGGATGTAATTAGTTTTGTGACAAGTTTTACCTGCGTGGCAGACTATCTGCTTAATTTCGTTGTCATACAGGAATGTTAATACATTAGACAAATTCAATTAGTCAATTAGTTCAGTGAGAATTTTACCTGCGAAGCGGGTATTTCTTTCATTTCGTCGTCGTCCAGTGGATTACCTGTAAAGATCAATAAAATTAGAAAAGTTTCATCGATTTAATTAGTTTTGTGACAAATATTACCTGCGTTTCATAGTATTTCCTTAATTTCGTTGTCATACAGTGGATTACCTGGAATGTTAAAAAATTAGAGAAGTTCAATCAGTTAAATTGTTTTAATTAGTTCAGTGCAAAATTTTGGCTGCGTGGGAGGGTATTTCTTTAATTTCGTCGCCGTCCAGTGGATGACCTGTAAAGATCAATAAAATTAGAAAAGCTTCATCGATATGATTAGTTTCGTGAGAAGTTTTACCTGCGTGGTTGGGTATTCCCTTTATTTTGTTGTCATACAGTGGACTGTCTGTAAAGATCATTAAAATTATAAAAGTTTCATCGATATAATTTATTTTGTGACAAATTTCACCTACGTGGCTGAGTATATCCTTAATTTCTTTGGCGTCCAATTGATTGGTGTTTATTTGCAAATGAAAAGTTATTTGGTTAGTAATATTGACATTAGCCGGATGATACCTGCATTATCAAGTGGAGTTTATCTGCGAATGAAAGGAAATTTGGTTAGTGTTAGTTATATCAACCGGATGATTTAGTACAACTAGCGCATTAGTAAGTGAAATTTATCTGCAAATGGAAAGAAATTTCGAGTAGTGAATTCATTCGAAAACGATATTACTTACTTACCTCCTGGGGAATGCGTGATATCCAGCAGAGTTCTTGGTGTTGCTAAAGCTGTCTTTACCTGTAAGTAATTAAGTAAAATTTAAATTTCGATTAGTGAATTTATTCGGGAACGATATAAATTACTCACCCGCTGAGGAATATACGAAATCCAGCAGAGTTTTTGTTGTGTGCTTTTAAAGAAATTGTTTTTCCCTGAAATCAGTGAAACATATATAATGCCAACCTAAACTACTTAAGTTATTTACATGCCGTCAGCAAAATAGCACACGTGCGTTTATTTGACTTGAAAGGCTCACACGCTCTAGCGACAGTGATGCTTCATTTATTTTTTATTTTTATTTTCATTGTTGCGTGAACGCCAGCATTTACCTCATTGAACTGCTGAACAGGATAAACATTTGTGGTAAAGTTTTATAAAGTAAAGCAAATAGTGTTGCATAATTGCAGTCTAAAAAAATATATATAATAGTTAAAAAGCATTAAAACGGTGAAAAGGAATATGCCCAAAATTACCCAAAAGCAGAAGCAGCGCAACAGAGGGTGCACTCTATCATCATTGATCCAATTCAGCGCAGGATTCTTCCACTATCATCAGGTAGTCTCCAGGTGTTGTACGTAGTTAAGTTAGCTCATTTTATTCTACCTTTTCGTGGCCTTTGTCCACTTTTCTATCCTATTTTTATGCTGTTCACATGGCCAGTCTGACGATACTGGTACTAAGGCTTTTTACGTTGTACGTCAATTTGCCAATACACATATATAGTTGTAACCATGTATTACAGATACACTACAGCTAGTAGGGTCTAGTGTAGATCTAAGTTCGGTAAGGTTTGATCATTTTATGATTTGTTGTAAACAACGAAGTGAAATGCGGGTGGACAGCGAGGATCGTTAACATTAAAAGGGACTTTTATCTTATATGTTCTCGTTTCTTTTGACCAATGGTGTCATGCAGTTGTTTGGTTTTATCTATTCACATTTGGTTTTTTTTAATATCACTAAGCATTTAGATGAGTGATTGGTAATCTCTTACAGAGGGCGGAGGATGATGGGACGCGTGTGGGACAACACCACATAACATACATAAAACAAGTATGGGGCTACGCAGAACAACGAAGCTTTGGATGCTTAGAGAGGGTGGGAGGGGTCGTCCGGCCAGAATATTTTCCCAAAGCCGGGGTGTTAACACCAGCTGAGGCTCCCTCTCTCATCAGTTCTCTCTCCGTCGTTGGCAGCTCTTCGGGTGGATTATAAATTTTTCGACGTTAGTGAGCCGTTTCTTCTCTTCTTTTTTGCACCTTTGAAATAAATAAATTTTCTTCCTTTCTAGGTGTCACCAGGAGGAGGTAACTACAGTAGATCTTTTTTTGTCTGTCTTTCCGTCTGCAGTCCATAATACATGCCTATAATTTTACAAAGTTAAAGCATCAAGGGATGTGGGTGGCAAGAACCACCCCAAGCCGGCTGATCGCTTGAGGCGTATTTACTGCACAGCCACTTATGCTAATCCCGCGATGATTTTGCAGCTGAAAGTGTCAGTCTATATTCTATTCTATATTGAAAGTGCCTGTCTATATTCAGGAAAGTGAATGTAGGCAGAGCTGTCGACTGACACGCTCACCCACTACACATCCTCCTCATCAATGTGGATGCTGAATTGTAGTTCCGTTGTCCTGGGTGCAGGGATTGGCGGTCATTTCTTTTATACAGGAAACACATGATTAATACTCCTAACGCAGATGCTGCATAGCCTAATTTGAATTGATGGATGTCGATTTAAGTGGTCTTATTTGGTAGCAGCGTTATCCCTTTAAGGTCATGAATTTGTTGTTTTATTGTTCTTAGTTCTTCCTGATGATCTGGACATTTTAGAGATAATTGCTGGAGTGGTGCAACCTGCTCAGTTTTAATGAAGTCTATAAGATTTTCAGTTGGTATGAATGATGTTCTAGCGACCTTCGGATTAACGTTATGTGAGCGAAGAGTAAAAAATTGTTGCTTTATTTCACAGTTTTCCTTCATACTCAGAACTCCAGCACTATTGGGTGATTCTTATACAATAGTGGTGCCACAGACAACGTTTATGATGGTAGCCTTATTTGCTGAGTATTGGAATGAAATAACTGAATCCATTTAGTAAGTTTATCTGCCTCTGTTAATTTGCAGTTTGTCGAAAGTGGTAGTTGAGTCATGACGTTGAACTCCCAAGAACTGATGTTTGCTCCTTTCCTGTAGAGCGGATGTCTCTGCTTGCATTCTGTATTCTGCTTCATGAATGACTATGCACGGTTCAAATTCTGATTTCTACGGAGATTTATCACCCGACCTTATGGTGATGGTTGAATTGCTACGAATGTGTTGTTGATAGCAACGGATACTGGAACAGTACCATATAATTCAAATTGTTTAAAGACAAAAACAGGTAGCTTTATTTTAAGTATGATATATTTCCTGGTTACCGTACCTTCAACCTTAATTAAGCTGTAAAGTTGCAGCAGATTATTCTGTCCTGTAGGCAGTCGTAGTGCTGATGACAAGTTATCCTTGATTATACTCAACTCTCTCTTCAGTTGGTATTTTAATGACATTAAAGTAATTTCTGTGGTTAAAGTGGAGAACAGTTGTGCCAACTTTTCTTCTTGTAGACTTTCAGTGAAATTATTAATGCAGTCTACCATTTCGTTAACGTGGTTGGTCATGGTTTCCAGTTGGCCATGCAGAGCTTCTTGAGGATGTAACACGTTTGTTGTAGAGTCAATTGGAGACGTTTGATTTTTTATAATATCCAATAGATGAGCTTGATTGCCTTTTATGTTGTCGATGGTTTGCGACATCCTATTTGCGTATTCAGAATCGAGAACACCAAATGAGGCACTGGCAACGTTTCCTACTATACCTAGAAGGGCTCGCTTTTGTCGGATTCCTTCAGTTAGCAATAGCAGTTCATTGTTGTGGACCAATTCGTTCGTTAATCGTAGGAACTGCCTTGTGAGTATAGTGAAGTACTGCTCTCTGTGAGCAAATTGCATGTGTGGACTAGTTGAGTTACTCTCTTGTTTATTTTTGCGAGCTCACTCCAATAATTCTCCAGGTCATAGTATAAAATTAGGTGCCATTCATTTGAGGTCAAATGGGCAGATCCCATGTTCTAGAAATGTATCCCAGGGGCTGGATTCCGCAACTATGAGTTTTCGCGTGTATTCAAACTTTTGTGTACACCACTTTGTTCCGATTCCGCAAAAGTGGAAATGAGTTTTTCTATCAAAATTGTGTACACTTTAATTAATATTTTCTCATGGCCATTTTGGTCGTGAATTTTGAATAGGAACCTGTGAGTTTTTGTCCAACAGTATTTGCAAAATTATTTGTTATGTTATTTATTTTAACATTCTCTAAGACGTAGTCGCCTTAATACTATTGAATTCATGTAATTCATTTCTTATAACTAAACTTAACTTCTTCAAACAGACTATTTTCTCACTCAAACCACATTCAGCACAGAAAATTTTCATTCAGCTCTTAAGTGTACGCAGATCCTTACGGAATCGCTTGAAATCCAAAAGTGTACACTTGCGCTCACGTGACTTTTTCAAATCGTGTACACTTGCAAATTCTTCACAGTTGCGGAATCCAGCCCCAGGTAGCACATCAAATGGTGTTAATTGGATGAGAGGGTTTTTAAGTATGGGCACTATGAAACTTGTTAAAAATAGCAGACTTATGGATGAACTTCAGGAGTGCCTGGCTCTTTTTGGGCTCGGTTGAGGTTCAGAATGGTATGCTTGGGTGTTATCTAGATTTTGTTTATGAGGGAACAGCTTCTGGCCTACAATATTACGTGCAACTGACTCTTCATCAATGCCATTTATCGGCAACGGGGCTAGTTTGTTTATTGGTCTGGTCAAAGTACCTGATGTGGTCTTAATGGGTGCAACGTGCACCACACCATCATTACTCCTTGTGACATTTATGATCCTTCCCAAATGCCACTTTAATCGAGAAAGAATATCTTCTTTTACCAAGGCCATCATGCCTGGTGTGGAGTTTTGTCCTTACTGTTTCCATTTGTGTTTGTGTTGCAGTTCACAAAGGTATTCATTGCTCCATCTACGCCAAAATTCGGAGTTTTTGTGTGCTACCAGTTTACATCTTGTGATTAAACTTATTGGTTGCTGTGAGTCGCTCTCCAATCAAGAAATAACATGAAGTCGGAGCTGTGAGATCGTTTGGATCGGACGATAATGAGGTGATTGGTCTTGGGTATAGGATAGCTTCAAATTCTACTGAAAAATTTAATAGCTTCTCATATGTCAACGATGCAAAAGCCACCGATCGTTACATCAATGACTTCGCGGATTTCAATGCTGTTTCCCACAATTAATCGAAATAGGGATCTCGTAGAGGTATTAAATTGAAGTTGGTTCTCTTGGTCTGTCACAGTGAAGTTATTCTTTGTTGGGACCTTTTATTGCGTATAGATTCTTGCAACTCCTTCAGCTGATTTGCGCCCACAAAGTTTGTTGTGTTGTCACAATTTAAGGTCTGATTATAAATCGCTTAAATATCCCGAGGAAACTGTCGGCGTTGAGGTCATTATCGACTTCAAGATTTACTTCCGTGGTGGAAAAACAAAAGAAGACAGCTATATACCATTTTTGCGGCTCTTTTGCTCTTATTTTGAAGTACGTGTATATTGGCCCACAGAAGTTTAATCCAGATTTTATAAAAGGTCTGGCAGGCTGGACACTGCTCCGAGGAAGATTCCCTATTAATTTTCTAGCCATCCCTCTAACCGACTTAGGTCTCTGAAGCTGTAGTAGGTCTTCATGCAATCCTTCTAGTTGAACTTGACGTGTAATTAGCGAAAGTGCTTCATCTAACTCTGGTGTTGTTAGAACATTTGTATCGATTCGTTCGGCTTGTCTTGTGAGTCGTATGAAACGGAGTACGTATGCAAGAATTCTGTGTAACTGTTTATAGTAGTTATCATGGTTGATGTTTGAAATACATGGTAGCCTTGTTAAAAATACTGTCAAGGATGCCCATGGTTTTTGTTTTTCTACATCAGTTTTTGTCTTGCCCCACTCTGCTGGCCAAATTGCCTCCGAACCGTGTAAAAACATAAGTCCATAGAACCAAAGGTTGCAAGTGGCTAGTTTGTCAGCTGTTACCCCTCTTAAAACGAAGTTCGCCGGATTTTCCTTTGATGAGATATGTCACCATTGTTCTGCTGTTGATAGCCGCTGGATGGACGCGACCCGGTGCCCGCAAAGATGTAATATTATGAACAGCCACAGTTCATCCAGCCCAAAACGATTTCGGAGTCTGTCCAGAAGTAGCTCTTTACATGAAGTAGATTTATGTCCATTGATATATTCGGTGGCCTGGTGGTGTAGTCAACTTTACTGGGCACATATCCAGACGAGGAAGCGTAGTGGTCCTGGTTGGAGCTGCCTTTGATTTTGCGTATAATAAGCGAACGGTGAAAATACCATCTTGATTTGTTGCTGAGGTGTCAGAGAAAGTGTGAAGTTCAAATGATCTCACATTTCCCTTGGAAGCTATATCTCTCGGTATTTTTAATTCATTGAGTTTCTCTAACCCTTCTCGAGCATTTCGTAATAAATTTTTATGTTGATGAGTAGATCAATTGGACCACGATGATTGAAAGTTGGATCCGCTAGGTTGATGTTGTCCAGAATGGGCTAAGATGTGATGTCAATTGAGTGCTCTGTTTGATGTGAAATGATACTGCGTAGAATGAACGTTTCTAAGTGAGTGGAGAAGTTAGTTCCGATTAAGCCGATTAAGTGAATTTGCAAGATTACCCTGTGCTGAGCTAGTTGCCGACCATCACCTATGCCTTGAATGCATATTTGTTCAGAGGCTCGGCGGAGCCTGAGTCGTTTTGAAAGACTCTTAGTAATGAAGCTTATTTGCGAATCAGAGTCGAGAAAGCTCGACATGGAATTCTGTTGTTTTTTTGTTGTAACGCGCAGTCAATGTATCCCATGCTGTTGAATAATTAGCATCAGAAATGGGAAGATCTATAATAATAATAATCTATTTCGAATAGATCAACTGAATGAATTTAATCATGAAAGCGAGTCCATTTACTGGAGTTGCCGTCAAAGGTAATTAAGGTTATTTGTGGCAGCTTCAAGCTCGAGTGTGCCTGCTGCCCGTTTGAGATGGTGAAGCACAATTACTCTAGGTTTTCCTGTAAACTGATGAGAGTGTCTTCAGCGCAGATGTCAAGCGTGTCGTGAATCCCTTGTGTATATTCAGGTATCGGCGCATCACACCTCATGCAGATCATCCTATCAGTTTCTGTAATGCCCACCCATAATTTCTGGCTTAATTGTAATCTGATGTCACAATATACTAGTGATAATGATTCTGGATCATTGTCATCTATTTCTTGCATATTTCTTGTTAGGATGCCCACTGTGCGATGTCGCTTACCGACCTATTTCAACAATTCTTCTACATGTGATTCTTCTGATGAGTTGATATATATCGAGCTGGGGATTCTTTACAGCCTTGCCCCCTGTTCTGGCAGAGAGTTGGCTTGCAGTAGATGATTTTGTCTTACTTGCTGATCCTTTGTTGGTTGGACCATTTTATGGTAAGCTCAGTTCTGGTAATATAGCAGCTAGGTCCTGAAAGAGCCGTTCTTCGAAATGCAGGTAGATACCTTTAAGCTTCTGGTAGTATTTCATTGAGAAGTACTCACTTTCTTTTGTGTCATCCTCATAAATAATCAGTATCGATAAGAGGCCACTTCGAGGTTACCATTATGTTTATATCGTGATGATTTTACCGCACAACCAAATCTGCTTAAAGTTTTACTCTGTGCAGTGCGGAGTTTGTTGATTCGAGACTTAGGTGCAGTACCTGTGATGATAATGTACCTAGTTACAACACATATGCACAATGCTAGAGAACTACTTTTCGGATTGAAAATAATGACTGAGACTTTATTGCCAATCGTTTACACATTTATTCTAAATAGAATTGCAAATGGATAAAAATGGTTTTAAAATTCTCAAACATAATAAAAACTTATACCAAAATTTCTATGTCATCGCCCCGTGTCTTCATGACCTTACGGCGGATGTAACGTGATATCTAGATAATTTATGAAAGAAAATTTAACTTGAATTGTGCTTATGAAAGAAATTTTACATTTTGCCTTGGATTGCAATTTGATAGTTATGAAAAACAATTTTTTATTAATGTCACTGACTTCCAGGTATATTTACGGGCACTTGAGATATTCCGCTGAGATTTTCTTGAAATCCAATTTAGATGATTATACTCTTGGGTTTTAACAGCGATATTATTTGCATCTTTCCAGCTTCCATGATTATACTATTTCTACTTTACATATAAGTCAGTTGCATGTGTAAACTCTCTTGTCTTCCTGGCAGGATCGGTGCATATTTATATGCCAATGTCTTTGTTCGGCTGAAGAAACCAAAGTGAAAATCGGGAAATTTTGATTTAACACCCTGCAATTACCCTCTGGAAAGATCGGTGGGTGCCACGAAAGCAGCATTAACACGTTCACGTCGGCACCGATATTCCTGTGTTTCATTGTAAGAGTGCACTCGAATTCATGTTTCGCTTCATCTGGCGGCCCGGGATTATCGCTTCCCGCCATCTCCGATTTCTATGAAACTTTTACACCTGCTACACCCTCCCTCCATCCCCCTCGGTGGTTGGAAATTTCGCGATTTTATCAAGAAAGGTCATTTTCAAAAAATCATATCTCTAGAACGGAGCAACCGATTTTTCTTATTCAAGTGGCAAATGTTGCTTAATGCTTTATATTTTTTATACAAAAATATAGCAGCACCGAACGAACAATTTTTTGTTAATAATAGTACTTACTTAAAAAAATTTGTATTATTCACTAGTGTGGATTTCTAGCACTTTTTTATTCTATTTTTATATTTTGAAGCTAGAAAGAAAAAGAAAAGTATTTGCAAAGAAAAGATTCTAACTTGTGCAGAACGCGTATAACTTACAATCTTTCTTATAAATCCTAAAATGAAAAAAAAAGTATAAAACCCTGAAAGATAAATTATTTCCAAACAAAAAAATTCTAAATGGTTCAGAATGTGCACAAGTTACAATTTTTTTCGTTCAAAACTTACCGCTAGTCACCAATATCCCAGAGCCAAAAAGTGGTAATTCGCCTAGCTGTAATACATCGTACGATACCACCATAAAACGCATTACAGCAGGCCCATCGAAAAACTCCGAGAAATGTATGTGCTCATAGCATACATTTTGCTGCGACCAAAACACAGGCGATCTAATACGCACACACAGGCACTCAGGCAACAGCACAAAAGCTAGTGATCGTACCAAATTCGAAAAACGAAAAAAAAATGCTCGCCTGCCGGTATCGGTGGCAGTAACGGTTGTGATATAAGAAGACTGCGCTAAGTCGGGGAGACAGGGATGTGAAGTCTTGACGGGTGAATGATGTGGTGCGCTTGATTAGAGAAAAGTTTTTTCGGTGTATTTGATACAGTTTGGTTTTACATATATTTGATGCCTGGAATCAGAAAAGATGTTAATTAACGCATTTTAAAAGAAAAATTATTCGTTCCCAGTTGAGTCGCCGCACTAACTGGATAGCAGTGCATCTTCTGTTGTGCGTGCATTTTCATATATTTTGTGCCTGAAATTATAAAAAGGTGTAGATTATCTCAGTTTTTGAACTTTGTTTGCTGGATAACAGTGTATTTTTATATATTATATTTTGTGCCTGAAATTAGAAAAGACCAATAAAAGTAGAAAAATTTCGTGGATGTAATTAGTTTTGTGACAAGTTTTACCTGCGTGGCAGACTATCTGCTTAATTTCGTTGTCATACAGGAATGTTAATACATTAGACAAATTCAATTAGTCAATTAGTTCAGTGAGAATTTTACCTGCGAAGCGGGTATTTCTTTCATTTCGTCGTCGTCCAGTGGATTACCTGTAAAGATCAATAAAATTAGAAAAGTTTCATCGATTTAATTAGTTTTGTGACAAATATTACCTGCGTTTCATAGTATTTCCTTAATTTCGTTGTCATACAGTGGATTACCTGGAATGTTAAAAAATTAGAGAAGTTCAATCAGTTAAATTGTTTTAATTAGTTCAGTGCAAAATTTTGGCTGCGTGGGAGGGTATTTCTTTAATTTCGTCGCCGTCCAGTGGATGACCTGTAAAGATCAATAAAATTAGAAAAGTTTCATCGATATGATTAGTTTCGTGAGAAGTTTTACCTGCGTGGTTGGGTATTCCCTTTATTTTGTTGTCATACAGTGGACTGTCTGTAAAGATCATTAAAATTATAAAAGTTTCATCGATATAATTTATTTTGTGACAAATTTCACCTACGTGGCTGAGTATATCCTTAATTTCTTTGGCGTCCAATTGATTGGTGTTTATTTGCAAATGAAAAGTTATTTGGTTAGTAATATTGACATTAGCCGGATGATACCTGCATTATCAAGTGGAGTTTATCTGCGAATGAAAGGAAATTTGGTTAGTGTTAGTTATATCAACCGGATGATTTAGTACAACTAGCGCATTAGTAAGTGAAATTTATCTGCAAATGAAAAGAAATTTCGAGTAGTGAATTCATTCGAAAACGATATTACTTACTTACCTCCTGGGGAATGCGTGATATCCAGCAGAGTTCTTGGTGTTGCTAAAGCTGTCTTTACCTGTAAGTAATTAAGTAAAATTTAAATTTCGATTAGTGAATTTATTCGGGAACGATATAAATTACTCACCCGCTGAGGAATATACGAAATCCAGCAGAGTTTTTGTTGTGTGCTTTTAAAGAAATTGTTTTTCCCTGAAATCAGTGAAACATATATAATGCCAACCTAAACTACTTAAGTTATTTACATGCCGTCAGCAAAATAGTACACGTGCGTTTATTTGACTTGAAAGGCTCACACGCTCTAGCGACAGTGATGCTTCATTTATTTTTTATTTTTATTTTCATTGTTGCGTGAACGCCAGCATTTACCTCATTGAACTGCTGAACAGGATAAACATTTGTGGTAAAGTTTTATAAAGTAAAGCAAATAGTGTTGCATAATTGCAGTCTAAAAAAATATATATAATAGTTAAAAAGCATTAAAACTGTGAAAAGGAATATGCCCAAAATTACCCAAAAGCAGAAGCAGCGCAACAGAGGGTGCACTCTATCATCATTGATCCAATTCAGCGCAGGATTCTTCCACTATCATCAGGTAGTCTCCAGGTGTTGTACCTAGTTAAGTTAGCTCATTTTATTCTACCTTTTCGTGGCCTTTGTCCACTTTTCTATCCTATTTTTATGCTGTTCACATGGCCAGTCTGACGATACTGGTACTAAGGCTTTTTACGTTGAGGCGTATTTACTGCACAGCCACTTATGCTAATCCCGCGATGATTTTGCAGCTGAAAGTGTCAGATGCAGCGCCTGTCTATATTCAGGAAAGTGAATGTAGGCAGAGCTGTCGACTGACACGCTCACCCACTACACATCCTCCTCATCAATGTGGATGCTGAATTGTAGTTCCGTTGTCCTGGGTGCAGGGATTGGCGGTCATTTCTTTTATACAGGAATACACATGATTAATACTCCTAACGCAGATGCTGCATAGCCTAATTTGAATTGATGGATGTCGATTTAAGTGGTCTTATTTGGTAGCAGCGTTATCCCTTTAAGGTCATGAATTTGTTGTTTTATTGTCCTTAGTTCTTCCTGATGATCTGGACATTTTAGAGATAATTGCTGGAGTGGTGCAACCTGCTCAGTTTTAATGAAGTCTATAAGATTTTCAGTTGGTATGAATGATGTTCTAGCGACCTTCGGATTAACGTTATGTGAGCGAAGAGTAAAAAATTGTTGCTTTATTTCACAGTTTTCCTTCATACTCAGAACTCCAGCACTATTGGGTGATTCTTATACAATAGTGGTGCCACAGACAACGTTTATGATGGTAGCCTTATTTGCTGAGTATTGGAATGAAATAACTGAATCCATTTAGTAAGTTTATCTGCCTCTGTTAATTTGCAGTTTGTCGAAAGTGGTAGTTGAGTCATGACGTTGAACTCCCAAGAACTGATGTTTGCTCCTTTCCTGTAGAGCGGATGTCTCTGCTTGCATTCTGTATTCTGCTTCATGAATGACTATGCACGGTTCAAATTCTGATTTCTACGGAGATTTATCACCCGACCTTATGGTGATGGTTGAATTGCTACGAATGTGTTGTTGATAGCAACGGATACTGGAACAGTGCCATATAATTCAAATTGTTTAAAGACAAAAACAGGTAGCTTTATTTTAAGTATGATATATTTCCTGGTTACCGTACCTTCAACCTTAATTAAGCTGTAAAGTTGCAGCAGATTATTCTGTCCTATAGGCAGTCGTAGTGCTGATGACAAGTTATCCTTGATTATACTCAACTCTCTCTTCAGTTGGTATTTTAATGACATTAAAGTAATTTCTGTGGTTAAAGTGGAGAACAGTTGTGCCAACTTTTCTTCTTGTAGACTTTCAGTGAAATTATTAATGCAGTCTACCATTTCGTTAACGTGGTTGGTCATGGTTTCCAGTTGGCCATGCAGAGCTTCTTGAGGATGTAACACGTTTGTTGTAGAGTCAATTGGAGACGTTTGATTTTTTATAATATCCAATAGATGAGCTTGATTGCCTTTTATGTTGTCGATGGTTTGCGACATCCTATTTGCGTATTCAGAATCGAGAACACCAAATGAGGCACTGGCAACGTTTCCTACTATACCTAGAAGGGCTCGCTTTTGTCGGATTCCTTCAGTTAGCAATAGCAGTTCATTGTTGTGGACCAATTCGTTCGTTAATCGTAGGAACTGCCTTGTGAGTATAGTGAAGTACTGCTCTCTGTGAGCAAATTGCATGTGTGGACTAGTTGAGTTACTCTCTTGTTTATTTTTGCGAGCTCACTCCAATAATTCTCCAGGTCATAGTATAAAATTAGGTGCCATTCATTTGAGGTCAAATGGGCAGATCCCATGTTCTAGAAATGTATCCCAGGGGCTGGATTCCGCAACTATGAGTTTTCGCGTGTATTCGAACTTTTGTGTACACCACTTTGTTCCGATTCCGCAAAAGTGGAAATGAGTTTTTCTATCAAAATTGTGTACACTTTAATTAATATTTTCTCATGGCCATTTTGGTCGTGAATTTTTAATAGGAACCTGTGAGTTTTTGTCCAACAGTATTTGCAAAATTATTTGTTATGTTATTTATTTTAACATTCTCTAAGACGTAGTCGCCTTAATACTATTGAATTCATGTAATTCATTTCTTATAACTAAACTTAACTTCTTCAAACAGACTATTTTCTCACTCAAACCACATTCAGCACAGAAAATTTTCATTCAGCTCTTAAGTGTACGCAGATCCTTACGGAATCGCTTGAAATCCAAAAGTGTACACTTGCGCTCACGTGACTTTTTCAAATCGTGTACACTTGCAAATTCTTCACAGTTGCGGAATCCAGCCCCAGGTAGCACATCAAATGGTGTTAATTGGATGAGAGGGTTTTTAAGTATGGGCACTATGAAACTTGTTAAAAATAGCAGACTTATGGATGAACTTCAGGAGTGCCTGGCTCTTTTTGGGCTCGGTTGAGGTTCAGAATGGTATGCTTGGGTGTTATCTAGATTTTGTTTATGAGGGAACAGCTTCTGGCCTACAATATTACGTGCAACTGACTCTTCATCAATGCCATTTATCGGCAACGGGGCTAGTTTGTTTATTGGTCTGGTCAAAGTACCTGATGTGGTCTTAATGGGTGCAACGTGCACCACACCATCATTACTGCTTGTGACATTTATGATCCTTCCCAAATGCCACTTTAATCGAGGAAGAATATCTTCTTTTACCAAGGCCATCATGCCTGGTGTGGAGTTTTGTCCTTACTGTTTCCATTTGTGTTTGTGTTGCAGTTCACAAAGGTATTCATTGCTCCATCTACGCCAAAATTCGGAGTTTTTGTGTGCTACCAGTTTACATCTTGTGATTAAACTTATTGGTTGCTGTGAGTCGCTCTCCAATCAAGAAATAACATGAAGTCAGAGCTGTGAGATCGTTTGAATCGGACGATAATGAGGTGATTGGTCTTGGGTATAGGATAGCTTCAAATTCTACTGAAAAATTTAATAGCTTCTCATATGTCAACGATGCAAAAGCCACCGATCGTTACATCAATGACTTCGCGGATTTCAATGCTGTTTCCCACAATTAATCGAAATAGGGATCTCGTAGAGGTATTAAATTGAAGTTGGTTCTCTTGGTCTGCCACAGTGAAGTTATTCTTTGTTGGGACCTTTTATTGCGTATAGATTCTTGCAACTCCTTCAGCTGATTTGCGCCCACAAAGTTTGTTGTGTTGTCACAATTTAAGGTCTGATTATAAATCGCTTAAATATCCCGAGGAAACTGTCGGCGTTGAGGTCATTATCGACTTCAAGATTTATTTCCGTGGTGGAAAAACAAAAGAAGACAGCTATATACCATTTTTGCGGCTCTTTTGCTCTTATTTTGAAGTACGTGTATATTGGCCCACAGAAGTTTAATCCAGATTTTATAAAAGGTCTGGCAGGCTGGACTCTGCTCCGAGGAAGATTCCCTATTAATTTTCTAGCCATCCCTCTAACCGACTTAGGTCTCTGAAGCTGTAGTAGGTCTTCATGCAATCCTTCTAGTTGAACTTGACGTGTAATTAGCGAAAGTGCTTCATCTAACTCTGGTGTTGTTAGAACATTTGTATCGATTCGTTCGGCTTGTCTTGTGAGTCGTATGAAACGGAGTACGTATGCAAGAATTCTGTGTAACTGTTTATAGTAGTTATCATGGTTGATGTTTGAAATACATGGTAGCCTTGTTAAAAATACTGTCAAGGATGCCCATGGTTTTTGTTTTTCTATATCAGTTTTTGTCTTGCCCCACTCTGCTGGCCAAATTGCCTCCGAACCGTGTAAAAACATAAGTCCATAGAACCAAAGGTTGCAAGTGGCTAGTTTGTCAGCTGTTACCCCTCTTAAAACGAAGTTCGCCGGATTTTCCTTTGATGAGATATGTCACCATTGTTCTGCTGTTGATAGCCGCTGGATGGACGCGACCCGGTGCCCGCAAAGATGTAATATTATGAACAGCCACAGTTCATCCAGCCCAAAACGATTTCGGAGTCTGTCCAGAAGTAGCTCTTTACATGAAGTAGATTTATGTCCATTGATATATTCGGTGGCCTGGTGATGTAGTCAACTTTACTGCGCACATATCCAGACGAGGAAGCGTAGTGGTCCTGGTTGGAGCTGCCTTTGATTTTGCGTATAATAAGCGAACGGTGAAAATACCATCTTGATTTGTTGCTGAGGTGTCAGAGAAAGTGTGAAGTTCAAATGATCTCACATTTCCCTTGGAAGCTATATCTCTCGGTATTTTTAATTCATTGAGTTTCTCTAACCCTTCGCGAGCATTTCGTAATAAATTTTTGTGTTGATGAGTAGATCAATTGGACCACGATGATTGAAAGTTGGATCCGCTAGGTTGATGTTGTCCAGAATGGGCTAAGATGTGATGTCAATTGAGTGCTCTGTTTGATGTGAAATGATACTGCGTAGAATGAACGTTTCTAAGTGAGTGGAGAAGTTAGTTCCGATTAAGCCGATTAAGTGAATTTGCAAGATTACCCTGTGATGAGCTAGTTGCCGACCATCACCTATGCCTTGAATGCATATTTGTTCGGAGGCTCGGCGGAGCCTGAGTCGTTTTGAAAGACTCTTAGTAATGAAGCTTATTTGCGAATCAGAGTCGAGAAAGCTCGACATGGAATTCTGTTGTTTTTTTGTTGTAACGCGCAGTCAATGTATCCCATGCTGTTGAATAATTAGCATCAGAAATGGGAAGATCTATAATAATAATAATCTATTTCGAATAGATCAACTGAATGAATTTAATCATGAAAGCGAGTCCATTTACTGGAGTTGCCGTCAAAGGTAATTAAGGTTATTTGTGGCAGCTTCAAGCTCGAGTGTGCCTGCTGCCCGTTTGAGATGGTGAAGCACAATTACTCTAGGTTTTCCTGTAAACTGATGAGAGTGTCTTCAGCGCAGATGTCAAGCGTGTCGTGAATCCCTTGTGTATATTCAGGTATCGGCGCATCACACCTCATGCAGATCATCCTATCAGTTTCTGTAATGCCCACCCATAATTTCTGGCTTAATTGTAATCTGATGTCACAATATACTAGTGATAATGATTCTGGATCATTGTCATCTATTTCTTGCATATTTCTTGTTAGGATGCCCACTGTGCGATGTCGCTTACCGACCTATTTCAACAATTCTTCTACATGTGATTCTTCTGATGAGTTGATATATATCGAGCTGGGGATTCTTTACAGCCTTGCCCCCTGTTCTGGCAGAGAGTTGGCTTGCAGTAGATGATTTTGTCTTACTTGCTGATCCTTTGTTGGTTGGACCATTTTATGGTAAGCTCAGTTCTGGTAATATAGCAGCTAGGTCCTGAGAGAGCCGTTCTTCGAAATGCAGGTAGATACCTTTAAGCTTCTGGTAGTATTTCTTTGAGAAGTACTCACTTTCTTTTGTGTCATCCTCATAAATAATCAGTATCGATAAGAGGCCACTTCGAGGTTACCATTATGTTTATATCGTGATGATTTTACCGCACAACCAAATCTGCTTAAAGTTTTACTCTGTGCAGTGCGGAGTTTGTTGATTCGAGACTTAGGTGCAGTACCTGTGATGATAATGTACCTAGTTACAACACATATGCACAATGCTAGAGAACTACTTTTCGGATTGAAAATAATGACTGAGACTTTATTGCCAATCGTTTACACATTTATTCTAAATAGAATTGCAAATGGATAAAAATGGTTTTAAAATTCTCAAACATAATAAAAACTTATACCAAAATTTCTATGTCATCGCCCCGTGTCTTCATGACCTTACGGCGGATGTAACGTGATATCTAGATAATTTATGAAAGAAAATTTAACTTGAATTGTGCTTATGAAAGAAATTTTACATTTTGCCTTGGATTGCAATTTGATAGTTATGAAAAACAATTTTTTATTAATGTCACTGACTTCCAGGTATATTTACGGGCACTTGAGATATTCCGCTGAGATTTTCTTGAAATCCAATTTAGATGATTATACTCTTGGGTTTTAACAGCGATATTATTTGCATCTTTCCAGCTTCCATGATTATACTATTTCTACTTTACATATAAGTCAGTTGCATGTGTAAACTCTCTTGTCTTCCTGGCAGGATCGGTGCATATTTATATGCCAATGTCTTTGTTCGGCTGAAGAAACCAAAGTGAAAATCGTGAAATTTTGATTTAACACCCTGCAATTACCCTCTGGGAAGATCGGTGGGTGCCACGAAAGCAGCATTAACACGTTCACGTCGGCACCGATATTCCTGTGTTTCATTGTAAGACTGCACTCGAATTCATGTTTCGCTTCATCTGGCGGCCCGGGATTATCGCTTCCCGCCATCTCCGATTTCTATGAAACTTTTACACCTGCTACACCCTCCCTCCATCCCCCTCGGTGGTTGGAAATTTCGCGATTTTATCAAGAAAGGTCATTTTCAAAAAATCATATCTCTAGAACGGAGCAACCGATTTTTCTTATTCAAGTGCCAAATGTTGCTTAATGCTTTATATTTTTTATACAAAAATATAGCAGCACCGAACGAACAATTTTTTGTTAATAATAGTACTTACTTAAAAAAATTTGTATTATTCACTAGTGTGGATTTCTAGCACTTTTTTATTCTATTTTTATATTTTGAAGCTAGAAAGAAAAAGAAAAGTATTTGCAAAGAAAAGATTCTAACTTGTGCAGAACGCGTATAACTTACAATCTTTCTTATAAATCCTAAAGGAAAAAAAGAGTATAAAACCCTGAAAGATAAATTATTTCCAAACAAAAAAATTCTAAATGGTTCAGAATGTGCACAAGTTACAATTGTTTTCGTTCAAAACTTACCGCTAGTCACCAATATCCCAGAGCCAAAAAGCGGTAATTCGCCTAGCTGTAATACATCGTACGATACCACCATAAAACGCATTACAGCAGGCCCATCGAAAAACTCCGAGAAATGTATGTGCTCATAGCATACATTTTGCTGCGACCAAAACACAGGCGATCTAATACGCACACACAGGCACTCAGGCAACAGCACAAAAGCTAGTGATCGTACCAAATTCGAAAAACGAAAAAAAATGCTCGCCTGCCGGTATCGGAGGCAGTAACGGTTGTGATATAAGAAGACTGCGCTAAGTCGGGGAGACAGGGATGTGAAGTCTTGACGGGTGAATGATGTGGTGCGCTTGATTAGAGAAAAGTTTTTTCGGTGTATTTGATACAGTTTGGTTTTACATATATTTGATGCCTGGAATCAGAAAAGATGTTAATTAACGCATTTTAAAAGAAAAATTATTCGTTCCCAGTTGAGTCGCCGCACTAACTGGATAGCAGCGCATCTTCTGTTGTGCGTGCATTTTCATATATTTTGTGCCTGAAATTATAAAAAGGTGTAGATTATCTCAGTTTTTGAACTTTGTTTGCTGGATAACAGTGTATTTTTATATATTATATTTTGTGCCTGAAATTAGAAAAGACCAATAAAAGTAGAAAAATTTCGTGGATGTAATTAGTTTTGTGACAAGTTTTACCTGCGTGGCAGACTATCTGCTTAATTTCGTTGTCATACAGGAATGTTAATACATTAGACAAATTCAATTAGTCAATTAGTTCAGTGAGAATTTTACCTGCGAAGCGGGTATTTCTTTCATTTCGTCGTCGTCCAGTGGATTACCTGTAAAGATCAATAAAATTAGAAAAGTTTCATCGATTTAATTAGTTTTGTGACAAATATTACCTGCGTTTCATAGTATTTCCTTAATTTCGTTGTCATACAGTGGATTACCTGGAATGTCAAAAAATTAGAGAAGTTCAATCAGTTAAATTGTTTTAATTAGTTCAGTGCAAAATTTTGGCTGCGTGGGAGGGTATTTCTTTAATTTCGTCGCCGTCCAGTGGATGACCTGTAAAGATCAATAAAATTAGAAAAGTTTCATCGATATGATTAGTTTCGTGAGAAGTTTTACCTGCGTGGTTGGGTATTCCCTTTATTTTGTTGTCATACAGTGGACTGTCTGTAAAGATCATTAAAATTATAAAAGTTTCATCGATATAATTTATTTTGTGACAAATTTCACCTACGTGGCTGAGTATATCCTTAATTTCTTTGGCGTCCAATTGATTGGTGTTTATTTGCAAATGAAAAGTTATTTGGTTAGTAATATTGACATTAGCCGGATGATACCTGCATTATCAAGTGGAGTTTATCTGCGAATGAAAGGAAATTTGGTTAGTGTTAGTTATATCAACCGGATGATTTAGTACAACTAGCGCATTAGTAAGTGAAATTTATCTGCAAATGGAAAGAAATTTCGAGTAGTGAATTCATTCGAAAACGATATTACTTACTTACCTCCTGGGGAATGCGTGATATCCAGCAGAGTTCTTGGTGTTGCTAAAGCTGTCTTTACCTGTAAGTAATTAAGTAAAATTTAAATTTCGATTAGTGAATTTATTCGGGAACGATATAAATTACTCACCCGCTGAGGAATATACGAAATCCAGCAGAGTTTTTGTTGTGTGCTTTTAAAGAAATTGTTTTTCCCTGAAATCAGTGAAACATATATAATGCCAACCTAAACTACTTAAGTTATTTACATGCCGTCAGCAAAATAGCACACGTGCGTTTATTTGACTTGAAAGGCTCACACGCTCTAGCGACAGTGATGCTTCATTTATTTTTTATTTTTATTTTCATTGTTGCGTGAACGCCAGCATTTACCTCATTGAACTGCTGAACAGGATAAACATTTGTGGTAAAGTTTTATAAAGTAAAGCAAATAGTGTTGCATAATTGCAGTCTAAAAAAATATATATAATAGTTAAAAAGCATTAAAACGGTGAAAAGGAATATGCCCAAAACTACCCAAAAGCAGAAGCAGCGCAACAGAGGGTGCACTCTATCATCATTGATCCAATTCAGCGCAGGATTCTTCCACTATCATCAGGTAGTCTCCAGGTGTTGTACCTAGTTAAGTTAGCTCATTTTATTCTACCTTTTCGTGGCCTTTGTCCACTTTTCTATCCTATTTTTATGCTGTTCACATGGCCAGTCTGACGATACTGGTACTAAGGCTTTTTACGTTGAGGCGTATTTACTGCACAGCCACTTATGCTAATCCCGCGATGATTTTGCAGCTGAAAGTGTCAGATGCAGCGCCTGTCTATATTCAGGAAAGTGAATGTAGGCAGAGCTGTCGACTGACACGCTCACCCACTACACATCCTCCTCATCAATGTGGATGCTGAATTGTAGTTCCGTTGTCCTGGGTGCAGGGATTGGCGGTCATTTCTTTTATACAGGAATACACATGATTAATACTCCTAACGCAGATGCTGCATAGCCTAATTTGAATTGATGGATGTCGATTTAAGTGGTCTTATTTGGTAGCAGCGTTATCCCTTTAAGGTCATGAATTTGTTGTTTTATTGTCCTTAGTTCTTCCTGATGATCTGGACATTTTAGAGATAATTGCTGGAGTGGTGCAACCTGCTCAGTTTTAATGAAGTCTATAAGATTTTCAGTTGGTACGAATGATGTTCTAGCGACCTTCGGATTAACGTTATGTGAGCGAAGAGTAAAAAATTGTTGCTTTATTTCACAGTTTTCCTTCATATTCAGAACTCCAGCACTATTGGGTGATTCTTATACAATAGTGGTGCCACAGACAACGTTTATGATGGTAGCCTTATTTGCTGAGTATTGGAATGAAATAACTGAATCCATTTAGTAAGTTTATCTGCCTCTGTTAATTTGCAGTTTGTCGAAAGTGGTAGTTGAGTCATGACGTTGAACTCCCAAGAACTGATGTTTGCTCCTTTCCTGTAGAGCGGATGTCTCTGCTTGCATTCTGTATTCTGCTTCATGAATGACTATGCACGGTTCAAATTCTGATTTCTACGGAGATTTATCACCCGACCTTATGGTGATGGTTGAATTGCTACGAATGTGTTGTTGATAGCAACGGATACTGGAACAGTGCCATATAATTCAAATTGTTTAAAGACAAAAACAGGTAGCTTTATTTTAAGTATGATATATTTCCTGGTTACCGTACCTTCAACCTTAATTAAGCTGTAAAGTTGCAGCAGATTATTCTGTCCTGTAGGCAGTCGTAGTGCTGATGACAAGTTATCCTTGATTATACTCAACTCTCTCTTCAGTTGGTATTTTAATGACATTAAAGTAATTTCTGTGGTTAAAGTGGAGAACAGTTGTGCCAACTTTTCTTCTTGTAGACTTTCAGTGAAATTATTAATGCAGTCTACCATTTCGTTAACGTGGTTGGTCATGGTTTCCAGTTGGCCATGCAGAGCTTCTTGAGGATGTAACACGTTTGTTGTAGAGTCAATTGGAGACGTTTGATTTTTTATAATATCCAATAGATGAGCTTGATTGCCTTTTATGTTGTCGATGGTTTGCGACATCCTATTTGCGTATTCAGAATCGAGAACACCAAATGAGGCACTGGCAACGTTTCCTACTATACCTAGAAGGGCTCGCTTTTGTCGGATTCCTTCAGTTAGCAATAGCAGTTCATTGTTGTGGACCAATTCGTTCGTTAATCGTAGGAACTGCCTTGTGAGTATAGTGAAGTACTGCTCTCTGTGAGCAAATTGCATGTGTGGACTAGTTTAGTTACTCTCTTGTTTATTTTTGCGAGCTCACTCCAATAATTCTCCAGGTCATAGTATAAAATTAGGTGCCATTCATTTGAGGTCAAATGGGCAGATCCCATGTTCTAGAAATGTATCCCAGGGGCTGGATTCCGCAACTATGAGTTTTCGCGTGTATTCAAACTTTTGTGTACACCACTTTGTTCCGATTCCGCAAAAGTGGAAATGAGTTTTTCTATCAAAATTGTGTACACTTTAATTAATATTTTCTCATGGCCATTTTGGTCGTGAATTTTGAATAGGAACCTGTGAGTTTTTGTCCAACAGTATTTGCAAAATTATTTGTTATGTTATTTATTTTAACATTCTCTAAGACGTAGTCGCCTTAATACTATTGAATTCATGTAATTCATTTCTTATAACTAAACTTAACTTCTTCAAACAGACTATTTTCTCACTCAAACCACATTCAGCACAGAAAATTTTCATTCAGCTCTTAAGTGTACGCAGATCCTTACGGAATCGCTTGAAATCCAAAAGTGTACACTTGCGCTCACGTGACTTTTTCAAATCGTGTACACTTGCAAATTCTTCACAGTTGCGGAATCCAGCCCCAGGTAGCACATCAAATGGTGTTAATTGGATGAGAGGGTTTTTAAGTATGGGCACTATGAAACTTGTTAAAAATAGCAGACTTATGGATGAACTTCAGGAGTGCCTGGCTCTTTTTGGGCTCGGTTGAGGTTCAGAATGGTATGCTTGGGTGTTATCTAGATTTTGTTTATGAGGGAACAGCTTCTGGCCTACAATATTACGTGCAACTGACTCTTCATCAATGCCATTTATCGGCAACGGGGCTAGTTTGTTTATTGGTCTGGTCAAAGTACCTGATGTCGTCTTAATGGGTGCAACGTGCACCACACCATCATTACTCCTTGTGACATTTATGATCCTTCCCAAATGCCACTTTAATCGAGGAAGAATATCTTCTTTTACCAAGGCCATCATGCCTGGTGTGGAGTTTTGTCCTTACTGTTTCCATTTGTGTTTGTGTTGCAGTTCACAAAGGTATTCATTGCTCCATCTACGCCAAAATTCGGAGTTTTTGTGTGCTACCAGTTTACATCTTGTGATTAAACTTATTGGTTGCTGTGAGTCGCTCTCCAATCAAGAAATAACATGAAGTCAGAGCTGTGAGATCGTTTGGATCGGACGATAATGAGGTGATTGGTCTTGGGTATAGGATAGCTTCAAATTCTACTGAAAAATTTAATAGCTTCTCATATGTCAACGATGCAAAAGCCACCGATCGTTACATCAATGACTTCGCGGATTTCAATGCTGTTTCCCACAATTAATCGAAATAGGGATCTCGTAGAGGTATTAAATTGAAGTTGGTTCTCTTGGTCTGCCACAGTGAAGTTATTCTTTGTTGGGACCTTTTATTGCGTATAGATTCTTGCAACTCCTTCAGCTGATTTGCGCCCACAAAGTTTGTTGTGTTGTCACAATTTAAGGTCTGATTATAAATCGCTTAAATATCCCGAGGAAACTGTCGGCGTTGAGGTCATTATCGACTTCAAGATTTATTTCCGTGGTGGAAAAACAAAAGAAGACAGCTATATACCATTTTTGCGGCTCTTTTGCTCTTATTTTTATTAAATTTTGCAAAAAAATTATTAAATTTTGCAAAAAAATGCAAGTGCTGGTTTTTATGTCATCTGTGTCCATGAAGCTTTCGTGGAGCAGCATGACGAAACGTTGTACGGCAGGTGGGGCACCACTTGTCCAGCGCCGTAAGTCACTTAGTTTAGCCACCGTAGTGCTTAAGTGAGGTACTAGAAAAACCTTCCATTAAGTGGTGTAGATGATGTGTTCGAGTTTTTATGTGTTGTGTTTCATGCAGTTACATGCCCTGTTTAGCTTATTAGTTTTGTTAGGGTCTGGCTGCCATCCTTATGGGGAGTTGCTGGCCTACGTAGCAGGACAGCCCGATAGGTCTTGATACAAATTTTTACTATGTTGTGAGATACTATGGTCTAACAAAAAATTTTGGAGTTTAATTAAGGGGAAATGGCCGTGTAGGCCCCTATTTGGCATTACTTAACCAGTTTCGCTCCAGCCACGGAGCTCATCAGAAGTTTTCTACGCTAGCAAACGTTCAGTTTGCTTGATTGTGTACATCTTCAGTGTACAATGTTGAAACTATTCTATTACTATATGTCAGATTTTTATTTTCTAGCTGAACCCTATTTCAATTTTTGTATGTTTCCCGATCATATGATTGTTCATTACCCTGTGCAATGTCATTCTTGTCATTGCACATGATTTTGAACACGCACATATGTGGCTATTTTATACTCTTAGCGTGACTCTCTTCTTCGTGTCGTCGTTCGCTAAGGATGAATCTAAACTATTTCCTATTTAAACGGTCATTCATGAAATTACAACGAGGTACACACATCTATTTGTCAAATTAGATATATATGTAATTAAATAAGAACGAATAAAATAGAGGAAAAATGAACACAAAATTATAAACAAGAAATATAAGAATAAAACAAAATTATATATATTATATTAGTACTTTATTCCATTACCCACCCCTTTCTTCGCTCTCACTTTAATTACCTATGCTCCTATTATTTTTTCGGTTTCCTTCTAATTCCACTACTTTACTTTACACTTATTTATTTATTTAAATTTAAAATTAAATTAATGATCAAATTTTCGTGACCTGTTTTGCAACTTTACGTGTTGCTTGTTACGCGCGCGATTCACTACTGTTGTCTTTCGTCAAAGGTCTCTTCTATTTATGTTAGATTTGTGGTGTGCGATTTGTCTTCGTCCTGCATTCTGTTCCGTCCACGTATCCCCACTTCTTATGGAGTACCGATTGCATGTATATGTTGGCCCATTTGGGTTCAACTGCTACATCCATATGGTGTCACTATACACCGGGACCGTTCAAGGTTTATGACTGACTGTGTCGTTCAATGTATTGACCGGAGCGGTGTGGCGTGCCACCATTCCGTATAGGTCTCTGTTAACTGTTTTGTGTGCGTCTGTTTTAGTAGAATGTTGTACGCTTGTGTGTCTGCTATTGTATAGAGTGTTATGTGTGGGCGTTTATTTCTGTGTGGTTGTGTATGTGTCTTTATGTGTGTAGTTTAATGTGTGTTCATCCACCATTCATGGTCGCTCTCTCGTCTTACCGTTGCTCTATCACTATCTCTGCAGTGCTGGGTGTTTGGTTAGTATCGGTGTGATTACCCTCCCGAGCACACTATCGATGCTTAGCACCGTCATTGGAGCCTTGGTTCGCTATATACTGTGACCAATGGACATTATAAGCTATGTCCAAAGCTCCTGATTAGTGCCAGATTCGATACCGCTCTTTTCTAGGAGCTAAAAAATTATTAAATTTTGCAAAAAAATGCAAGTGCTGGTTTTTATGTCATCTGTGTCCATGAAGCTTTCGTGGAGCAGCATGACGAAACGTTGTACGGCAGGTGGGGCACCACTTGTCCAGCGCCGTAAGTCACTTAGTTTAGCCACCGTAGTGCTTAAGTGAGGTACTAGAAAAACCTTCCATTAAGTGGTGTAGATGATGTGTTCGAGTTTTTATGTGTTGTGTTTCATGCAGTTACATGCCCTGTTTAGTTTATTAGTTTTGTTAGGGTCTGGCTGCCATCCTTATGGGGAGTTGCTGGCCTACGTAGCAGGACAGCCCGATAGGTCTTGATACAAATTTTTACTATGTTGTGAGATACTATGGTCTAACAAAAAATTTTGGAGTTTAATTAAGGGGAAATGGCCGTGTAGGCCCCTATTTGGCATTACTTAACCAGTTTCGCTCCAGCCACGGAGCTCATCAGAAGTTTTCTACGCTAGCAAACGTTCAGTTTGCTTGATTGTGTACATCTTCAGTGTACAATGTTGAAACTATTCTATTACTATATGTCAGATTTTTATTTTCTAGCTGAACCCTATTTCAATTTTTGTATGTTTCCCGATCATATGATTGTTCATTACCCTGTGCAATGTCATTCTTGTCATTGCACATGATTTTGAACACGCACATATGTGGCTATTTTATACTCTTAGCGTGACTCTCTTCTTCGTGTCGTCGTTCGCTAAGGATGAATCTAAACTATTTCCTATTTAAACGGTCATTCATGAAATTACAACGAGGTACACACATCTATTTGTCAAATTAGATATATATGTAATTAAATAAGAACGAATAAAATAGAGGAAAAATGAACACAAAATTATAAACAAGAAATATAAGAATAAAACAAAATTATATATATTATATTAGTACTTTATTCCATTACCCACCCCTTTCTTCGCTCTCACTTTAATTACCTATGCTCCTATTATTTTTTCGGTTTCCTTCTAATTCCACTACTTTACTTTACACTTATTTATTTATTTAAATTTAAAATTAAATTAATGATCAAATTTTCGTGACCTGTTTTGCAACTTTACGTGTTGCTTGTTACGCGCGCGATTCACTACTGTTGTCTTTCGTCAAAGGTCTCTTCTATTTATGTTAGATTTGTGGTGTGCGATTTGTCTTCGTCCTGCATTCTGTTCCGTCCACGTATCCCCACTTCTTATGGAGTACCGATTGCATGTATATGTTGGCCCATTTGGGTTCAACTGCTACATCCATATGGTGTCACTATACACCGGGACCGTTCAAGGTTTATGACTGACTGTGTCGTTCAATGTATTGACCGGAGCGGTGTGGCGTGCCACCATTCCGTATAGGTCTCTGTTAACTGTTTTGTGTGCGTCTGTTTTAGTAGAATGTTGTACGCTTGTGTGTCTGCTATTGTATAGAGTGTTATGTGTGGGCGTTTATTTCTGTGTGGTTGTGTATGTGTCTTTATGTGTGTAGTTTAATGTGTGTTCATCCACCATTCATGGTCGCTCTCTCGTCTTACCGTTGCTCTATCACTATCTCTGCAGTGCTGGGTGTTTGGTTAGTATCGGTGTGATTACCCTCCCGAGCACACTATCGATGCTTAGCACCGTCATTGGAGCCTTGGTTCGCTATATACTGTGACCAATGGACATTATAAGCTATGTCCAAAGCTCCTGATTAGTGCCAGATTCGATACCGCTCTTTTCTAGGAGCTAAAAAATGTGGTCTTAATGGGTGCAACGTGCACCACACCATCATTACTCCTTGTGACATTTATGATCCTTCCCAAATGCCACTTTAATCGAGGAAGAATATCTTCTTTTACCAAGGCCATCATGCCTGGTGTGGAGTTTTGTCCTTACTGTTTCCATTTGTGTTTGTGTTGCAGTTCACAAAGGTATTCATTGCTCCATCTACGCCAAAATTCGGAGTTTTTGTGTGCTACCAGTTTACATCTTATGATTAAACTTATTGGTTGCTGTGAGTCGCTCTCCAATCAAGAAATAACATGAAGTCAGAGCTGTGAGATCGTTAGGATCGGACGATAATGAGGTGATTGGTCTTGGGTATAGGATAGCTTCAAATTCTGCTGAAAAATTTAATAGCTTCTCATATGTCAACGATGCAAAAGCCACCGATCGTTACATCAATGACTTCGCGGATTTTAATGCTGTTTCCCACAATTAATCGAAATGGGGATCTCGTAGAGGTATTAAATTGAAGTTGGTTCTCTTGGTCTGCCACAGTGAAGTCATTCTTTGTTGGGACCTTTTATTGCGTATAGATTCTTGCAACTCCTTCAGCTGATTTGCGCCCACAAAGTTTGTTGTGTTGTCACAATTTAAGGTCTGATTATAAATCGCTTAAATATCCCGAGGAAACTGTCGGCGTTGAGGTCATTATCGACTTCAAGATTTATTTCCGTGGTGGAAAAACAAAAGAAGACAGCTATATACCATTTTTGCGGCTGTTCTGCTCTTATTTTGAAGTACGTGTATATTGGCCCACAGAAGTTTAATCCAGATTTTATAAAAGGTCTGGCAGGCTGGACTCTGCTCCGAGGAAGATTCCCCATTAATTTTCTAGCCATCCCTCTAACCGACTTAGGTCTCTGAAGCTGTAGTAGGTCTTCATGCAATCCTTCTAGTTGAACTTGACGTGTAATTAGCGAAAGTGCTTCATCTAACTCTGGTGTTGTTAGAACATTTGTATCGATTCGTTCGGCTTGTCTTGTGAGTCGTATGAAACGGAGTACGTATGCAAGAATTCTGTGTAACTGTTTATAGTAGTTATCATGGTTGATGTTTGAAATACATGGTAGCCTTGTTAAAAATACTGTCAAGGATGCCCATGGTTTTTGTTTTTCTACATCAGTTTTTGTCTTGCCCCACTCTGCTGGCCAAATTGCCTCCTAACCGTGTAAAAACATAAGTCCATAGAACCAAAGGTTGCAAGTGGCTAGTTTGTCAGCTGTTACCCCTCTTAAAACGAAGTTCGCCGGATTTTCCTTTGATGAGATATGTCACCATTGTTCTGCTGTTGATAGCCGCTGGATGGACGCGACCCGGTGCCCGCAAAGATGTAATATTATGAACAGCCACAGTTCATCCAGCCCAAAACGATTTCGGAGTCTGTCCAGAAGTAGCTCTTTACATGAAGTAGATTTATGTCCATTGATATATTCGGTGGCCTGGTGGTGTAGTCAACTTTACTGCGCACATATCCAGACGAGGAAGCGTAGTGGTCCTGGTTGGAGCTGCCTTTGATTTTGCGTATAATAAGCGAACGGTGAAAATACCATCTTGATTTATTGCTGAGGTGTCAGAGAAAGTGTGAAGTTCAAATGATCTCACATTTCCCTTGGAAGCTATATCTCTCGGTATTTTTAATTCATTGGGTTTCTCTAACCCTTCGCGAGCATTTCGTAATAAATTTTTGTGTTGATGAGTAGATCAATTGGACCACGATGATTGAAAGTTGGATCCGCTAGGTTGATGTTGTCCAGAATGGGCTAAGATGTGATGTCAATTGAGTGCTCTGTTTGATGTGAAATGATACTGCGTAGAATGAACGTTTCTAAGTGAGTGGAGAAGTTAGTTCCGATTAAGCCGATTAAGTGAATTTGCAAGATTACCCTGTGCTGAGCTAGTTGCCGACCATCACCTATGCCTTGAATGCATATTTGTTCGGAGGCTCGGCGGAACCTGAGTCGTTTTGAAAGACTATTAGTAATGAAGCTTATTTGCGAATCAGAGTCGAGAAAGCTCGACATGGAATTCTGTTGTTTTTTTGTTGTAACGCGCAGTCAATGTATCCCATGCTGTTGAATAATTAGCATCAGAAATGGGAAGATGTTGAATTAAGGATTTCGCCTCTCCTCTGAGATTGCTCATTAATTAGAATATTTTCTGTGCACTACAAATCTATTTCGAATAGATCCACTGATGAATTTAATCATGAAAGCGAGTCCATTTACTGGAGTTGCCGTCAAAGGTAATTAAGGTTATTTGTGGCAGCTTCAAGCTCGAGTGTGCCTGCTGCCCGTTTGAGATGGTGAAGCACAATTACTCTAGGTTTTCCTGTAAACTGATGAGAGTGTCTTCAGCGCAGATGTCAAGCGTGTCGTGAATCCCTTGTGTATATTCAGGTATCGGCGCACCACACCTCACGCAGATCATCCTATCAGTTTCTGTAATGTCCACCCATAATTTCTGGCTTAATTGTAATCTGATGTCACAATATACTAGTGATAATGATTCTGGATCATTGTCATCTATTTCTTGCATATTTCTTGTTACGATGCCCACTGTGCGATGTCGCTTACCGACCTATTTCAACAATTCTTCTACATGTGATTCTTCTGATGAGTTGATATATATCGAGCTGGGGATTCTTTGCAGCCTTGCCCCCTGTTCTGGCAGAGAGTTGGCTTGCAGTAGATGATTTTGTCTTACTTGCTGATCCTTTGTTGGTTGGACCATTTTATGGTAAGCTCAGTTCTGGTAATATAGCAGCTAGGTCCTGAGAGAGCCGTTCTTCGAAATGCAGGTAGATACCTTTAAGCTTCTGGTAGTATTTCTTTGAGAAGTACTCACTTTCTTTTGTGTCATCCTCATAAATAATCAGTATCGATAAGAGGCCACTTCGAGGTTACCATTATGTTTATATCGTGATGATTTTACCGCACAACCAAATCTGCTTAAAGTTTTACTCTGTGCAGTGCGGAGTTTGTTGATTCGAGACTTAGGTGCAGTACCTGTGATGATAATGTACCTAGTTACAACACATATGCACAATGCTAGAGAACTACTTTTCGGATTGAAAATAATGACTGAGACTTTATTGCCAATCGTTTACACATTTATTCTAAATAGAATTGCAAATGGATAAAAATGGTTTTAAAATTCTCAAACATAATAAAAACTTATACCAAAATTTCTATGTCATCGCCCCGTGTCTTCATGACCTTACGGCGGATGTAACGTGATATCTAGATAATTTATGAAAGAAAATTTAACTTGAATTGTGCTTATGAAAGAAATTTTACATTTTGCCTTGGATTGCAATTTGATAGTTATGAAAAACAATTTTTTATTAATGTCACTGACTTCCAGGTATATTTACGGGCACTTGAGATATTCCGCTGAGATTTTCTTGAAATCCAATTTAGATGATTATACTCTTGGGTTTTAACAGCGATATTATTTGCATCTTTCCAGCTTCCATGATTATACTATTTCTACTTTACATATAAGTCAGTTGCATGTGTAAACTCTCTTGTCTTCCTGGCAGGATCGGTGCATATTTATATGCCAATGTCTTTGTTCGGCTGAAGAAACCAAAGTGAAAATCGTGAAATTTTGATTTAACACCCTGCAATTACCCTCTGGGAAGATCGGTGGGTGCCACGAAAGCAGCATTAACACGTTCACGTCGGCACCGATATTCCTGTGTTTCATTGTAAGACTGCACTCGAATTCATGTTTCGCTTCATCTGGCGGCCCGGGATTATCGCTTCCCGCCATCTCCGATTTCTATGAAACTTTTACACCTGCTACACCCTCCCTCCATCCCCCTCGGTGGTTGGAAATTTCGCGATTTTATCAAGAAAGGTCATTTTCAAAAAATCATATCTCTAGAACGGAGCAACCGATTTTTCTTATTCAAGTGCCAAATGTTGCTTAATGCTTTATATATATATATATACAAAAATATAGCAGCACCGAACGAACAATTTTTTGTTAATAATAGTACTTACTTAAAAAAATTTGTATTATTCACTAGTGTGGATTTCTAGCACTTTTTTATTCTATTTTTATATTTTGAAGCTAGAAAGAAAAAGAAAAGTATTTGCAAAGAAAAGATTCTAACTTGTGCAGAACGCGTATAACTTACAATCTTTCTTATAAATCCTAAAAGGAAAAAAAGAGTATAAAACCCTGAAAGATAAATTATTTCCAAACAAAAAAATTCTAAATGGTTCAGAATGTGCACAAGTTACAATTTTTTTCGTTCAAAACTTACCGCTAGTCACCAATATCCCAGAGCCAAAAAGCGGTAATTCGCCTAGCTGTAATACATCGTACGATACCACCATAAAACGCATTACAGCAGGCCCATCGAAAAACTCCGAGAAATGTATGTGCTCATAGCATACATTTTGCTGCGACCAAAACACAGGCGATCTAATACGCAAACACAGGCACTCAGGCAACAGCACAAAAGCTAGTGATCGTACCAAATTCGAAAAACGAAAAAAAATGCTCGCCTGCCGGTATCGGAGGCAGTAACGGTTGTGATATAAGAAGACTGCGCTAAGTCGGGGAGACAGGGATGTGAAGTCTTGACGGGTGAATGATGTGGTGCGCTTGATTAGAGAAAAGTTTTTTCGGTGTATTTGATACAGTTTGGTTTTACATATATTTGATGCCTGGAATCAGAAAAGATGTTAATTAACGCATTTTAAAAGAAAAATTATTCGTTCCCAGTTGAGTCGCCGCACTAACTGGATAGCAGTGCATCTTCTGTTGTGCGTGCATTTTCATATATTTTGTGCCTGAAATTATAAAAAGGTGTAGATTATCTCAGTTTTTGAACTTTGTTTGCTGGATAACAGTGTATTTTTATATATTCTATTTTGTGCCTGAAATTAGAAAAGACCAATAAAAGTAGAAAAATTTCGTGGATGTAATTAGTTTTGTGACAAGTTTTACCTGCGTGGCAGACTATCTGCTTAATTTCGTTGTCATACAGGAATGTTAATACATTAGACAAATTCAATTAGTCAATTAGTTCAGTGAGAATTTTACCTGCGAAGCGGGTATTTCTTTCATTTCGTCGTCGTCCAGTGGATTACCTGTAAAGATCAATAAAATTAGAAAAGTTTCATCGATTTAATTAGTTTTGTGACAAATATTACCTGCGTTTCATAGTATTTCCTTAATTTCGTTGTCATACAGTGGATTACCTGGAATGTTAAAAAATTAGAGAAGTTCAATCAGTTAAATTGTTTTAATTAGTTCAGTGCAAAATTTTGGCTGCATGGGAGGGTATTTCTTTAATTTCGTCGCCGTCCAGTGGATGACCTGTAAAGATCAATAAAATTAGAAAAGTTTCATCGATATGATTAGTTTCGTGAGAAGTTTTACCTGCGTGGTTGGGTATTCCCTTTATTTTGTTGTCATACAGTGGACTGTCTGTAAAGATCATTAAAATTATAAAAGTTTCATCGATATAATTTATTTTGTGACAAATTTCACCTACGTGGCTGAGTATTTCCTTAATTTCTTTGGCGTCCAATTGATTGGTGTTTATTTGCAAATGAAAAGTTATTTGGTTAGTAATATTGACATTAGCCGGATGATACCTGCATTATCAAGTGGAGTTTATCTGCGAATGAAAGGAAATTTGGTTAGTGTTAGTTATATCAACCGGATGATTTAGTACAACTAGCGCAATAGTAAGTGAAATTTATCTGCAAATGAAAAGAAATTTCGAGTAGTGAATTCATTCGAAAACGATATTACTTACTTACCTCCTGGGAGTTCTTGGTGTTGCTAAAGCTGTCTTTACCTGTAAGTAATTAAGTAAAATTTAAATTTCGATTAGTGAATTTATTCGGGAACGATATAAATTACTCACCTGCTGAGGAATATACGAAATCCAGCAGAGTTTTTGTTGTGTGCTTTTAAAGAAATTGTTTTTCCCTGAAATTAGTGAAACATATATAATGCCAACCTAAACTACTTAAGTTATTTACATGCCGTCAGCAAAATAGCACACGTGCGTTTATTTGACTTGAAAGGCTCACACGCTCTAGCGACAGTGATGCTTCATTTATTTTTTATTTTTATTTTCATTGTTGCGTGAATGCCAGCATTTACCTCATTGAACTGCTGAACAGGATAAACATTTGTGGTAAAGTTTTATAAAGTAAAGCAAATAGTGTTGCATAATTGCAGTCTAAAAAAATATATATAATAGTTAAAAAGCATTAAAACGGTGAAAAGGAATATGCCCAAAATTACCCAAAAGCAGAAGCAGCGCAACAGAGGGTGCACTCTATCATCATTGATCCAATTCAGCGCAGGATTCTTCCACTATCATCAGGTAGTCTCCAGGTGTTGTACCTAGTTAAGTTAGCTCATTTTATTCTACCTTTTCGTGGCCTTTGTCCACTTTTCTATCCTATTTTTATGCTGTTCACATGGCCAGTCTGACGATACTGGTACTAAGGCTTTTTACGTTGTACGTCAATTTGCCAATACACATATATAGTTGTAACGATGTATTACAGATACACTACAGCTAGTAGGGTCTAGTGTAGATCTAAGTTCGGTAAGGTTTGATCATTTTATGATTTGTTGTAAACAACGAAGTGAAATGCGGGTGGACAGCGAGGATCGTTAACATTAAAAGGGACTTTTATCTTATATATTCTCGTTTCTTTTGACCAATGGTGTCATGCAGTTGTTTGGTTTTATCTATTCACATTTGGTTTTTTTTAATATCACTAAGCATTTAGATGAGTGATTGGTAATCTCTTGTGGGACAACACCACATAACATACATAAAACAAGTATGGGGCTACGCAGAACAACGAAGCTTTGGATGCTTAGAAAGGGTGGGAGGGGTCGTCCGGCCAGAATATTTTCCCAAAGCCGGGGTGTTAACACCAGCTGAGGCTCCCTCTCTCATCAGTTCTCTCTCTGTCGTTGGCAGCTCTTCGGGTGGATTATAAATTTTTCGACGTTAGTGACCCGTTTCTTCTCTTCTTTTTTGCACCTTTGAAATAAATAAATTTTCTTCCTTTCTAGGTGTCACCAGGAGGAGGTAACTACAGTAGATCTTTTTTTGTCTGTCTTTCCGTCTGCAGTCCATAATACATGCCTATAATTTTACAAAGTTAAAGCATCAAGGGATGTGGGTGGCAAGAACCACCCCAAGCCGGCTGATCGCTTGAGGCGTATTTACTGCACAGCCACTTATGCTAATCCCGCGATGATTTTGCAACTGAAAGTGTCAGATGCAGCGCCTGTCTATATTCAGGATAGTGAATGTAGGCAGAGCTGTCAACTGACACGCTCACCCACTACACATCCTCCTCATCAATGTGGATGCTGAATTGTAGTTCCGTTGTCCTGGGTGCAGGGATTGGCGGTCATTTGTTTTATACAGGAATACACATGATTAATACTCCTAACGCAGATGCTGCATAGCCTAATTTGAATTGATGGATGTCGATTTAAGTGGTCTTATTTGGTAGCAGCGTTATCCCTTTAAGGTCATGAATTTGTTGTTTTATTGTCCTTAGTTCTTCCTGATGATCTGGACATTTTAGAGATAATTGCTGGAGTGGTGCAACCTGCTCAGTTTTAATGAAGTCTTTAAGATTTTCAGTTGGTACGAATGATGTTCTAGCGACCTTCGGATTAACGTTATGTGAGCGAAGAGTAAAAAATTGTTGCTTTATTTCACAGTTTTCCTTCATACTCAGAACTCCAGCACTATTGGGTGATTCTTATACAATAGTGGTGCCACAGACAACAATTTATGATGGTAGCCTTATTTGCTGAGTATTGGAATGAAATAACTGAATCCATTTAGTAAGTTTATCTGCCTCTGTTAATTTGCAGTTTGTCGAAAGTGGTAGTTGAGTCATGACGTTGAACTCCCAAGAACTGATGTTTGCTCCTTTCCTGTAGAGCGGATGTCTCTGCTTGCATTCTGTATTCTGCTTCATGAATGACTATGCACGGTTCAAATTCTGATTTCTACGGAGATTTATCACCCGACCTTATGGTGATGGTTGAATTGCTACGAATGTGTTGTTGATAGCAACGGATACTAGAACAGTGCCATATAATTCAAATTGTTTAAAGACAAAAACAGGTAGCTTTATTTTAAGTATGATATATTTCCTGGTTACCGTACCTTCAACCTTAATTAAGCTGTAAAGTTGCAGCAGATTATTCTGTCCTGTAGGCAGTCGTAGTGCTGATGACAAGTTATCCTTGATTATACTCAACTCTCTCTTCAGTTGGTATTTTAATGACATTAAAGTAATTTCTGTGGTTAAAGTGGAGAACAGTTGTGCCAACTTTTCTTCTTGTAGACTTTCAGTGAAATTATTAATGCAGTCTACCATTTCGTTAACGTGGTTGGTCATGGTTTCCAGTTGGCCATGCAGAGCTTCTTGAGGATGTAACACGTTTGTTGTAGAGTCAATTGGAGACGTTTGATTTTTTATAATATCCAATAGATGAGCTTGATTGCCTTTTATGTTGTCGATCCTATTTGCGTATTCAGAATCGAGAACACCAAATGAGGCACTGGCAACGTTTCCTACTATACCTAGAAGGGCTCGCTTTTGTCGGATTCCTTCAGTTAGCAATAGCAGTTCATTGTTGTGGACCAATTCGTTCGTTAATCGTAGGAACTGCCTTGTGAGTATAGTGAAGTACTGCTCTCTGTGAGCAAATTGCATGTGTGGACTAGTTTAGTTACTCTCTTGTTTATTTTTGCGAGCTCACTCCAATAATTCTCCAGGTCATAGTATAAAATTAGGTGCCATTCATTTGAGGTCAAATGGGCAGATCCCATGTTCTAGAAATGTATCCCAGGGGCTGGATTCCGCAACTATGAGTTTTCGCGTGTATTCAAACTTTTGTGTACACCACTTTGTTCCGATTCCGCAAAAGTGGAAATGAGTTTTTCTATCAAAATTGTGTACACTTTAATTAATATTTTCTCATGGCCATTTTGGTCGTGAATTTTGAATAGGAACCTGTGAGTTTTTGTCCAACAGTATTTGCAAAATTATTTGTTATGTTATTTATTTTAACATTCTCTAAGACGTAGTCGCCTTAATACTATTGAATTCATGTAATTCATTTCTTATAACTAAACTTAACTTCTTCAAACAGACTATTTTCTCACTCAAACCACATTCAGCACAGAAAATTTTCATTCAGCTCTTAAGTGTACGCAGATCCTTACGGAATCGCTTGAAATCCAAAAGTGTACACTTGCGCTCACGTGACTTTTTCAAATCGTGTACACTTGCAAATTCTTCACAGTTGCGGAATCCAGCCCCAGGTAGCACATCAAATGGTGTTAATTGGATGAGAGGGTTTTTAAGTATGGGCACTATGAAACTTGTTCAAAATAGCAGACTTATGGATGAACTTCAGGAGTGCCTGGCTCTTTTTGGGCTCGGTTGAGGTTCAGAATGGTATGCTTGGGTGTTATCTAGATTTTGTTTATGAGGGAACAGCTTCTGGCCTACAATATTACGTGCAACTGACTCTTCATCAATGCCATTTATCGGCAACGGGGCTAGTTTGTTTATTGGTCTGGTCAAAGTACCTGATGTGGTCTTAATGGGTGCAACGTGCACCAAACCATCATTACTCCTTGTGACATTTATGATCCTTCCCAAATGCCACTTTAATCGAGGAAGAATATCTTCTTTTACCAAGGCCATCATGCCTGGTGTGGAGTTTTGTCCTTACTGTTTCCATTTGTGTTTGTGTTGCAGTTCACAAAGGTATTCATTGCTCCATCTACGCCAAAATTCGGAGTTTTTGTGTGCTACCTGTTTACATCTTGTGATTAAACTTATTGGTTGCTGTGAGTCGCTCTCCAATCAAGAAATAGCATGAAGTCAGAGCTGTGAGATCGTTTGGATCGGACGATAATGAGGTGATTGGTCTTGGGTATAGGATAGCTTCAAATTCTACTGAAGAATTTAATAGCTTCTCATATGTCAACGATGCAAAAGCCACCGATCGTTACATCAATGACTTCGCGGATTTCAATGCTATTTCCTACAATTAATCGAAATAGGGATCTCGTAGAGGTATTAAATTGAAGTTGGTTCTCTTGGTCTGCCACAGTGAAGTTATTCTTTGTTGGGACCTTTTATTGCGTATAGATTCTTGCAACTCCTTCAGCTGATTTGCGCCCACAAAGTTTGTTGTGTTGTCACAATTTAAGGTCTGATTATAAATCGCTTAAATATCCCGAGGAAACTGTCGGCGTTGAGGTCATTATCGACTTCAAGATTTATTTCCGTGGTGAAAAAACAAAAGAAGACAGCTATATACCATTTTTGCGGCTGTTTTGCTCTTATTTTGAAGTACGTGTATATTGGCCCACAGAAGTTTAATCCAGATTTTATAAAAGGTCTGGCAGGCTGGACTCTGCTCCGAGGAAGATTCCCCATTAATTTTCTAGCCATCCCTCTAACCGACTTAGGTCTCTGAAGCTGTAGTAGGTCTTCATGCAATCCTTCTAGTTGAACTTGACGTGTAATTAGCGAAAGTGCTTCATCTAACTCTGGTGTTGTTAGAACATTTGTATCGATTCGTTCGGCTTGTCTTGTGAGTCGTATGAAACGGAGTACGTATGCAAGAATTCTGTGTAACTGTTTATAGTAGTTATCATGGTTGATGTTTGAAATACATGGTAGCCTTGTTAAAAATACTGTCAAGGATGCCCATGGTTTTTGTTTTTCTACATCAGTTTTTGTCTTGCCCCACTCTGCTGGCCAAATTGCCTCCGAACCGTGTAAAAACATAAGTCCATAGAACCAAAGGTTGCAAGTGGCTAGTTTGTCAGCTGTTACCCCTCTTAAAACGAAGTTCGCCGGATTTTCCTTTGATGAGATATGTCACCATTGTTCTGCTGTTGATAGCCGCTGGATGGACGCGACCCGGTGCCCGCAAAGATGTAATATTATGAACAGCCACAGTTCATCCAGCCCAAAACGATTTCGGAGTCTGTCCAGAAGTAGCTCTTTACATGAAGTAGATTTATGTCCATTGATATATTCGGTGGCCTGGTGGTGTAGTCAACTTTACTGCGCACATATCCAGACGAGGAAGCGTAGTGGTCCTGGTTGGAGCTGCCTTTGATTTTGCGTATAATAAGCGAACGGTGAAAATACCATCTTGATTTATTGCTGAGGTGTCAGAGAAAGTGTGAAGTTCAAATGATCTCACATTTCCCTTGGAAGCTATATCTCTCGGTATTTTTAATTCATTGGGTTTCTCTAACCCTTCGCGAGCATTTCGTAATAAATTTTTGTGTTGATGAGTAGATCAATTGGACCACGATGATTGAAAGTTGGATCCGCTAGGTTGATGTTGTCCAGAATGGGCTAAGATGTGATGTCAATTGAGTGCTCTGTTTGATGTGAAATGATACTGCGTAGAATGAACGTTTCTAAGTGAGTGGAGAAGTTAGTTCCGATTAAGCCGATTAAGTGAATTTGCAAGATTACCCTGTGCTGAGCTAGTTGCCGACCATCACCTATGCCTTGAATGCATATTTGTTCGGAGGCTCGGCGGAACCTGAGTCGTTTTGAAAGACTATTAGTAATGAAGCTTATTTGCGAATCAGAGTCGAGAAAGCTCGACATGGAATTCTGTTGTTTTTTTGTTGTAACGCGCAGTCAATGTATCCCATGCTGTTGAATAATTAGCATCAGAAATGGGAAGATGTTGAATTAAGGATTTCGCCTCTCCTCTGAGATTGCTCATTAATTAGAATATTTTCTGTGCACTACAAATCTATTTCGAATAGATCCACTGATGAATTTAATCATGAAAGCGAGTCCATTTACTGGAGTTGCCGTCAAAGGTAATTAAGGTTATTTGTGGCAGCTTCAAGCTCGAGTGTGCCTGCTGCCCGTTTGAGATGGTGAAGCACAATTACTCTAGGTTTTCCTGTAAACTGATGAGAGTGTCTTCAGCGCAGATGTCAAGCGTGTCGTGAATCCCTTGTGTATATTCAGGTATCGGCGCACCACACCTCACGCAGATCATCCTATCAGTTTCTGTAATGTCCACCCATAATTTCTGGCTTAATTGTAATCTGATGTCACAATATACTAGTGATAATGATTCTGGATCATTGTCATCTATTTCTTGCATATTTCTTGTTACGATGCCCACTGTGCGATGTCGCTTACCGACCTATTTCAACAATTCTTCTACATGTGATTCTTCTGATGAGTTGATATATATCGAGCTGGGGATTCTTTGCAGCCTTGCCCCCTGTTCTGGCAGAGAGTTGGCTTGCAGTAGATGATTTTGTCTTACTTGCTGATCCTTTGTTGGTTGGACCATTTTATGGTAAGCTCAGTTCTGGTAATATAGCAGCTAGGTCCTGAGAGAGCCGTTCTTCGAAATGCAGGTAGATACCTTTAAGCTTCTGGTAGTATTCCTTTGAGAAGTACTCACTTTCTTTTGTGTCATCCTCATAAATAATCAGTATCGATAAGAGGCCACTTCGAGGTTACCATTATGTTTATATCGTGATGATTTTACCGCACAACCAAATCTGCTTAAAGTTTTACTCTGTGCAGTGCGGAGTTTGTTGATTCGAGACTTAGGTGCAGTACCTGTGATGATAATGTACCTAGTTACAATACATATGCACAATGCTAGAGAACTACTTTTCGGATTGAAAATAATGACTGAGACTTTATTGCCAATCGTTTACACATTTATTCTAAATAGAATTGCAAATGGATAAAAATGGTTTTAAAATTCTCAAACATAATAAAAACTTATACCAAAATTTCTATGTCATCGCCCCGTGTCTTCATGACCTTACGGCGGATGTAACGTGATATCTAGATAATTATGAAAGAAAATTTAACTTGAATTGTGCTTATGAAAGAAATTTTACATTTTGCCTTGGATTGCAATTTGGTAGTTATGAAAAACAATTTTTTATTAATGTCACTGACTTCCAGGTATATTTACGGGCACTTGAGATATTCCGCTGAGATTTTCTTGAAATCCAATTTAGATGATTATACTCTTGGGTTTTAACAGCGATATTATTTGCATCTTTCCAGCTTCCATGATTATACTATTTCTACTTTACATATAAGTCAGTTGCATGTGTAAACTCTCTTGTCTTCCTGGCAGGATCGGTGCATATTTATATGCCAATGTCTTTGTTCGGCTGAAGAAACCAAAGTGAAAATCGTGAAATTTTGATTTAACACCCTGCAATTACCCTCTGGGAAGATCGGTGGGTGCCACGAAAGCAGCATTAACACGTTCACGTCGGCACCGATATTCCTGTGTTTCATTGTAAGACTGCACTCGAATTCATGTTTCGCTTCATCTGGCGGCCCGGGATTATCGCTTCCCGCCATCTCCGATTTCTATGAAACTTTTACACCTGCTACACCCTCCCTCCATCCCCCTCGGTGGTTGGAAATTTCGCGATTTTATCAAGAAAGGTCATTTTCAAAAAATCATATCTCTAGAACGGAGCAACCGATTTTTCTTATTCAAGTGCCAAATGTTGCTTAATGCTTTATATTTTTTACACAAAAATATAGCAGCACCGAACGAACAATTTTTTGTTAATAATAGTACTTACTTAAAAAAATTTGTATTATTCACTAGTGTGGATTTCTAGCACTTTTTTATTCTATTTTTATATTTTGAAGCTAGAAAGAAAAAGAAAAGTATTTGCAAAGAAAAGATTCTAACTTGTGCAGAACGCGTATAACTTACAATCTTTCTTATAAATCCTAAAAGGAAAAAAAGAGTATAAAACCCTGAAAGATAAATTATTTCCAAACAAAAAAATTCTAAATGGTTCAGAATGTGCACAAGTTACAATTTTTTTCGTTCAAAACTTACCGCTAGTCACCAATATCCCAGAGCCAAAAAGCGGTAATTCGCCTAGCTGTAATACATCGTACGATACCACCATAAAACGCATTACAGCAGGCCCATCGAAAAACTCCGAGAAATGTATGTGCTCATAGCATACATTTTGCTGCGACCAAAACACAGGCGATCTAATACGCACACACAGGCACTCAGGCAACAGCACAAAAGCTAGTGATCGTACCAAATTCGAAAAACGAAAAAAAATGCTCGCCTACCGGTATCGGACGGAGGCAGTAACGGTTGTGATATAAGAAGACTGCGCTAGGTCGGGGAGACAGGGATGTGAAGTCTTGACGGGTGAATGATGTGGTGCGCTTGATTAGAGAAAAGTTTTTTCGGTGTATTTGATACAGTTTGGTTTTACATATATTTGATGCCTGGAATCAGAAAAGATGTTAATTAACGCATTTTAAAAGAAAAATTATTCGTTCCCAGTTGAGTCGCCGCACTAACTGGATAGCAGTGCATCTTCTGTTGTGCGTGCATTTTCATATATTTTGTACAATTGTGGTAATTTTTTCACCGGGTGATCAATTTTTACGAAGTAGTTCAAAGATTCTTTTTGGGATTCTCCGGTATGAAAAGTTCGATTATTTTATTTTTATATAATTTTTATTTGTTAGGCAACGTTTCGGGTCAGGTTTGACCCATCATCAGGCCCTGTGATAAATTAACAAAAATATAATTTTTTAGATTCAATACATATTTAAGCTTATAAAGGATGGAAAATAAAATAATTTAAGAGCAAAGAGAAATGAGTAAAAATGTAATTTGAAAATCTTTACAGGGATTGGTGCAGAAACGCGTTAAAATGAAAGACGGAACACATGAAAGTATAAGGAGTAAAATGCGTGTAAAAAATTCTATGAAAAACATGAGATGATACAACAGATATAGAGGGCATGAAAATATAAAATGTGGAAAATATATATATAAAAAAGTGAAAAACAAAAACGTTAAAAAACTAAAATCTAAAATAACTTTCAAATCTAAAGATCTACAAGAATGTATCTGCGTAGTATATTAAAACATACATTAGTAATATTAACGATGAAGAGCGAAGATCTTTCGGAGGAAATTGTCACTAACACATAAAAACATTATTGTACGTTAATAATTAAGTAAAAAGATAAATAAATAAAAATAAGAACAAATTAACATAGACAAAATAAATTAAAAAGAAGAAAACATCTCTACGAGTCATAAATAAAATTAAAAACGAAGGTCACAGAAACTAAAGCTAGTGTGTTCGACAACAAGACTTCCACTGTGTATGCAGACTCATCTATCTAAAAAAATTGCATCGTTTGGTCGATTTGTGGTCAATGCCCCCACAAATTCCTCTTATCTCAGTCACAGTCCTATATGACGACAGAAAGAATGATCAGTTATGTTGATTTATAGATCAATCACATTGATGTAATAGGTTGTGGTATATGGGATGTAGACACTCCATGTCTCGTCTCATATTAACCACTCTGTCTCTGTTGTTCACTATGTAGCAAGCTTCTTTGATCTCACGCTTACGTCTGTTGTCTTCCATATGCAGTATGTGTGCCTGGTCAAAATTGAATATGTGTTGTGTATCAATTGTGTGTGCTGCAAGTGCCGACGATGGTGTAGACTTTTCTTCTGCACCAATCCCTGTAAAGATTTTCAAATTACATTTTTACTCATTTCTCTTTGCTCTTAAATTATTTTATTTTCCATCCTTTATAAGCTTAAATATGTATTGAATCTAAAAAATTATATTTTTGTTAATTTATCACAGGGCCTGATGATGGGTCAAACCTGACCCGAAACGTTCCCTAACAAATAAAAATTATATAAAAAAAAATAATCGAACTTTTCATACCGGAGAATCCCAAAAAGAATCTTTGAACTATTTCATATATTTTGTGAAATTATAAAAAGGTGTAGATTATCTCAGTTTTTGAACTTTGTTTGCTTACCTGTGTTGCTGCTTCGCAAACTGGATAACAGTGTATTTTTATATATTATATTTTAAGCCTGAAATTAGAAAAGACCAATAAAAGTAGAAAAATTTCGTGGATGTAATTAGTTTTGTGACAAGTTTTACCTGCGTGGCAGACTATCTGCTTAATTTCGTTGTCATACAGGAATGTTAATGCATTAGACAAATTGAATTAGTCAATTAGTTCAGTGAGAATTTTACCTGCGAAGCGGGTATTTCTTTCATTTCGTCGTCGTCCAGTGGATTACCTGTAAAGATCAATAAAATTAGAAAAGTTTCATCGATTTAATTAGTTTTGTGACAAATATTACCTGCGTTTCATAGTATTTCCTTAATTTCGTTGTCATACAGTGGATTACCTGGAATGTTAAATAATTAGAGAAGTTCAATCAGTTAAATTGTTTTAATTAGTTCAGTGCAAAATTTTGGCTGCGTGGGAGGGTATTTCTTTAATTTCGTCGCCGTCCAGTGGATGACCTGTAAAGATCAATAAAATTAGAAAAGTTTCATCGATATGATTAGTTTCGTGAGAAGTTTTACCTGCGTGGTTGGGTATTCCCTTTATTTTGTTGTCATACAGTGGACTGTCTGTAAAGATCATTAAAATTATAAAAGTTTCATCGATATAATTTATTTTGTGACAAATTTCACCTACGTGGCTGAGTATTTCCTTAATTTCTTTGGCGTCCAATTGATTGGTGTTTATTTGCAAATGAAAAGTTATTTGGTTAGTAATATTGACATTAGCCGGATGATACCTGCATTATCAAGTGGAGTTTATCTGCGAATGAAAGGAAATTTGGTTAGTGTTAGTTATATCAACCGGATGATTTAGTACAACTAGCGCATTAGTAAGTGAAATTTATCTGCAAATGAAAAGAAATTTCGAGTAGTGAATTCACCTCCTGGGGAATGCGTGATATCCAGCAGAGTTCTTGGTGTTGCTAAAGCTGTCTTTACCTGTAAGTAATTAAGTAAAATTTAAATTTCGATTAGTGAATTTATTCGGGAACGATATAAATTACTCACCTGCTGAGGAATATACGAAATCAAGCAGAGTTTTTGTTGTGTGCTTTTAAAGAAATTGTTTTTCCCTGAAATCAGTGAATCATATGTAATGCCAACCTAAACTACTTAAGTTATTTACATGCCGTCAGCAAAATAGCACACGTGCGTTTATTTGACTTGAAAGGCTCACACGCTCTAGCCACAGTGATGCTTCATTTATTTTTATTTTCATTGTTGCGTGAATGCCAGCATTTACCTCATTGAACTGCTGAACAGGATAAACATTTGTGGTAAAGTTTTATAAAGTAAAGCAAATAGTGTTGCATAATTGCAGTCTAAAAAAGTATATATATTAGTTAAAAAGCATTAAAACGGTGAAAAGGAATATGCCCAAAATTACCCAAAAGCAGAAGCAGCGCAACAGAGGGTGCACTCTATCATCATTGATCCAATTCAGCGCAGGATTCTTCCACTATCATCAGGTAGTCTCCAGGTGTTGTACCTAGTTAAGTTAGCTCATTTTATTCTACCTTTTCGTGGCCTTTGTCCACTTTTCTATCCTATTTTTATGCTGTTCACATGGCCAGTCTGACGATACTGGTACTAAGGCTTTTTACATTGTACGTCAATTTGCCAATACACATATATAGTTGTAACCATGTATTACAGATACACTACAGCTAGTAGGGTCTAGTGTATATCTAAGTTCGGTAAGGTTTGATCATTTTATGATTTGTTGTAAACAACGAAGTGAAATGCGGGTTGACAGCGAGGATCGTTAATATTAAAAGGGACTTTTATCTTATATATTCTCGTTTCTTTTGACCAATGGTGTCATGCAGTTGTTTGGTTTTATCTATTCACATTTGGTTTCTTTTAATATCACTAAGCATTTAGATGAGTGATTGGTAATCTCTTACAGAGGGCGGAGGATGATGGGACGCGTGTGGGACAACACCACATAACATACATAAAACAAGTATGGGGCTACGCAGAACAACGAAGCTTTGGATGCTTAGAGAGGGTGGGAGGGGTCGTCCGGCCAGAATATTTTCCCAAAGCCGGGGTGTTAACACCAGCTGAGGCTCCCTCTCTCATCAGTTCTCTCTCCGTCGTTGGCAGCTCTTCGGGTGGATTATAAATTTTTCGACGTTAGTGAGCCGTTTCTTTTCTTCTTTTTTGCACCTTTGAAATAAATAAATTTTCTTCCTTTCTAGGTGTCATCAGGAGGAGGTAACTACAGTAGATCTTTTTTTGTCTGTCTTTCCGTCTGCAGTCCATAATACATGCCTATAATTTTACAAAGTTAAAGGATCAAGGGATGTGGGTGGCAAGAACCACCCCAAGCCGGCTGATCGCTTGAGGCGTATTTACTGCACAGCCACTTATGCTAATCCCGCGATGATTTTGCAGCTGAAAGTGTCAGATGCACCGCCTGTCTATATTCAGGAAAGTGAATGTAGGCAGAGCTGTCGACTGACACGCTCACCCTCTACACATCCTCCTCATCAATGTGGATGCTGAATTGTAGTTCCGTTGTCCTGGGTGCAGGGATTGGCGGTCATTTCTTTTATACAGGAATACATATGATTAATACTCCTAACGCAGATGCTGCATAGCCTAATTTGAATTGATGGATGTCGATTTAAGTGGTCTTATTTGGTAGCAGCGTTATCCCTTTAAGGTCATGAATTTGTTGTTTTATTGTCCTAAGTTCTTCCTGATGATCTGGACATTTTAGAGATAATTGCTGGAGTGGTGCAACCTGCTCAGTTTTAATGAAGTCTATAAGATTTTCAGTTGGTACGAATGATGTTCTAGCGACCTTCGGATTAACGTTATGTGAGCGAAGAGTAAAAAATTGTTGCTTTATTTCACAGTTTTCCTTCATACTCAGAACTCCAGCACTATTGGGTGATTCTTATACAATAGTGGTGCCACAGACAACGTTTATGATGGTAGCCTTATTTGCTGAGTATTGGAATGAAATAACTGAATCCATTTAGTAAGTTTATCTGCCTCTGTTAATTTGCAGTTTGTCGAAAGTGGTAGTTGAGTCTGTTACGCTGCCCTAGCCGCGTAAAGGGTGGTGGCTCAGTGGAGGTGGGTTGCCTGGGTCTGTGAAATTGTTGGTGGAAAGTTCTATTGGGCGCCACGTGGTTTTTCCCTACTTTTCTGGAAATCACGACACGCACTCCAAACTCAATAAATTGCCACATAAACTAGATTTCATTACCACATATAATTGATCATAATTAATCCACTAATTAATCAACTTTAGCTTATCATTAAATTATAAAGTATGGCACATATATTAATCAATATTCTATAAGCAAAGAACAATGGTACTTATCTTGCTCGCAAAGAAACCAACTTAAAAATCCATCCGTTTTCGCCGTCCAAATTCCCATTCTTTCTTAGTTATTTTTTTTTATTTTTTTTTTATTTAATTACTTCTAATAGCCGCTAGTATATTCAATTTTTTTTTTCTAATCTGCTGTCCACTCGCTGTCACTATAATCTCGGAAGTGTCCCTCAACCTACTCCGGAGCAGCATCATGTCTCGCCTGCCGTGTTTATACAATTTTCCAATTTGATTTCCTGAGGCTTAAGCTAGGTTCTATTATTTTCGGAATTAATTATGACACGGTATTAATTGGCTTTCGTGGGCATGGCTTACCCCGGGTGGTGGAAACTTCATTTTTATATGCTGGGGACAGAATATTTTATATTATTTCATATGTATTTAATGCGTTATTTCAAATTCCTCGGCTGCTTCATTCTTATGGAAACTTGGACTGGCCTTAGACGTAGCACAAAGATTTTGTAATTTCATGTAGACATGCGAGCAAGATAACTTATTACAAATTTGAATTTGTTACTGAAGTATAGAATTTACATAACCTATGTTAAATTAAAGTCTTGTTAATTGGTACTTAATTATTTATCAATAATACTTGACATTTTGATTGCTTTTACTCTTTTTAAATCTTACAAATAGTGTTAATTCAAATCTTATCCACAGTCCGTTTATTGTAATTTCCATTTACGCCATTCTTATATGTATGCAGTTGGGTTTGCGTTTATGTATTCTTATTGTTATAGTGAACGTCTTACATGCGTTGCCTGACGTATATCCCAGGTACGGTACCATAAGTACAATTTAGTCCAATCGCTTCTGAAATAAAGAATACGACAGAAGTATCACTAGTTCAATTTATCGATTGGACATTTAGGACTGTAACAACTCCCCCCTTTCTTACAAAAGATTTCGAAAAGAACGAAATCTTGCACACTAGCACACCACTTAATGGACGTTCACATTAATTACCATCAATACCCCAAATTCACAGACGTTCATCATGCTGTTTTTTTTTTATAGTTTTACCAAATCTAAAGATACATGGGTCGAGAGACACACAAAAAAAAATATTAATTTAACGTGTTGGAGGTAATATCAAAGAAACTAACTGAAAAGATTACTAACTATACTCGTACGTATACCTATGTTCAACTAATCAATTTACTAATCGCTGGGTGGAGCCGAAGAGTAAGGCCGTAAGTCTTTTGCATGCCAGGTGCCTTGATTTTTCCCACTGCTATCCGCTAGTTCATAAGTCCATGGCGAAATTTTCCTAATTATTGCAAAGGGACCGATATATTTTGGGGCCAGCTTTGCTGTAAAATACTTTGCAGCATCCGATAAAACGAAGTTGCGCCTCCACACCAGGTCATTTTTTAAAAAGCTGACATCCCTTCTTCGAAGATTATACCGATTTTTGCTTAATTGTGATGCTTTACCTAGTCTATCCTGGACATCTTTGCGTACCGCCTCGAGTGACCTAGCGTGTAACTCTACATCTAATTCTTCGTCCTCTATAAATGTTTTTGAGTTTTTCCCGAAGACTAGCATTTCCCTCCCAAAGTTAATAAAATACGGACTCAATTTTGTTGTCTCGTGCTGGGATGTCCGAATTGCGCAAGCCACTTTTTGTAACTGTAGATCCCACTTACAGTGGTTCTCGGACACATAAGCACGCAGCATCGTTTTAACAACTTGGTTCACCCTTTCTAATGGATTTGCTTGGGGGTGATAAAGAGCTGTGAAACGAATCTCTATCCCATATCCTTGACATAATTTACCAAAATCCCTGCTCCGAAACTGTACACCGTTATCACAGATTATTCTACTAGGAGCCCCGAATAAAAGAATGACATGGTCTTCTAAATTTTTGCACACTAATTTGGCCGAAGCCGACCTAACTGGGAATAATAGGACGAATTTGCTGAACTGATACACTACTGTTAATATAAAGGAAAAACCGTTTGTAGACTTAGGTAGAGGCCCGATTAAATCAACACACAATGTCTCCCAAGGTCTAGAGGGTAGCTTACGTGTCGCCATTAGTCCACCAGGCTTTTGTAGATCCGGTTTAACCGCTTGACACGTAGTACAATTCCTCACATACTTCGCTATATCTTGTCTCATTTTAGGCCAATAGAACTGCCTTTGTAACCGGTCGTAACTTTTTTGAACCCCACAATGTCCAGAGGTGGGATTGTCATGGGCGGCTACCATTATAGTCCTACGTCTCTCTTTTGGGACCACTTCTCTCCACTTATCTGATTCTGCTACTAGATCAGGGTATTTATCTCGACAGTGTTTCCATAATTTTCCGACCTCGATGCGCCAGTCGGGGTACTGTGTAGGCTTTTCCTTTACTTGTTCCATCATCTTATTGAACCATTTGTCCGTGGAAGCGTACTTTGCTGTGTTCAAAGACTCCAGAGCAGGAACGGACCGAGACAATAAATCAGGAACAACATGCTCTTTTCCTTTTTTATGTATTACTTCAAAATCAAATTGTTGCATCTTTACTGCCCAACGAGCGAGTCGACCGGTGGGATCCTTTAAGTTATGCAACCATACCAAGGATGCGTGATCCGTAACTACGGTGAATTTAGTTCCTTCCAGGTACGGCCGCAATTTTTCGACTGCCCACAAAACAGCAAGACACTCACGCTCAGTAGTGGAGTAGTTTCTCTCACATCGACTAAGAGACCGACTTAAATATGCTACCACGTTCTCTTCTTCACCCTCCCGCTGGGTCAAAACAGCACCAATGCCGTAGCCTGAAGCATCCGTGTGGACAATAAAAGGTAGCTCGAAATTTGGGCACTTATAAGTTTTTCTTTTATTAATTGGAAAGCTTGGTCACACGCATCATTCCAATTAAATTTCTTGTTCTTTTTCAAAAGAGTAGTTATAGGCGCTGTGAGAGAAGAAAACGAGGGAACGAAACGTCTATACCAGGCAGTCATACCTATAAATCTCCTAACTTCCGTTACATTTTTCGGCCGAGGGATGTCTAAGATGCATTTAACCTTGTCGGGGTCCATTTGTAGTCCATTCTCACCAACAACGTAACCGAGATATTTCAACTCAGCTCTGCAGAACTCACACTTATCATAATTTATGATTAAGCCGGCTTTTTGCAGGCGATTAAATACTTCCTGTAGAATCTCTAAATGCATTTCGAATGTTTGTGTTATGATTACTACATCATCAAGGTAAACAAAAACGTGTTCTTCTAGCCTTCCAGACAGGACCCGATCTATGAGCCTCTGCCAGGTTGCCGGAGAATTTGTTAGGCCAAACGGCATTCTGCAGAACTGGAAGAGGCCTCTTCCAGGAACTGTGAACGCTGTGTACTGTTTGAATTCCTTCTCCATCGGTACCTGCCAAAAAGCTGATTTTATGTCCAACGATGAAATATATTTGGCATCTCTAAGTTTGTCGAGTGTGGAAGAGACGTAAGGGATAGGATAGGCGTCCCTTTTTGTTACCTTGTTCAGTTTTCGAAAATCTACGCAAAATCTGTAACTACCATCCTTCTTCCTTGCCATTACAATCGGCGAAGCCCAAGCACTATCTGACGGTTCGACGACCCCCTCTTATAGCATATTGTCAAGTTCCGTGTTTATCACCTTCTGGAGCGCTGGAGCGACAGGATAATATCTCTGTTTGATCGGCGCAGACTCTGTTCTTATTACGTGTTCAACTACCTTGGTGCAACCTAATCCCGTACCCATTTCTCGTTTCGTACGTTCTAAGAGATCATCCAACTGCTCCTTCTGGCTTGCGGAAAGCGTAGAATGGTTTTCTAGCGAGCACACGAAGTCCTCAGGTGTACTATTCTCTCTATACCAAAAATTCTTATTTAAATTTGCTGAAATGCCCATTTTCTTCCAGAAGTCCGTCCGTAATATAAGTTCGTGAGGTAAAGCAGGTATAACTAAAACTTCAAAGATTTTTACTACTCCTTCCAATTCCACAGGTAAAGTTAATGAACCAATAACACCAATCTTATCTCCATTAGCGAGGGTAACTAAGTTTATTTCAGGTTTCATTAATTTAATACCGATGGCTTGTAATTTTCTCCAACCAGTATCGCCTAAGATGGTTCTTGAAGCCCCTGAATCCAATAATCCGACTAAAGAAATTTTGAAAATTGATACTTTCAAGTGGGGTCTTACGTCCCCATTCACCTGCGTGAAAATGTAATCCAGCAGAGCTGACTCAGGAAGGCACCCGTTTCTTACATCACTTCGGACAAAATTACTAATATTTCTCTTTGCGGCGACGTGGTGGGGTGTGTTGGAGCTCAGAACGCCGCTCTCTACTGAGCTCGCCCTCCGTTTCCCGAATGAACTAGATACTTGTTATGCATATTTTCCCTATTCCGCTCACTAGCAGAACAATTTTGACACCTTGCTCGAGTTACGCCACTTTTGCCACAACCAAAGCAGCGACGAGGTTCTCTGCAAAAACGAGCTGTGTGACCTTCTCTTTGGCAATTATAACACTTGTATACTGGTTTATTTGGTTGGTTTACGACAGAAATATGAGGCTTCTCACACGAAACATATGCCAAGTCCGGCTCTAATAAATGTACGTTTTTGGTGGGGGTATGAAAGCTTCGACGGATACTCGAACTGCTTCCAGTTTTCTTCCAAGCTCTACGAGCTCGTCTATAGATTTTACTTCACTCAGACCTAACTGGCTTTGATAGAACGGGCTTATATTCCTTTTTAAGATGTTCATTTTCTGGGGATCATTCATCGGTATCGTTAATCTATTAAACAAGCTAACCATCAGAGCTACGTACGTATCCATAGATTCTTCCCTTCCTTGTGTCCGTCGCTTTATCTCTTCTGTAAGGCGGTCGTCGTAATCAATTGGGAGGAATTCCTTCCGGAGCTCTTTGATCAGATCGGACCACGATTTGCATTTACTCTTATAGGCTCTATACCACACCAGAGCACGACCGGTGAACAAATCAAGAGCTGAAGAGAACAATTGAGATTTGGTGATGCCACGAGCCCCGCTTAACTCCTCTACCCTTTCCAGAAATGAGTTCAGGGATTGGCCTTGTTCCCCGGAGAACTTGAGGTCCCACTTATAAATTGGAACACGATGAGTAGTCCGATGGCTGAAAGATATATTCCCATCAAGTGTGGTCTCCGCTTCGTCGCTGGATGAATCGTTAGAATTTGGGTTTTCCACTTTGGTCTCTAATTCCCCAAGAGCAGACACTAATTGCCCTCTTAATTCGTCTTTTACTTTAATCTGCTCCAGATTAGTTGTTACCATTCGCTTCAGCCTATCTAATGCCCAATTAATTTTTGTCGTTATTTTTGCATAGCTGCTACTATTAGTGTTTCCCTCAAATTTGTCAAGGGACGTGTTTATCTCTGACATAGTAACTGTGACAGATGCCTGGTCCTGCTCAAATGTGAAAGGATACTTCGCAGCTCTTAGCTTTTCCCCTGACCTTTCTAATTTAAGTGCACCTCTCAAACTCTTTCTCATGCCATCAACTGATCCGGTTTCTAAGCCCCTAACGACTAGTTGGTAACTTAGTTCTTCTTGATTTAAGCGATTGATATCCATGGCTACTCGGATGATGCACGGAAACTCACTGGACTTTAGATTCAACTTTTGGACGATAAATCGAATCTAGTACGGTGACACGCCTTTGAACCTTATATACCTCACTTGGGATTATACTCGAAAATGTGAAAATATGGTGTGGCAACCTAGTTAAGCGTGAAGAATGTCTTCCAGTCTATGCGTTTAATAACCCAAATCCACGCATCATTCCAATTAAATTTCTTGTTCTTTTTCAAAAGAGTAGTTATAGGCGCTGTGAGAGAAGAAAACGAGGGAACGAAACGTCTATACCAGGCAGTCATACCTATAAATCTCCTAACTTCCGTTACATTTTTCGGCCGAGGGATGTCTAAGATGCATTTAACCTTGTCGGGGTCCATTTGTAGCCCATTCTCACCAACAACGTAACCGAGATATTTCAACTCAGCTCTGCAGAACTCACACTTATCATAATTTATGATTAAGCCGGCTTTTTGCAGGCGATTAAATACTTCCTGTAGAATCTCTAAATGCATTTCGAATGTTTGTGTTATGATTACTACATCATCAAGGTAAACAAAAACGTGTTCTTCTAGCCTTCCAGACAGGACCCGATCTATGAGCCTCTGCCAGGTTGCCGGAGAATTTGTTAGGCCAAACGGCATTCTGCAGAACTGGAAGAGGCCTCTTCCAGGAACTGTGAACGCTGTGTACTGCTTGGATTCCTTCTCCATAGGTACCAAAAAGCTGATTTTATGTCCAACGATGAAATATATTTGGCATCTCTAAGTTTGTCGAGTGTGGAAGAGACGTAAGGGATAGGATAGGCGTCCCTTTTTGTTACCTTGTTCAGTTTTCGAAAATCTACGCAAAATCTGTAACTACCATCCTTCTTCCTTGCCATTACAATCGGCGAAGCCCAAGCACTATCTGACGGTTCGACGACCCCCTCTTCTAGCATATTGTCAAGTTCCGTGTTTATCACCTTCTGGAGCGCTGGAGCGACAGGATAATATCTCTGTTTGATCGGCGCAGACTCTGTTCTTATTACGTGTTCAACTACCTTGGTGCAACCTAATCCCGTACCCATTTCTCGTTTCGTACGTTCTAAGAGATCATCCAACTGCTCCTTCTGGCTTGCGGAAAGCGTAGAATGGTTTTCTAGCGAGCACACGAAGTCCTCAGGTGTACTATTCTCTCTATACCAAAAATTTTTATTTAAATTTGTTGAAATGCCCATTTTCTTCCAGAAGTCCGTCCCTAATATAAGTTCGTGAGGTAAAGCAGGTATAACTAAAACTTCAAAGATTTTTACTACTCCTTCCAATTCCACAGGTAAAGTTAATGAACCAATAACACCAATCTTATCTCCATTAGCGAGGGTAACTAAGTTTATTTCAGGTTTCATTAATTTAATACCGATGGCTTGTAATTTTCTCCAACCAGTATCGCCTAAGATGGTTCTTGAAGCCCCTGAATCCAATAATCCGACTAAAGAAATTTTGAAAATTGATACTTTCAAGTGGGGTCTTACGTCCCCATTCACCTGCGTGAAAATGTAATCCAGCAGAGCTGACTCAGGAAGGCACCCGTTTCTTACATCACTTCGGACAAAATTACTAATATTTCTCTTTTCGGCGACGTGGTGGGGTGTGTTGGAGCTCAGAACGCCGCTCTCTACTGAGCTCGCCCTCAGTTTCCCGAATGAACTAGATACTTGTTATGCATATTTTCCCTATTCCGCTCACTAGCAGAACAATTTTGACACCTTGCTCGAGTTACGCCACTTTTGCCACAACCAAAGCAGCGACGAGGTTCTCTGCAAAAACGAGCTGTGTGACCTTCTCTTTGGCAATTATAACACTTGTATACTGGTTTATTTGGTTGGTTTACGACAGAAATATGAGGCTTCTCACACGAAACATATGCCAAGTCCGGCTCTAATAAATGTACGTTTTTCTTAGACGGTGGGGGTATGAAAGCTTCGACGGATACTCGAACTGCTTCCAGTTTTCTTCCAAGCTCTACGAGCTCGTCTATAGATTTTACTTCACTCAGACCTAACTGGCTTTGATAGAACGGGCTTATATTCCTTTTTAAGATGTTCATTTTCTGGGGATCATTCATCGGTATCGTTAATCTATTAAACAAGCTAACCATCAGAGCTACGTACGTATCCATAGATTCTTCCCTTCCTTGTGTCCGTCGCTTTATCTCTTCTGTAAGGCGGTCGTCGTAATCAATTGGGAGGAATTCCTTCCGGAGCTCTTTGATCAGATCGGACCACGATTTGCATTTACTCTTATAGGCTCTATACCACACCAGAGCACGACCGGTGAACAAATCAAGAGCTGAAGAGAACAATTGAGATTTGGTGATGCCACGAGCCCCGCTTAACTCCTCTACCCTTTCCAGAAATGAGTTCAGGGATTGGCCTTGTTCCCCGGAGAACTTGAGGTCCCACTTATAAATTGGAACACGATGAGTAGTCCGATGGCTGAAAGATATATTCCCATCAAGTGTGGTCTCCGCTTCGTCGCTGGATGAATCGTTAGAATTTGGGTTTTCCACTTTGGTCTCTAATTCCCCAAGAGCAGACACTAATTGCCCTCTTAATTCGTCTTTTACTTTAATCTGCTCCAGATTAGTTGTTACCATTCGCTTCAGCCTATCTAATGCCCAATTAATTTTTGTCGTTATTTTTGCATAGCTGCTACTATTAGTGTTTCCCTCAAATTTGTCAAGGGACGTGTTTATCTCTGACATAGTAACTGTGACAGATGCCTGGTCCTGCTCAAATGTGAAAGGATACTTCGCAGCTCTTAGCTTTTCCCCTGACCTTTCTAATTTAAGTGCACCTCTCAAACTCTTTCTCATGCCATCAACTGATCCGGTTTCTAAGCCCCTAACGACTAGTTGGTAACTTAGTTCTTCTTGATTTAAGCGATTGATATCCATGGCTACTCGGATGATGCACGGAAACTCACTGGACTTTAGATTCAACTTTTGGACGATAAATCGAATCTAGTACGGTGACACGCCTTTGAACCTTATATACCTCACTTGGGATTATACTCGAAAATGTGAAAATATGGTGTGGCAACCTAGTTAAGCGTGAAGAATGTCTTCCAGTCTATGCGTTTAATAACCCAAATCCACGCATCATTCCAATTAAATTTCTTGTTCTTTTTCAAAAGAGTAGTTATAGGCGCTGTGAGAGAAGAAAACGAGGGAACGAAACGTCTATACCAGGCAGTCATACCTATAAATCTCCTAACTTCCGTTACATTTTTCGGCCGAGGGATGTCTAAGATGCATTTAACCTTGTCGGGGTCCATTTGTAGCCCATTCTCACCAACAACGTAACCGAGATATTTCAACTCAGCTCTGCAGAACTCACACTTATCATAATTTATGATTAAGCCGGCTTTTTGCAGGCGATTAAATACTTCCTGTAGAATCTCTAAATGCATTTCGAATGTTTGTGTTATGATTACTACATCATCAAGGTAAACAAAAACGTGTTCTTAGCCTTCCAGACAGGACCCGATCTATGAGCCTCAGCCAGGTTGCCGGAGAATTTGTTAGGCCAAACGGCATTCTGCAGAACTGGAAGAGGCCTCTTCCAGGAACTGTGAACGCTGTGTACTGTTTGGATTCCTTCTCCATAGGTACCTGCCAAAAAGCTGATTTTATGTCCAACGATGAAATATATTTGGCATCTCTAAGTTTGTCGAGTGTGGAAGAGACGTAAGGGATAGGATAGGCGTCCCTTTTTGTTACCTTGTTCAGTTTTCGAAAATCTACGCAAAATCTGTAACTACCATCCTTCTTCCTTGCCATTACAATCGGCGAAGCCCAAGCACTATCTGACGGTTCGACGACCCCCTCTTCTAGCATATTCTCAAGTTCCGTGTTTATCACCTTCTGGAGCGCTGGAGCGACAGGAGAATATCTCTGTTTGATCGGCGCAGACTCTGTTCTTATTACGTGTTCAACTACCTTGGTGCAACCTAATCTCGTACCCATTTCTCGTTTCGTACGTTCTAAGAGATCATCCAACTGCTCCTTCTGGCTTGCGGAAAGCGTAGAATGGTTTTCTAGCGAGCACACGAAGTCCTCAGGTGTACTATTCTCTCTATACCAAAAATTCTTATTTAAATTTGCTGAAATGCCCATTTTCTTCCAGAAGTCCATCCCTAATATAAGTTCGTGAGGTAAAGCAGGTATAACTAAAACTTCAAAGATTTTTACTACTCCTTCCAATTCCACAGGTAAAGTTAATGAACCAATAACACCAATCTTATCTCCATTAACGAGGGTAACTAAGTTTATTTCAGGTTTCATTAATTTAATACCGATGGCTTGTAATTTTCTCCAACCAGTATCGCCTAAGATGGTTCTTGAAGCCCCTGAATCCAATAATCCGACTAAAGAAATTTTGAAAATTGATACTTTCAAGTGGGGTCTTACGTCCCCATTCACCTGCGTGAAAATGTAATCCAGCAGAGCTGACTCAGGAAGGCACCCGTTTCTTACATCACTTCGGACAAAATTACTAATATTTCTCTTTGCGGCGACGTGGTGGGGTGTGTTGGAGCTCAGAACGCCGCTCTCTACTGAGCTCGCCCTCCGTTTCCCGAATGAACTAGATACTTGTTATGCATATTTTCCCTATTCCGCTCACTAGCAGAACAATTTTGACACCTTGCTCGAGTTACGCCACTTTTGCCACAACCAAAGCAGCGACGAGGTTCTCTGCAAAAACGAGCTGTGTGACCTTCTCTTTGGCAATTATAACACTTGTATACTGGTTTATTTGGTTGGTTTACGACAGAAATATGAGGCTTCTCACACGAAACATATGCCAAGTCCGGCTCTAATAAATGTACGTTTTTGGTGGGGGTATGAAAGCTTCGACGGATACTCGAACTGCTTCCAGTTTTCTTCCAAGCTCTACGAGCTCGTCTATAGATTTTACTTCACTCAGACCTAACTGGCTTTGATAGAACGGGCTTATATTCCTTTTTAAGATGTTCATTTTCTGGGGATCATTCATCGGTATCGTTAATCTATTAAACAAGCTAACCATCAGAGCTACGTACGTATCCATAGATTCTTCCCTTCCTTGTGTCCGTCGCTTTATCTCTTCTGTAAGGCGGTCGTCGTAATCAATTGGGAGGAATTCCTTCCGGAGCTCTTTGATCAGATCGGACCACGATTTGCATTTACTCTTATAGGCTCTATACCACACCAGAGCACGACCGGTGAACAAATCAAGAGCTGAAGAGAACAATTGAGATTTGGTGATGCCACGAGCCCCGCTTAACTCCTCTACCCTTTCCAGAAATGAGTTCAGGGATTGGCCTTGTTCCCCGGAGAACTTGAGGTCCCACTTATAAATTGGAACACGATGAGTAGTCCGATGGCTGAAAGATATATTCCCATCAAGTGTGGTCTCCGCTTCGTCGCTGGATGAATCGTTAGAATTTGGGTTTTCCACTTTGGTCTCTAATTCCCCAAGAGCAGACACTAATTGCCCTCTTAATTCGTCTTTTACTTTAATCTGCTCCAGATTAGTTGTTACCATTCGCTTCAGCCTATCTAATGCCCAATTAATTTTTGTCGTTATTTTTGCATAGCTGCTACTATTAGTGTTTCCCTCAAATTTGTCAAGGGACGTGTTTATCTCTGACATAGTAACTGTGACAGATGCCTGGTCCTGCTCAAATGTGAAAGGATACTTCGCAGCTCTTAGCTTTTCCCCTGACCTTTCTAATTTAAGTGCACCTCTCAAACTCTTTCTCATGCCATCAACTGATCCGGTTTCTAAGCCCCTAACGACTAGTTGGTAACTTAGTTCTTCTTGATTTAAGCGATTGATATCCATGGCTACTCGGATGATGCACGGAAACTCACTGGACTTTAGATTCAACTTTTGGACGATAAATCGAATCTAGTACGGTGACACGCCTTTGAACCTTATATACCTCACTTGGGATTATACTCGAAAAATGTGAAAATATGGTGTGGCAACCTAGTTAAGCGTGAAGAATGTCTTCCAGTGTATGCGTTTAATAACCCAAATCCTTTGAAATATATTCGAAGACTTCTATAGCGATCGTAAACGAAATGTCAACCCAATCTACGAAATATCTCTTACTTCGAAAGAATATTTTTTTTTTGCTGCTATCCTTGGAAATTTAAAAAAAGTTAATGTAATTTCCTATTGGTCTCTTCAATCGTAGTAATTACTTGCTATTGTAAAACCTTATTCTAATTATATTTGTGCTCCTATATCTGTTGTAGCTTGAGCACTTATTACTTGTTATCTCACAAAAAAAAATTATCTAGGTATACGATAATAGAGCGATTCTACTATTTTATATAACTTGAGCCTAGCTAACATCGGAAGGATTTACCTTGATTACCAATTGATGTAGAAGCGAAGTAACCACAATAGCATTACTAGTTAGTACCGGCTAATTGTAATTAAATAGTGACGTCGTCAAAGGGGTGACGTCGAGAAATACGGTCGAAATAGCTATTAACCAATTGATAACACAATATTTTCTTGTTCACCTAAGATCATGTACTTTTAAAACCTTGATTCTAATCTGTGATCAATCCAGGTTGTTTGGAGAAACAATAATAATGTTCCTTTAGATACCAATTGACCTGTAACAATTTAGAATTTCACGTGGTGACGTTGAACTCCCAAGAACTGATGTTTGCTCCTTTCCTGTAGAGCGGATGTCTCTGCTTGCATTCTGTATTCTGCTTCATGAATGACTATGCACGGTTCAAATTCTGATTTCTACGGAGATTTATCACCCGACTTTATGGTGATGGTTGAATTGCTACGAATGTGTTGTTGATAGCAACGGATACTGGAACGGTGCCATATAATTCAAATTGTTTAAAGACAAAAACAGGTAGCTTTATTTTAAGTATGATATATTTCCTGGTTACCGTACCTTCAACCTTAATTAAGCTGTAAAGTTGCAGCAGATTATTCTGTCCTGTAGGCAGTCGTAGTGCTGATGACAAGTTATCCTTGATTATACTCAACTCTCTCTTCAGTTGGTATTTTAATGACATTAAAGTAATATCTGTGGTTAAAGTGGAGACAGTTGTACCAACTTTTCTTCTTGTAGACTTTCAGTTAAATTATTAATGCAGTTACCATTTCGTTAACGTGGTTGGTCATGGTTTCCAGTTGGCCATGCAGAGCTTCTTGAGGATGTAACACGTTTGTTGTAGAGTCAATTGGAGACGTTTGATTTTTTATAATATCCAATAGATGAGCTTGATTGCCTTTTATGTTGTCGATGGTTTGCGACATCCTATTTGCGTATTCAGAATCGAGAACACCAAATGAGGCACTGGCAACGTTTCCTACTATACCTAGAAGGGCTCGCTTTTGTCGGATTCCTTCAGTTAGCAATAGCAGTTCATTGTTGTGGACCAATTCGTTCGTTAATCGTAGGAACTGCCTTGTGAGTATAGTGAAGTACTGCTCTCTGTGAGCAAATTGCATGTGTGGACTAGTTGAGTTACTCTCTTGTTTATTTTTGCGAGCTCACTCCAATAATTCTCCAGGTCATAGTATAAAATAAGGTGCCATTCATTTGAGGTCAAATGGGCAGATCCCATGTTCTAGAAATGTATCCCAGGGGCTGGATTCCGCAACTATGAGTTTTCGCGTGTATTCAAACTTTTGTGTACACCACTTTGTTCCGATTCCGCAAAAGTGGAAATGAGTTTTTCTATCAAAATTGTGTACACTTTAATTAATATTTTCTCATGGCCATTTTGGTCGTGAATTTTGAATAGGAACCTGTGAGTTTTTGTCAAACAGTATTTGCAAAATTATTTGTTATGTTATTTATTTTAACATTCTCTAAGACGTAGTCGCCTTAATACTATTGAATTCATGTAATTCATTTCTTATAACTAAACTTAACTTCTTCAAACAGACTATTTTCTCACTCAAACCACATTCAGCACAGAAAATTTTCATTCAGCTCTTAAGTGTACGCAGATCCTTACGGAATCGCTTGAAATCCAAAAGTGTACACTTGCGCTCACGAGACTTTTTCAAATCGTGTACACTTGCAAATTCTTCACAGTTGCGGAATCCAGCCCCAGGTAGCACATCAAATGGTGTTAATTGGATGAGAGGGTTTTTAAGTATGGGCACTATGAAACTTGTTAAAAATAGCAGACTTATGGATGAACTTCAGGAGTGCCTGGCTCTTTTTGGGCTCGGTTGAGGTTCAGAATGGTATGCTTGGGTGTTATCTAGATTTTGTTTATGAGGGAACAGCTTCTGGCCTACAATATTACGTGCAACTGACTCTTCATCAATGCCATTTATCGGCAACGGGGCTAGTTTGTTTATTGGTCTGGTCAAATTACCTGATGTGGTCTTAATGGGTGCAAAGTGCACCACACCATCATTACTGCTTGTGACATTTATGATCCTTCCCAAATGCCACTTTAATCGAGGAAGAATATCTTCTTTTACCAAGGCCATCATGCCTGGTGTGGAGTTTTGTCCTTACTGTTTCCATTTGTGTTTGTGTTGCAGTTCACAAAGGTATTCATTGCTCCATCTACGCCAAAATTCGGAGTTTTTGTGTGCTACCAGTTTACATCTTGTGATTAAACTTATTGGTTGCTGTGAGTCGCTCTCCAATCAAGAAATAGCATGAAGTCAGAGCTGTGAGATCGTTAGGATCGGACGATAATGAGGTGATTGGTCTTGGGTATAGGATAGCTTCAAATTCTGCTGAAAAATTTAATAGCTTCTCATATGTCAACGATGCAAAAGCCACCGATCGTTACATCAATGACTTCGCGGATTTTAATGCTGTTTCCCACAATTAATCGAAATGGGGATCTCGTAGAGGTATTAAATTGAAGTTGGTTCTCTTGGTCTGCCACAGTGAAGTCATTCTTTGTTGGGACCTTTTATTGCGTATAGATTCTTGCAACTCCTTCAGCTGATTTGCGCCCACAAAGTTTGTTGTGTTGTCACAATTTAAGGTCTGATTATAAATCGCTTAAATATCCCGAGGAAACTGTCGGCGTTGAGGTCATTATCGACTTCAAGATTTATTTCCGTGGTGGAAAAACAAAAGAAGACAGCTATATACCATTTTTGCGGCTGTTCTGCTCTTATTTTGAAGTACGTGTATATTGGCCCACAGAAGTTTAATCCAGATTTTATAAAAGGTCTGGCAGGCTGGACTCTGCTCCGAGGAAGATTCCCCATTAATTTTCTAGCCATCCCTCTAACCGACTTAGGTCTCTGAAGCTGTAGTAGGTCTTCATGCAATCCTTCTAGTTGAACTTGACGTGTAATTAGCGAAAGTGCTTCATCTAACTCTGGTGTTGTTAGAACATTTGTATCGATTCGTTCGGCTTGTCTTGTGAGTCGTATGAAACGGAGTACGTATGCAAGAATTCTGTGTAACTGTTTATAGTAGTTATCATGGTTGATGTTTGAAATACATGGTAGCCTTGTTAAAAATACTGTCAAGGATGCCCATGGTTTTTGTTTTTCTACATCAGTTTTTGTCTTGCCCCACTCTGCTGGCCAAATTGCCTCCGAACCGTGTAAAAACATAAGTCCATAGAACCAAAGGTTGCAAGTGGCTAGTTTGTCAGCTGTTACCCCTCTTAAAACGAAGTTCGCCGGATTTTCCTTTGATGAGATATGTCACCATTGTTCTGCTGTTGATAGCCGCTGGATGGACGCGACCCGGTGCCCGCAAAGATGTAATATTATGAACAGTCACAGTTCATCCAGCCCAAAACGATTTCGGAGTCTGTCCAGAAGTAGCTCTTTACATGAAGTAGATTTATGTCCATTGATATATTCGGTGTCCTGGTTGTGTAGTCAACTTTACTGCGCACATATCCAGACGAGGAAGCGTAGTGGTCCTGGTTGGAGCTGCCATTGATTTTGCGTATAATAAGCGAACGGTGAAAATATCATCTTGATTTATTGCTGAGGTGTCAGAGAAAGTGTGAAGTTCAAATGATCTCACATTTCCCTTGGAAGCTATATCTCTCGGTATTTTTAATTCATTGAGTTTCTCTAACCCTTCGCGAGCATTTCGTAATAAATTTTTGTGTTGATGAGTAGATCAATTGGACCACGATGATTGAAAGTTGGATCCGCTAGGTTGATGTTGTCCAGAATGGGCTAAGATGTGATGTCAATTGAGTGCTCTGTTTGATGTGAAATGATACTGCGTAGAATGAACGTTTCTAAGTGAGTGGAGAAGTTAGTTCCGATTAAGCCGATTAAGTGAATTTGCAAGATTACCCTGTGCTGAGCTAGTTGCCGATCATCACCTATGCCTTGAATGCATATTTGTTCGGAGGCTCGGCGGAGCCTGAGTCGTTTTGAAAGACTCTTAGTAATGAAGCTTATTTGCGAATCAGAGTCGAGAAAGCTCGACACGGAATTCTGTTGTTTTTTTGTTGTAACGCGCAGTCAATGTATCCCATGCTGTTGAATAATTAGCATCAGAAATGGGAAGATGTTGAATTAAGGATTTCGCCTCTCCTCTGAGATTGCTCATTAATTCGAACATTTTCTGTGCACTACTAATCTATTTCGAATAGATCAACTGAATGAATTTAATCATGAAAGCGAGTCCATTTACTGGAGTTGCCGTCAAAGGTAATTAAGGTTATTTGTGGCAGCTTCAAGCTCGAGTGTGCCTGCTGCCCGTTTGAGATGGTGAAGCATAATTACTCTAGGTTTTCCTGTAAACTCATGAGAGTGTCTTCAGCGCAGATGTCAAGCGTGTCGTGAATCCCTTGTGTATATTCAGGTATCGGCGCATCACACCTCACGCAGATCATCCTATCAGTTTCTGTAATGTCCACCCATAATTTCTGGCTTAATTGTAATCTGATGTCACAATATACTAGTGATAATGATTCTGGATCATTGTCATCTATTTCTTGCATATTTATTGTTAGGATGCCCACTGTGCGATGTCGCTTACCGACCTATTTCAACAATTCTTCTACATGTGAATTTTCTGATGAGTTGATATATATCGAGCTGGGGATTCTTTACAGCCTTGCCCCCTGTTCTGGCAGAGAGTTGGCTTGCAGTAGATGATTTTGTCTTACTTGCTGATCCTTTGTTGGTTGGACCATTTTATGGTAAGCTCAGTTCTGGTTTTATAGCAGCTAGATCCTGAGAGAGCCGTTCTTCGAAATGCAGGTAGATACCTTCAAGCTTCTGGTAGTATTTCTTTGAGAAGTACTCACTTTCTTTTGTGTCATCCTCATAAATAATCAGTATCTAATGATTTACATGACAATCCTTTCAATCTAGTTGAAGTTGTTGGAGTCCTTCTGTGAAATACTCCTTGTTTTTGTTTCCGATCAAATGGCTCCTTGTTAAAGTTTCGAAAAGCAATTTGAATTGCGTCTTCGATCTCTGCCTGCCTTGATAATAGATTCTCCGTGCTTGAGGAGCGATTAAATGCATATGGATCTTGAACTTGATCTTCTCTATCGATAAGAGGCCACTTCGAGGTTACCATTATGTTTATATCGTGATGATTTTACCGCACAACCAAATCTGCTTAAAGTTTTACTCTGTGCAGTGCGGAGTTTGTTGATTCGAGACTTAGGTGCAGTACCTGTGATGATAATGTACCTAGTTACAACACATATGCACAATGCTAGAGAACTACTTTTCGGATTGAAAATAATGACTGAGACTTTATTGCCAATCGTTTACACATTTATTCTAAATAGAATTGCAAATGGATAAAAATGGTTTTAAAATTCTCAAACATAATAAAAACTTATACCAAAATTTCTATGTCATCGCCCCGTATCTTCATGACCTTACGGCGGATGTAACGTGATATCTAGATAATTATGAAAGAAAATTTAACTTGAATTGTGCTTATGAAAGAAATTTTACATTTTGCCTTGGATTGCAATTTGATAGTTATGAAAAACAATTTTTTATTAATGTCACTGACTTCCAGGTATATTTACGGGCACTTGAGATATTCCGCTGAGATTTTCTTGAAATCCAATTTAGATGATTATACTCTTGGGTTTTAACAGCGATATTATTTGCATCTTTCCAGCTTCCATGATTATACTATTTCTACTTTACATATAAGTCAGTTGCATGTGTAAACTCTCTTGTCTTCCTGGCAGGATCGGTGCATATTTATATGCCAATGTCTTTGTTCGGCTGAAGAAACCAAAGTGAAAATCGTGAAATTTTGATTTAACACCCTGCAATTACCCTCTGGGAAGATCGGTGGGTGCCACGAAAGCAGCATTAACACGTTCACGTCGGCACCGATATTCCTGTGTTTCATTGTAAGACTGCACTCGAATTCATGTTTCGCTTCATCTGGCGGCCCGGGATTATCGCTTCCCGCCATCTCCGATTTCTATGAAACTTTTACACCTGCTACACCCTCCCTCCATCACCCTCGGTGGTTGGAAATTTCGCGATTTTATCAAGAAAGGTCATTTTCAAAAAATCATATCTCTAGAACGGAGCAACCGATTTTTCTTATTCAAGTGCCAAATGTTGCTTAATGCTTTATATTTTTTATACAAAAATATAGCAGCACCGAACGAACAATTTTTTGTTAATAATAGTACTTACTTAAAAAAATTTGTATTATTCACTAGTGTGGATTTCTAGCACTTTTTTATTCTATTTTTATATTTTGAAGCTAGAAATTTTATTTACCTATGTACAAAAAAATTCGATGGTGTTGAAATAAGTTGGAATTTGTCCGAGATAAAGGGTGGTGCTGTTTTAGTAGCACATCCTATGTATAATACTAATAATAATAATGATACACTGTAATTAAGTTTTTCATCTTATAATATTTTCTATTGTATCAGTCAATGCGCATCAAGCATTACCCATAAATAATTAATATCGATTGTGATATAAGAAAGGCAATATATTGTAATTAAGTTTTGCATCTTATAATGTTTTCTCTTGTATCAGTTTAAGTGCAGCTAGCATCCAAAATTCTGCCGGATGGTCGACGAATTTTAATGACAGGATACTGTCTAACTCTGTCCTCGCTACTCTAATAAATGGTAATCTGTAAGGACAATGACAATGTTCCATATCTGTAAGAACTAATGTTTTTTCATAATACCTAAGTTTAATATGTTATAGTCGGCTATTTTATTTTTAATTTTCATGTTTGTTTTACCATTGTAATATTTATGCCTGAGCTGCTTTATATCGGAATGCCCAGCGTTGTACGTTGCTTTAAGCATGGGCTCATAAATGAATACCCTTTGAATTTGAATTTGAATTTGAATATATATGCAGCAACTTAACTACGTAGAACATAATTTAACGAACCATTCAATTTAATTTTGTTAATTATTCCTGAATGACTTGTGATTTTTCTTAAATGATAGACAACAGATTATAGATAAATATAAGAGAGAATAAGTTGTTTAAGTATTTCTAAATTTAGCAGAAAGATGGAGTTAAAGGTAATGTAATGAACGATAAAACGTAGTATGTTACGAAAATCATTTTAGATTCTGTAATTAATATCCGATTCCAGACTTATTTCTGGGACAAATAGAAGTTGTAATTGACAACTTCTATTTAGGCCTCTTAGGTAATTTTCGAACTGTAAAATTGATTTCAATAATAATATTTTTTAAAAAATCCGAAAATTTCCATTTTTATCTCCACCTCTCCACCTCTCCACCCTGCTGGACCCTCCCTTAGTATTGCGGCATATCATAGCCACGTTTTGATGAAAGGATTATTGAAATCCATTCAACATTTACATCGAAACATCAATTTTAGTGTATCAAGATAATTTGATGTTACTCCAAAAAAGCTGAATTTGGTCGTCTTTCAGCACAGAAGAAACTTTGCAAATTTTTTAAATATGAACATTAAAGCTTGTTTGAAGAATGAAATCACATCTACATTTTGCACCTACACACATATATAAGCCTCGTTTAACGGTAAAACCGTCTGTGTGAAGTTTACAGGCTCAAAAAATGATTGGCGCCACTCGATCACACTCTCTTTCATCTTTAATTTCATATCCTACTCGCCCCATATTAGACAACCAGCATGGGGTTAGTTCAAAAAATAAAATAAATACCTTTTAGAAAGAAATTTAACTGAAAAGCAAAATACGTTTTTTCTTTCTCAGTGATATACCCAACAAAAGTTTCATCGCAACATAAGAAATGCTAGATCTGAAATTAAGTCTTAAAATTGAATGTATTAACAACCTATTATAATTATATTGTTTCGTATGACTTTAAATATTTGAACTCTTTGCAATGAAACTTTTCTTGGGTTCACTGAGTGAATTTTATTTTTCAAAGTTATTAATTTTAAAAAATTTTCTTAATATATTTTATTTGTACTCCTAATTAGAATAATTAAAATAATATAATTAAAATTTTACAAGAAGAAAATTGCCGATAAAATTGTGATAGACACGATCTCAACGCGCACACATGTATTTTCTGCAGTAGTTTGGTATCATATTTTGAGAAGTTTTATTATATTTTTAAACCTAAGCATATGTCTGCGGTACTAACTGATATCCTGCATTGGAATTGGAGCAATTGTGACACCTTCTGAGAAAAGGACACATTATTTATAATTCCAAACTGGCACATTTACCCTTATATTATCAATGACTAGGTATAATATATATATAGAGAGAGTGTCCCAAAAAATAGTGATAATTGGAAGCCTGGAGGTAGAGCGTTCCTCGGAGAACCCAAATCACCCCGATGTACATATGTTCTATGGTTTTTTTTAGTTTTCGAGTTATTACAAAGTTTGGAGATTTTTCGCTAATTACGTGTTGTAAGGTAATTTTGGTAATAACGGTCGAAGAAAGTGAGATAGGCACTTTCTTTTTCGAAATAGCTTAACAGTGTATCTGTTGTATTTAAAAATATTTTTTGCAATAAACTTCACCATTGTCTCAAAAAGTAATAGTAGTTAAGCTATGCCGGTACGAGATCACTTTTTGTATGGAAAAACGGTTCCACTTTTTCTAACTTTTGTGTTGAAATATGAGAGTCCTGAACCACTGGGGGTTCTGGGCTATTGGGTTTTGGGCTACTGGGGGTTCTGGGCTACCGGGGGTTCTGGGCTACCGGGTGGTGGGGTTCTGAGGCCACTTACAGCCCTTATACTTGCTACATATTGCAGCAATTTTTACATGTTTTGTACCCGAATTAAGCCAACACACATACACACACACACACACAATTTCATTTGGCATAGCTCACACATTCGCATAAACAAATTTAATTTGAAATGTTTTTTATCGTGTAATTTGATATCTCACTTCCTGTAACACGCAACGGTACCATTCATGTTTACAAGACGCTTCTATAAAAGCGCACACAAACTCTTTGGAAGCCTAAGTGGTAGTCAAAAATAATAAAATGTCGACTGCGCTAGTAAATAAAAGTTTTTAATAATTGAAAACCTGCGAAAAGATGTGATGGAGTGCTTAACAAATTCAGTGAATAAAAACAATATTATTAAAAAATGCAATAGAAACATTCGTAAGTTTCAAGCAGCATTTCGGAAGTGCAATAAAAATGCTAGGAATCGACATTTGGAGAGCTGTGTTGCTCAAATTAAATCATTGAGAGTGTTAATCAAAGCTCCCCATCGAGGTGGAGGAATTATTCCGGTAAGAAAAAGTGATTGGGTAAAGTGGGAGGAATTAAAAACAGCGTTCGTAGGTAAAATTAGGGCCGGTATTATTGTAAACAAAAAACATATAGAGCCTAAACTATTTATGAAAGATGCATATAAATTACTTACGTGTCGTATTAAGAATACCTTAAAACATCAATTTAATATAAAAGTTAGTACAACATTGTGCGGTGAGTTTATTAAGGAAACTGGTAACAAGGAAGTTATAAAAGACATCAAATATTTCCAAGCGAGAACTACTCCCATCAGTGCGGATAATAATTTAGAGGAATGGTATAACTTAAACATTTTGGATCCAATACATACACAGCTAGAGGAGTACCAGGAAAAAGATAGTGGCTGTGCACTGCAATCCATAATACATTTGGTAGTACATATTAATAAAATTGAACAGCTCCGAGAATCTGCGTTAATGTAAAGAATAATGATGAAGCATGCTTCGCGTGGGCAGTAACATCAGCTCTATATCCTGTAAATATTAACACCAATAGGACCTCATCATATCCACATTACTCTACTGTACTAAATTTAACTGGAATAACATTTCCCATGACGCTTAACCATATTAAAAAATTTGAAGGACAGAACGATTTATCAGTTAACGTATTCATCTTAGAGAAAGAACGTTTCTTCACCACTGTTCCAGTTAGACTTACAAAGCACAAGATAGAGCAACATGTAAATCTCTTAATGATTCAAGATGACTATGACCAGGCTAATGATCATATGGATTATGATGATTATGATGACGGCGGATATCATTTCTGCTGGATTAAAGATCTTTCCCGACTCATATCAACCCAAACCTCAAAACATGTCTATAGAGTATATATATGCGACAGATGTTTGCTCTACTTTTACTCTGAAGAAAAATGATTGCAGAATTATGTTTCCATCAGAGGAAAAGAAATGGTTGGAATATAAGAATTATAACCATAAGAATCCAATCCCGTTTTGTGTATATGCTTATCTTGAGTCAATATTGAAGCCGATTCAGGGAAACGATCAAAATACACAGCGAATCCAGGAACATGAAGTTCATAGCATAGGATTCTATTTCCACTGCAAACATGATGCTAAGCTCTCATATTACAGAGAATATCGAGGCCAGAATTGCCAAAAATGGTTTGCATAAGAATTGCAAATAATTGCGTCCATAGCTGTACAGCAAAAGCTGAACATCAGACCAATGCAGCCCCTGACTAAAGAGGAACGGCATTCACATATGGAAAATACTTGCTGCCATATATGTGAAAAAACGTTTGCAGCCGATGAGGAACGAGTTCGGAATCATTGCCAATTAACAGGAAAATATCGAGGACCAGCGCATAATGCATACAACCTCAACTATCAAGATTGCACCACAGTTCCAGTCATTTTTCACAATTTATCTGGATATGATGCCCACTTCATTATTAAGGATATAGCTACATCTTTCCCATGAAAAGTTGATCTCTTACCAATAAACAAGGAAAGATATATCTCGTTCACCATGCACATGGAAGGCACCCGCATAAAATTCAGATTCATCGATTCCTTCCGTTTTATGGCTGAATCTTTAGATAAGCTATCATCATTGCTGCCAATGGATAAATTAAACACTACAAGATCAGTATGGCAGGGATTGGATGATGACACTATCAAACTTATTTGCGCAAAGGTGTCTGCCCATATGATTTTGCTGATGACTGGGATAAATTAGATTTCCGGAACTTGCCAACACAGGAAGCGTTCTACAATAAACTGACTGACAGTGCTATATCTCCTGAGGACTACAATCATGCTGAAGAGGATTGGTAAAAATTTGAAATACAAACACTTGGTGAATATTCAGATCTATACCTTAAGACTGATGTGCTACTATTGGCCGATGTCTTTGAGAACTTTCGAGAAGTGTGCATGAAGACATACAATTTAGATCCAGCACACTATTACATCATGCCAGGTCTAACATGGGATGCTATGCTAAAATACACTAATGTCAAATTAGAGCTGATAACCGACGTAGATATACTGCTATTCATAGAGAGAGGCATTCGAGGTGGTATAAGTCAATGTTCGAACAGATATAGTAAAGCCTGAGGAGAAAGAGAAATACTTGTTGTATTATGATGTGAATAACCTTCATGGATGGGCCATGTCACAGCATTTAACAACCGGAGGATTCAAATGGGTTGATGCTCCCAATATCGACGTTTTCGAAATTCCTGCTGATTCACCAATTGGATATGTATTCGAAGTCGACTTGGACTATCCTCAACATCTACATGATAAGCATAAGGATTTACCGTTTTGCTCTGAGCATGCAGCACCACCTGGAGCAAAATTAGAAAAGCTTCTGACAACATTAAATCCAAAAATTAAATATGTTATACACTACCGAAACTTGAAGCAATGCTTATCACATGGACTCATCCTGAAAAAAGTGCACCGGGTTCTTCAATTCGACCAATCAGCTTGGCTTAAACCATATATTGACTTAAATACGATCAAACGGATGCAGGCTATAAGCGATCATGAGAAGGACAGCTATAAAAAGATGAATAATGCTTGTGAATAAAGCTTTTGGTAAGACCATGGAAAATGTGCGCAAGTATAGCGATATCAAGCTGTGCGTAAAGTGGGAAGGTCGCTATGGTGCAAAAGCTCGGATTGCGGCACCCAATTTCCACAGTGGAACGATATTTAATGTGAATTTAGTTGCTGTGGAATTAAGGCGACTCAAAATCTTATTCAATAAGCCTCTCAATATTGGAATGGCTGTTATGGAAATTTCAAAGATATGTCTCTACGACTTCCACTACAGTTTTATGCAGCGTCAATTTGGAGATAAATGTAAAGTCATGTATACAGATACATATTCTCTAATATATGAACTTGAAGAGAAAAATGCATATGAGTTTATGGCCAAAAATATAAACTAATTTGATACAAGTGATTACCCAGAAAATAATCAATTCAACTTACCGCTCCTGAATAAAAATATTCCTGGGCTAATGAAGGATGAACTGAATGGGAAAATTATGAGTGAATTTTGTTTCTCATTGGAGGTGTTGATATAACGTGGTCTCAATTTTGTAGTTCGATGTATTCTTGAGTTGTATTCAGTGACCAGTTTCTTTACCATACCAATCCACTGATAAGTTCCATTAAAACTGAATTCCTTCCACATCATATCCTTCAGAGTTCGGTTAAATCGTTCCATTATTGATGCTTTGAGGAAACTATACGTAGAGTAATGATTAATTGCATCTTCATCATTAGATTTTTAAAGAGGCTGTTGTAGAATTCCTTTCCATCATCAGTCTGCAGGTTTTTAGGTATTCGTCCCTCGCGTAATATAGATTGTATGGCATCTCTTACTTCTGCACCAGTTTTTCTTTTAATTGGAATTGCCCATGCATATTTGGAGAAGGTATCAATTACTGTCAGCAGATAGCGGTAACCCTTGTTCACATACTTGTAGGGATACATTTCAAAGCAAGTCTGCCTACCACAAGTCATCTAGTCCTTTGATGATCACACGACGCCGTTTGAAATTTGTTCTCGCTGGTTTATGAAGCTTATTTACAACTTGTCTCTTACTCATCGTAATTATAAATGAAACAGATTTCTCAAGAGTTTTTACTCATATACACCATTTTTTGGTGTCAAGTCTTTCTTATTTATTACTGAAGTAAACAGATAGTTTTCAATCTTCGTGATTTCATCATTGATATATAGCGTTAAATTTGCTATGTATGGGAGGATGCTCGGGCTCTCGGTCGCTGTTGTAGACAAAAAACCAAACGATTAGTGTCTAAGTTTTTTATTTAAAATCTAACACAACGTTTCACGGGTGAACACTCCGCGTCTTCAGGTGGTCTTATCTATACGGTAACTATCATGAGCCGTTGCCAAAATTTACAATGTTTAAATTACTTACGACAAAAACATTTATGTACATTGATTAATTCACTCCAATAAAATATACACGCACTGGGCGAAACAATAATAAATTAACATTTAAATGAAAAAACACTGCAATAAAAACCTATAAATTATTAACAAATACAAGAAAAAGAACAAAAAAGAAACTACTTTAAAAAAAAACACATTTGAGGCCACAATATTTAAATCTCACGTCTAAGAAATATAGTAGCATCCACATTACGCGATTTGTCGTTACTTTATAATCAGGTGAGAGAATGTTTTTTGGATTGTATATCTGTATACACAACGTAAGTGTATACATGGTGGGAGGAAGCCCTCATTATGGGTTAGCTAAGAAGTGAGCAGTACACCGAATTTATGTTGTCGGTGTCTGTTTTCCGATTCATTGTGTTGGGGGTGGTGTAAATATGCAAAACCTCATGACAATTCCTCTTGCTAATATTTTTTTCTTTACATAAAATCGTAGTATTATTAAAATCCGGACAGTGGTTTGCCTGCACACAAGGGTTAGCCAAAGCAGTCTTGTAGATCTGTTTGCTTTTTATATCCGACTTGTGACCCGCAAGCCGATTTTAAGTAATTGACCGGTGGTACCTACATAATTTACATTGCAATCTGAATTGCCTAAAACTGAACCCATGCAAGGAATATTATAAACCAGGTCCTTGGAATGTTCCTTATCTGTCCTATCTTTAACACGGCTGAAACACCGCCTAATGGTTTTGTCAGCTTTAAAGGCCGGACAGATTCGATCATTTTTTGCAGTAACCACCTTTTTGAGTTTTTCAGACAGACCTGGAATGTATCTGAGACTTCGATATATTTTGTTTTTACTGTTTTGTGTGGTATCCGTTGCTGTTTCGGTGCCATTATTATTTAGGTGCTTAGGTTTATAGCTGGTTATTAAATATTTAATATTACGTGCTGGGAATGCATTGTCCAGCAGGATTTTGTATATTCTCTTCTTATTTCTTTTATGGAAACAACTGTCACTTAATCCTAGTATTCTATCGACGAGGTTCTTAGCTGTACTAGCGATCATGAGAAGGACAGCTATAAAAATATGAATAATGCAGCTTTTGGTAAGACCATGGAAAATGTGCGCAAGTATAGCGATATCAAGCTGTGCGTACAGTGGGTAGGTCGCTATGGTGCAAAAGCTCGGATTGCGGCACCCAATTTCCACAGTGGAACGATATTTAATGAGAATTTAGTTGCTGTGGAATTAAGGCGACTCAAAATCTTATTCAATAAGCCTCTCAATATTGGAATGGCTGTTATGGAAATTTCAAAGATATGTCTCTACGATTTCCACTACAGTTTTATGCAGCGTCAATTTGGAGATAAATGTAAAGTCATGTATACAGATACAGATTCTCTAATATATGAAATTGAAGAGAAAAATGCATATGAGTTTATGGCCAAAAATATAAACAAATTTGATACAAGTGATTACCCAGAAAATAATCAATTCAACTTACCGCTCCTGAATAAAAAGATTCCTGGGCTAATGAAGGATGAACTGAATGGGAAAATTATGAGTGAATTTGTAGGCTTGCGCTCGAAAATGTACAGTCTGCGCATAAACGATGGTAAAACTGTAAAAAAAGTGAAAGGAGTAAAGGCTAATGTAGTCCGGAGGCATATCAATTTCGAAGACTACGTCGAATGTTTGAATAACGAGAGAATATTAACTGCTAGTCAGAGCTCCATACGATACAATAACCATAGCGTGTACACTGTCAGTCAAAAGTAGATCGCATTGAGTCCATATGATAATAAGCGACATATTATGAGCGGAACGACGGATAATCTACCATGGGGGCATTACTCCATTTCATCAGATCAACAAGTAGCAACGGCAGAAAGTATCTAAGTCTAGTGTAAATAATAAATGTATTATAGTTTTAGTTTTATTTATTAAAGTAATTTGCATTATAATTGCATGTATAAAGTATCATAATTATTATAAATTGTATTTTTTCAAGAAATTATAAAACATCTTTTTAATTAATCCAAGAATTGTGTTTTGATGAAAATCCGAGCCATTTAACGTAAGCTTTATCTCCACTCTTCTTTAGGATTTTCTCTACGAGATATAGGTTTGGGTTTTTAACTTTCAGCAGCTCCAATTCGTAAAAGCCTCCTGTGATTGGATTTACTTGATAATCTTCCAGCCGATATGTGATGGGGTTTGTGTTTTGAACATTACTAATTTTAAAAATCTCAGCTGTCCAGTTTGGTGTATAGCCTTTCTCAAATATATGCTTGTATTTGCTGATGCGTACAAGATCTCCAACTTTATACTTTGCAGGAACAACAATTTTTATATGATTGTATACAGTTGAAAGCAGTTGTTTCTCATTGTAGGTGTTGATATCACGTGGTCTCATTTTTGTAGTTCGATGTATCCTTGAGTTGTATTCAGTGACCAGTTTCTTTACCATACCAATCCACTGATAAGTTCCATTAAAACTGAGTTCCTTCTACATCATATCCTTCAGAGTTCGGTTAAATCGTTCCACTATTGATGCTTTGAGGAAACCATACGTAGAGTAATGATTAATTGCATGCTTCGTCATTAGATTTTTAAAGAGGCTGTTGTAGAATTCCTTTCCATCATCAGTCTGCAGGTTTTTAGGTATTCGTCCCTCGCGTAATATAGATTGCATGGCATCTCTTACTTCTGCGCCAGTTTTTCTTTTAATTGGAATTGCCCATGCATATTTGGAGAAGGTATCAATTACTGTCAGCAGATAGCGGTAACCCTTGTTCACATACTTGTAGGGATACATTTCAAAGCAAGTCTGCCTACCACAAGTCATCTAGTCCTTTGATGATCACACGACGCCGTTTGAAATTTTTTCTCGCTGGTTTATGCAGCTTATTTTCCACTTGTCTCTTACTCATCGTAATTATAAATGAAACAGATTTCTCAAGAGTTTTTACTCATATACACCATTTTTTGGTGTCAAGTCCTTCTTATTTATTACTGAAGTAAACAGATAGTTTTCAATCTTCGTGATTTCATCATTGATATATAGCGTTAAATTTGCTACCTCTATATTAATAGTTTTTTTTATTTCTTCAACACTTATTTTAATTTTCTTGTCAACATAGTCTTTGGTTGTAACATCATCATTTTCAAGGGGCTCACCAAGTCGTTTTATACACTTTGAGTTTAGATCGTAGTCTCCGTTTATCGTTAAATTAAATCCAATACCCCGCTCTCCTTTTTCACCAGCTGGACCATGCGCTCCTTGTTTACCAGCTGGTCCTTGAATTCCTTGTTTACCGGCTGGTCCCTGAGCTCCTGTTGGTCCACGTTCACCTGCTTTCCCAAGATATCCCCGCTTAGAGAAACGTCCAAACTTGTCAACGCTCATCTGTAGATTGTGTAGCAGTATGGAAATGGAGTAGTATTTAAACTATAATATTTGCTTCTAGCAACTCCTCCAGTATAGATACAATTTCATTCTTGTGACTGGTGTTTCCAGCCTGCTTTGATGCAATTAGAAGGCGCAGTCTATCCACTAATTCATTTGCATCATCCCAGTAAATGTGATCAATGTTTTCTTTGTGCAGATGCATTAGTCCCATGCTTTTTTGCTGTATAAGTTTACTGATTATAGCTTTATACTTAGCCGCTCTAGTACTTTTATTTGTCCATTTTAAGCCTAAGTCACGTTTCTTTACCATACCAATCCACTGATAAGTTCCATTAAAACTGAGCTCCTTCTACATCATATCCTTCAGAGTTCGGTTAAATCGTTCCACTATTGATGCTTTGAGGAAACTATACGTAGAGTAATGATTAATTGCATGCTTCATCATTAGATTTTTAAAGAGGCTGTTGTAGAATTCCTTTCCATCATCAGTCTGCAGGTTTTTAGGTATTCGTCCCTCGCGTAATATAGATTGCATGGCATCTCTTACTTCTGCGCCAGTTTTTCTTTTAATTGGAATTGCCCATGCATATTTGGAGAAGGTATCAATTACTGTCAGCAGATAGCGGTAACCCTTGTTCACATACTTGTAGGGATACATTTCAAAGCAAGTCTGCCTACCACAAGTCATCTAGTCCTTTGATGATCACACGACGCCGTTTGAAATTTTTTCTCGCTGGTTTATGCAGCTTATTTACCACTTGTCTCTTACTCATCGTAATTATAAATGAAACAGATTTCTCAAGAGTTTTTACTCATATACACCATTTTTTGGTGTCAAGTCCTTCTTATTTATTACTGAAGTAAACAGATAGTTTTCAATCTTCGTGATTTCATCATTGATATATAGCGTTAAATTTGCTACCTCTATATTAATAGTTTTTTTTATTTCTTCAACACTTATTTTAATTTTCTTGTCAACATAGTCTTTGGTTGTAACATCATCATTTTCAAGGGGTTCACCAAGTCGTTTTATACACTTTGAGTTTAGATCGTAGTCTCCGTTTATCGTTAAATTAAATCCAATACCCCGCTCTCCTTTTTCACCAGCTGGACCATGCGCTCCTTGTTTACCAGCTGGTCCTTGAATTCCTTGTTTACCGGCTGGTCCCTGAGCTCCTGTTGGTCCACGTTCACCTGCTTTCCCAAGATATCCCCGCTTAGAGAAACGTCCAAACTTGTCAACGCTCATCTGTAGATTGTGTAGCAGTATGGAAATAGAGTAGTATTTAAACTATAATATTTGCTTCTAGCAACTCCTCCAGTATAGATACAATTTCATTGTTGTGACTGGTGTTTCCAGCCTGCTTTGATGCAATTAGAAGGCGCAGTCTATCCACTAATTCATTTGGATCATCCCAGTAAATGTGATCAATGTTTTCTTTGTGCAGATGCATTAGTCCCATGCCTTTATGCTGTATAAGTTTACTGATTATAGCTTTATACTTAGCCGCTCTAGTACTTTTATTTGTCCATTTTAAGCCTAAGTCACGTTTATATGCATTGGTATCTTTCAAAATAGATCCATAGTTAGTTAAATCCTCTTTAGTATATAGACATTTTACAGGATCTTTCATAAATAGCAGCTCAGATAACCCCAAAGTTGTTTTATATCTCTTCCGCTTGATAACAACATTTCCTACATCATCAACATCAAACGTTGAATTACCGATTCTCCACGCGTTATCATCATAGTAAACTCCATTGGTTGGATAAATTTTAGGGCTATTATCAGTGAATAGCTTTGAATAGTTTGAAACTATGTATCCAGACGTATCGGGGGAGGTGACAGGAGACCTTCCTATCAATGTTCTTGAATGTTTAGGTGGAATTCTTCTTCATATGTTAAGGAATAATCTCCATAATTTATTGGTGTGCTACTAGCCTCCATTTTCACATATTTTCGTTTTGGAGGGGTAAAAGGTTCCATAATCTCATTGGCTTCCCCTTCTTCTTATTCTTCTTTTACATCTTTTGCCTCAAACTTGCCTATATCCGGCGGCTCGAATTTGACTGTTCTAACAAACTCTTTTAAGGGTTTAGTGATTGGCTTAAAGGTTTCTTCAAGTTGAGCTTCTGCTTCAATTTATCCCATCCTTAGGGCTTTTAATTTCCTTCGCACTGCATTCCTAGTCTTGATAATTTCTTTTAATAGGTTTTCATTCATCTTCGTTATTAACCAAATAACAGCTTTCCAAACAGCTCTAATAACAGCTTAACAGATTTCCAAACAGCTCTGATAATAGCTTAACAGCTTTTGGAACAGCTCTGATAACAGCTTAACAGCTTTCCAAATAGCTCTGATAACAGCTTAACAGCTTTTAAAACAGCTCTTATAACAGCTTAACAGTTTTGAAACAGCTCTGATAATAGCTTAACAGCTATTAAAACAGCTCTGATAACAGCTTAACAGCTTTCCAAACAGCTCTGGTAATAGCTTAACAGCTTTTCAAACAGCTGTGATAACAGCTTAAGAGCTTTTCAAACAGGTCTGATAATAGGTGAACAGCTTTAATGTACTCAGCAGGTCCACAGGATTCGGTGTGCTTTCGGCTGAGTTACAGCTTCGACTTAAGAAGACTTCGAATGTTTCATTCTTTTATAGTACAATGAAGGTATCAAATCCTCTACGGTAGCGCCCCTTGTTTAATGAGCTATTCTTATCAATCATCAAGAAACCATATTCATCCTTCCAACAGTCAGCACAGGCTCTTCGAAATTTATCAAACTTCATGTCTGTATTCACATGATCATTATAGATATGTTTAAAATTCAAGTCATCTTGCTTGAATATGATGATAAAATTAGCGTTGTCTCGTATTAAGTGCTTTGGTGTAGGCGTATATGTTTGACAGGGATAGAAGCTGTCTATATCTTCGTGGCGACCCATGCAAAAGTAGGATCGCACATTATCTTGGTTTTCACATGCTACATCATCAAAAATAAACACTGAATGTGATTTGGCTTCCTCTGGAGGTAGAACGTCCCAGTTGTTTGAGAATGTATAATACCCCAATCCTGATATGATATCATCACTTGCTTCAAGTACTCATACTTTGGCTAATGTAATGATTTGGAATATATGTAAATATTTTCATATCTCAGACAATTGGGATGCTCCAGCAAACTTATCATAACATTAGTTTTTCCACAATTGGATGGTCCGACGATGATGCTCCTTATACTATTAGGCAATAGTGGGCCATGCTTCTTTTTCATCTTCATAACAGCTACATCAGCATTTCGAACAGGAAAATTTTGTTGTTGTTTAATGAACCGCATATTGAAGACTAACGGGATTCCTATAAGTACACCTGTTTATATTACATTTCAACAGTATCATCGGAACCTTATAAGATGCCGGATCACAAATCGAAACGCTCCAGAAAATCTTTGAAAGGCTCTCAATCATCAACAAATTACCTGTAGAATTACATCTACCGGGATACCAGTACTGTGGACCAGGAACAAAGTTACAACAAAGATTGGCGAGAGGAGATCCGGGTATTAATCCACTGGATGCAGCCTGCAAGGAACACGATATAGCATACTCGCGAGATAAAGATACAAGTGATCGACATATAGCTGATAAAATATTAGCTGAAAAAGCCTGGCAGCCTGCAAAATCTACGGATGCAAATTTGAGTGAACGCTTGGCTTATAACAAACGCAATGAAGGCTAAAATTAAGCTAGGTATGGGTCCTAAGCCTAAAAATAAATGCAAACCCACATTCCGAGAAGCAGTACGAAATGCACGTAAAATTTTAAAAATCAAAAAACCAAAAGACTTGATGGAAGCTACAAAAATAGCTCTTAGTGCAGCTAAAAATATTGTGGAAAGAAAGAAGAAATCAATTTAAACTCCACGAGTGATACCTGTACCAAAGGTTGGTGGGGCACTTCCGTTCCTCATCCCGTTGTTTTCTGGGCTTTCAGCATTGGGAGCATTATCGGGAGGTGCAGCAGGCATAGCTAAAGCAGTAAATATATATAGCGGTTGGTAAAGATGGAAACGGGCTGTTCCTGAAGCCGTACAGGAAAGGACTTGGACTCTATCTACAACCTCAACCAAAAAACTATTAAAGACGCTATCCAAACGACCGCTAAACGAGTTGGATCTTCACAAGTATACCACACACTTGCCGCACTTCAGAGGAGTATTTATGCGTGATAATCTACCTAAAAAGCCATGGAAGCGAGAAAGCGGTATTGTTAACTTGGACATCTCAATTGGAGCAGGTACACACTTGGTAGCGTACTACAAGAAAGGTGATAACATCGAATACTTTGATAGCTTTGGCAATCTCCAACCGCCAAGGGAGCTCCTAAACGACTTGGGTAGTAATATTACGTACAACTACAGTTCTTATCAGAACTATGATTCAGTAATTTGCGGTCACTTATGTTTAGAGTTTTTATATAATTGTTATAACCATTAATTATTATCTATAAATAAATGTATATGTATTCAAATTGTAACAGTTCATTATCAACCACCATGTCATTAACACTTACTCTCACGGGAAATTCATCTCTACTCACTGCTGAGTTGCCAGTCAACATCATTAAAGTAAATACTATACGCATCGAATGTAACATTATATCAGGCACATTCTTCAACAATACACAAGTACACACTCTAAACGAGTTCTCTAACATTAAAGCTCCTTGACCAAGACGGTGACTTAATCAACTTCAGAGGAGAGACTATAACACTATGGCGTCACCAGACCACCGTTGTAGCTTCCAGGATTTCGCCATAGATGGCGCAACCGCCGTTAGGTGGTGTAAATCCATACTAAATGTGGGTTTGTGCCTTGGATGTACTGGTTTATGTCTTGGATGTTGGGGATACGAGATCAATTTGGGGGATACGAGACCACTTTAAACACTCTCCAGCATAGGGAAATAGCATAGGACTTCGATTTTGTTTCTGAAGTTCGCCTATTTTTCATCTCGAATCTTGGGGATACGAGACCACTTTGGGGATACGAGACCACTTTGGGGATACGAGACCACTTTAAGTACTCTCCAGCATAGGGAAATAGCATAGGATTTCGATTTTGTTTCAGGAGTTACCTTATTTTTCATCTCAGACTCGTAGCCTCTAAGTTGACATCAACTTTTTCATCTCGAGTCTTGGGGGTACGAGATCACTTTCAGTTTTATATATTTGTGAAGGGGGTGAAGGGGGTGGGAAGCTTTATTGATGGATTTGGTCTTGACTGCGCCCTAGCGGCATTAGCCGGTACTACCAGTATGTTCCGGTACTACGGTTTTCTTGGATAGATATGTGGTGCGCCTAAATGTAGGCTTCTGGTTTTGAACTAATATTAGTAATAATTAAAGTTAACGCTAGGAAATTTTTGTTCATGCCAATGGATTCTAGATGGGTGGTGTGTGAAAGGGTATTATAGTATAAGTTAGGGAGGGGGGTAATGAAATTTTCATCAGGAATCCTCTGCGGGCTCCGGTTTTTAGTGATATTAGCGTATTAATAATTCAAGTTATTTCTGCTCATGGAAATGGATTCTAGGTGGTGTAGGGTGGGAGGGAGGACGACACTCTCATCAGAAATCCTCTATGGGCTCGCCATTTCTTGAGTAAGGTTACCTCGTGGCATTAGACGGAACTACTAGCATGCCTTGGTTTTGCTGTTTTCTTTTACTATCGGGGAAGTTATAGATATCAGCATGACGTCATCTTGGTTTTGTTGTTTTCAAGTGCTGTTGTAGATATCAGCATCATTCGAATTTCACACAATGATATCACCTTGGCTTGATGTTTTCTTAGCAAATTATTATTATTATTGGGTCCTGGGGGTGCGTGTATTGAAAAGTCACAGTTGCTCTTTCGAGTGCAAGCACCATTTCTTGAGCAAGGTCCCCTAGCGGCATTAGTCGGTACTACATATGTTGTTCATCTCAGGCTTGGGGATACGAGATTACTTTCAGCACTCTCCAGCATAGGGAAATAGCATAGGATTCCGATTTTGTTTCTGGAGTTCGCTTATTTTTCATCTCGAGTTTTGGGGATACGAGATCACCTTCAGCACTCTCCAACATAGGGAAATAGCATAGGATTTCGATTTTATTTCTGGAGTTCACTTATTTGTCATCTCGGAGATCGTAGCTGTAAATATTATAAACAAGAGTGATCATGCTATGTATTCAATATCTAAAAATTAATCACGGTTGCTTGGGATGTTAAGAAATATGACGTAATAGAAATTGAATTTTCGATGTGTGTGTGTGTGTGTGTGTGTGTGTGTGTGTGTGTGTGTGTGTTTGTGTGTGTGTGTGTATTGAAAAGTCGCTATGGGTTGCGAGATATTAGCCATTTTAACTTTTCGGGTATAATTAATAGTAGTAGTAATAATTCAAGTTAACCCTATGATATTTTTTTTGTTCATGCCAATAGTATTAGTACTAGGGGGTAAAATTTTCATCAGAAATTCTCTACGGGCTATGGTTCGAGATATAAGCGATCTTACCTCCTCAGGTGTAATTAATATTAGTACCTGAATAACGGAAAAACAACAACAACTATAACCTTAGTTATGGTTTAAAGATTTGATTATATTTATCTGTAGGTGACTTTTATAAACAAGATTGCACCATGTAATCATATATCTAAAAATAGATCAGGCGAAGCTGGTCGAGGCGAATGTAGGTAGATACGTTCACTTAGATAAGTAATGGAAATGTAAATGTAAATGCCTAATTTTCCTCTTCAGCTGTAACTATTATAAACAAGAGTGATCATGCTATGTATTCAATATCCAAAAATTAATCACGGTTGGGTGGGATGTTAAGAAATATGACGTAATAGAAATTGAATTTTCGATGTAGGTGTGTGTGTGTGTGTGCGTGTGTGTGTGTGTGTGTGTATTGAAAAGTCGCTATTGGTTGCGAGATATTAGCCATTTTAACTTTTCGGGTATAATTAATAGTAGTAGTAATAATTCAAGTTAACCCTATGATATTTTTTTTGTTCATGCCAATAGTATTAGTACTAGGGGGTAAAATTTTCATCAGAAATTCTCTACGGGCTATGGTTCGAGATATAAGCGATCTTACCTCCTCAGGTGTAATTAATATTAGTACCTGAATAACGGAAAAACAACAACAACTATAACCTTAGTTATGGTTTAAAGATTTGATTATATTTATCTGTAGGTGTCTTTTATAAACAAGATTGCACCATGTAATCATATATCTAAAAATAGATCAGGCGAAGCTGGTCGAGGCGAATGTAGGTAGATACGTTCACTTAGATAAGTAATGGAAATGTAAATGTAAATGCCTAATTTTCCTCTTCAGCTGTAACTATTATAAACAAGAGTGATCATGCTATGTATTCAATATCTAAAAATTAATCACGGTTGCGTGGGATGTTAAGAAATATGACGTAATAGAAATTGAATTTTCGATGTGTGTGTGTGTGTGTGTGTGTGTGTGTGTGTGTGTGTGTGTGTGTGTGTGTGTGTATTGAAAAGTCGCTATTGGTTGTGAGATATTAGCCATTTTAACTTTTCGGGTATAATTAATAGTAGTAGTAATAATTCAAGTTAACCCTATGATATTTTTTTTGTTCATGCCAATAGTATTAGTACTAGGGGGTAAAATTTTCATCAGAAATTCTCTACGGGCTATGGTTCGAGATATAAGCGATCTTACCTCCTCAGGTGTAATTAATATTAGTACCTGAATAACGGAAAAACAACAACAACTATAACCTAAGTTGTGGATTAAAGATTTGATTATATTTATCTGTAGGTGTCTTTTATAAACAAGATTGCACCATGTAATCATATATCTAAAAATAGATCAGGCGAAGCTGGTCGGGGCGAAGGTAGGTAGATATGTTCACTGAGATAAGTAATGGAAAGTTGTAAATGCCTAATTTTGGTGTAATGCTTCTAATTTGATGCCTTGCATAAACAAATTCGCATAGTCCAGTAAAGTAAACAAATTCGCAGTCGAATAATGTAAACAAATTCACACAGCAGACGAGTGAAGTATACAAATTGAGCGATTTATGAATGATTCCTAATTTCTTTAGCAGAAAACAACAACAACAACTGTGTAGAGCCATGACCACGGTCAAGAAATGTAAACATAAATTGAAATGAAAAATAAATAAAAACAAACAAAGTTTGCTCGACCTCAAGACGAATTTGCAACGCAAGCAAATTCTGCTATGCAAGCATAATTCTTCATTGATAAAATATTCCTACCTGAAGTCATTGCTTTACATACATATCGATACATTTTGACTCATTAATTGTGTGATCAGAAATGCTGACATTACAATTTCTGATTATTAATTTTGTATATTGCAATTCTGCAATAATCCCCTCTTTAGAATTGTAAAGAAATGTTGATTCCTTTGTAATCATTTTATATAAATAAGCTGCTACTGTTCAATAAAAATTAGACTTAAACTGACTATCGAAAGGTGTCTTTTTATTTCTCAAAATTCAACATCAGCATACTCTGCCATCATGCTATTACAGCGGCATACTCTGCCTTAGCAAAATTCAAGATCGGCATACTCTGCCATCCCTCCATTATAGCGGCATACTCTGCCTTTGTACAGATATAACAGCGGCATACTCTGCCATACATTATAAAGCGGCATACTCTGCCTAAAATATTATAAAGCGGCATACTCTGCCACACAAATTACATTGGCATATTCTGCCTTAACTAATATAACAAGAGAGGCATATTCTGCCATCAAAAGTAAGCTCGGCAGTCTTCTGCCTTTTCTTGATACAAGTCATGACATGTACAAAACATGGATAGATGCTTGCGTAAAAACTTATAATATTATTACAACTGATATTAATCTGTAAGATGTGATGTCGTAGATGAGTAGTGGAAGTTATAATTGAAAATGTCTTTTGCTGAAAAAAACAACAACAACTATAACGTAAGTTGTGGATTAAAAATCTTTTATAAACAAGAGTGATCATGCTATGATAATCGATATCTAAAAATAGATCACGGCTGCTTGGGATCGTAAGACACATGAAATCATTAGAAGTAATGGAAATAAAAGCATTAGAAAAGGTTGCCAGGTGGCTGGTAATTTGATATCTTGCGTAAACAAATATAGCCGAGTAAAGCAGACAAATTGAGCGATTAATGTTTTTTTTGTATCTAGGAGTTTGTATTGAAAAGTCTTTATGACGAATTGTTTTTTATTTTCAATAAAATTTCTCAATCAGTCACACTGTTATGAGATTTGATTGATCCCCGATATCATAGTTCACATGAAGCTGATAAGAATATGATAATTTTATCTTCATACTATTGGGGTGATCACATTATTTTCTTACCATTAGGTTGAGAATGGGTTTAATTAAATGTTTTGATGAAAGAAGGTGGTGTTATGATATCAATGTAGCATGATATCTTGTCTTAGATGAGTAATGGCAGTTGTTTGGGAGCTGTGGGTAAGGAATAAAAACCTTATCAGCAAGGTCGCTTCATATTATTATCATCCAAATGGTGTTATATGAAGGAGCAAAAAATTGATAACAGTGCAGATCGTGGTGGAGGTTGAGAGGGGGTACTGTAAGTTGTGGATTAAATTGAAAGTTTTCATGGTTCTCAAGGTTTAAACTTTTTAGCCTCCGGCAGGAATGTCTTCTTTTAGTTGACTCGGTGGCTAGATAAGAACGTGTTAATTTCATGTTCATAATATGATCTTGTGGTGAGCATATGAAGGTAGCAGAGTTTTTTTTTAGAAACCAAGTAGTTACGCTGTTATGAGATTTGATTGACAGGTACATTGTTTACTTACCATTAAGTTGAGAGTGGGTTAAATTAAAAGCATTGATAGAAGAACGCTGTGTTATGATATTAGTGTGGTCTGATATGTTGTCTGAGGTGAGTAGTGAAAGTTGTATGGGAGTTATGAGTAAGCAGTAAAATCCTAATCAGAAATCTCGCTGGATATTTGATAATGCTCCAACTCCATAGTGAAGATCGTGGTTGGGGGTTGAGAGTAGGTACTGTAAGTTATGTATTCAGTTAAAAGTTTTGATAGATGGTATTTGGTATTTATCTCCTCGAAATGGTATTGTACGAGTATAAGAAAGTTCGGAAAAAAGTTGATAATGCTTCAAGTTCAGTAGTGAAGACCGCGATGTTGAGAGTGGGTATTTGGAATGATATAATTAATTCTAGTAGGATATGGAAGTATTATTTATTCATCTTTAAATCTTACCATGAAATTAGGTTGGGAGTGGATTAAATTAAAAGTTTTGATGCAAGAAGGCGTAGTTATTATATTAATATAGTATAATATGTTGCCTTAGATGAGTACTTGAGAGCTGTGAGTAATATGTGGGATATGTTGTAGATGAGTAGTGAAAGTTGAAAATGTAAGGTTCCCAATTCCTTTATTGAAAAACAACAACTGTAGCAAATAAAATTTGCATACAATATTTATTCACATCAAATTCATTATTTATTTTTTATAAACTTTTTTCTCTGTGTTTCACATCCGAAATGCGATCCAGAGCAAATGCCTCCCATAATCCTTTTCTGCGTTAGGCTATGAGAGTTCGGCAGCAAAATCCAATGTTTTTTCTTATCATCTGTCTTGCTCTAAAACATTACGAAGCTTTAGTGAATACCATAGTTTGAAACCATCTCACTCGGGACTTGTTCATATACTTGCCAGTTGTGGATATGTAGAAAAACTTTCATGGGCGATATGGGGATTGAATCGATGTATGTTATGCACTTGATTGGTGGTATATGTGCTTATTTGATTGAAGCAAAATAGTTTCACGGCTTCCTTACCAAGACTTAAATATATTCATAAAAACGTTGAATCGAACAAGTTAATACTTATTTTAAATATGAGCAGAGGAAATCGTGATCATTGCAGCATGTTATGAAATTCGATATCTAAAAATAGACCACATGAAGGTTATTGGGGTGGTAAAAAATCATGAAATTATTAGGCTGAGAATGGCTTCAATTTAAGGCTTTGGTGAAAGAAGGTGGTAGTAGATATTAATGTAAGATGATAGGAGGCATCAGTCAGTTTTAGTCAGCCTCAGCGATAGGTCAAATAAACAAAAATGTCAACCGTGCTAATAAATGAAAGTTTTTCTAGTAAAAAGAGTGGTACAAAACGGCATATGGGGAGCTGTATTGGACAGACTAAATTGCCGAGGGTGTTATTGAAAGCCACCAGTCGAGGTGGGGAAATTACTCAGCGGTAAGAAAAAGTGATTTTGTAAAGTGGGAGGAAATAAGATCAGTATTCACAGACGGAATTAGAGCTGGAATTATTGTAAATATAAACCATACAGATCCTAAGCTATTTATACAGGATGCTGGTGATTTATTTATACGCCGTATTAAGAATATTTTAAAACGCCATCTCAATATTAAAGTTAATACAAAGTTGTGTGCTGATTTTGTTAAGAATATCGGTGACAATGAGGTTATAAACGATATTAAATATTTACAAGCAATAACTGGTCCAATCAATGTAGACGATATTTTAAATGAGTGGTATAAAGTTAACATTTTGGATTCAATACTCACTCAGCTGGATGAGTTTCAGAAAAAAGATAGTGGCTGGACATTGGAGTCCATTATACATTTAGCAGTACATATCAACAAATTTGAACAGCACCGAGGATCTTCGTATATATCTCTACCGAAGGAGATTGCTTTAAAGCAAGCTTGCATCAATGTAAAAAATAGTGATGAAGCATGCTTCGCTTGGGCCGTAACATCAGCGCTATATCCTGCAAATGTTCACTCCGATAGGTCCTCATCATATCCACATTATTCTACTGTGCTAAATTTAACTGGAATAACATTTCCTATGACGCTTAAGCAAATTAAACAATTTGAAGACCAGAACGATATATCAATAAACGTATCCATCCTAATGAAAGAGCGTTCCTTCACCACTGTTCTAGTTAGACCAACGAAACCTAATATGAAGCGACATGTGAATATATTAATGATACAAAATACCTATGAGCAGGATGATGATGATGATGATGCTTATAATGATAATGATGATGAAAGTACCAGGTTTCATTTATGCTGGATTAAATATCTTTCACGGCTTGCATGGAAACAAGCTTCAAAACATAAGACTAGGTTGTATATATGCGATAGATGTTTGTTCTATTTTTATTCTGCTAAAGCATTAGCATCACATATTTCTGAATGTGAGAAACAAAAAATTTATCTTGAATTAAGGAAGCCCAACCGTAGAATTAAATGTTAGTAGCACAACGGATACTCTACCATTGGGAAACATTACTGAAGTCCATCAGAGCAACAAGGAGCAGCCGCAGAAAAAATATGACCTAAGTCTAGTGTATTGTAAATAAAAAAATGCACTCCTCCGATTGCATGACTAGATGCGTCGCATTGCACATAAAATGGCTTTGAAAAATCAGGTGTGGTAAGAACGGGAGTTTCTATCAGCGCTGCTTTTAATTCCAGGAAGGATTTTTCAGCTTTATTGTTCCAAATAAGTTTCTTACGTTTACCTCCTCCCTTGGTAAGCTCATGTAATGGTGCTACAATTTCAGTGAATCGGGGAACGAAACGTCTATACCAAGACGCAAGTCCTATAAATCGTCTAAGTTCCGTAGAATTTTTCGAGCGAGGGAAGTTCAACATGGCCTGAGCCTTTTCTGGATCAGTTCTCAGCTCTTTTTCGTCAACAATGAAACCTAGGTATTTTAAGCTACTTCTAACAAATTGGCATTTTTCTACATTAATTGAAAGATTTGCTTCCAACAAACGATTTGCCACGCGTTCTAGCATAGTAATGTGCTCCTCGAAAGTGTTTGTAGCTATGATCAGGTCATCTAAATATGTAAAGATACTCTTTTCTGTAGGACCGAAAAGTGTATCCATTAGTCTTTGTTGAGTAGCCGGACTATTTGTAAGGCCAAATGGCATAACTACAAATTGCCATAGTCCGTAACCAGGAACAGAGAAGGCTGTTTTTTCTTTAGATCTCTCCGTTAAGGGGACTTGCCAAAAGGCGTCCTTTAAATCTATGGATGAAAGGTATCTCGCTTTATTTAGTTTATTTAGGATTTCCGTGATTCGAGGGAGGGGATATGCGCATCGCTTGGTTACGCTGTTCAATTTTCGGCTATCAATACAGAGCCGATCTTTGCCGTTGGACTTTTTTACTAAGATCGCAGGGGAGCACCATGGACTTACGGAGGGTTCTATGACGCCCAAATCTGTCATTCGGTTTAATTCCTTACCGAACCTCTCCTGGACGGCTGGTGATACTTCATAGCCCCTTTGCCTTATTGGCTGTATATTCCCTGTGTCGATGTCGTGGGCTATGAGATGAGTTCTCCCTAATTTTTGCTGACTAAGAGTTTCAAACTTTTTTAAACACTCATTGAGAATTCACTTTTGTTCATCGATTAGAGTGTGCATTCCTTTAATTTGACTCTCGGATGTGCTGTCTAGTGAAGTTAAACAACAAGTCCACTTCTCTGATTTTCTTTGGAGATTTATTTGAAAGGCATTCCAGAAGTCAACCCCCCATATAAATCCTTGTTTTAGGATGTCTACTGGTAGGACTGATATAACTTTGAATTGATTCTGAAATCTTATTGGTACGTAAAAGATACCCTTGATACCGTGACGTGAATGGTCAGCTGTTTTAACCTCAGCAATTATCTTGGATTGGTGTAGCTGCAATCCCAAGGAACTTAGGGTTTGAATTCCCGTTTTTCCTGCAATAGTACTACTCGCACCACTATCCAATAGGCCCGTAAACTAAAGTCCGAAAATTTCAACTGGTACATGTGGCCTATTATCTCCCAAATTTTTCAAGATTATTACATTTCGTACTTGTCGGTCGGAGGGTGTGGATCTGAGTCGTTGGGAATTACACCGATCCACTGTTGCATAATTCCTTGACTGTTTTCCGAGTTTTCCACTTCGAAATCAGATGGATGTTTTGACTGCAGGTTTTCAGAAGAATTAAATATTATAGGGCTATTTTGGTATGAATTGTACTCTTCTTTTATGGGAAGGGGATTATTGACCTCCATATCAGTATTGTTGTTTTGATTACTGATATAGTTAACCTCCACTGGGTCCATTGAATTATGAGCCCTGAAACTGGAATTACCCGGAATATTTCTCAATTGTTGTTTGGTACTACTTGGTTTTGTACGAAAATTGTTTTGGGAATTGTATGTCGTAGGTTGAGGAAACTGCCAACCATTGTGTTGGTTTCTGTAATTAGTAAATCTATGGTGTCCTACATTTTGAATAGCTTGGGCTTTATTTTGCCTATAGTTCGGATTAGCTTTCCAAGGCTGCCCTACGTTGGGTTTTCCAATATTAGTAAGTGAATTTGTGGATCTAAGAGCGAACCGATTGTCGGAGGTATCTGGTTTACTAGGGTTTCTTCCCAGGAAGGGATTTAGTGCAAAATTCTTTTTTGCTTGAGAGTCACTGAACTCTATTTTCCGACAAGTTTCTTCTAGCTGCTCAACAGATTCGAATTCCAGCAATGCTATTCCTCTTATGTATTGTGGGAGTAAATTGTATCGAATAATTTTAACTCTCATTCATTTAGAAGGAATATGGTGAAGGCGAAGGAATTGATCTTCCATATAAGAAACATATTGTACGATACTCTCAGTTGGTAACTGTTTTCTAGACCTTAGATAATCGAGGAGGAGATCGCTTTGTGAGGAGGGTTCGAATTTATTTAAAAAACTTTCTACAAATTCTTGGTAGCTAGATAGATCATCACGCTTTTTACGATACCATCTGAGAGCAGATCCGTCAAGGAGGTCCGTCATACCTAACAAAACTTCGTTTTCCGTGACAAGTCTAGACCTAGAGTAATCAGCGACACGCTGTAAAAACTCGGAGGCCGATTCGTTGTTATCACCAGAATACTTTAGCCCCCACTTATACATAGCTGGCGTTTTTCTGGGGAATGGAGATGTATCTTCTTGAGGTTGTAGAAAAGGTTTTTCTTGGCGAAGGACAATACTATCGCCACTTGACTTCTTTTCGTTTGTTAACTTATCAACAGGGTTAACATTTGGGGCAAAATCGCCATTTCCAAAATGGATTTGATCAAGCCTTTCATTTATGCTTGTATCGATTTTCTTTCTTGATTCCGATGCTTGCTTAATAACATTGGCTTTCCAGGCTTTGTAATGAGCTAATTCTAATTTTTCAATTAGGACTCGAGTTTTGAGAAGTAGAGATTCTTTTAAATTAGTATGTTGGTCGGAACTACCTTCAATTCTATTAATTCTCTTTTGTAAGAAGCCTAATCGCACCATTAATGCTTCCGAATAATTTTCATTATTCTCGGATACATCTGCCTCAAATTCTTCTATCAGTTTAATACATTGCACTAGGTCTTTATCTGATTCTAAATAAGACTTCACCTGTGAACTTGCTTGATCACTATTTGCCTCTTTTTTAGCTGTTTTGCCCACCAAATGCATCTGCCCTCAACGGTGTATAGTTCGGTTTGGACATTTCTGCATCGCATTTCGTATTTAATGTCAACATCTGAACAGAAATTCGCGACCTCATCGAAGGACATTTTGTTTTTCTTTACTAATTGACACGGCACCTGAGTTTCTCGGTTACGTTTGGAATATGATACAATTAATGAACATGAAGGTATGTACACCGCTTGCTAAAATAATACGGAAATTGACTGGGCTACTAGAGCAAGTCATCTATTTGGACTGAAATGGGTGAAATTGTAGGTAGATAGGTATAGTATATGTAGCTTACTCTTTTATTATTTCGAAAAATAATTTTTTTTTGTATGTAATTTAAAGATCTGTAGGCTTCGCGGATATTTGGAAGTAATTTATTAATTTATTACGTTTACCTGCTTACGATTGTGTCGTTTGTAGGGTGGTTTGGTATTAATATTATGTGTTAACAGAAACCAATTTCTACTTTCAAGAGGTTTCAGATGTCTTCATAATGTTCCTAGAATGTAGAGGTTGGATGCATAAGGAAGGCGTTGTTCTTGCAAACCAACTTCTAAGAAAAAATGTCAAGCCCTACTAAGCAAGATTTTTTTTTTATTATAGAATGTATTTAAAATTAAGTTTCTGAAATTTAATTTATTAACTACAAAATAATTAAAATAAAGAGGAAGGGGATAAAATCAGTAGCTTAAACTTGTTAGTATCTATGTTACCTGAATTATATAGAACAAGGAATTACTTCTTATTTCATAAAATGTTTTTCAAAAAAAAGGAAACACCACAACACTTCAAAATTGATTTTTTTTTTATTCCATCTGAGAATCCAACTACTAACAAAGATTCTCTAATTTTTTTTTCTTTAGCAGAAATTATATGGCGCCAATATATTAAAATGGACTTTTTTTTTTTTAACCAGTTTACGAATTTGACGTTTGGCTGGGTTAAATTATTTTGGCGATAATTCAATAGTGATATGAATATCGCAATCGGCAGTAATTTTTATTTAGCTTATGAATGATGAGACAAATGCAACACACGTTAATTTGATTAAGTTTGCAATTCGAGGTTATAAGGTCACTTTTATTCAAGGTCATGAAGATTTACATGAGTACTGAAATTAGGTTGAGAATGACTAATAGCTTCCAAGATTATCGTTATAATTTTAGAACTTACTGTTGCATGCACTAAAAATATGATTCACTAACAAAACTTATTCACGTTCAACGTACCTCGATTTCAAAAATTATTTCTTTTGTGTAAATTAAAATTTTTTTTTTATACATATGTTGCGCGTAGATCAACTGAAAATATGCCTCAGTTCAATATGCACATCTATTGCCACAGTTAATTATCGTTGCATTTCACTACTGCAGTACCAACTAAATATAATTTGGCAGCAAGCAATTCGAGCACTCTGATTTGAACGATTTTAAAGAATATTTCTATTGCTGTTTTTTCCTTTGCAGCTGTTTAATAAGTATATACTTGGGTGCTGCTTTTGTTTGGGTTTTTTTTTTTTTTATAATTTAGGATAATTACCACTGGAATTTTAATTTTTAATTATTAGAAGAGAGTGCCCATTGGTTGTAATTTCAATTAATTATTATTTTGGCTTTTGTTGAGCCCCCATTTATGTAACAGCCTAACTATTTTCAACAATGATCAGTTGAGGTGATAAGTAAAGAAAAGATTTTAAATGTCATTAAATTATATAATATGGGAATTCATGCTATTTTACATTAATTCCTTGGAATATTATTACCCTAGCCGGCCGTCCTGCTTACATGAAAGATAATTAAATTTTTGTTAGTACAAGTTAGTTATTATTTATTTTCCTTGTTTCTTGGTTATTTCAGATTATTATGTTAGTACGGAGATTTATTTTTGGGGCCCATGTGGCGTTTACTTCCCTGAGTTATAGAATTGATGATCATCGGAATCCCTCGTGGTCCGTAAGTAGGCTCGTGCTCTTTTAATGGATTATTTCTGCTTCCGTCCGTCGTAAACTTGTTGACTTGGGAATTAATTCACCGGAACTGCGGTCTCCTTGGACAATACCCGATGCTCTTTGAGGAAAAAAATACTTCTTTTCCCTTTTTTTATAGTTAAAAATGAACTTTCACCAGGGTCAGATCCATCTAGCACACGCCAGAAATGAGAAAAAAAAACATCCACGGAAGTGGCCGAGAGACTGGCCGTCATCCAATTCTCCACATCATGCGCATCGATCACATCGTTCAATCGTTGTAATGCCACATCGATTATCGTTTCAGCTGATCTTCTGCGTTCGGCTATACGTTCTTTTTATTTACGTTTTTTTAATTACGTTCCACTAATTCATTATTGTTTAATTATATTTTATTATTATTATTATTTAATTATATTTGCTTTAATTTCAGTTTAGGGTTTATTTAGTTAATGTTATAGCTGTGTTTATCATTTTGTATTGCTTGCTAGTTAAGGTTATATATATCTAATAAGTGAAATTATCCAGAGCATGAATTTTAATTATTACTAATTTCATAAACTTCATGTGGTAGAATAAGTGCAAATAGTGTGGGTCCAACAATATCCAGCGTTACACACTCTTTTTACTAGAAAAATTTTCATTTATTAGCACGGTTGACATTTTTTTTTTATTTTACCTATCGCTGAGGCTCACCAAAACTGACTGATGCGTCCTATCATCTTACATTAATATCTACTACCGCCTTCTTTCACCAAAGCCTTAAATTGAAGCCATTCTCAGCCTAATAATTTCATGATTTTTTACCACCCCAATAACCTTCATGTGGTCTATTTTTAGATATCGAATTTCATAACATGCTGCAATGATCACGATTTCCTCTGCTCATACTCAAAATAAGTATTAACATGTTCGATTCAACGTTTTTATGAATATATTTAAGTCTTGGTAAGGAAGCCGTGAAACTATTTTGCTTCAATCAAATAAGCACAAATACCACCTATCTAGTGCATAACATACATCGATTCAATCCCCATATCGCCCATGAAAGTTTTTCTACATATCCACAGCTGGCAAGTATATGAACAAGTCCCGAGTGAGATGGTTTCAAACTAAGGTATTCACTAAAGCTTCCTAATGTATTAGAGCAAGACAGATGATAAGAAAAAACATTGGATTTTGCTGCCGAACTCTCATAGCCTAACGAAGAAAAGGATTATGGGAGGCATTTGCTCTGGATCGCATTTCGGATGTGAGACACAGAGAAAAAAGTTTATAAAAAATAAATAATGAATTTGATGTGAAGAAATATTGTATGAAAATTTTATTTGCTACAGTTGTTGTTGTTTTTCAATAAAGGAATTGGGAACCTTACATTTTCAACTTTCACTACTCATCTACAACATATTCCACATATTACTCACAGCTCTCAAGTACTCATCTAAGGCAACATATTATACTATATTAATATAATAACTACGCCTTCTTGCATCAAAACTTTTAATTTAATCCACTTCCAACCTAATTTCATGGTAAGATTTAAAGATGAATAAATAATACTTCCATATCCTACTAGAATTAATTATATCATTCCAAATACCCACTCTCAACATCGCGGTCTTCACTATTGAACTTGAAGCATTATCAGCTTTTTTCCGAACTTTCTGATACTCGTACAACACCATTTCGAGGAAATAAATACCAAATACCATCTATCAAAACTTTTAACTGAATACATAACTTACAGTACCTACTCTCAACCCCCAACCACGATCTTCACTATGGAATTGGAGAATTATCAAATATCCAGCGAGATTGCTGATTAGGATTTTACTGCTTATTCATAACTCCCATACAACTTTCACTACTCACCTCAGTCAACATATCATACCACACTAATATCATAACACAGCGTTCTTCTATCAATGCTTTTAATTTAACACACTCTCAACTTAATGGTAAGTAAACAATGTACCTGTCAATCAAATCTCATAACAGCGTAACTACTTGATTTATAAAAAAAAACTCTTCTACCTTCATATGCTTACCACAAGATCATATTATGAACATGAAATTAACACGTTCTTATCTAGCCACCGAGTCAACTAAAAGAAGACATTCCTGCTGGAGGCTAAAAAGTTTAAACCTTGAGATCCATGAAAACTTTCAATTTAATCCACAACTTACAGCACCCCCCTCTCAACCTCCACCACGATCTTCACAATTATCAATTTTTTGCTCCTTCATATAACACCATTTGGATGATAATTTAGGGAGATAAATGATCAGGTTTTTATTCCTTACTCACAGCTCCCAAACAACTTCCATTACTCATCTAAGACAAGATATCATGCTACATTGATATCATAACACCACCTTCTTTCATCAAAACATTTAATTAAACCCATTCTCAACCTAATGGTAAGAAAATAATGTGATCACCCCAATAGTATGAAGATAAAATTATCATATTCTTATCAGCTTCATGTGAACTATGATATCGGGGATCAATCAAATCTCATAACAGTGTGACTGATTGAGAAATTTTATTGAAAATAAAAAACAATTCGTCATAAAGACTTTTCAATACAAACTCCTAGATACAAAAAAAAACATTAATCGCTCAATTTGTCTGCTTTACTCGGCTATATTTGTTTACGCAAGATATCAAATTACCAGCCACCTGGAAACCTTTTCTAATGCTTTAATTTCCATTACTTCTAATGATTTCATGTGTCTTACCATCCCAAGCAGCCGTGATCTATTTTTAGATATCGATTATCATAGCATGATCACTCTTGTTTATAAAAGATTTTTAATCCACAACTTACGTTATAGTTGTTGTTGTTTTATTCAGCAAAAGACATTTTCAATTATAACTTCCACTAGTCATCTACGACAGCACATCCTACAGATTTCTGCTAAAGAAATTAGGAATCTGTCATAAATCGCTCAATTTGTATACTTTACTCGTCTGCTGTGTGAATTTGTTTACATTATTCGACTGCGAATTTGTTTACTTTACTGGACTATGCGAAATTGTTTATGCAAGGCATCAAATTAGAAGCATTACACCTGAAGAATTAGGCATTTTCAAATTTCCATTACTTATCTCAGTGAACATATCTACCTACATTCGCCCCGACCAGCTTCGCCTGATCTATTTTTAGATATATGATTACATGGTGCAATCTTGTTTATAAAAGACACCTACAGATAAATATAATCAAATCTTTAATCCACAACTTAGGTTATAGTTGTTGTTGTTTTTCCGTTTTTCAGGTACTAATATTAATTACACCTGAGGAGGTAAGATCGCTTATATCTCGAACCATAGCCCGTAGAGAATTTCTGATGAAAATTTTACCCCCCTAGTACTAATACTATTGGCATGAACAAAAAAAATATCATAGGGTTAACTTGAATTATTACTACTACTATTAATTATACCAGAAAAGGTACGATAGCTAATATCTCGAAACCCATAGCGACTTTTCAACACACACACACACACACACGCACACGCACACACACACACACACACACACACACACACACACACACACACACTCCATGCATACATACATACATACACACACACGCACACACACACACAAACACACCCACACACACACACACACCTACATCGAAAACTTAATTTCTATTACTTCATATTTCTTAACATCCCAAGCAACCGTGATCAATTTTTAGATATTGAATACATAGCATGATCACTCTTGTTTATAATATTTACAGCTGCGATCTCCGAGATGACAAATAAGTGAACTCCAGAAATAAAATCGAAATCCTATGCTATTTCCCTATGCTGGAGAGTGCTGAAAGTAATCTCGTATCCCCAAGCCTGAGATGAACAACATATGTAGTACCGACTAATGCCGCTAGGAGACCTTGCTCAAGAAATGGTGCTTGCACTCGAAAGAGCAATTGTGACTTTTCAATACACGCACCCCCAGGACCCAATAATAATAATAATTATTTCCTAAGAAAACATCAAGCCAAGGAGATATCATGTTGTGAAATTCGAATGATGCTGATATCTACAACAGCACTTGAAAACAACAAAACCAAGATGACTTCATGCTGATATCTAAAACTTCCCCGCTAGTAAAAGAAAACAGCAAAACCAAGGCATGCTAGTAGTTCCGTCTAATGCCACTAGGTAACCTTACTCAAGAAATGGAGAGCCCATAGAGGATTTCTGATGGGAATTTCATCCCCTCTCCCACCCTACACCACCTAGAATCCATTTCCATGAGCAGAAATAACTTGAATTATTAATACGCTAATATCTCGAAAACCGGAGCCCGCAGAGGATTCCTGATGAAAATTTCATTAATACCCCCTCACAAACCACCCATCTAGAATCCATTGGCATGAACAGGAATTTCCTAGCGTTAACTTTAATTGTTACTAATATTAGTTCAAAACCAAAAGCCTACATTTAGGCGCACCACATATCTATCCAAGAAAACCGTAGTACCGGAACATACTGGTAGTACCGGCTAATGCCGCTAGGGCGCAGTCAAGACCAAATATATCAATGAAGCTTCCCACCCCCTTCACAAATATATAGAACTGAAAGTGATCTCGTACCCCCAAAACTCGAGATGAAAAATTTGATGTCAACTTAGAGGGTACGAGTCTGAGATGAAAAATAAGCGAACTCCAGAAACAAAATCGAAATCCTATGCTATTTCCCTATGCTGGAGAGCACTTAAAGTGGTCTCGTATCCCCAAGTTTCGAGATGAAAAATAGGCAAACTTCAGGAAAAAATCGAAATCTTATGCTATTTCCCTATGCTTGAGAGTGCTTAAAGTGGTCTCGTATCCCCAACATCCAAGACATAAACCAGTACATCAAAGGCACAAACCCACATTTAGTATCGATTTACACCACCTAGCGACGTTGGCGCCATCTGTGGCGAAATCCTGGAAGCTAAAACCGTGGTCTGGTGACGCCATAGTGGAACTACTTATAACCATCAGGTTACATTTGAAGCCACAGCAAGTTGATATACAATAATGATAAATACGAGTTCGGAGCAAACAAGATCATTAGTCAGCGGACAACCTTGAAGCGATCAAGACCTACATTAACACCTGCAAATACAGCATATTTAAAATCAATAGGCTTAACGCTGAAACAATGAATAAAGGAATACTAGATATTGCGCCAGACGCTCACTTTGATAACAGTGTTACCAAATTTGAACATCACTTCTATTCACCATTTCTAACATCATTTAAAAACGGCTATGAAATCCGTATATCTGTACAACATCAGGACCTGAGGAGTTTTCTTTACATTCAGGGGTCGCTAACAAAGCTGGATGGAACCGTTTCAGCAACCTCAAAATGAGCTATCAACGCCCTACCATTTATTTTTGAGGAAATACGCTATGAATTGAATGCAGTGGAAATCGACCGTACAAGAAATCTTGGGATTGCGACAACATTAAAAAACTACGTATCGCTAAATGCAAATGTAAGCAGGATACTACTCAACGGCAGTTGGTCACCAGATTCATCCATTATACCAACCAATGGACTCTTTATCTACCGTGTACCTCTGAAATATTTATTGGGATTCGCTGAAGATTTCAAGAAAATTCTGATAAATTCCAAACATGAACTCATATTGATTCGGAGCAGAATAGATGCTGATGCCATTATATCACCCACAGATGAGGTGAAAATTGAAATTACCAAACTGCAATGGAGCATTCCGCATGTTACAGTATCCGATGATGAAAAGCTGCAACTATTTAAAATTATCGGGAGAGGTCGCCCGATACAAATACCATTCCGCAGCTGGGACATATATGAGTATCTAGTACTACCGGAATCCACGCATCAAACATGGTCAGTTAAGACTTTCACTCAACTGGAGAAACCTCGATTTATCATCTTAGCATTACAAGCGAATCGAAGGAACCATAAAACCAAAGATGCTAGCAAATTGGCTCACTGCCAACTCACCGATATCACAGTTTATTTGAACTCAGAATCATATCCCTATGATGATTTGAATTTGAAATTTGATTTGAACAGATACGCATTGCTGTATGAGATGTATATAAAGTTTACACAATCATACTATGGTCATCAGTATCAGCCGTTCCTCACATGGGAGAAGTTCAAAATCGATGCTCCGATTGCTGTCATTGATTGCTCACATCAAAATGAATCAATAAAAACTGGACCTGTTGACATAAGGCTAGAATACAAGACATCTGAAAATATACCGGCTAATACAACAGCAAATTGCCTGCTTTTACACGACCGAATAATGGAATACAGTCCGCTAACAAGTGAAGTTAGAAAGTTAAATTAAGAAGATGGCTGTCATCGTAGACGTCCAAGGATTCAAAACAAATCTCAATGAATTCATCACTAAAGAACTAGCACTTTTAAACAATGAAAACCAGATGCAGCACTTTATATTTCAACCACCGTTCAGATACAAGGATTTGAGTTCAGCAAAAAAGAGACAAGTAAAATGGCTTCAACACAGTTTTCATGGATTCCGCTGGGATGATGGCTACATACCGTATCACAAGCTGTACACTATAGTTGAACCACTGCTTCGAAACAAAACCATATATGTAAAGGGAGCTGAAAAACTTCGTTGGATGCAGAAGATAGTTGGAGATGGTGAAATCATTATCAACGTTGAAGATGAATACAACTGTGGAAAACTAATAGAGATTAACACAAATGCACCATCTTGTCAAGTTCATATTGGTCAATGTGCTATAAGAAATACTTTTATAATAAGAAATTTTATTGGAAATAAAAACAAATTTTTGTAAAAAGGAACTTTAAAATAAAAAACAATTTTTCATAAAACTTATGACTTTTCAATACACATTCCTAGATGCAAAAACCATTGTTTACTTTACTTGGCGGTATCAAATTACCAGCCACCTGTCCACCGAGGCTTTAATTTCCACTACTTCTTATAAGCAGCCGTAAACTATTTTTAGATATCATGATCACTCTTGCCTTTTTTAATCCGCAGTTGTTTTTTTTAGCAAAAGAAATTTTCAATTATAACTAATCATCTTTTTTTCAGCTATTGAGAATCTTTCATAAATTTGTTTACTTAACTCGGCTCTGTGAGAAATTTGTTTTCATTACTCGACTGCGATTTTGTTAGTTAGTTGTTCTCGTTGTTATTTAATAACATGGTATTGAATATCGCCTGGTAGAAAATCTTTTAGTATGACGTTGTGTGTGTGTGTGTGTGTGTGTGTGTGTGTGTGTGTGTGTGTGTGTGTGTGTGTGTGTGTGTGTGTGTGTTGGCTTAATTCGGGTACAAAACATGTAAAAAGTGCTGCAAGATGTAGCTAGTTTAAGGGCTGTAAGTGGCCTCAGAAACCCACCACCCGGTAACCCAGAACCCCCGGTATCCCAAAACCCAATAGCCCAGAACCCTAGTGGTTCAGAACTCTCATATTTCAACACAAAAGTGGCCCCAGAACCCTCCAAAAAAGTTGGAAAAAGTGGAACCGTTTTTCCATACAAAAAGTGATCTCGTATCGGCATAGCTTAACTACTAGTAATGTTGAATTTTTTCTTTTACCAAAACAGAAACTAACTTGAATGTTCTATGGCAATTTTAAGAAAAAAGTCCCATATTTTGTTTTTTGAAACTAGTTCAGAAACTTCTTTAGTTCATCGGCTTTACATGGCGCAAATTTTAGCAAGTTATCTCAACGGCATCTTACTTAAATTTTTATTCAGATTGTACTAAGTGTAAAAGTTAACAATTTTAATTGGTAAGTAAAAACAAGTAAAACTGAAAATTAAATAAAAATAATTATTTTATTGTGAAAAATTACAAAAAAATTTTAAAATGTCTACCTTCCTTTTCGACACATAACCGACAACGGCGGAGAAAATTCCCTTTCAGTCGATTGAGTGCTTGCCTGTTTCGTTTGATGTTTTCTTCCGCCACTCTTAATCTACTCGACAAATCTGCCAAATATCTGCATTGTTTACAATAACCCAGCTCCTTGTAGTAGCCTGAGTATTTTGTTTTGCTTACGAACTTAGACTTTGATTAGTGCCGTAGTGAAAATACTTGGAATTGTGACCTTGGCGATTATTCTGGGTACGAAATCATGAGCTATTTACCGAATCAATACGCGGAAATACACTTTTATTATGGCTGGGCAGGAGGGAACGCCTCGGAAGCAGCAAGACCCTACACTGAACATGTAGAACACAGAGGTGGGCCACAGTCTGATAATTTCCTGTATTATCGTATGATCGAGAGAGTACATAACACCTACATGGAAGATCGTAACCCTGAAACCAGGTCTAGCCGACCGAATATAATTAGAGACGCTGAGATAGTAGATGCAGCTGTTGAGGAAATTTCCAGAGATCCATCATGCAGCATGGGGGATGAGGAGCGACGAACCGGAATGTCGAAATCACGAGCACATCGCACACTCACAGACAAGGGATATCATCCATACCATATTAAAAAAATGCAACAATTGAAACCAGAGCATTATCCCAGCAAAGTGATATTTTGCCAGAAATGTTGAGAAGACAGGCCGAAAATGAAAACTTTTTTTTATTCAATTTTGTGGACTGATGAATCACACTGCCGACGCAATAGTATTTTGAATATTCAAAATTATCATTCGTAGTGTCTTAAAAATCCGCAACTAGCACGTGAATAAAATTTTCAAGAACAATTTTGTGTAAATCTCTGGTCTGGAGTAGTGAAAGGGCAGTTGATAGACCCGTTTCAATTACCAGATCGTTTAAATGGTGAGTCCTACCTCCAGTTTTTGACAGAAAACCTTAATGAATTGTTAGAGGATGTTGATTTAGAAACACGAAGAAATACTTATGTTATTTCAAAATAATGGTGCTCCGTGCCATTATGCCAATGCCGTGAGAAATTACTTGAATCAAATATTTGAAGGAAAATGGATTGGCCCCGGTGGGCTCATCGCGTGGCCTCTACGTTCACCCGACTTAAATTCAATCGATTTTTTTGATTGGGGCTACTACAAGGAGCTGGTTTATTGTAAAGAATGCAGAAATTTGGCAGATTTGTCGAGTAGATTAATAGCGGCGGAAGAAAACATCAAATGAAACAGACAAGCACTCAATCGACTGAAAGAGAATTTTTTCCGCCGTTGTCGGTTATGTGTCGAAAAGGAAGGTAGATATTTTGAAAACTTTTTGTAATTTTTCACATTAAAATAATTATTTTTATTTAATTTTCAGTTTAACTTGTTTTTACTTCCCAATTAAAATTGTTAAATCTTACACTTAATCGAAGTTTAAGTATGATACCGTTCAGATAACTTGATAATTTTTTGCGCCATGTAAAGTCGGTGTACTAAGGAAGTTTCTGAACTTTTTTCTAAAAAGAAAAAAAAAATATGGAACTTTTTCTTAAAATTGCCATAGAACATTCAAGTTAGTTTTTGTTTTGATAAAAGAAAAAAATCAACATTACCTTTTGAGACAATGGTGAAGTGTATTGAAATAAATGTTTTTAAATACAGCAGATACACTGTTAAGCTATTTCGGAACAACAACAAAACTGCCTATCTCCCTTTCTTCGACCGCTATGACCGAAATTACCTTACAACACGTAATTAGCGAAAAATCCCGAAAATTTGTAATAATTCGAAAACTACAAGAAACCGTAGAATATCACCCCCATGTATATTTGGTTTCCCAGAGTGACGCTCTACCTCCAGGCTTCGGATTATCACTATTTTTTGGGACACCCTGTATACAATATGTATTTTCGAAGCTTGATCAAATGAATTGTGCGAATACTAGACACCTAGACAAAAAAATTATTTTGCAGGGGGGATCCACATCAACCGTTTGGGAGTTACAGGGTGATTATGAAAAATAAGGGAGATTTTCACATAACACCCTGTATTTTAAAAACTCCGGGGCGTATGGTCACAGTTACAACTTCATATGTATGGTTATATATATATATATATACAATGTGTATTTTCGAAACTTAATCAAATGTAATGAGCGGATACTAGACACCTAGGCAAAAAAAAAACTTGTATTGCAAGGGGCGTTCCACATCAAATGTTTGGAAGTTACAGGATGATTAAGAAAAAAAGGTAGATTTTCACATAAGACCCGGTATCATAAAAACTACAGGACGTATGGTCACTTCTTGAAGGTCATTATATGCAGAACTTCATGGACTTTCCAATAATTTCTCCAACACCCTCATACCCCTCTCCCATCAAGAATTATAGTTGTCTAAACTAAAAATTTCGAATTTCCTTACTTTTATTTTAATTTGACTTCTATTACTTTTGCAAAAAGTTCCTTAACATAACTTTTTTTTATAAAACTGTATACTGTAGACTCTTCTCTTTATTTTAACCTATTATACCCTATGTGTTAACTGTAGCAGTTAAACAGTTAATAACTCATAACCTATTCAGGTCACAACGAAATTAGACGCTATTTTTTAAAATGACGTGCTAGGGAACAAATTATCGTTGAGAATAGGTTTAAGAATAGGTTAAGAGCTAATAACTCTTAAAGGGCTACACCTCCATATAGGGTTTAATGGGTCAAATTAAAGAAGAAATTCCAAAGTTTACACTTTTTATAAAAAAAAGCTATGTTAATGACTTTTTTGCAAAAATAATAGAGGTCAAATTCAAATAAAGCTAAGAAAATCCTAAATTTTTATAACTTCTGAGAGGAGTGGGGTACGGAGCTGGTTGAGCAGTCGTTGGAAAGACCATGAATGTCTGCATATAATGACCTTTTAGATGTGACCCTACGTCCTGTAGTTGTTATGATACTGGGTCTTATGTGAAAATCTAGCTTTTTTTCTTAATCACCCTGTAACACCCAAAACTTGATGTGGAATCTCCCTGCAATACAAGTTATTGTTTGTCTAGGTGTCTAGTATCCGCCCATTACATTTGATTGAGTTTCGAAAATACACATTGTATATACAGGGTGCCCCGTAAGTCGACGTCAAGCCGGAACCGGGTGATGGACAAAATTGTAACAGTTACAAAAAAAAAAAAAAATGAAAAAAAATCTATGTCATGTATTTTTCTAATTATAGGCATTTCTTTTGTTTTCGAGAAAATGTACACCTTGTGATGGTTTTTTAGCTCCTGTTGCTACAAATCTTTACTTTTTTTCAATTTTATTTTTCTTATGTAATCCCGAATAGCGCTTATGTAACCTATTGCTTTAAGTTCTAAGCCAACTGCTCCAGCTTGGAAGAAAATGTCACATTTTGCCGAACCAACAATATAAAAATAATAATTCGTTGAACTTTATCTGACTGTACTGAAAAATAAATGTACTGCGCCAGTCTGGCAAGTAACTTTAACAGTTGACGCATTTAATAAGGATTCTAAAATGGTATAACACTTGCTACATTATTTCTTAGATTATGGAAAAAAAAAAAATTATTTCTTCAAGAAATCCAGTTTCGAAAAATTTCTTTTCACCTAATAAAAATGATTCTACTGTACCCAAAGCTTGCCTTAAGACCGTAACTTTAAGATTCTAGTTTGAGTGAGACGGAGAGTCATTGCATGAAATGTGAGTGAGCAAGACAGTGACACTAGCTCGTCAAATCATTGAGTTTTTACAAATGTGCATCGTCTACTCTCCACAGAGGGCCGACTTCCAAACCAAGTACATGGTGAAGGAAGAGTTCCTTACCTTACGAGGACGTAGTACATCAAGCAGTTGAAGAAGACCCAAGTACTTCTGTACGTGCAATCCAGTAAAGCACAGGAGTGCCTAAAAGTGTAGCTCATCGAATTTTACAAAACTGTGAGCTCCAGAATTACGGAAGCAGATGAATTTGTCAACAACGGAAGATTTGCCCGTCTGATAACCCGATCTTCTTTAAGAAGATGTCGAGCTTGTATTGAAGCTGAAGGAAAGCAGTTTGAACATCTTTTGTAAATAATAAATCTTAGCATCCAAATAATTGGTGTTTAATTTTAAAATTAAGGAAAATTTGTCCTAAATTTAACAAAAAGTTAGCATCTCTAACTTGAAAGCGTCACTATCTGTCTTACTCACACTTCATGGAATGACTCTCCGTCTCACTCAAGCTAGAATCTTACGCTCCTAAGGCAAGCTTTGGGTACACTAGAATCAATTTATTAGGTGAAAAGAAATTTTTCGAAACTGCGTTTCTTGAAGAAAAAAATTTGTTTTTCCGTAACCTAAGAAATAATGTAGCAAGTGTTGTACCATTTTAGAATCCTTATTAAATGCGTCAACTTTTAAAGTTACTTGCCAGACTGGCGTAGTACATTTCTTTTTTCAGTACCGTCAGTTAAAATTCAACGAATTATTAATTTTATATTGTTGGTTCGGCAAAATGTGACATTTTCTTCCAAGCTGGAGCAGTTGGCTTAGAACTTAAAGCAACAGGTTATATAAGCACTACTCGGGATTACATAAGAAAAATAAAATTGAAAAAAAGTAAAGTTTGTAGCAACAGGAGCTAAAAAACCATCACAAGGTGTACATTTTCTCGAAAACAAAAGAAATGCCTATAATTTGAAAAATACATGACTTAGACTTTTTTTTATATTTTTCTGGTAACTGTTACGATTTGGTCTATCACCCGGTTCCGGCTTGACGTCGACTTACGGGACACCCTGTTTTTTTTTTTTTTTTTTTGTATTATTAAGCCAAGCTCAGGGGATACCCTATGATGCAAAGCACAGTGTGGCAGGAAGGAGATAGGGAAAGGATTAAGGGATATGAGGAGAGTGGCGGATGTGCTGATGTATGTCGCCCTTAAACTTTTGCAGGTTGTATGCCGGAGGAAAAACAGAAGATGGTAGACTGTTCCACATTCGCACAGTTCGGGATAAGAAGGCATCACGGAATTTTAGTTTACGGCCGAAATTAATTTGAAGGGTAAAAGGATGAGCGCGGGATGCAGCGCGGGTATTGCGTGCAGGAACTATTCTACAAGGGATCAGACTAGATATGTGATCAGAACATTGGCCCTGCATATAGCGATAAAGGAGCGAAAGGCATCCAACATTGCGACGGTGCTCGAGCGAGTCGATATGACGAGTAATTGCCACATCGCCAATGGGCTTGCAGGCTCTCTTTTGGACAATATCCAATGAAGCTAAGGCTGTGCGACCAGCCCCGGCCCAGATATGGGAATTGTATTCCATTCTAGGTCTGATGTAGGACTTGTAGAGGAGCGCTATATTTGATGGGCTGAAATATTTCTTACACCTTTTCAAAAAACCAAGACATTTTGATGCTTCTTTGGCAACCGAGAAGATATGATCTGTCCAGCTTAACTTACTGGAAATATTAATGCCAAGAATTCTTAGTGACGGTGATTCAGAAATTAATGCACCATCAAACGAAACGGGAGTGGTTAAGTGATGGTCTTGTTTTAATGAGATGAGACAGCTTTGGGTCTTAGATGCATTGAATTCGACGCGATTCACTTTGCCCCAAGCGAGAATATTGTCAAGATCGTTATTCAATGATCTAATCATGCAGTCTCGTTTAACACATGCGGCGTTCCCTCTGGAATCCTCAAGGGTGTCAAAGGAGTATGCGAAATCAAGGATACTGTCATCAGCAAAGCTATGGATAGGATTAAAAGTAAGGGAAAGCAGAACATTAATGAAGATTAGAAATAGAGTCGGAGAAATGACAGAGCCCTGGGGGACACCGGCATTAATAGGATGAGGATCAGATATAACGCCATCTAATACAACACGTATTTGGCGACTAGATAAAAAACTTTCAATCCATAATAGAAGAGGAGGGGAAAGACCAAGTGCTTTGAGTTTTGCTAAAAGGGCTGAATGCCAGACTCTATCAAAGGCCTTTGAAATATCTAGAGCAACGATTTTGGACTCACCAAAATTGTGAAGACTACGATTCCAACGTTCCGTAAGAAAAGTCAGCAAGTCTCCAGATGAGCGTCCGTGCCGGAAGCCGTATTGGCGATCGTTGATGAGCTGATTGGTTTCCAGATACTTCATTAATTTGGAGTTAATGATAGATTCAAAAACCTTTGAAAGAATCGAAGTGATTGCAATTGGTCGATAATTTGAGGGATCGCTACCCTCTCCTTTCTTGGGAATAGGCTGAACGTGAGCTAGTTTCCAAGCAGTTGGAAATTTTCCTGTCGAATAGGACAAGTAGAATAGTTTGCGCAGAGGTTTAGCCAACGATGAGACACAGTTTTAATTAATAGGGGCGAGAAACCATCAGGGCCTGCGGCTTCAGAGACGTTGATTCCTTTAAGGACCTTGAACACATCCTTCGTACTGTTATGTACCTGTTTGTGGGGCAAGTAGGAGCCGTATCCAGTTCTCCCTTGCACCCTAGTGTTGCAAAACTAAAACCATCTTGCCTTTTCTTTTATACACAAACACCCTTTTTTATAATTTCACAACTTTTATTTTATTTAACAATGTTGCCCCTTTTCTTTTTATTTCAATTTCACAATTTTCATTCGGTTAAATAATTTTACTTTTTTTTTTATTTCAATTTCACAATTTTCATTCGGTAAAATAATATTACTTTTTCTATTTTACTTTCAAAATTTTCATTCGGTTAAATAATTTTACTTTTTCTTCTTGCTTCTTTTGTTTTCACCTAGCGAGACCGTGCCGAACCGAAATGCCAAAATCAACTCGCCTTTTCGTCGTTATAAAAATCAACTGCGCTCTAGTTTAAAAATCAACTGCCGAACCGTCGTTAACAAAATTAAAAACCCAACTCCGCTCTTGATCACTTTTGTCGCGATCAAGAGCTTTCGTTCAGGGTAGAAAATGCATAGTTGCATTTTCACCCTGAGAAAATTTTCATTTTATTCTGGACTTGATTAAACAAGTCCAGAATATTTTTCGTTGGACGGTGGCTTGAAAAAATGAAATTTGATGTTTTTATAAACATCAGCCACCGTCCCGTCGATTGAAATTGCGGCGCGCGTATACATGTAATGTATTTTCGCGGCGCGCATTTCTTATCGCGAAAGCTTTTTTTTTGTGATATGTATGTACGTTCGTACATACATATTATAATTTTCACGACAAATCGTACTGAAGGTACGATTTGTCTTTTGCTTTATTTTTTTAAAGTAATTATTTCTACTGGCAAATTTTGCTGAAGGCAAAATTTACCATGGGAATAATTTTGTTTTAATTTATGGAATGTGAAGAAAATTGCTGACGCAATTTTCTTCACTGATTGAGTTGATAAGCTAACCATGTTTTAGGCATGGTTAGCTTATGTGAAAATTTATAATTTGTAATATTTTAATGAATTGGATTTGAAGAACCCATTCAATATCTGTGATAATCAATTTTTAATATCTGTGATAATCATGTTTTAGCATGGTTGTATGTATGTATGCCTACTAAAATTATTCCCTTTTTATACTTTTCAAGGGTATAATTTACATACATAACAATCCTTCCCCCTGAGAAAAAGAGAATTATTCTTTGAAGAGGAATAATTCTCAGGGGAAGTTGTTGTGGGTGCTATTTTGGCGGCTCGGGTCTTGGTCGGTTCTCGGTTGAGTTTTACAACATTTGCAGTTTTACAAAATATTTTCTTGGGGTTTTTTTTTTTTTTTTTTTTTTTTTTAAATTATTTCGTTAAGTTCTTCCCCCGTTAGCAACTATTTGGTTTTTGTTTGATTACCTTATACGTACTACTATTTACTATTTTATTTAGTATTTTATTAGTTTAATTTTAATCTTATATAAAAAAAATTTTTAAATTGTTTCTTAGTAGCCTGGTATTGCTTTTATACTCTGTCTATTTCTATTATTTCTACCGTTACTTTATTTTATTCCTATTCTATGTAGTATTTATATCTCTATGTTTCTGACATTATTCTACTCTCTTCTCCTTTTTTTTTTTTAATATAATGCGTTTCAGTTTGCTCTTGTCATTTATTCTCTACGATTGTATTTTCTCTTTATATTCTTTAGGGTATTTATTTATTATTTCTATTTGTAATTTACTAACCCCCTTTTTTTTTATTCCTTTTAAGTTTAATTTATTATTTTACGCATTTTAATTTTTTACTATTTTATTTCTAACTCCATACATTTTTGGGTATCTTATCCTTAGGGATTTGTTTATTTTTTGTTTTTGGTTTAATATATACCCTTATTTATTTATTCTTTATTTTTTTTTTGCTAATAATTCTAATATAAAGTGTTTTTTTTTTTTTGTTACATTTAGTTTTTTGGGTTTCTTCTACATATTTTACCAGGTCTACTATTTTCTATAATTTTACTTTTGACTAAGTGGCTCATGTTGACAGTATCAGTGTTCCTTTGGCCCGCCTTAAACCAATTGAACAGACTTAGTTCTAGGAAGTGATCGAGCTCGCTTTAAACTGGGTTGGGGCGCAGGGGTTCGTTCTTCTAAAGGAATTCCCTCTGATGAAATTTCGGGGTTACCTTGTGGTTGATTTCTCCGTTGTCTCATCTTGATGACAACAGGGTTAAGATATTTTACTGCCACCACAATCATTATGGCCAGAACAAGTAGGCTCGTAAATGATACAGAGGTGGTGGACAGGATATGGGAGTTTCTATTTGATACTTTCTCTTGGTATTTGTTGATTTTACTTTGGATTTCTTCCAGCGAATGCGTGTCCTGGTAGATTGATTTATGAGTACCGTCTCCAGTTAAAATTTCCATTGAGACGTGCGTTTGGTTTTGAGATTCTGGTAAAATGTCAGCCAGACTCAAATTAAATAAGGAATGATTAAATTGGGGAAATTGTTTGGGTTGAATTATTTTCAGCGGGCGTTTACTTTGACCTTCGTACTTGAGCACCTTGTCACTTATTTGCACTTGACATGGTTGCGTTATCTCTAATATCCCTTGTCCTTCCAGTTTCGAGATCAGAAAGTGATCTGGACATGTGATGTGTAGCACCGTTGAGGTGATAAATGAAAATAGCCACGTATTTGGCTTGTTTAGTTTGATCAACATGTCCTTTTGGGGAGATTGAACTCTGGTCCGGCATTTGGGTACTTCATTTAAAGGATTATATAACAACTTAATGGCACATTCATTTGATGTTGCTGCCTTTATTATGGGCGTATTCAGTAGGCCTACATACGTGTTTTCTTCCAAATTACTTGTTATTTTCTTAAAGTTTTTCATGTCCTCGCCTCTTAATAAGAGAAATTCCTGGGTTTTTGCGCTATTGGCTATGTATGAATAACCAGGGTTTGGAATTAATGAATAATTTGCTGACTTGGGTACAGGATAACATTGAATCTGTTGTAGCCTCATTCTTGGCAGATTAAAAATTGGGAGAGTGATTCTCACCACCAATTTATTTTGCATAAGGAGTGATTGGGCCCCTGCTGTTTGGTATAGAACAGATAGACAATTTTGGTCATTCGGGCAATTCGAAGTCGTCTTGCGATATATTTGTAACAAGTTTTGTGGGGATAGGAGCAGTGGATGAATGTGATTTGTTCTACTAGCCATTATTATATCCAGAAGGGCTTGTTGTCGATATTCGACTTCGATGATTTGGAGTAATAAGCTTGATATAATCTCTTGTCTCAGTTGCCTCCTAGTTAGGTCATCGGCCACATGGTGGAGATCGTTTATCTGGTGTGATATTTTTTGTTGACGATCCATTAGCAAAGCCAGCGGTTTTTGAATCTTTTCCAAGGTAGTTTTTACAACACTAATTTGTTGTTTCTCTAGCTCGGCTAGGGCTTGTGTATTTGATTCAAGTTCTTCTAACCTGCTGTAAATTTCTTTCTCATTATTGCTGTCCATGGTACCGAATAAGTAATGCATGGCACCACCTATTCCGTCAAATAAAGATCTGGTTTTGCGTTTTCCTGGTACTAGTTCCTTTATTGTTTCCGTGCGCTTTCGTATGCTATCTATTATAGCGTGAATGTGTAGCTGCTGCACGTTGCACAGATCTCCTTGGTCTGTTATATTTATGCACAGTTTGTGCACCAAGTGCTCTGCATATTCCGCTAGCTTTATCTGGGTATCTAGTTCGTCCAAATCTATCTCGGTGAGGACATTCCAGGTGTCATGATATACCATGAGGCTTCCTAGGTCCTCGAAAAATATGCCCGAGCCATTTAGTTGGGTCCTTATATAGGGTTTGCCAGCGATCTCTCCTGTTGTGTATTGGATAAGGAGGGCAAATACGATGAATTTTAGCGCCATTTCTGTGGACAATTCGGAGGGAGGAAACAATTCTTTAAGTTTATTTGTACTTGCATTGTGCCGTTTTAAACTGGGCAGTGGAGTGACTCCACCGCAAATGTTTCTGGGGAGGTATTGAAATGACGTTTAATGGACATTGGAGTAGGAATTTCAAGTCAACCTGGTTCATTTTTGTACAACATGCTTTTATTCGAAATATGGTTTTAAACGATTATTATGTACCGTCACCATTCGCTTACCAATTTTGATTGTGGTATTCACATCACTTGGTATTGCTATTACCTGATAAGGTCCTACCCAGATTTGGGAAAGCTTATGTTTTCTGCTTTCGTTCTTGATGAGGACCTTGTCTCCTACATGGAAAGTTAGGGGCCGTACTGTCTTATCGTAGTACCCCTTTGAGCGCTGTTTACTTGCCAATAAGTTCTTTCGTGCCGTGGCATATGATTTTTGGAGCTTATACTTCAATATGTGATAGTAGCTCTCATGATTGTAAACGGGTTCGGGATCCCGTTTTAAATTTGATGGGACATCCGCTGTGAAGCCGTATAGGCAGTCCATTGGGGTAAGTTTAGTACCCTCGTGTACACTATTATTATACACGAATGCAGCGGTTCGTAGGAATTGGTCCCATGTTTTGGGATTTTCGTCTACGATTGTTCGCAGGTATTCAATTAGTGGTCTGTGCGCACGCTCTAGTGCTCCATTAGACTGTGGGTGATATGCTGAAGTCTGTAACTTCTTTACCTTTAGAAGCTTACATACTCTTTTGAATAATTCACTCAGGAAATTTGTTCCCTGATCGGTGAGTATTCTTTTGGGTATGCGATAGCGCGTAACGATTTCATCAAAGAAAATCTGCGCTACTGTGACTGCTTCTGCATTAGGTATGGCATACCAGTCGACAAATTTTGTTAAATTATCTTGGAAGGTCAAGATATATTTGTTTCCTGATGTGGTCTCTTCTAATGGACCTACAATATCGAGGTAAACTTTGTCGAACGGTTGTTCTGCGATGTCCGTGATAACCATTGGCATTTTATATTGTGGAGAAGCTTTCATCGTCTGGCACTTTGGGCATTTTTTTATGTATTTCTTGATGTCGCTAAGCATGTGTCTCCACCAATACTTGCGTCTTATACGTTTGTAAGTTTTTATGACACCTTGATGGCCACCAAATGGAGAATCGTGATAATCTTTTAAGATTGTTCGGATTTCCGTAGGGCTCGTGATAACTTCGGGTGTCTTGCCAGTACTTACTTTTTGCTCAAGCGATGCTAGGTTTAGTTTTCCCGCCTCCGTGTGTTGAATTTCGTTTTGGTCCGCTGTCGTGTGCTCTTCTGTCTCCACACTGGAGCTATTTATTGTCTCTTGAGCCTTCTGCTTCTGAGCTCGAGTCACGACGAAACAATGAGCGGATTTCTTTTTCTTTTTGTTATTTGTGGGGTTGTCTTCCTCCACATCTGAGTCCATCGTGTGGTGGACTAGGGCTTCTACCGTTAAGGTATTGCCTAAACTGTCTTCCTTTGATGCTTGAGGGATGCGACTTAGTGCATCTGCATTAGTGTTGTACTTCCCCGGTTTATATTCGATGTTGTAATCGAATTCAGATAATTTGTGGTGAAATCTCACCAAACGGGAAGTAGGGTCTTTCACATTGAAGACACCTTTGAGAGGTTTATGGTCAGTGTAGACCGTGAATTTCCGGCCTTGAAGATAGCACCTGAAATTCTTCGTAGCCCAGACAATAGCCAATAACTCTTTCTCTATAGTAGAGTAATTTCTTTCGGCTTTGTTTAATGTGCGGCTTGCGTAGGCAATGGGCTGGTCCTTTCCGACTTCTCCTTGAGAAAGAACAGCTCCTAGAGCCTCGTTACTTGCGTCCGTAGTAAGATTAAAAGGTTTTGTAAAATCGGGGTAAATCAAAAGTGGTGGAGAAATTAAAGCATTTTTTATGCTTTGAAATGCTTCTTGGCATTTCTCTGTCCAAGTGAACTTTACATCCTTTCGGAGTAAATTCGTGATTGGACGTACAATTTTGGAGAAGTCTGGAATGAATTTCCTGTAGTAATTGGCAAGTCCTAGAAATGACTGAACTTGCCTTACTGTTTTTGGAACAGGAAATGTTTGGACGCAGGCCGTCTTACTTGGGTCTGGTAGGGCTCCTTCGCTAGAACATTTATGTCCTAGGTAAACAACTTCTCTTCTTAGAAACTGGCACTTTTCTGGCTGCAGTTTTAAGTTGTTCTCTCTCAACTTGTCGAAGACTTTTCTCAACTTTTCGTTGTGGTCGTTTAAATTTTTTCCATAGATGACAATGTCATCTAGGTAGACAAAACATTCGAGGCCTTGTAGGCCTGTTAAGACGAAATTCATTAGGCGTTGAAATGTGGCGGGGGCTCCTTTGAGCCCGAATGGCATACGCTTGAACTCGTAGTGCCCATAACTTGTGCTGAAAGCAGTTTTATGTCGATCTTTTTTGTCGACAAGAACTTGGTGATAGCCGTTGGCCAAATCGAGTGTGGTGAAATACCTTGCGTGACCTAGTTGGTCGAGAATATCCTCGATTCGGGGTAGCGGGAATGCGTCTCCAATTGTCTTTTCGTTTAATTTACGAAAATCGACAACGACGCGCCACCTTTTTTCACCGTCAGGTCCCGCTTTCTTGGGGACAACTAGTAGAGGTGAATTCCAAGGGCTTTTACTAGACTGAACTATCCCGCTGTCTAGCATTTCTTTTAGCTGCTCGTTAATTACTTTCCGCTGTGTTTCAGGTAAGCGGTACATTTTTTGATTGATTGGTGCTTGATCTTGCACCAATGGAATATTATGCGTTATCGCATTTGTATAGGTGAGTTTGTCACCTTTGAGGAAGAAGATATCGTTATACTCTTCGCAGAGTTCTGATATCGAAATTTTTTCTTCCGCGGTTAAATTAGGGTCTAGGCTGAGTTCTTGCTCTAGCCTAGAAATACGCGGGTATTGTTTTGGGTCGTCCGGAGTCTCATTATCCGGGTATAGATATCGTACATGTTGTAAAATTGCTGATTTTTCAGCTGAACCTTGGTTTGACTTACTATTCCTTGTAAATTTGTGTCCTGAAATTGGATTGAATTTAGTTAATTCCTTATGAGGCTTTATTTTGTTATATTTAGCATGTAACAGGGTACTTGCTTCCTGCTTTGTTGACGGCTGGGTTTGGTACACCTGTGTGGTCTTTGCCTTAGGTTGTGTGATATACTCATGCACGTCAATGCTATTGCTTTTTGACCATGTAGCATTCTGTGTGCTGTGTGACGGTGGAGTAATATGCACCTTTAATATAGGCTTTAGCGACTCGCTACCGTTCTTGTATGGCCGTTGTTTGTTTAACAGTGATTTATGCCTCGGGATTTTGGACGGAAGAGTTATATGCACCTTTTTGGCAGGCTTTAGACACTCGGTTCCGTCTCTTGTGTTGTTTGATATTGCCTCCATGTTTGATAATGGAATGTGTGTTCTTTTGTGATCTTTTGAGTGCGTTAATGGGACTATGGTGTAGTCGTTTATGGAATATAGCTGTAACTTTAAGCTATGTATGACTACTTGATGACTGTTAGCGTTGAGAATACTAACCAGCACTAATTCTTCTCCGGATGACAGCAAACTGTTTGCCAAGAAGACTCCATCGCTTATCTCTTGGGATAAACAGAGCATTTCTTCTTGAGTTTGTAACGGCACTGGGGCCACAATTTGAGAACGTGCAGGTATGCAGATTGGTTCCTTAAAGGTAACCAATTGCTGCCTGCCTTCATCGGTCTCTTGTTCGCCCAGACAGCTTTTTTCACATTCCTTGGGCCCTTTTGGAGCTTGGCAGCCAGCTTTTCTCGTTTGAGAAGCCTTGAAGACACTGCAGGTGGATAGTTCAGCCTGTTTAGACTCTACCTCTTCTGCAAGTGTTCTTACTTCGACTGCTTTGTTTGAATGTAGCTTGTCCGTTTCAAACTCTAATGGCAAGGTGAATTCATCTGGGTTAGTTTCCGTGCGAGGAAACCTTAGTGCTTTGTTTGGACCCTCAACGTTACAGTTGTTGGTTAGGAAATCATTTCCTAGAAGTCCATCGTCGGAAAGGCCAGGCAAGTTCTTTACAACTTGAAACTTGCAGGGGATTTTGTTTTTGAAAACGAAGTTTCCCTGGCAATTTCCCAGCGTCTTTCCGGTACCAAATGGGGTCTGAAGTGTACATGCCTCATTGTGGTTAATTTCTTTGAGGTCTTTTAATGACCTTTTCTTTATTATACTAACCTCAGCGCCTGTGTCTACTACTAGTTTAGTTTGGCCGTTCAGGCCAATGTCTAAAGGAAGTTTTACTGTAGCGACACTGGAATCGGGCTGCTGAGGAGACCCTATTTTATTAGATGGGAGATTTATAGTCGAGCCGGGGAGTTTTGGGTCGACTGTACGTCGTTTCCCTGACTCCGGGCTTCCCATTTACGTTTTTGTTGGCAGTTATTTACTGCATGTCCAGAACGACCACAAAATTCGCACTTTTTACGCACGTTATAGACTCTGGAGTTGTTGGGGTTGTGAGGCTCTCTAGGACGTTGGATTGGTGCTTCTCTGTTTTGGGGTCTTTGAAAACTATTGTTGTTCCTTCTACAGTCACGCACGTCATGATTATACATTTTGCAGTTCACACAATAAGGCGTATTTTTCCTTTTGAGGCAATCGACATATGTATGGCCTCTTAAATTACAAAAACTACAACTGATTTTATTTAAATAATTATTTTTATTTTGTACATTATAATTTTTATTAGGAGATCTTGGCTCCTGTTTGATGTATGGTAATGTGTTTGCCTGTGTGAACTGCGGCTGCTGAATGTGACTATTTGTGTTTGGCAGGGTCTGAGGAACTTGAGCGAATGGCATTATGCCGGGAGTAAATACGCTGTGATTAGCTGATGAATTAAGTTGGTTAAAATGTGCGTTATTTGGTGTTGTTGCGCTTATGGAATGGGGTAACGTATTTTGCATCACATTTTGTTGAAATTGCCCTGAAGGTTGCAGGAATAGGGCACTTTGCTGGAGACGTTCCATGTCAAGTGCTCTTTGTACGAGGTCATCCACCGTGCCGTCTGTCATGGTCAGAAGGTACTGGCACATATATGGGTTATTTACGCCTGTTTTCAGTGCGTTTTTCGCGAAATCTTCCAACTGCGTTTTAACAGCTGGTGCTGCTGTGGCTCCGTATTTGGATTCTGCTGCTTCATTGCAGAGTGCCAGCATTTGTTTTACTCGTGCCGTGAAGGCTGTGAGATTCTCTAAAGGATACTGCCTTGTAGTGATTAATTTATTTACCAGTTCCTGGTAAGTTTCTCTAGGCAGGTATGTGCGATTTAGCCGTTCTTCTACTTCTTTGAAAGTAGTGGGCATATTTGAGGCAAAAAGCTGGTAAGCTTCGCCTCGAAGTCTGGTGGGAAAGATTTGTAAAAATGCTGTTAGTTCATCCACCGAGATGCACTGGATTACCTGCCTGCAGCATCCTAGGAACGTTTGGAGCTCAAGGCTCAATTTTGGGTGCTGTTCTCCTGAGAATAGGGGAACGAGCTGGGCAGTTAGCTTGGCGATTTTCGCGTAATCTGCCATGTTTATATTGGGGATTCTGAAGCTAAAGTTTGACACTTTTGGGGAGCTAGTTTCTTCCAGACTGGTCTCCAGAAGGGAGTCGCCCAGCCAATTCAAAAGGACCTCACTTACGGTGGAATCACTGACACTGTCTTCAATGGCACCTTCTCTTAATTCTACACTGTTATTTGTAATTTCTGTTTCGAGAGAGTGCGAGAGTTCCCCAAACTGCTTTAAGCTTTCTTTAAATTTTTCCGTACTTTCTTTGAATTGCGCGATTTGCTCAAGCCGCCGTTCACGGGACTTTTTGAGCTGTTTATCGATAGAATCACACTGTATAACAGAAAGTTCGGAGGAGTCTCGCACTTTCTCCTCTAGATATTTTAAATAACTTTCTAAATTTAAATTAGAAGGTCTTACTTGTTGGGGACCTGTGAGGGTTGTCCCACTCCTGAGTGTTACCCCTTTTTTTGTTGGTATTGTTGGGGGTGTTTGATTAGCACCCTCTATTGCGGATGTTGCTCCCGCGTTGCCTCCTTCGTACCGGGACGGATCTTCCTGTGCGTCGCCCGGCGAGGAAGATTGTTGAGGAGTTGGTTGAAATGGTGTGATTTCCTGCGGCGTCTCCTGGTGGGAGCTTTCCTCGCTCATGGACCACCGTGTGTGAAATTTGCAGCTAGGGGGGCTTCTGCCGTCTTAATTCCCTTGGTTCAAATTGAGAGGGGGGCTTATTGCCTTCTTCGAGGTCCCTCTCAATTCAGGATCGTTGGTTCGGTTTCTTGAAGTTCTTTTGCTGCCGGGGGGGCCCGTGGCCTACTTAAATTCCCCTGGATAAAAGCTGAAAGGGGGGCGCGTTGCCTACTTCGAAGTCCCTTTCAACTCCGGATCGCAGATTGACGGTTGAGGATTCTTCCTTCCTTCAAGTGTAGCTTTAGCACTTTTGGTTGTGAACTACTGATATCCTGGGCTGGGATGAAGCCCGCTATTGTCCCACGTTGGCACTTTGTGCTTTGATGAGGGGGTGGCTGCGTGTTTTGCAAACAGAGGCAGTTAAAGCTGTCCGACCCCGAGCGTTGGGAGCCGACAAGATCGAAATACTCCTGAAGCCAGACTCAACTTCAGGCGGAGGGTAGGGTGTCTTGCCCAGTATTCGATCTCGTCCTAAACTCCTTTTAGATTCGTAGGATAGAGGGTTTTCGAGCGCTTACTCCTTTTTTTTGTTTTTCAAAGTAGGCTTCCTCTATCCTACCGGCTGCGCCAATTGTTATGTACCTGTTTGTGGGGCAAGTAGGAGCCGTATCCAGTTCTCCCTTGCACCCTAGTGTTGCAAAACTAAAACCATCTTGCCTTTTCTTTTATACACAAACACCCTTTTTTATAATTTCACAACTTTTATTTTATTTAACAATGTTGCCCCTTTTCTTTTTATTTCAATTTCACAATTTTCATTCGGTTAAATAATTTTACTTTTTTTTTTATTTCAATTTCACAATTTTCATTCGGTAAAATAATATTACTTTTTCTATTTTACTTTCAAAATTTTCATTCGGTTAAATAATTTTACTTTTTCTTCTTGCTTCTTTTGTTTTCACCTAGCGAGACCGTGCCGAACCGAAATGCCAAAATCAACTCGCCTTTTCGTCGTTATAAAAATCAACTGCGCTCTAGTTTAAAAATCAACTGCCGAACCGTCGTTAACAAAATTAAAAACCCAACTCCGCTCTTGATCACTTTTGTCGCGATCAAGAGCTTTCGTTCAGGGTAGAAAATGCATAGTTGCATTTTCACCCTGAGAAAATTTTCATTTTATTCTGGACTTGATTAAACAAGTCCAGAATATTTTTCGTTGGACGGTGGCTTGAAAAAATGAAATTTGATGTTTTTATAAACATCAGCCACCGTCCCGTCGATTGAAATTGCGGCGCGCGTATACATGTAATGTATTTTCGCGGCGCGCATTTCTTATCGCGAAAGCTTTTTTTTTGTGATATGTATGTACGTTCGTACATACATATTATAATTTTCACGACAAATCGTACTGAAGGTACGATTTGTCTTTTGCTTTATTTTTTTAAAGTAATTATTTCTACTGGCAAATTTTGCTGAAGGCAAAATTTACCATGGGAATAATTTTGTTTTAATTTATGGAATGTGAAGAAAATTGCTGACGCAATTTTCTTCACTGATTGAGTTGATAAGCTAACCATGTTTTAGGCATGGTTAGCTTATGTGAAAATTTATAATTTGTAATATTTTAATGAATTGGATTTGAAGAACCCATTCAATATCTGTGATAATCAATTTTTAATATCTGTGATAATCATGTTTTAGCATGGTTGTATGTATGTATGCCTACTAAAATTATTCCCTTTTTATACTTTTCAAGGGTATAATTTACATACATAACAGTACGGACGTGTATTGGCTCTTGTACACATCCGCACGGGGGATGCACGACAGGTGCCTGTGAAGTGGGTGGAAGAAAAGAATTTGATGTGAATCTAGCAGCCAAAATATTAGCTTTATCCAGGGAGTCAACAACACCTCACCATTATTAAGTAGTGAAGGTATAGAGGAACTGCTGAAGTTGTTTGTTTTGACCAGGGACCAGAAACCTTTACTACCTTTGCGGCTTGCCAACATTCTTTGTCTAACATTCTGGTCAAAAAGAAATTTTCCTCTCTGGATAAAGGACTTGCAGGTGTTCCGTGCAGTCTTGTAGATTCCTTTCAGTTCTGGACAAGGATGCACTTGATAGGCGCGAAAAGCAGACCGTACATAAATTTTGGCACTGATAGCATTTTCCGAGTGATATAATTTTAATAATATAGATACTTATATATATATTATATATATAAGTTGTAATATATGTATAGTTTGAATCCATAGCTTGATTAATAATCGACATATTTATATTTACAGTACGTCCTTCGTTCGGCTAGCAAATATGACAGGACCTAATCAAGGATTGGTCGTTTTGTTGAATGCGTCAACTGAAGATTACTTTCATGGATACAAAAATACGATTGGATTTACCGTTAAGATTTTCAATTCAAAAAGTTTTCCTGACGGTACAACGGGTGGCCTACAAGAATTTATAGTAAATCCCTTAGAGGAAATATATATGAAGCTAGTACCTACGACGCTTGTATCAGAAAACTCTTTACGTCCTTATTCGGCCAGACAACGAAAGTGTTACTTTGCTAATGAAATTTTCGAGGATTATGGGAACTTCTACAGTTACTCCAACTGCCTTACTAAATGTAAGCTTAGAAGCATTATAACACTATGCAGTTGCATTCCATTTTATGCCCCGCGCGACTTGATAGAAGCTAGTACAAAGACGGTATATTGCACCATTTCTCATACTGCGTGCCTTAATCGATATGAGGGTAAGTATTAAAAGTATTATATTTTGCAGTATTATACATATATCGAAAATTTCCATTTCTCATGAAAAACACAGTACACAATACATACATTGGGCTGCCAAATTGATTAACTTCATAAAAGAAAAGCTAGGAAACATTTATACAAATAGGAGATCGTTGTCTGGATAACTACACACGAGGAGCAAACGGCAACTCCAAGACGGAAAGGAAGAAGAGATCAGCTCCATAGTTAGAAAAAAAGCTATAAAATAGGCGGTCTGTCCGTTTAACCCCCTTAAGGCTTCATGGGTGGATGGACTGAGTACCATTATGCTTCAGAAACTACTAAGGTACATAATTAATTTGCTAGTGCCGATTTTTAAAAGCAAGCTGAGGCTTGGGTTCTTGCCCAGGGTCTGAAAGGAGGTGAGGGTAATCTTCATTCCTAAGGTAGGCAGAACGGGCCACATGGAGACATGTGGTTGTGACATTATGACTTTAGCTAGCAGCAGGTGTACGACTAATTAAGCAGTTTGCGGTACCTAAGCGTTTTACTTCGCATAATTAAATGATTGGCGATTGCGAATTGTTTATTAAAAAACTGTCGCATCCACTGCTGTTGTAATTAAGCATTATGCCAAGGTTAAGTAATTCAGTTCGCATGGTGAAATGCTCAGCTGGGCTTACTGTTTGTTTACTAATAGTATTGGGGTCTCCAGCTGACGGCAGTGACTGATGTAATGCATTGCGATTAATTGCACTGGTCACTAGGTCAGAGTCGCTTCCGCCTGTAAAGGTTCTAACTGGTGACCCGACTTTGCTAGTGGATCAGGTTGCGTTGCTCAGTTGTTTTTTGGGAGATTATGAGTTGTGAGCTAGAAGTACCGATAAGGAGCTCAAATTGTGTTATTATTCTAAGTAGTTTATTTGAATAAAGTTTTATATGTGGATTAGTTACGCGAGTTTTTATTTGGGGACATGAGAAATTGGCACAGCCGGAAAAGAGGTAAAAGTGAGTGAAATTAATGTGAGTTTCTTTATGTTTTTGTCGTTTTCGTTTTACTTGGGAGTGTAAAATGAGATAAATTTTTGTTTGTTTGTTTTTCCTTATCCTCGTTATTGACAAATTTAGCTTTATTGGATTTGTTTTGTGCGTTTAGGCTTAAAGTGAAGAGTAAAAATTAGAAGACATTATACTGAGTATAATTGGCGAAATCAAGGTAATAAATGTGAGAATTTCTTGCTATGGTTGGTTTTTCTATTGTGTGATAGTAAAAGGGTAGAATTGCTTTTATATATACATAACGGGTATTTTTGTGTTTTTCCTTAAAAAAAAAAAATTATAATAAATAAATTTTTGGACAATTTTAGTACATTTCAGCGCATTAATTTAAAAAGTGTTAGTATAAGTTTCCCCACAAATGAGAAAAATTTATAATAAATTAAGTCTGTTTAATTTTATTTACCTTGCAGGGTTAATGGGAGAATCGTAAAAGGAAAACATTTTTTTTTAAATTAAGTTAATTTTTTTTTAAATTTTAATAAAGTTAAATTAAGTTTTGTGTTTTGCGTATTTTATTTTTTGTTCGTGAAATTGGTAAATTGGTAATCACACTTAGTCATTTGAAAAGGGGCTTTATCAGCTACTCCAAATACACTCTGGAAGCAAAGCTAATTTACCTATTTCAAATAAACACACTGGGAGGAAAGCTAATATAGCTACTCTAAATACACACACTGGGAACAAAGCTAGTTTACCTACTCCAAATGCACACACTGGGAGCAAAGCTAATTTAGCTACTCCAAAACACAACCAAGTTATACACGTACAAGCAACATTACAGGGAAAATAGAAAATTCAAATAAAATAAAATAGAAATTCAAACTGAATAAATTGGTTTAGGATAAATACACACACTGGGAGCAAAGCTAGTTTAGCTACTCCAAATACACACACTGGGAGCAAAGCTAATTTAGCTACTCCAAAACACAACCAAGTTATACACGTACAAGCAACATTACAGGGAAAATAGAAAATTCAAATAAAATAAAATAGAAATTCAAACTGAATAAATTGGTTTAGGATAAATGTGTAAAGTGCATAAGAAGACAATTATGTGAGAAATAATTTATTTGCATAGATTAGGGAACTGATAATTTTAAGTCGTGATTCGTGTTTGAAGTAATTAGTTTTGGTCGGTGTTAAGAGTGCTAACTGTTAAGTGAGAAGTGTAGTGTTTATGGTGGAAATATGTGCGTGAGGTGTAATAGTCTCTCAGTCCTACATGTCAACAGGAAGAAGCAATATCTTAACTAAAGAGGAATTGTCACGCTTTCAGGCCCAGGAAAGAGAGTTAGAGATAAAAGCACAGGAGCTGAAGGAATGCCAATTAATATTGCGAATTACGAGCAGGACTGGGAATATATCGGCGAACACATAACGGGAGAGTTACAAAAACGGTGGAGAAGAGAAGAAGAGAAGGAATTGTTAAAGAAACTGAATGAGAGTGCTACAAACAGTTCAAAGGGCGAAGTTTTAGACCTATTGGTAACAGCAGCATTCGAACTTATCCAGAGCCGTGAAATAGAAGGAGAGCAAGCATTGGAAGAAATCCAAAAAGCGAAAAAAGGGCTGATAAAGAAAATAGATTCACTAAAGGCACAGTTAAGAGAGGTTGAGGAAACTACATGAAGACCTCACAGAAAGAAGCCAGTGTCATAGAGTTAAGTTTGTTAAATAACTGCATTATCTCAGTAGAATCGGATATTGGTATAACGGGTAAATTAACATTATTAGTAGATACAGGTGCAAAATATAATTAAGGTAAATCGTCTTAAAGGAAACACGCCTATACAAACTCTCAAGAAAATAATGATTGGAGGGTTGTTTGGGGCACAAGAAAGTTCAATTGGAACTTGCAAAGCCACACCACGCATAGGTGGAGTTGAACAGCCATGCGAGTTTAACACCATTTATGACACTAATTCGATTCCAGCTGACGGTATTTTGGGGATCGAGTTCCTGAAGGACAAAGCAGTCATTGATTGTATAAATGGAAAACTGTCAGTGAAAGGCATGGAGAGAATAAAGGAAGAAAAACCTCTTTTTGGATGCATCACTGGAAAGGAGAAAATCGAGATAATAGAGTTGAAGGAAAGCACCCAGGATAATCATCACCAGTTTATCCAGAAAGAAGAGTCAGTGTATTCTTCCCCAAAAGAGATTCAGCAACGAATGAAGAATCGAGTCGCAGCCTTGCGCGACATTATATCCAAAGCGGGTGTGGTATCAGATAGCTTCACAAAGTATCTTTCAGAAGTAGAATCTTACCAAGATGGTGAAATAAAAGAAAGAAAGATTACTTTTCCAAAAGAAGATGATGTACAGCCAGCTCTAACAGCTGAGAAGTGGCCTTTCGTACAATTGGTCGAGTCCCTTAGCACGGGAACGAATCAAAAAGATTCTCAAGAATCACCCATCAATAGGACTAAACCGAGGGGAAGCAGAGAACAAGAAGGTGTAGCAGGAAGAAGGGAAAAGGAGCTGGAAATTCCTCGCATGGAAGTCCAGCGCGACCCCTCTAAAGCTACAGCTTACGCAGAGGCTCAGAGCGAAAAGGTACATCTTACACAGCGAAAGGAAAAGTATTACTTAGGAAAGAGTAAAAACACTCAGGGGACAAGAATTAAGTTGAACCCAAGAACAGAGCGGTTATTGGAAATTCCTGTCACAGGTGAGGAAGATTTAATATGTATGGCGGAAGAAATTAGGCCAGGAGTGTATTGTGGGAATGCTGTAATTAAGCCAAGGAACGGTAAAGCGTGGGTAGGTATTATTAACGCAGGAAGGGAACCCGTTGAACTAGAGAATTTCAGGCCGAGGCTTGAAAAATTGAGTAAGTATACTGTGCATCCACTAGGACGGGATAAGGGTAAGATTGATAATCGCCAACAACGGCTCAAGCTAATGAAGGAATCACTGGTGCTGGGAGAAGACCTTAACTTCGAAGAAAGGGAAGCAGTAACCCATATTTGCTACGAATACAGTGATATCTTTCATTTGCCAGGCGATAAATAGTCATACACTCCGACGAAGACCTTTAAGTTACCGTTAATGGCTAATACTGCCCCCATACACAAAAAGCAATATCGCATGCCAGAAGCCCATCGAGAAGAGTGTCAGGAACAACTCAAAAAATTACTCGAGGATGATATCATCGAACCCATTGACAGTCCATTTAATTTCCCCGTACTTCTAATTCCTAAGAAAGATGATAACAGTAAAAGAAAGTATCGGCTATGTGTAGACTTCAGAGAACTAAACAAAGTCTGCATCCCCTTTTCTTATCCCCTTCCCCGAATTGAGGACATCTTAGATCGTTTGGGTCATTCTAGATACTTCACCACGTTAGATTTAGCTAACGGGTACCACCAAGTATTAATCGACCCAAAAGACAGAGAAAAAACGGCGTTTAGTACCAATTTTAATCATTTCCATTATAAACGATTACCATTTGGTTTAAAAACGGCCCCCCCATTTTTTCAATCTCTACTGAACGGAATTCTAACGGGACTTCAAAGGATTAAATTCTTCGTGTATCTCGACGATGTAGTGATATTTGCTAAGAGTTTGGACGAACATAACAGTAAACTACGAGAAGTTTTTCAGCGCTTCAGAGAACACAACCATCAGTTGCAGCCTTCAAAATGTCAGTTTTTAAGGAAAGAGGTAGTGTACCTGGGCCATATTTGTTCAGAACAAGGGGTAAAGCCTGATAAACGGTTAGTAGAAGTAGTACAAAATTTCCCAAAACCAAAAACTGTTCGTCAGGTTCAATCTTTTTTAGGGCTAGCCAATTATTATCGGAAATTTGTTCCGAATTTTTCAAAAATATTGGCACCCATTAATAGTTTATTAAAGAAAAGCGTTAAGTTCACATGGGGACTCGAGTGTTAAAAGGCTTTCAGTCGTGTCAAGGAAATTCTTACTACACCACCACTCTTGATATACCCGAATTTCACAAAGGAATTTACGGTAATCGCTGATGCAAGTGGGGAATCTTTAGGGGCAGTTCTGGAGCAAGAGGGCAAGCCAATTTGTTACGCTAGTCGTACTTTGAACATGGCAGAAAGAAACTACTCCACTACAGAGCGTGAGATGTTGGCCATTGTGTGGGCAGTACGGAACTATAGGTGCTACCTTCTGGGCAAACCTTTCAAAATAATAATGGATCACCAACCGCTACGGGGAGTTTTCAAGGCGAAGGACACTACTTTACGTATGCTCAGATTTCATCAAAAACTATCGGAGTATGAATTTGAGATTATATATAAAACTGGAAAGGAAAATGGTAATGCCGATGCTCTAAGCAGAATTCCAAGGTACGTTGAAGAACCTGAGTTCTATCATAACAAGGAGTACCCATGCCTTGCAATAACTCGTGCTCAAGCTAGGGAACAGAAAGAAGGGGAACAACAAAAAAAAAACACCATTGCGAGATTCTAAAAATGAAGGTAACAGTATTGAAGGTACTGAGATAATCACTGAAGAAAAACTGAAGAAACCAGAACCAAAACTGGTGACCAATCCAGAAGAGATTGAGCTAATTCTAAGAGATTATCATGACTCTAGGTTTGGAGGACACTTTGGGAGGAACAAAACGTTCAACAGAGTGAAGCGCTTCTACCGTTGGAAGGGAATGAAGGCTGATATAGCTCGGTATGTTAAACGTTGTACGATTTGCCAAAAAAATAAGCACGCTAGAGCCATCAAGATGCCATTAGTAGTGACGGAAATCGCGGAAAGACCTTTTGAGAAAGTCTATGTTGACTTAGTTGGACCTTTGCCAGTCAGTCACAAGGGTAACAAGTACATCTTGTCTATGATGGATGATCTGACTAGATTTGTAGATTTCGTGGCGATACCAGACCAAGAAGCAAAACACGGTAGCCCAGGCCTTGTTTGAGCAAATCCTCAGCCGGTACTCGCTACCGAAACAGCTAGTAACGGATCAGGGAGCAAACTTCACTGGAGAAGTCTTAAAGGCTCTTTGTAAAATGTTGAATATAAAGAAGCTGAAAACAACTGCCAACCATCCCCAGTCCAACGCTGTGGAGAGGCAGCATTCTACGCTAGCCAATTATCTGAGGAATTTCGTTGATCGGGAGCCACGAAACTGGGACGAGCTGTTGAGAACCGCAGCGCATGCGTACAACAACACCGTGCATACAGGCACAAAACTTACGCCCATGGAAACGTTGTTTGGATTTGTAGCGGAAATCCCCAGTAGCGTACAGCGTCAGCCTGAACCGGTATATAATATGGATAAGTACCATTCGGTATTGCGGTTCAAATTACAGAGGGCATTTCAACTAGCTAGGGAGAACCTACTTAAAAGCAAACTAGTGGCAAAGAAGTACCATGACAATTCAGCTAGGCCGGAAGTCTTACATATTGGTGATAAAGTTCTAGTTAAAGACTTAGCTAGGGCAGGGAAATTAGCGTCCATTTTTAAAGGCCCATATGAAGTAATTTACGTTCACAGTCCGGAGAATGTAACTATACTTCACGGGAAAAAGCTAAAGCGGATTCATACGAATCGTCTGAGAAGGTATCATGATTAATTTTAAGATTAGAGTTTGTTCATCATATTAGGACGATAACCTAAGTGGAATGAAGCACGAGAGAATAGTTTTACAATTTGAATATTTTATTTTATTTAGTCTTTTTCTTAGTTTCTTTATTTTCAGGTTCATTAAGCGTTTAGGCTGAGAGGAAAGGAAAAAGAAGATTATGCAGATGCGAAAAGAGTGCCAATAGAGGGAAGTAAGCAAGTATATGTAAAAAAAAAAAGAAGAAATAGAGAATTTAAAGGAAATAATAATTAAAAAAAAAGAAAAAGAAAAGAGGAATAGTGATATAAAGATTTAAAAAAAAAAGAGATAAGAGATTTTGAAAGAAATAATGGAAAATCAATAAGAAGAGCTGTTGAAAGAAAACATAAATAAGAGGTTAAAAATAAAAAGATTAAAAACAACAGGTTCAGAAATTTAAAAGAGAAGTTTTTATACAAGTTGTGTAAAGAGAAAAGAGAATTGTTAAAGAAAGAAGGTGTAAGAGAAATAAAGATTGTAAAACAAAAGTGAAAATTGAAATATAGTAGAATAAATTAGGAGTTATATTAAAGAAAAACAAAATTCATTTAGTCCAAGGATACTAGGATTGCCCTAAATTTATATAGTTATAAAGTAAGGTTTAGCTTCGCGATGAAGACGGCAATAATTTTAATCTTCGCTTTGGTAGCTGGGATACAAGCAGAGCAGGCAGGTTATAGCATCGAGCCGATACCACAGTCGGGAGTGTTGTTCGAGCGTCTCGGGGTGATTAATTTCTACACGAAACATTGGACTATTCCGTCTAAGTGCCAAACACCAGATCTCACTGAAGACTTAAATTCGTCAGAAAATGCAGCGGTTTGATAAGCGGATTATGCGCAAACGTAACCGATACTGGAGGCGTTGCAAGGTGTAAGGCAGCAGTCAAAGAGATAGGAGGCTGGGTGGAAAAAATTAAGCGTCAGGATGAGGAACTCTCGCATCATACCCAAAATGAGACTCCCGAAAAAAACAAGCGTTCAATTTTTGATGGAGTAGGATCTCTGGCCAAGACACTGTTCGGAACCATGGACCATGCCGACTCGGAAGAAATACATGCAGCTATAGATGACCTTAATGAGAAGGAGAGCCGAACATTAAATCTACTGAAGGACCAAATTACAGTCGTCAAATCTACGTTCGATTTGTTCAATGCATCAAGGCTACAGGCAGCAGAAGAGAGAGAAGAACTGCAAAATAAACTTTCAACCATCGTTAAAGAGCAGCAGGGTCAATATCGGGAATTATCGTCATTAAAACTAAGAATGGAATTGAGTGAGGTAATTACGCTAATGAGCCTTCACTTAAGAGAAATCAGCGAAACGCAAAAAACAATGATGAACATATTAATCTCCCTAAGCGTAGGAAAGCTAACCCGCTGATTATTCATGCACGAGAGCTGACCGAGATAATGAAGAATGCCACTAGTAAGCTGGATTTAGATGAAAAATTCCAGAATTTCCAATTGCTGGTACAAATTGCAAAGGTACAAGCACTCCAGGTAGGCCGAGAAACCCTAGTCAGGGTAGATATCCCACAGCCCCAACGAGTTGCAGTTGACTTACATAAGGTATACACGATCCCGATAGCTATAGATGAATTTGGGTATCATGTATATGATCTGGACGCTGAATTTGTGGCAGCCAACAATCATGAACGACAGTATGTCTTGCTGAGTTACCAACAGTACCAGAAGTGCCAGAGATTGTTAACCGCATCAGACTACCCGCAAATCGTATGCCCACAATTAGCCCCAACTATTACTGCTATTGGAGAAAACTGTGTGCTGAACCTTTTCCGGAGCTTCAACGTAAATGCGAAGGCCTACAAGGAAAGAGTTACAGCAAGGTGGAGCAGCTTAGTGAGAATGGTAACGAGAAACCACTGGTTATTTGTCATGTCCGAGAAGACCAAGCTGGAAGTGAACTGCCAACATTCACCAACTTCCATCGGTGAGCTGGAGCAAACAGGGGTATTATTCATAAAGAACATTGTCACCTACAAATCGGTGACCTACGAATACAAGCTGAAGATGCCGCGCAGCGAAATATATCTCTATGGCAGCCCAGACGAATGGAGTTACCAGCCTGGAGCAGCATCGCAACACAGACAGACAGGCAGAGAGAGGAGATAGTAGAAGGAAAAAGCGACGAAATACGATTGCTGGCTAGTGACAACTTTAATCAAGCATGGAGAGAGCAGGATGCAGCTATAAAGAGTGTTGAAGACAAAATCAGCACGGAGGAGGCAAGTAGACGTGCCATTCCACATCCAGTACATTTAGCAGCGACAACTACTACCGCATGTTTAGCCATCATCAGTTTAATAATCCTGATAGGAGTATTATGCCATTTGAAGCGCTGGAAGAGGAACTATACTCAAGCCGGCACTAACAGAGTGATTCTACCTATAGTTCATAAGTCAGAGCAGCAACCCAAGGCCCAAAATGCAAACATTACAATTGAGACAATCTTGCCCACGACAGCGAACTTGCCAACCACCAATCTGCCAACTATTGTGGGGAAGCAACTTGTGCAGCTAGAGTGACCGCCATAGGTTTAGTTAAGTATATATATATATATATTTTGCACTTGTATAACGTAGAAGTAATTTAAGGGCAACTTGTAGATTAACGTGTAAAGTTATATAGAAATAAAAATATGTATATATGGTTTATAATATTCAATCATGTTCAATGGAAAGAAATAGATTAATTGTTATAAGATTCAAATGTAGGAAATTATTAGTATAATAAGGCATTTAAGAAGTGGAGGAAGTTTCCAAGAAAGGACATGTGAAGTAAAAAAAAAGTAAATAGATATGTTGTAAAATCAGAATAAATAAAAGGACATGTGAAGTAAAAAAAAAGTAAATAGATATGTTGTAAGATCAGAATAAATAAAGAAATAGTGTAAAAATTAAAAGAGCAAATTTTAAAATAAGTGAAATGTGAAAAAAAACTACGAAAATAAATGTAAGGCATTAAAGAAAAAAAATTTAATAAAATTAAATCTGAAAAGCCATAAGAAAGAAAGTAAATACGGAAAAATAAATAAGAATAGAATACAGAAAGCAAAAACGCAAGAAAAAAAATTTAAGAAATAAAATATAGAAGAAAAAAAAGTTTAAAGAGGAGATGCAAATAGAAAAATTAAATATGGGAAGAAACAAAAAAAAGAAATTAAATGTGATAATAAAATAAAAAGAAAAATTAAATGAGAAATGGTGAAAAATGAAACAACGAAATTAAAAATGTAATAGAGATCACGAAATCAAATCAAAGTAAATGAAATATGTAACGTAGGAAAATAAGGAAATTTGATAATAATTATGTAAGGGAATCTGAACCGAACGAGGATTAAAATGTTCTCAATTGTTAATTAAGACTGTTGCTCTCTCCAGACCTAGTTCCCTGCGGAAACTAGTTTTTCCAAGGGGGGAGGGATGTTGTGGCCCAATATAAGGAAGATTCTTCCAGCAGCCAAGGGCGCATTTTAGTGAAATAATTAGCAATTGCTAAACAGTAACCTCGCATGGTACTGTTCTGCAACTGTCGGTTATTTTGCTGATTAACTCAACAGTTGGCTGCGATGAGCGCTTAGTGGAGCAATCGACGATTACAATAATAATTAACCTCGCATGGTAATTATTATGTAAAGCGATTGTTTACTACTGAGCGACTCAGGCGCTGCAATCGGTAGAACAAACGGCAAGGTTGTTGGCGTTTGTTTACATCCGCGTTGTTAGTGAAGTTTACTTCCGAATATTGGTGCATAAAAGACCAATGACTGGTCTGGCGAGGGCCGTAAAGTGTACAGTCTTATCGTGATTAAAGTCGGTTCAGGTTACCTAAGCGCCAGGTAGCTTAGTTATATTGTCATTAAGTTAGGTCAGTTCTCAGATAAATAAAGTATTGTTTTAAATGCAAGTCGTGTGTTTTCTTCGGTTTAAAGATTTATTGTTTTATTGATTCGTGAGTTTTATCATTGGGACACGACAGCGCTAGGAGTGAACCTACTCAACTATACCTCACTGGACGGAAATTCGAATCGCTAGAAGGAGTACAAGAGGAAGCTACCTACTATGCAAAAAGTGCACAAAGGCTTCAATTGAAAGATCCAAAAGTGGTACAGGCAGGTTTGAGGTCTAACTCATTAGGTACAAAAAACAGATCGGGAGTGGGTGAGGGCGGCCCCAATAGAGTTCAGCTACCGCAGAGACCGATTTATTCCACCGCTAGGCCAGTATTACCCATAAAATATCAAGGGCCGGCTGCCAGGGTAACCCCACCGAGAAGCATTCATACCTTCAAATGTGGACAGCGGGATCATATTGCGAAAGAATATAGGAAGGACACAGCCTCCTGACTGCACCAAGTGCAATAGCAATGGTCATGAGGTAGCGGGATGTAGGAAGCAGCAGGCACGTTTCACAAATACCGCGGTAAATATTCCAATTGAATGTATTCAACCCGTATCGGGGGTGCTCTATTGTCAGTTCTGTAGGACATGTGATCACTGTACCGAAAACTGCCTCAGAAGGTACCTAGCAGAACGCGCTGGCCAACTGGTGGGAAACGGGGAGCGGCAGTTGGGGAATTCGTCCACAGCTGCCTTCCATTAACATACTCTGGGACATATCGCCGAGGGGAGTTGATATTTCAGTATACTTAAGCTTACTGAATAATTGTAGCATCACAGATGAAGCAGATGCAGGGTTAACAGGTATGCTAAATCTTTTGGTTGATACCGGGTTCACATGTAATTTAATAAAATTTAATAAGATAAGAAAAAACACGTCTATTCAGCCTCAATGACCTATTACTATTGGGGTTTATTTGGGGCTCAAGGAAAGTCCGTAGGAGTTTGTCAATCGAAGGTACGTATAGATACTGAAGAGCATGCTTGCGACTTCAATGTAATTTATGACACAGACTCAATACCAGCTGACGGAATAGAGATACAGCTATCATCGACTGCATTAGCTAGAAACTGTCAATACAGAATGTAAAAAGGAACAAGGAGCACAAGCGTCTCTTTGCGAATGTAACAGGAAAGGAAAGTATTAACGTAGTGAAAGGGGCCAAAGCTTGTCAAAGAAGCGTTAGTCAATCTAGTAACGAAAACCCTCGAGAAATCTCAACAGAAAGCCATTATTGGTAAAGCGCTGCCAGCCTCATACAGCATAGATAGGTAACTAACACAGATAAATAAGAGAAACGAAAGAGTGGAAAAGATGACGGAAGGCATTGCCCAACAACAATGCCAGCGGAAAAACGAGGTGAATGCCACCCGGGTGCAAAGGCGCTGAAATATGAACACAGGCGGGAGAATACTTTAACCGCAACCCTTCATACGGAGGCTTGTCAACAAGATCATCGCCTAGTACAAGGAGAGTTCATAACATGGCCTACAAGGATGTGGGGTGAAGAGCACGTTAGGGTAACTGTTGAATGGGAAAACGGACTAGGGCATCCTCGCACGGAAGTCCCGCACAATAATCCCAGGACTAAAGCTTAGACACTTGTTCTTGAACCCGAGAGCACGAATGGACCAATAATACGACTGCAACCCAGAACAGAGCAACTGGTGACAATCCCAGTTGAGAGTGAGACTGAAATGATATGTATGGCCGAAGAAATATGTCCCGGAGTGTACTGCGGAAATACACTAATCAGGCCTAAGAATGGACGAGCCTTTGTGGGAATCATAAATACTAGGACTGATGCCGTGGGCGTAAAAGGTTTCAAACCAAAGTTAGAAAAATTGAACCGCTATTCGGTACTACCACTAGCGGATAGTGAAGGGAAGTGTAATAAAAGCAACAGCGACTAAAATTAATGAAACAATCACTGTTGTTGGGAGAAGATCTCAATCCAGAGGAGAGGGAATCCGTGATTCAGCTCTGTTACGAATACAGTGACATTTTTCATTTGCCAGGAGACAAACTTACTTATACTCCAACAAAATCCTTTAAATTACCTCTCATGGCCAACACAGGACCCATATATAGAAAGCAGTACCGAATGCCAGGAGCTCACAGAGACTGGAGAAATTGTTAGAGGATGAAATAATATAGCACAGTGGTAGTCCATTTAATTTTCCAGTACTCCTGATACCCAAAAAGAGTACTAATGAAGCTTGGAGCCGCAACCGTGAACTCAGTAAGGTGTGTATCCCTTGTTCATACCCAGTTATGCTAACGGATATCATCAAGTACTAATCGATTCAGTATACAGAGAGAAAACGGCTTTTAGTACCAATTTCAAACATTTTCATTATAAAAGATTGCCATTTGGGCTGAGAACAGCGCCTCCATTTTTTCAATCGCTCTTAAACGGCATATTAACAGGGTTACAGGGAGTAAAATGTTTCGTGTATCTCGATGATGTGGTGCTATTTGCAAAAAACTTAGACGAACACAACTATAAGTTAAGGCAAGTATTCCAACGTTTTCGGGATCATAACTCGAAACTACAACCTTCTAAATGTCAGTTTCTGAAAAAAGAAGTGATGTATCTTGATCATGTATGCTCGGAACAAGGAGTAAAGCCAGATCATGGTTTAGTGAAAGTAGTAAAGGCATTTCCAAGGCCAAGGACGGTGCGACAGGTCCAGTCTTTCCTCGAGCTAAATAATTACTATCGGAAATTCGTCCCTAACGTTTCACTAATCATGGGTCCAATTAATAATTTATTAAGGAAAAAGGTAAAGTTTGATTGGGGACCCAAATGTGATAAATTATTTATCCTGATTAAAGAGGCTCTCACTACACCTCCATTACTAGCTTATCCTGATAAACGAGTAAAGCGCTTCTGTCATTGGAAAGGCATGAAAAGGGATATCGCGAATTATATTCGGCGCTGCCCGCAGTGTTAGAAACATAATCAAAGTCGAGCTAAAAAGATGCCGCTAATGATCACTGCAATCCCAACCAAACCCTTTGAGAAAGTATACGTCGATTGATTCGGACCATTGCCGTTGAGTCACAATGGCAACAAATACGTCTTATCCATGGTGGATGATTTCACTAGGTTCGTTGACTTCGTAGCGATCTTGGATCAGGAAGCGAATACTGTGGCACGAGCACTGTTCGAGGAAATTCTCAGCCGACATACTCTACCAAAATAATTAGTTACTGATCAAGGAGCGAATTTTACAGGAGAAGTGTTGAAGGCACTCTGTAAGATGTTGAAAATTAAAAAGCTTCAGACTACTGCCTATCATCCGCAGTCAAATGCCGTAGAGAGGCAGCACTCCACGTTAGCTAGCTGTTTGAGACATTTTGTAGATCAAGACCCGCGGAATTGGGACGAAGTCCTGGGACGGCAGCTCACGCCTACAACAACTCTGGGCATTCGGGCACAAAATAGACACCAATGGAAACTTTATTCGGATTCGTCTCGGAAGTTCCCAGTAGCTTGCAGCGGAAGCTTGAACCGCTATACAATGCTGATAAATATCATAATGTGTTACGGTTTAAATTGCAAAAGGCATTAGAACTAGCAAAGCAAAACTTTATCAAAAGTAAACTATCCGCCAAGAAGTACTACGATAGGTCCGCGAGGGCGATAGAGGTGCATGTCGGTGAAAAGGTTCTGATTAGGGACGCGGCTCGGGCGAGAAAACTGTCGTCAATCTTCAAGGGGTCCTATGAAGTAATTTACGTTCATAGTCCAGAGAATGCAACAATCCTTATCGAGAGAAAGCTCAAACGGGTTCGCGTGAATCATTTAAAAAAATTTGAATAACTTTGAGCAATCAGAATATTGTTATTTAGTAAGACGAAAGAAGAGACCTAGTGGCCAGATTCCGAATCCGTTCAGGAGACGGACGCTAAAAGAAGCCCAGAATAGCCGGCATATACATATGCATTTGTAGAAAAAATTTATAATTGGAAAGAAAAGAACACTAAACAAAAAAAATGGGGTTAAAAAAAAGATAGAATTTTAAAAAAAGTAAAAATAAAGTTAAAAAAGAGAGAATTAAAAAGAAAATAAAGTAAAGAGAGTAAAAAAATAATATTAAAGTAAAGAAAAAAGATTGAAGTAGCGAGAGAGGAAAGACAACATACCCACTGAAAAAATTGGTAAATAAAAAGAAAAGTTAAAAAAACGAAAAAAAATGAATTGGAAAGAAAAGTGTAAAAAAGAAAGGAACACTTATTAAAAAGAAAGGTAATTAAAAAAAGGAGGAAAGGCGGGAGAGAGAGAGAGAGAAGGTGGAAGTGGTTAGATAGTAAAATAAACTAAATCTATACCGTGATTTATTTTATTAAATAAGAGAGAAGGAGGAAGTGGACAGATGGTAGAATAAACTAAATCTATACCGTGATTTATTTTATTTTACTAAATAATAATAAAAACCGTACTAAACAAATTATATATAGAGTGGTTTCTTTTATTGTTGTATGCTAGGTAGGATAAAATTAAGAAGGTTGTCATATAGTTAGTTTGCATAAGTTAAGAAGTTGAATATGGAAGCAGTCACCATAAACTTGTTGCTGTTCATCAGTTTGTCATACGCTGGGCAGGTTAGCTACAATATAAGGCTCATAATGCAGTCCAGGGTATTGTTCGAGCACGTAGGAAGAGTCAACTGTTACACTAGGCATTGGACTATTCTATCTAAAGTAGAAATGCCGGACTTGGCGGTCGAGCCGGAATCCGCAAACAAGCTGGTTATACAGCTCTGCATAAAAATCAACCTCACCGAACTAGGGAACAAATGTGAGCTAGCCACGAAGGAAATAGGAAGCTGGCTGGCGAAGATTAGGAGACAGGATGATGAGTTAAGGCACCACACCCATGCGGAACCGGCTCGTCGAAAGAAGCAATCTTTCTTTGATGGTATAGGATCCCTGTCAAAGACACTTTTCGGAACCATGGATCACGCAGATTCGAAAAATATCTACTCGGCTTTGAGGGATCTTGATGAGAAAGAAAACCGCAACTTCACCTTGCTTCAAGAACAGACTACAGTGGTGATATCGACGTTCAATCTGTTCAATGCGTCGCGCGTTCAGGCAGCAGCGGAGCGAATAAAATCCATGGCATCACCGCCGCTCAGCAAAGTCACGCCCTGGACATAACATCGTTAACACGGAGGATGGAGATAAATGAAATATTGACACTAATGACCGTCCAACTTCGAGAACTCAGCGATGTGCAGGAAGGTTATGCGAATATGCTAGTCGCACTGAGCATGGGACAGCTTCACCCCATGATTATTCATGCCCGGCATCTAACAGAAATTCTGACGAACGCTACAAAACAATTGGATTTAGCCGAGGAGTTTCTGAACTTCCAATTGTTGACTCAAATCGCTAAGGTGAATGCAATGCAGGGTCCGCAAGACATTATGGTCAGAATAGACATTCCTCAACCAGAAAGAGTAGCTTTTGAACTGCACAAAATATATACCATTCCCGCAGTAGTTGATGAAGACGGCTACTATGTATATGAGTTGGGAGCCGAATTTCTAGCAGCAAATAATCACGATCGCAAGTATGTCCTCTTAGACTACCAGGAATATGAGAAATGCTAACAAAGGACAACCCTTGGAAATCATCTGCGTTTCCTGTGCCCACAGTTGGGAACAATCGTCACCGCCTTTGGTGATAGCTGTGTAATCAACCTTTTTCGAAGCTTCAATGTCAACCCGCTGGCATGCAAGGAAAAAATTCTCCCAAAATGGAACAGTCTAGTCCGTCGTGGTTTTTGGTGATGGCCGAAAAGACGAAATTAGAGGTAAACTGCCGCGATGCACCTACAGCGATTGGAGAACTATTATCTACCGGAGTGTTGTCAATCGAAGAGCACTGCCACCTTCTGATGGCGACCTGTTGATCACATCAGAGGACCACGCTCAGCGAAATATTACTCTTTGGCAACCCTCATTTTCGGAATTATCATCATGGGATAGCATGAGCACCAGAAATAGATCTACAAAGCCTATGGCTAATTGCGATCAAAATCGTAAGGTACGCCTTTTAGCTGCCGACAATGCCAACCAAGCGTGATCATGCAACCGAGATACAAAAAATAAATGAGGCCATCACACGAGAGGAAATACATCGACAACAAAGTCAGCCCCACACCATCCATTTTGATAGACGGAATCAGTCTGAATAATTAAACCTATACAAACATTGTATTCAGGTTATAAACTTGGTTTAAGAATTTCTAGAGAAAAAAAAAACATGTGTTCATTTGGAAAAAAATTGGAATTAGGTATAAAAAATGTTTAAACAAAAGTAAATAGTGTAGTTATATAATATTATTATTTAAAACAAATATATGTAGTTAATGAAACCTAGAATCAAATTTTGTATAAGTAACCCTGATACTAGAAGTAATTGTACAGTTTTTTTTGTTATTATGGTAAAATTATTTTTAGAAATATCAAAATTATAGCTCAGGGTATAAAAAAATTATAATTGACAAAAAGATTGTTTGAAGAAGTGAATTACATTACGAGAAATAAAAAATAAAAAAATACATGTTTTTAAATTACAACTGAATTAAGAGAAGTAGATATTGTTAAGATAGAACTTAGAAGATGTTAAAAAGAAAAAAAAAGAAATATTGTATATACATATATGATAAAAGGTACAATGCAGCTGATACTAAACCGAGCACACCCAGGGGAAAGAATGCTGTGTCCCAATTCAATGCGGTGTGCTTGTGTCATCACGAGTTTAGCTAGCAGCAGGTGTACGACTAATTAAGCAGTTTGCGATACCTAAGCATTTTATGCTTGGCGATTGCGAATTCAATTCAATTCAATTCAATTTATTTATTACGGTAAAGTACAAAAGATCTGAGATCTTAACCTAGTACATTATAAGAGAGGGTGAAAAACTACATGAACTAAAACTAACTTATTTAAGCAAAAGATATTAAAAAGAGTAAGTTAACAATTTGAAAACAAGAAAAAAGAAAAATAAGAGATGAAGAAAAAACAGAAAAGCAAAAATTAGAGAAAGAGAACAAAAATTATTAATTATTTAATTAAACTTTCTTGAATTTCCTGACTTCATTCACATCAATTACAAAAACTGTCGCATCCAGTGCTGTTGTAATTAAGCATTAAGCCAAGGTTAAGTAATTCACTTCGCATGGTGAAATGCTCAGCTGGGCTTACTGTTTGTATACTAACAGTATTACAGATGACTGCAGTGACTGATGTAATGCTTTGCGATTAATTGCAAAGTATTGCACTGGTCACTAGGTCAGAGTCGTTCCGCCTGTAAAGGTTCGAACAGGTGATCCGGCTTTGCGAGTAGATCAGATTGCTCAGTTGTGTTTTGGGCGATTATGAGTTGTGAGCTAGAAGTACCGATAAGAAGATCAAATTGTGTTATTATTCTAAGTAGTTTATTTGAATAAAGTCTTATATGTGGATTAATTGCGCGAGTTTTTATTTGGGGACACGACATAAGGTCTTGGAGAGACTAATAGAGATATACATAAGAAGTGTATAGCAGAGCGACAGTGGTAGCCAGCATGAGGAATACACTGTACTTGCTTTATAATGGACTGAGAAGGGTGGGAGTCGATAAGGATCTATGTGACTGGATGAACTCAATTCTTCTCAGTAGAAAGATTGGATCTTGCTCAGGCGGCGCTGTTGTGAGAAGAGAAGACTATTGAGGTATACCGCTAGGGCGGGGCTGGGGAGGGGAGTTGCTATCATCACTCTTGTGGCTACTGGTGATGGATGAAATCCTTATCAAGTTAGATAGAGAAGACATAAAAGCAATTACCTACGCGGATGTCATATGCATCCTGGTAACTGGCAAATTTCTCTCTACTATTAGTGAAAGGTTCGTGTATATAATAATAATAATAGTGGATTGAGGGTAAATCCCTCGAAGACGAAACTACTCAAAGGGTGGAGAGGATCTTACTCTTTTTAACGTTGGAAATTATTTCGGAATCATACTCGATTTCACGCTAACCTGGTAGGTCAATCTGGAAGAGCGCCTGTAGAAGGCCAATGTGGCCCTCTACACGTGCAAGGGAATGTTCAGTAGCAACTGAGGATAAAAACCTAAGGTGTAACTTTGGATGTACACAACTATAGTTCGACCCATCCCCTGCTATGGCTCCACGGTCTCTTGGATGGCACTGACGAGGATATGACACCTGTATATGCTATCAAAGATCCACAATGCCGCCTGTATTAGAGTAACTAGGTGTATGCGCACCACTGTAGCGTATCCCCCATACGCTACCCTTTCCGACTTCTCTACACCCATAGAGAAACCCCCACGATTTTCCCATATATACCTAAAACCAGGTGAAAGGGGAAAGAAGTATACCTACTCTCAAAAAGCAGCCTTATGCTGCCTTCTCATAAGGTGCATATTTGCCTGAAAAGAGGAAGGAGATCTATTATTTCAAAAGAAAAATTCTAAATCGTGCAGAACGCGCACAAATTAGAATCCTTCTCGTAAATTCCTTAAAAACCATGAGAAAAGAAAATGTACTAAGAACAGAATATTAAAAAAAAAAATCTACATCGTGCAGAACTCGCACAAATTAGGCATGCAGTACAGATGTTAGCCGATCACGAAAGCACTCGAAAAAAACCGAACATGCTTGTCCGTCGGTGACGATGAAAAATCGGCGCGAAGGGTTGAGGTAAAAGGCAGTCAGTTCTGAACCAGCAAGAGTGCGGTATTCGATCGGCGTTGCGGACTTGTACACGGATAGGTTTTTTTCTAAAGAAAAAAAAAGTGGAGGAATTTATTTTTGTTATTTGTAATTTTTTTTTTTTTACTCGAGTGCAAATAATAGTGTGATAAAGGATTTTACCGCTCTCTCTCCTCTTGCTGGTTATCACGGCGCGTTTTCCTGTTATAAAAGTGAAAGTAACAGTCTGAGCAAATAATTTAGTGAAAACAATTTTGCATTTAAGTTGTATACTTACCTGCTTCGCAGAGTTTTTTTTTGTTTGATCGCTTCAGCGCATTCCTTTCCTGGAATAGAAGGAAGAATTTTCATATGTGACAATAAATAGTTAAATTCTGTATTTAAGTGAATATTTACCTACTTCGCAGAGTTTTTGTTTTGTATTGATCGCCACTGCGCATTTCCCTAAAAGAAAAGTGGACTTTTCATCGAACAATTTACTAATTTAGTGAAAGTAATAGTTCGATCAAATGATTTAGTGAAAAATAACTTTTCATTGAAGTGAATACTTACCTGCTTCGTAGAGTTTTCTTTTTGTTTGATGGCTTCATAGCATTTCTTGCCTGGAAGCGAAAGAAGAATTTTCATATGTGGCAATAACAATTAGGTTGTTCTTTTAAGGGATTCTTTACCTGCTTTGCAGAGACCCTTATTTTTGTATGTGTTGATCGCCACGGCGCATTTCTCTGAAAGAAAGTGGATTTTTCAGTTGACAATGTACCAATCTAGTGAAATTAATAGTTTTGTTATTATACATACTATACGCAATGTGAGTGACCTGTTAAGTTTTTAAAGAAGGACATTTTATTCAATGAGTTTTGAGCTATTAATAGGTTTGGTGTATTTTCCTTAAATTAAAGAAAGACATTTTATTCATCTAGTTTGAATTATAAATAGGCGTTAGTATACTTACCGACATGATTTTGCAGCCACTTTGTTTTGTCCAGTATATATACATATATTTTTTTTGTACCTGAAATGAAAAGAAATGGAATATTTCAGTGCAGTTCTAAGTAACAATAGAAATAATTACCTGCTTCTGCAGCGACTTTTTCATTAAGTTTATATGCCGCCTCAAATGGCAAAAATGGAATTCTACAAGTGCATTTTCTAAATAATAATAGAAAGATTTACCTGTGTTTGTAGTGACTTTTTCATTTAACTTATATGCCGCCTGAAATGGCAAAAGTGTAAGGTCGCTGTCATATTGGCGAGCGGTGAGCGGTGAGCGATGAGCTGTGAGAGGTAAAACGCCGCTTAGGCAGGCCATTGCTCCGAAAACTTTCACATTGAAGAGCGGTGAGCGGTGAGCGTTGAGCTTTGTCGCCGAGCGGTGTTTTCACAGCTCTGCCCAACTGAGCGGTGAGCGGTGGCTGTGCGCGTTGCCCATTAGTTGTCGTGTAATTTTCCTAGTGTGAAGACCTTCAATAATGTCTGTTGATAAACTAAGTGATTCACAACGTGAAGTATTGATAGCAGAAGTGCAATCTAGAAGATGTTTGTGGGATGATCGGCATCTGGACTATAAAAACAGGGAAATGATAGAAAAACTGTGGAAGGAAATTGGAGATCATTTAGGACTTTCAGGTAAAATGAACAAAGAAAAAATTAACGTTAGTAAAGTTATACATACATTGGTAGTAGCGCTGTTTAATTATATATTATGTTTTTATACAAGAATTTTAAAAATGTAGGAAGTAATTAGCAAATTCGTCTCTTATTTTTTCTCCCAAAGTAGGATTTCTTCGCACACCGGCATGTCCAGCTGAGTGAACTGTAGCAACTTCATTTAAATTTTCTGGAAAATACTCTTTTGTTTGCCTATAGTAGTCCATGTCACTGTCACCATCCATTTGTCTCACAGCATTGTGCAATACACATGCAGTTTTGATTATAATTTCTGCTCGGTCCGGAGAAACTTCGATGTCTTTTCCTAAAATTCGCCATTTGGCGCGTAAAATACCAAACGTGCACTCAATAGTTTTCCTTGCAATAGACAATCGTTTGTTGAAATTTTCTTTTACCCCGTTTAAATTTCTGGAAGAATATGGGCGCAACAAGTAGGGCTTAAGGGGATAGGCTTCATCGCCTATTAACACGTAGGGAGCTTCGATATTTGTTCCTGGTAATGGACTTTGAGCAGGAACATTGAATTGATTTCTTTCAATTAACTTAAAAAGATTTGACGAAGCAAATGTTCCACCGTCACTTTGTTTACCTCTGGCTCCAACCTCAATCGCGATGAACTTTTTATCTGCATCTGCCACTCCTTGCAGAACAATTGAAAAGTATTTCATATAATTGAAGTAAACTGAGCCGCTCTTGGGAGGGCATTTTATTTGACAATGCTTTCCGTCGATGGACCCAATACAATTAGGAAACTTCCATCGTTTAAAATATTCGTAAGCCACATTTTTAAGTTGATCCTCAGTAGGAACAGGCATAAATTCTTCCACGAGTCCTTCCCATAATATGCTACAAGTCTCATGAACTATCCCGGCTGTAGTGCTTGCGCCAAGTTTCAAGGTTGTTGCTAAATTCTTGAAAGAATTTCCTGTTGACAAATATCTGAAACCCAATATCATCTCATTATCTTCTTTTGTTGATATAAAAAATGTTTTATTTTAGGTGGAGTTGCTAAAGCAAAATGGAAAAATCTAAAGGATAAGTTTCGGTTAGAAAATCAGAAGATACCGAAATATAAATCAGGTGCAGAAAATGTGGAATATAAAACAAAATGGCCTTTCTTTAATGCCATGCAATTCCTTAAAGATGTCTTTGAACCGAGCATAATGTCTGGAAATTTACCTTCTGTCAATGTTTGCTACAAAGATACTGAATGTGGTAATGAAGTAGTACCTACGCCGAATTCTTGCGACAAAAATAACGAAAGTGGCAATGAATTTGTTGGTTGGCATGGCGATAGTTTTGAAGACCAGATGTCTCCACCTCTTTCATCGGTTGCAAACTCCCCTTCTCGCCCGTCATCCCAAGCAACTAATAAGAGTCGCAATAATAAGAGGAAATCTCAGCAGGATATTGATATGATGTACTTAGATATTGAGCGTGAAAAATTGGACTTATGCCGTTCAGAACAGGAAAGAGAAAGATCCTTCCAAAAAAAAACCGGATTATTTTTTTTTTATGAGTTTAATACCGTTCATGGAAGCTTTGGATCCTGTCGATAATTTGGAAGTTCGGGGAAAAATCCAAAATATTATATTAGAAGCATACAAGAAAAAACAGGAATCTCAACAATTATCCAACTGCGTTTTATTACATGCAGCACCAGATAATGCAGAGCTCAGCACAACACCACAAACTTTGTATACCTACGAGGTGAATAATTAACAAAAAGTTCTGTGACATTGAACTAATTGTTTGAACAAACATTTTTATTTTATTTGAGTTTCATAGCATTTTTAAATGTACACGAATTTGTTTTTTTTTTTTTTTTTCTAATAAATGCAATTAATTGTTAACTTACCTTATGTTATATAAAGTCTTTCCTCTGCACTTATTGGCTTTTTGAAGTTTGTCTTTTTTTTTGCAGGCGATTTCTAATTTTTGTTAGAATGTAATCGAAAGTTTTAATTGACATTCGTAGGAATTCAAAAAATTTTTCAGGATTTCTGCGAAGATCTTCATACAATATGTTAAATTCACTAGAATCCAACCTGTTTTTATTTATTTTACAAATTGCTAGCCTTTTCCGTTTTCTTGCTAAAATCAATCTCTTTAACCGTAAATTATCGAGTAATAACATTTTTCTCATAAGCCTTGACATCATTATGCACTAAAAGTTACGATGCAACTAAAATCTAAAGCGGATCAATGTGAAAGCTTTACCGCGTATCGCGCACCGCTCAACGCTCACAGCTCATCGCTCACCGCTCACCAATCTGTGGCCGGCCTAAGTCTATAAATGCATTTCTAAACAATAATAGAAAGATTTACCTGTCTTTGCATTGACTTTTTTTTCGTCCAGTTTATATATTTCCTTTCCCTGCTGTTTATTGAAGCCTACATTTTGTTTTTGATTGGAAAAGGGAAGTCTTCGTCAGTGAACTTCTCCAATCATCAAATAAATACTACCTGCGATTAGTAAATAAAGGTGTCCATGTATGGCATCCCCTTCATCATCTGTGAATAAAGTCAATATCGTATTCAGTAAAGGGCAACCTACCAAGGAAATCATCTAATCATCGAATTCCATGCAAGTCAATCTAGGCTTACCTGGGCCCAGATTCTTATCATCATTGTCGGAAAACACTACAACATGTGGGTGCCGTAGACTCAAGGAAAGGGTACCCATGCCACTTCACTTTGGCGCTTGGCAGGGTTCTAATGTAATACAACAAGGAGTATTCGAAAGTTTTCTTTTCATGAATTAGGTTTTTTTTGTCAGTGATTTTTTTTATTGTATTCATTTATTTATTATTGTTTTTTTTACTTTTTGCCCTCCAGCTATCAAAAAAAAAGAAAGAAAAAAAAGGCAAAAAGGGACAAGAAAACAGTAAGACAAGTACTGGTTTTTTTTTGTAAGTAGATGAAATGCCAAAGGCAAAGTGATTGCCATGCTTCCCAGCTTAGATCTCGTGTCCGATCGATCTCGTCGAGAGTCGTTTGGGAGTCTGTTTTATAATTTAGAAGGAGATGATGACTTGGATATAATGTCCACCTAAGAGATCTCCGTGGGGGTGTGATAGCTGTGGGGTAGCCTACGACGTACACACACACACACCTAGTGATGGGGTTAAGAATCTTTCCGACCTTGACGTCTTAGCAAGGGCGGATGGGGGTTACGGGCCCAAACTACGTCAGGTCTGGACTCCATCATCACCGGGAGTCTCCGTTCTCTCGCTCCAACACTTGTTCGGCGTTGTATTGGTTCGAACATTTTTTTTTTGAATTTTACCATTTACAGCTTGCACCAGGGGAAGTGAGACGATATAGTAAATATTTTTTTTTTTTGTCCGTCTGTCTGTCCGAAGGCCACATCTTGAGTTTTCTACGCACAGCTTTCTAGCATCAAGGGAATGTGGGTGGCAAGAACTAACCCAAGCTGGCTGATCGCTAGCGGCAAAATGTTGTGCGGTCACCCACATATGTTCCACCTATCTTCAGGAAAGAGCGGAGATGGGTAGATCTGAGAACGCGTGCGCTCTCTCGCTACACCACGCCCATGATGGTACTAGAGTTCATGCCTGACTTAATGTCGCTGGACCTCTATTGCAGAGGTGCAGCGGAAATTAGTAATCTCAGGATGAGGGTGGGAGGTTGGTGGATAGAGAGGGGCTTTGGGTATTCCAATATACTCCAGAAAATAGACTGTAGTGATTGCGGGGAAGAAACAGACTACCAAATACCCATCTTGACTTTTGGTGAGTGTGTGAAAGCAACGATGCCCACCAGGAGTGACTGGGATGGGAGAGAGCTGGTCGCTACATCGGATCGTCCCATTTTTCGGTTGGAGTGTACACCGTAAATCTCCAGTGCCACGAGTCTTATAGACTGAAAATGTAGTATTTTTCAGGCAGAGCTCACAGCCATTTATCAGGCGGCAATATTGGTATCCATATGCAGAAAGCCCTCACGGCACATCTGCATATATACTGAAAGCCAGGCAGCTATCAAGCGTCTGGATGCTATGCTGGTAAGATAAAAATTGTTGCAGTTATGCAAGACTAACCTTAAGGAATTGACTATAAGGCACACGGTTACCCCATGCTGGGTACCTGGCCATAAGGATATTTTATGGGTTGGTATTTTATCTCCAGCCACCAGTCCTAGGACAAGGTTAAATTGCAAGTACGGTTCCAGTGCGTCTTATTGCCTGAGTGGAAGGTTTCTTGACGACGTAAAGTTCTAGTACAAGATTCTTCTAACTGGATAAAATCAGAGTAAGTGCGGAGCATGAGACCTCTTAAACTCTAGGCCTGCTTGCCTATCCATAGGATAGCGCAACACGTCGAAAGTATGATGATTTTTGGGTAACTGCCATATTGCTTAGCTATCCACCAAATAGTTATGTTCTTGAAGTTGCTGTTTCGATAAATTGGTAAACTTCATCCGCAACGCTCTAATCAGAAGAAACAGTTACCTATAGTGATCTGCATGAACACCATTGAGGAAGATTTTAGGATTATGAATGCTTCCGACTGTCCCTATGACCGCCGGAGACAATCATGCGGAATTTATACGTATATACGGGGATTGATGTTTCTCAGACGGATGCTGATGTACTCATAACGTTATATTCTTGTCCAGCTTGGGCGGCAGACTAACGACAGCCGTATTTTACAATGAGAGGTGATCAGCATCAAGTCCTTCGAAGATGAGGAGACTAGGAAATTTCATACCAATCCTCCAGCTATTTTTTGCTCTTCAAATTATTAAGATTCTTGTTCTTATAGAGATGATTTATTTATTCCTTTTTGTTTTCATGATTTTTTTACCATTTTTTGTTCTCTTTGACAGGACAGGAAAAGTGAACTGAACAATTGCATTATGGTTTTTACATTCTTATTCGAAAACCAGTTAGCTAACTCCCATTTGTCAATAGCAGGCAGTCATAAAGTGTTTTTTGGACTAAATCTTGATTACCGCAATTACAGAGTTTTTTGAAGGCACCGGATGAAATGTCTGGAACGAAAGCGTTATGTCGACACATTTTGGTCTGGAACGAAAGCATCATGCCCTCTCATCTATTCCCCTGCCAGCAAAACCTTTGGGTTTTAGCGATACTGAAGATGATTAACAGGTTTGGTGGTTCGTCCAGCTCGGGTGGGTCAGACTGGAATTATGGTAGAACCGTCAGGTAGAAATTTTATAATCCGCGTCGCTGCACTCGACGGAGATGCCCCACTAGTAGAAGTGTCTGAATCTGTCCGTACGTTGAAATCTTCAGGCACTGGCTGAACGGAGTCTGATGGTTGAGTATTGTGTCTTGAGTTTGGCGCAGTTACGTATTCTGAACTGCGGTCGACAGATTCACGATCTCCAAAATAAAGTTTGAGGCGGTTAATAGAGTCTTACTTTCCCTATTTTCGAGGTTCAGAGTGAAAAAGTCTCGGCACGTTGTAGAATTTTAAACGGGCCTTCGTAAAGTGGTTGAAGTGACGCTCGAAAATCGTCTGTCAAGTTCCTTGAATTTGCAGGTAACTTGACGAGTGTGGGTATATTGTGGAACGGGTCTCATATCCGCGAAGGAATTTCGCATCGCAATAAAAAATTTATTTTGAGGTTGAAACTGCGAATTATGTAAAAAACCGGCCGGGATAGGCAAGCTTTCGCCGTAGACGACCTCGGCAGGAGTAGTAAGGTTTTCTTCCCGGAATGTGCTTCTCAATCCCAGTAAGACTAGCGGAAGGATCTTTGACCATGATTTCTCTTGGTAGGACATGAGACCTGCTTTTAGCGTACGATGCCATTGTTCTAAAAACCCGCTACCCTGTGAGTGATAGGCTATCGTACGGTTTTTAGTGAAACCCAATAGTTTAGAAAGTTCTGCGAATAATGCAGATTCACATTTTGCCCCTCGATCTGTAATGATAGCTCTAGGCACCCCGAAGTGAAAGATCCACACAATGCTCCTGCAATCGTTTCCGCAGTAATATTGGTTAACAGGACTGCTTCAGGCTATCGCATATATCTATCATAGAGGCGGTACCTATACCCAGTGAGGGAGGTTAAGGTCCTACTATGTCGATATGACTGGCTCGGAAGCGGCCCGAGCAGTCTTGGGATGTCCCTATCGTATTTCTGTAATGCCTTGAAACGTTGCATCGATGACAAGGTAAGCAAGAACAATCCCAGGTATTAACATCGTTGTTAATGGAGGGCCAAGTATACTTGGCAGTTACAAGTTTATTCGTTGTTCGGATACCTGGATGAGACAAAGTGTGTATAGAGTTAAAAAATTGGACCCTAAAATCTTTTGGAATAAAAGGTCTGACTCCTTCGTTAGAAATTTCACAGGATGATTCTTTATTTGTTCCAAAAATTGGGAATTTCTTGAAGTTTAAACAGTGAAAGTTGTTGAAATTCGGGATCTTGGGTTTGAATATCGGCAATGGATTCAAATTTTATTGACCCCGGAAATTGAATCTCGTCAATTCTAGAAAGCGCATCAGCTACGACATTGTCCTTTCCTGACACATGTCTGATGTCGGTAGTGAACTGCCCGATAAGGTCCAAATGTCTTAGGAGCAGAGGTGAATCGTTTTCGGGATTTTGTTGAAAAGCGTATATCAAGGTTTAGTGATCGGTGTAAAAAGTGAAAGTTCGACCCTCTAGTAAGTATCTGAAATACTTGATTCCTGATTAACCCAGCGCTAATCACATAAATTAGTTCTCACATCGCATCGTAATCATTCTGAGGGAATTCATATTTCACCGGAAAATTCTACCATGCGAATTTTAGACGCAGCCGTTTTTTTTTATTGTAAGAGCATTCACGTACGTACATACCACCACCTGCATATATGTACCTATCTCGTGCTACTACCTTTCATGTCAGAATTTACAATATCAGAACATATTGTGAACTAAGAAATTTTTTGAAATTGTTACGTTTGCTTACCAGACTAACATTTTGTATAAATAGAATAATTAAATGTGCATAATTCGTCTTTTTTAAACAAATCATCAACCATTAAAGATGGCGTTTTTACTGAACATTTAAGTGACTCCGACGTGATGTATTGAATGTTTCAATACATCACTAACAAGTCTCATTATCTCTAAGAAAAAATAAGATCTCTAATGATTACCACAAGAGCCAACAGTAGCTCAGCGGTACCACTAACGTACATATACAAAGGTAAAGGGTTCCAATGTTAACTACGCAGTAGCAGCAGTTATTGTTTGCGGGCTAGCAGTTATCTCAAGAAGATCAAATACTGAGAAGAACAGCCGTACATAGGCAACCCCGGGGAACATATTTTGGGCAAAAAAGCAGTGTTAAAGTCAGAAGCAAATTAACATGCAACAGCTAACCGTGCACAGTCAGGGTTAGCAAGACAATTTCTCAACTTCTTGAGAATTTCAGGAAGGATAGCATTGAACGGAGATCTATAGAAAACACGAAGGGCTATGAAGGAAGGCTTAATGACCTATGGACTAATTTTTCCGAGAATCACGACGAAATAGTTGTAAGCAAGGACTGCAACAAAGAGCATTCTTACTTTGTGAAAAACTACTTTAATCAAGTAGAGAAAGTCTGCAATGAATTTTTGCAAAGATTGAGTGAGCGACTCGAGGTATCGACAGCCACATAATCACATACAGACGAGCCCGAGCACCATGAGGAGTTATTGCCTGGAGGTCTGGAAATGAGAAAACAAATAAAGGCAGCGCTACAGCGAATCATAAAAGCAATTGAACGCGAACAGGCAGACCCACATCATAGGGCATACTACACACAAAAACTGAGGTACATTAATCAATATTGGGACACCATAGCCTCCTTACATGGGCAAATACTGGCAGAACATGATGAGGACTCCTACGATATTCGCGTATATATGAATATTGGAGATCATTTCCAAGAAACAGCAACAAGGCTACAAGGACAGCTTGACGAACAATCAGTGACCACGATAAATTGAAGCGTTACATCCAAAGTCAACACTTCCAATTTTTGACGGAAACTACACCAAATGGGGGAGTTCAAAGACTTGTACAGTCAACTCATTCACAACAGGCTTCTGGGTGGAGCCGAAAAATTACACTATTTGAAGGCAAAACTCACAAGTGAATCCAGCGGGCTACTAAAACTTTTACAAGCTACTGGCGATAACTACTCAGTGGCTTGGAAGTTACTTTTAGAGAGGTATGACAATCGGATGGCTATAGTAGCAGCAATTCTCAATCAGTCACTATATTAAGCAGCTCTCACAACCGAATCAGGCTCGGGAATCAAAAGATTGCATGACAGTAGCAAGGAATGTCTACTAGCACTGGAGAAGAGTGTCATTGGGATCAAGCAATGGAATTCCATACTGCTTCATTTACTCACTCGGAAGATCGATACGGAATCCAGGAGATTATATGAGCAGTCTCTTAAAACATCTCAGGAATTACCGACAATGGACGCTTTCTTCAAATTCATGGAAACAAGGTTTCAGATGCTTGAAGTAATCCAGGCGGAGGAAGATCACAAGATGGTTTCTACGTTCTCGGCATCATCCCAGGTATTGAAGTGCGCAGTATGCAACATTAGATAATCGGATTCAGCTCATCAGGTAGTTCAAATTGTACCCCAATTGCCTAAAACTAGACCATACAATACATGATCGCACATCAAGAGGCTGCACGAAATGTGGCAAACACCATAACACATTAATACACAACTCTCGTTAGTCAGAGGAGCAATGAAACCTTATGCAATTGAAATCACGGCAAGGCATCGTTCATTGGAGCACAGAATTGGCACCAATGAACTATCAACAAGTGGGCAAAGGCAGTTCAGTGGCTACCAGACAACTTGACTCCACTTCTCAGTTCCAGGAGATTATCCGTTCTACTCCATCTGAGAAAACAAACTCGCAAATATCCAGGTTGCAGGCTTCAGCACGCTCACAGATTCTATTAACAACAGCAATAATCAAGGGCAATAATGCCTCAGGAGTCCCGGTGAACTGTAGGGTACTCTTGTCCTCGGGCTAACATGTCCACCTTATCTGCGAACGACTCGTACAGGTTCTGGGACTACCACGCAGCAAAACTTCACTGCAGATTATTGGTGTTGGTGGAATCGCAAAAATTTCTAAGTATGAAACCACTCTTATGCTTCTATCTTAAAAATATCAGCGAAAACCAACCGTCACAATACATCAAATCGAACTGGGATATTCCAACTAGCATCCAGCTATCCAACCCTACGTTCCACAAAGCTGAAACCATCGATATGCTATTGGGAGCTGAGTTGTTCTTTCAACTCTTGCAAGAAGATCAAATAAGACTGCACAACCTGACACTGCTTCAAAATACCCACCTTGTATTTATTCTTGCAGGAAAGATGCCAATTCTAGCTGGCTGCAGTCAAAGCGGTCACAACGCAACACAACACTCAGTCTCAGCACTGGACAAACAATTTTTGGATTTGGAGCATCACGATTCACCATCCAAGTACAAATCAAGAGAAGAACACCTATGTGAGGACCATTTCCAAAATACCTTCCAAACATCTTCGTCAGGGCAATAAATCGTCAAATTGTTGTGACTCAGGTGCCTAAATCACAACCATAAGGTCCATGCACCAATATATTGCCCTATGCAATATACCGATGCATTACAAAGTTGACCCTGAAAATTAATTTAAATTTAAAATTCATTAAAACTCATTCAAAATTTAAAATGCATTTAGAAATGCATTCCCATGTTATAACAAAATGCAATTTAGCATAAATTGCATTTTGTTATCAGACACACATTCCACTCACACGGTATGCACACTTACCTACATACAGTGTCTTCTTACCTTTTTTCCGTATGTACTATGTACATACGTACATTACCTACTTAGTCCAATCTAATTGTATGTACATACATACATACAATTATCAGAATTATTCGCGCCCTCTTAAAATTATTATTTCAAGACGGGCGCACAAGTGCATATCGGATTACATCTTTGCATAGATGCATATAGCTTGCATCAAAACTTTTGTACATTTTCTCACGTACGATTTTTAACGTCGTGAGAAAGCAATAAAATATAAAAAAGCTTTTGAAAGTGATCGTGGGTACCTGGGTGCAATTTGCCCAAACCTCGGGGAGTTTGCTTTTCAACCATCGGGCGATAAAGAACGAAAGTATATCGGGAGTTTAGAAAAAAGGAAACGGTTTTCATTGGAGATGAGCAAAAAGTTATTGTTAATAAAATCAGGAGTTTCAAAAATAAAAAGTTAAATGAAAATAAGTGAAAGTTTAAAAAATCAAAAACAAATTAAGAAAAATTGTTTCTAAATTAAGGAAATTGCTATATTTAAAGAAAGGTGTAAAAAGTTCATTCAAAAGAAAAATAGAAAAAAGGAGTTTAATAAAGTTCGATTAAACAGAGAATATTATATTTGTTCTTTTTTTTACATAAACCCTTACGCGCGCTCTCTCCCTTGGAGCACGGAGTGCGTACAACATTACATTTGGTGGCAGCGGTTATTTAAAATAATAAATCAGTGCAAATAAATATAAATAAAAATTAAAGAAAACGAAAAATTAAAATAATAATAAAAATTTACCACATAACAATTGCTAACAGCGGAACTTTTGGAACAAAACAGCGCCAATAAATAAATAAAAATCTTTTATTATAAAAGTGTAAAGATAATAAATCCTATAAATCCAGTGCCTATAAAAATTAATTTAATAAAAAAAAAGCCCGGGTACTCTTTATATAGGGTACTTAGAGGAAAAATAAATAAGTTTAGAGTGCCATAGTGCCTCAACGAGACGATTCCCAGAAGGAAGACTCCCAGAAATCGTCACCCAGGACGTGTGACGTATCATCATTATCTTCATCCTCAACAACATTCAGCATCAACGCAACGAAATCATCAAAAAGAACAGCAACAACACGTTCACCTTTAATTTTAAATCTGGAAGAAGACGTCAGCCAAGACGCTCGGCAAATCATACCAACACCAACAACAACTTCACCGATAAAAATAATCAGGCCACACGACCAACACAACAATCATTGTTCTGCACAACAACGAAAAATTGATTAATTGGACTAAAATTGAGGTAGAAGTAGATAAGATTGAACCTTTTCTCTATTTATTTTATAACCATATATATATATTTACATAATACTTTCATTTTTCAATATTAAATTGTGCAAATATAATTATATTACTCAGTCATTTACGAAACATTACAATTAACAAATGCTAAAACATATTCCGTGATCAATAATAACAATAAGGTCCACTCTTCCTAGAAGCGACCTCTGCGGTAAGACCCCGTGAGCTTGCTGGTCAGAGGACTTCGATTGAAATCAATAATCGATCACTTGCGGTAGGACTTCGAGAGCCTACCGTTTAGGAAAATGATATTGGTTGGAAGACTGATCTTAATTTTCTTTTTTTTTTCCTTTTTTTTCCTTTTCGAATACATTTTCCTTTCCTTTTCCCTTCTGCACATTTTTGAAATTCAAAAAATAAAAATTCTTTCATCCTACTTTTATCCCACATTTGAAAAAGAAAACCTACATACTTACATATGTACAATTTCGTTTTCTTTTAATGATTTTCGTTATAATTGCAATCGAGCATTTTTATCTTTACATTCCACATATTTTTTTTTTTTTTTTGTGTACATTTGTACAGTTATTTTGTGTCAAAACATTACCTTTTACCTCTTCTGATTCTTCCCAATTTTTACGCCCTATTAAACAACAGTGCAATACAATCAATCATGACTGACGAAAACAAATCTTTCGATGAGCTTTGCTTGTCACAAGTCTCAAAAACGGCAGAAATTAGACAAATTCTTTCCGATTATCATAGAGCCAATAAAGGCAAAAGGACTGCAGATTTTACTTCTGAAAAACTCCAGAACTTGGAAGAATTGTGGGCTTCATTTGAAAAAATTGAAACCCTGATTCAAGACCATGAAGATTTTGATGATTCTCATGACTATTTCAAACAGTCATGCTATGACAAGACTGAGGACTGGTATAATCTTACCAAGGTAACTCTATCTGATTGGCTGAAGTCCATATCAATCCACACAGAACGCACAAATAACCCATTTTATATTCCACCCCCTAAGACTTCGCAAAAAACCTGCAGCTGACACCCAAGACAATACAGACAAAGATCAGTCAAATACAGTACGGTTCAGACTGCAGGATCATAGGCAAAAGTCTATATCACGAATTATACAATCGATCAATTTTAATTTATTATCAACTGCGACACAGACATATCTGACGCAAAAGATCAATTCATTACACAAATATTGGGATGATTTTGAGGCCACGCATAGTGAAATAATTTCATATACCGGCCCTAATGATTTGGAGCATGACTATTTCAAAAATGATGTTTACGCCGAGGTAGAAACATCATACACAGACACGATAATTGCCCTTCAAGAGCAATTGGACTCTCGAATCCAAAAAGTATCGAATAAGATACATAACTTCACAGACCATCATCATAATGTCTCCTTTAGAGACCAATCTACCATCTTTCTATCAGAAGCTAGATCGCTAATTCCCAACTTTAATGGAAATCCCAAAGATCTTCACAGATTCATTTCAAGTTGTGATGATATATAACGCGACGGCATCGACGACGAACGAAAAGCACTCCGTCCTCAGTTTAATAAGGAGTAAACTATCCGCCGAAGCATATGATGTATTCAGGTACAACCAAATATCAGATTGGTCTGAATTAAAACCTCTGTTGACTCAAACCTTCGAAGTAAAAATCTCTAGATCTTCCTTACAATCCCAATTGACTAACTCCAGACAAAGAAGAGAGGAAAGTGTAAAAGACTTTTCGCAGAGATTAAATACAACACTGTCCAAGCTAAATGAAGCAACACATTCCTATACAATGGACAAGGTGCTCCTACGGTCTTTGTTAAAAGATAGTGAGTGTCAGGCTGTGAGAGCAATTGAAGACGGGTTATCCAATCCACAATTACAGACCTTGGCTAAGGTACATTCCGATAAATCCTTCTCTGCACTAAAATCACATATTCTAGATCACTTATTACGTATGGAGCAGAAGCAACCCAACTTTCAAACATATAACAAGGTAAATCAAGATTCCTTTCAAAGTATAAATAACAATCTTCGTTGCTTCAAATGTAATAGACTGGGGCATGCTGCATCAAGTTGCCCAGTCATACAACGCACCACGCAAAATTTCAATGCAGTTCCAAAGCTAAACCCCCAATTACAACGCTCTCCAGATTTTAATAAAATTAAATATCCATCACAATCTCCTTCATGTCGATATTGTCATCGGATGGGACATACAATCGAGGAATGCAGGACAAGAACTGCGAATAATAGTCGCTTTAACGACAGCCCAGGAAATCAAAATAATTTCCAAAAGGTGAAAAATACTCCACCAACAAACACGGCTGACAGACAGCCTCAAAATAGGAACTGGCAGCAACCACTATTCCTAGAAAGTCAAACTCCACCGCCGAGATATAATAATGCCAATATCTCGGCTAGGTCACCATCTCCGAACAGGCAGAATAACAAAAGTCCATCGGCATCCAGACAGGGAAACTGGATGCAGCGGGGGGTCTCATTCGGCAACCCCTCGCACATACATACTACAGCACAAGTCCACAGGAATCCCGAGACAATATCGACGGAAAAGTAGGCAGCAAGAAATTAATTCAAATCACCGTTCAAATAAATAAAAATTCACTAACGCTTTCCTTGCCTGTCGACATCTGTTCTGCTCCGAAACTTACCTTTTTGATTGATACAGGAGCAGAGATCAGCTTAATAAAACTCCATCCACTGAAACCAGACAGTATCTGCTACAGAGATGCTGTCTGCAATATAAATACTTTGTTTACAGAGTCTACTTCTACAGAAGGACTCATCTTCGCGAAATTAACTCTGGAATCTTCGCAAAAGAACTCCATCCTAGAGCACCCATTTCAAATAGTGGGAAATAGCTCCATCCTCTCATACGATGGCCTGCTTGGTCATGACTTTTTATCTCGATACAATGCTAGTATCAATTACAAAAATAAATATATTTCTTTAGAAATAAATGACTCAAATGAATGTTATCCTTATGAAGAATATTACAATAACTATCCATACGTTTATTTGAAAAGCGAAGACCCAGAAAAGAGGTCTCAAACAAAAAGCCTATTATATACGGAGTTAACATTCTCCGATATTAATACTAATAAAAATCTATCTCCATCTACAGCCGCACAAAAGGCTGCATCTAGTAAAATTCTATCTCCTTCATCAATAGATTCACAAAAAGTGAATTCCAAGATAAAATCAAAGAAGTCAGAGAATTTCAATAAAGTTTTATTTCCTTCAAATCCTATCGAGTCGGAATCGTCGATTACCTCCTTCCGAATTCCACAAAATTTGGAATCATATCTCCTTCCTACTAATCATCCGAAAGAATCGGATCAATTAAATAAAATTAAAATTCCGGCTTGATCAGAGTACATCATTGAAATTCCAACTCCTTCTATTCAAAATCAATCAGTCTGTTTCAAGAAGGAAGTAAGACCAGGTCTGTTTCTTGGAAATTCGATAGTTGAACCAGTCAACGGTATGGCAAAAGTCCTAATCCTCAACACAAATGAGGAGGACGCCGATCTGGCACCTTACGAGGTGAACCCAGTTTACCAAGACTTGGACGACTTTGTGGTCATCTCCACAGACTCTGAAAGAGATCCAATTAAGGGCAGAATAATTAAGCTGCAAAACCTTATAAATTGGATCACTGTAATTCAGAGGAATCTGAGAGTGTTCGCAATATCTGTAGGGAATTCAACGATCCCTTCTTCGTAGAAGGGGATTTCCTTTCATATACAGATGCGATTACCCACAAAATCGAGACACTCCAAGACAAACCGCCCATTTATACAAAGCCTTATAGACTTCCTGAAGCAAGCAGAGGTGAAATAAATAGGCAAATACAAGAAATGCTTGAGTCAGACATCATCAGACCTTCACATAGTCCCTGGAACTCTCCACTTCTCCTGGTTCCTAAAAAACCAGATGAGAATGGAAACAAAAAGTGGCGAGTAGTGGTAGACTTTCGTCGTATTAACGACATTACTATTGGCGATGCGTACCCACTGCCTAATATCACTGATATATTAGACCTGTTGGGGAAGTCGAAATATTTTACCACACTCGACTTAGCCAGTGGATTTCACCAGATAAAAATGGACTCGAAAGACAGGGAGAAAACTTCCTTTAGCACACCCTATGGCCACTACGAATACAATCGTATGCCATTTGGTTTAAAAGCAGCGAGCCATGAATAATGTCTTATCTGGACTTCAAGGCATCTATTGCTTCGTATACATGGACGATATTGTAGTACATGGATACAATCTCAAAGACCATAATACAAGACTCACAGCAGTATTTAGCCGTCTTCGCAATTTCAACCTCAAACTTCAACCCGACAAGTGCCATTTCCTAAGAAAGGAAGTTATGTATCTAGACCACATGATTACAGAAAATGGAGTCAAACCAGACCCTGCAAAAATAAAATCAGTTCAGTCCTATCCCAGACCCAAGAATGAGAAAGATATTAAAGCCTTCCTTGGTTTCGTCGGCTATTATCGCCGCTTCATTCCAAATTTTTCAAAAATAGCTAAACCACTAACAAATCTTTTAAAAAAAGATACGCCCTTCAAGTTCGACGCAATTTGCGATGAAGCATTTTGCGAATTGAGAAATAAATTAATTTCAGCACCAATTCTATCTTATCCTGATTTCGGCAAAGAATTTTTCGTCACCTCCGATGCCAGTGATTACGCCATCGGAGCTGTTCTTTCACAAGTTGATGATCAAGGAGATCATGCAATCGTCTATGTGAGCCGAGTTCTCAATGGTGCAGAGACTCGTTACTCAACAATAGAAAAGGAGCTCTTAGCTATCGTTTTCGCAGTTGAGCAATTCAGACCATACGTTTATGGCAGACAGTTTACAATTATAACTGACCATAAACCATTAGTATGGCTCATGAATCTGAAAGATCACTCCTCAAGACTGATGAGATGGAGAATACGTCTTGAGGAGTATGACTACAAAATAGTCCATAAATCAGGTAAGCTCAACACAAATACAGACGCTCTCAGTAGAGATATTCCAGATAGTAGCGAATATTTCGCACAACCTACCACCTGCGTAACAAGGAATCAAGCTAGAGCTCAGGCAAATATGAACATTCCCGACACGAGTAATATTACTCCAAACTCAGCTCCATCGTCATCAAACCATTCCTCAGTCATAATAACTGAGACTAATTTTCCTCTTTTACTGACTAAAAATGCGAATCCTAAATTTTTCATCTTGCCAATGCAAGATACAGAACTTGAAAGAGTGTTGGATTCGAAACTAAAATTTTCAGATAAATCTCCACTTTTAGAAACTGAACTGAACTTCTTCAAGAAAAAAGACTCATCAATAATTATATCAAAAACTAATTTACCTTGTCGATCCCAAAGAGATAGATCAGACCTCGAAAAGATTTTAAGTGAGATCTGCTCATACACAGAAGCAAATCAGTTAAAACAAATTAATATCTCCTTCCCTATATTAGATCCACAGAATCTAATAATTATTAAAACCGTTTTTACCAAAATCTTCGCTACTAAACAAATAAACATAAAGCTCCATCAAGATTCGATTAAATATTTACATTAACGAGATCGAACAAGTTTTAAAAGATTTTCATTCATTACCGACGGGAGGCCATGAAGGCGTTTCCCGTACAATTAAAAGAATCAAAAAACAATTCTACTGGCCTGGCATGTCAGACGACATCGTAAAGCATGTAAGGAAATGTAAATTTTGTCAGGTGAACAAAGTATCCAGAAACCCTAAAATTCCAATGAAAATCTCGAGCATTAGCTCCAAACCTTTCGAAAGAGTGTACCTAGATGTTGTAGGACCTCTCCCAATTTCTCATTCTGGAAACAAATACATCCTTACATTTCAAGACGACCTTTCAAAATTTTCTGAGGCTATTCCCATAGTCGACACCGAGTCTAAGACATTAGCGGAAGCCTTCACGACAACGATAGTTTGTCGACATGGTATTCCAGAAAGTATCCTCACAGATCAAGGTTCTAACCTCATAAGTGGCATGTTCGCCGAGGTATCTAAATTGCTGAGAATTAATAGGCTCACAACTACTCCATATCACCCTCAAACGAATGGTGCGTTGGAGAGAAGCCACATAACCTTAGCAGAATATCTCCGATCTTATGTAGCAAAAGATCCACAAGACTGGGATACATGGATTCCTTATGCCATGTTTGTATATAATACAACCCCTCATTCGAGTACTAATTATACTCCTCGCGAACTCCTTTACGGATTCCCAGCCGAAATTCCAAACAATTTGAACTCTTCTCCAACCGTTTGCTATAATTATGACAATTATGCAAACGAGTTAAAAGCGCGTCTACAACATAGCTTCAAAATAGCTAAAGACATAGCCATGGCAAACAAAGAAAGATCAAAATTGCAATATGAGAAAATCTCCGTCCAAAAATCTTTTATGGTAGGCGATAAAGTCCTCCTTAAGAGCAGAGTTCGAGTGAACAAATTCTCACCACTATGGTCAGGTCCGTATGAGGTAATGTAGATTAATTCCCCCGAAAATTCCACCATCAGAATCAATAATAAAAATAAAAGAGTACACAACAATGACTTAAAAAATTTTCTCAGAGTAATATAAACAACTTCACCATCCTCTTCATTCCAAGCGAATAATACGATATCATCTTCCAGGTTTCCAAAATGGTGGATATAGCGTTCATTTTAATTTGCATCCCTTTCGTCTACGGCTCAGGGATAGAAGTCAATCAGCTAAATGCTACTGCAGGCATTTACATTATCATATATGATGATTGCATTAGTCATCTCAATTCTATGTGCGCATTTATACGTGAAATACAAACAAAAAATCTGTAAATCACGGAAAATACTTTCTCTAGATGAACTAGAAAATGTGCCTAGGCCTGCACCAAGAAAACTTAATTTCAAAATAACCCCAGCACCTAAAAGGAAAACGACTGAATACGTTTAACCTACGGACGTTAACAAAGATACACCTTTTTCTAATTTCCACCATCCTAATAATCCACATCCCCATTGAAAAAAAAAACAACAAAAAGAAAAATCGCCTAATTACCTATAAATTAATTACTTAGCATTACGCTCAAGTCCACTTCTTCCATTAAAAAGTAAATCAGAGGTAATAAGCTAAATGCTAGTGCAGGCATTTAATTCGAAGAAATTGGCAATTTCTAGTCAGCGAATGAAAATCGTCACCTACTACGGCATGCAAAACTTCATGTTCAAATTTAAGAATATAAGTTTCATCGCCCAGAATATAACAGCAACCTATATCATATATATCAAAAGGCGAAATGCAGCCGTGGGTGCGCCTGAATGACTACCACTCTTCATCGGCATCTCGAGCTGGACCTCCCGCAGGATGTTCCATTATCGTAATCGGAGAATGCCCAGTCCTTCCAGGATCCGTTATTGGTAATGCGGGTAGATAAGATAATCCGGTCAGCACTAGAGATCCACCTGAAATAAAAGGATTTCATTTATTATTACTCCATTCAGACACAAAACAAAAAAGGGGAAATATCATACAAAAAAGGTAACTTACCAGCAACGGAAACAGACATATTGTAGTCGGACCACAGATGAAAATTCACGGAATGGTATCGGCCGACTTCAGCTGTAGCACCCCAAATCGTACGGGTTGACCGGCCGGGACATCTAAAAACGAGCCTAATCGGGCCCCGCCAACCCGACCAAACTTGTTCCACAAATATGCCCGTAATCCACACCACGTATGGGGCCGGCACACGATATTCGGAGCGAGACACTAGCTGTTCAAAAAACATAGCTGCGACTGATACGTTTTCAATATGCCACAGAACCTATATAGCACAGAAATGCTGAAATGGCTTAAAACAATTAAAAGCAGATAACCTAACAAAAAATAAAAGAGACCCAATATGAAATAGTTAAATAATAAACACATACTAGGTACCTACCAAGATAAATAACATCGCCCACACCCAACACCTACAAGCGAACATACCAAAACCCATAGCCCGGAAATGTCGAGATAAGCAACAATAAATAAAATCGAGAAGCAAAACGCAACATACGCATAAAATTGCAGCTCATGAAAGCGAAAGGGCACATATGAAATCAAACGCATTGACGCATTTATGCTATATATATATTTTTTTTCCTCTCTTTTCTCCTCTCTATTTTCCTAAAACAAATCTCAAGATCTTAAGGCAAACTCGGACTGCGTATTATCTCAGAACACTCGAAAAAAAACAAATAATAGATTTCTTAATTTTTCTTGCATTTTTTTTAAACTCATTTAACGAGTGTGCAATTAAATGTACTTAAATAAAACAATGAAAGAAAAGTAGGTATGGAATTAAAAAAAAAAATATTTTTTCTTTATTATATAAAGAAAGAAAGAAGGGTAACAGGAATAAGGGTAAATATGTGTTAATATTTTATTCTTTTTCCCCCTCCTTTCGCTATATTATGTAAATGAAGAGTATATATACATATAGAAATAGTATAAATTAAATACGAAGGAGGAAATAATTATATATATATATACGTATAATTAAAATTCTAGTCTTATTGGTGTACTTTTATACTAGCTTAAAACCTATAATAATAATATAATGTAATTATGGAGACGTTTCTGTCAACTTTAAATATACTAAAATATTTAAAAAAAAAAAAAAAAAAAAAAAAACAAGGCAATATATGGTATGCCTTCCAATTATATATAACTACGCATTTAGATAAGTTTACTTATAAAATAACTGTCCGGAATCTCAATTAAAATTTATTACTATTGGAGAAAGAAAGTTTTCTTCTATAAAGAATAAAACTTTCTTTTCCCCAGGGGGGAGGGATGTTGTGACTCAGGTGCCTAAATCACAACCATAAGGTCCATGCACCAATATATTGCCCTATGCAATATACCTATGCATTACAAAGTTGACCCTGAAAATTAATTTAAATTTAAATTTCATTAAAAACTCATTCAAAATTTAAAGTGCATTTAGAAATGCATTCCCATGTTATAACAAAATGCAATTTAGCATAAATTGCATTTTGTTATCAGACACACATTCCACTCACACGGTATGCACACTTACCTACATACAGTGTCTTCTTACCTTTTTTCCGTATGTACTATGTACATACGTACATTACCTACTTAGTCCAATCTAATTGTATGTACATACATACATACAATTATCAGAATTATTCGCGCCCTCTTAAAATTATTATTTCAAGACGGGCGCACAAGTGCATATCGGATTACATCTTTGCATAGATGCATATAGCTTGCATCAAAACTTTTGTACATTTTCTCACGTACGATTTTTAACATCGCGAGAAAGCAATAAAATGTAAAACAGCTTTTGAAAGTGATCGTGGGTACCTGGGTGCAATTTGCCCAAACCTCGGGGAGTTTGCTTTTCAACCATCGGGCGATAAAGAACGAAAGTATATCGGGAGTTTAGAAAAAAGGAAACGGTTTTCATTGGAGATGAACAAAAAATTATTGTTAATAAAATCAGGAGTTTCAAAAATAAAAAAATAAATGAAAATAAGTGAAAGTTTAAAAAATCAAAAACAAATTAAGAAAAATTGTTTCTAAATTAAGGAAACTGTTATATTTAAAGAAAGGTGTAAAAAGTTCATTCAAAAGAAAAATAGAAAAAAGGAGTTTAATAAAGTTCGATTAAACAGAGAATATTATATTTGTTCTTTTTTTTTACATAAACCCTTACGCGCGCTCTCTCCCTTGGAGCACGGTGTGCGAACAACATTACAAAATTACCCTTTCGTAAGCAACCAACTACTTCGGGGTCCTACTTGAAAATTGCTTCAAAGCGCTTCCATGCATTATAAGGAAAATAGGAAAGATATGCCGATCCCAAGAGGCAATATCATGATTTCATGACAGAATACCAAGAACTCGGCCACATGCAACCGATAGCAAAGGAAGCCATTCCGACCGATCATTACTACATGCCCCATCACTGTGTAGAAAAAGCAGATACCAAGAATCCCAAGTTCCGTGCAGTATTTGTTGCCTCAGCGAAAACATCATCCGGAAGGTCCCTCAATGATATCTTGGTGGTTGGTCCCACCGTTCAGCATGATCTTTTCACCATCATAACAAAATTCAGAATTTACAAGTACGCAATGACAGCAGACGTCTGCAAAATGTATCGGCAAATCAATGTCCACCCAAACGACAGAAAGTATCAGCTAATTTTATGGAGGGATGACAAAGAGAAGCCTCTGCAGAAATACCAGCTATACACCGTAACTTACGGAACAGCCGCCGCTCCATTCATCCCGACAAGATGCCTGAATCAATTAGCCTTAGCAGAATACGATACATTTCCCGAAGCTGCGAATATGATTTTAGGAAATATTTATATCGACGACATCCTGACAGGAGCTGACTCCAAACAAAGCACGCTCAAATTGAAGAACGATCTAACAGAGCTCCTGAAGGGCGGCGGTTTCGAAATAAGGAAATATTGTGCTAACTATCCAGATGCATTACGAAATGTACCAGGAGATCACAAAGGGAATATGCTACTCATTGACAATGGCGAGGTAAGGAAAACTCTCGGATTAATCTGGCAACCAAAGGAAGACAGTTTTCAGTATCAAGCAACTGAAGGTGAAACACAAGGACTTACCAAACGCACAGTGTTATCCGAAGTAACGCGTATTTTCGATCCACTTGGGTTAATAGGACCAGTAACTGTATTAGAAAAGCTATATAAAACCTCTGGAAAGCCAAATGTTCGTGGGACGAAGAACTACCCGGTATTCACAAAGATAAATGGACGAATTTTAAGAAGAGGTTATCAGGTTTAGGAGCAATAATAATTCCAAGACACGTACTATTTTCAAACTCAGTCAATATCCAATTACACGCCTTTTCACACTCCAGCGAGTCCGCCTACGAGGCTTGCTGCTACTTCAGATCAGTGAATACGCAAGGAGAAATCAGAGTAAGACTGTTATGTCCCAAGTCACGACTAGCATCAGTAAAGCCTACTACGCTTGCAAGATTGGAACTGTGTGCCGCACTACTAATGACAGAATTGGTAGCAACAGTATCTCAATGCGCGCAAATAAACCCTTCAAGAATTGTGTATCATAATGACTCTACCACTGTACTCGCCTGTATCTCATCTCCGTCTTATACATGGAGTACCTTCATAGCACATTGAATGGAAAAAATACAACAATTGACTCAGCCACAGCAATGGAAACGCATTGAGGGAACATGAAATCCAGCTTTTATAACCTCCCGTTTAATGTTCCCGGATGCTCTTAGCCAATCAACTCTGTGATTCAAAGGTCCAAGGTATCTATCTGAACCTGAAGAAGAATGGCCCACATTTGCTTTCAAAATACCAGACGAGATTCCAGAAACCAAACCAAAAAAATCCGTCTTCGCAGCCCTAGAACGGGTCAATCATGTTGATCCAGTCACATCTGTGAATCAATGTAACTCATTTTTAAAATTACAGAGAATTTATGCGTACTGATTCAGATTCCTGCAAAATTGCAAATCTCGCAAGGGACCGTGGAAGATGGGCGAAGTATCTATTGCAGAGCTAGACATTACTCTGAACGGAATTATAAAAAAATATTCAACGCATAGCATTCCAGCACGAATACCCATCATTACAGAAGAGGGAAGGACTTGCTTCTCACCATTCTCTACAACATTTGACGCCGTTTGTAGACACCTCTACAGGAATCATAAAGGCCGGCGGATTGCTGACAAATTCAGAAATCAGCCAAGAGGCTAAGAACCAGATTCTTCTGCCCAAGGACCACAAACAGGGTCAACTTCTATTAACTATCTACACAACCAACATATGCACGCAGCACCCCAAGCGCTGACTGCAATCGCGAGGCAGTAATACTGGGTCATAGACGCTAGAAGGTTGGAGCGCAACACTGTCCATAGATGTATTCGTTGCTTCAGATGTAAGCAGAAGCCCGAGGATCAAACGATGGAAGACTTACCTGTAGAACGGGTGAAGCCAACAAGACCCTCTCACACCACAGGGGTCAACTTTTGTGGACCCATAATGATTCATTACAAACTACGAGGAAAGGCACCTACAAAGGCGTACACAGCTGTCTTTGTATGATTCACTACAAAAACTGTCCCCTTCGAATTGGTCAGTGATCTGAGTGCCGAAGCTTTCCCTAACACACTAAAAGATTCATAGCGCGGAGAGGTCTGGGCGCTACCATCTTTTTCGACAACGCAACGAACTGCCTGGTAGCACGAACACATTTAAAGGAACTGAAGGACATGTTCCTGTCGCAGGATTTACAGTCATTACTCGCTGAATTATGCATCAAAAAACACATTGAGTGGAAGCCCATACCACCACGATCGCCTCACTTCGGAGGGCTGTGGGACGCGGCAGTGAAATCCGCCAAGAGTAATTTGGTTCGCCAGACTGGAAATACCAATCAGACATACGAGGAATTACACACAGTAATTGTCCAAATAGAGGCCATCCTAAATTCCAAGCCCATAATACCAATGTCATCAGATTTCAATGACCTCGAGGCACTAACCCCAGGACACTGCTCGATGGAAAGTCCCTTGACAGCATCCGCTGAAACTTATGTTGCTGAAAGAGACAATCGACAAATTAACAAGATTTTGCCGAATTCAACATATTCAACAAATATTTTGGCAGCACTGGATGGCTGAATATCTACAGGAACTGCAAACGCGTTACAAATGGAGGAGTGTAAAGCCAAATCTAAAACCTGGAAGTCTAGTTGTTATAACGGAGGCAAACTTACCACCGTTGAAATGGTCGCTAGGCCAGACAGCGCCGATAAATTTACTAGAGTTGTTAGTGTCAAAACCCCCTCTGGAATTCTTAAACGGACCATTCACAACCTCTGCTCCTTGCCCGATGAGCAATATAGACCAGAAGATGTCAAAGGAAATTCAAGCGGCAACAACCTCGAGAACGACTCCACGTCAGTCAAGGGAACGCAACCGAAAACATCCATTCTAACTCTCAATTAGCTGCCGGGACTATCTCACAAGGACGTAGAGGGAGCGCAACGAGCAAAGAGGATGAAACACAAACGACCCTATCACCCGCTGCGAGCACTAGGACAAGCACATAGAATAAGCAACCAGTGGACCATCCTTTCATACTGCAAGCTAGATTGTTCCTGGAGCGAATTAGCGGGAATCATTAAATGCATTGCAGAAATAAGCAAGTTATGCAATACAACAACACTAAGAAGAGACCACTGTTTGGAAAAACTTCCCCAATTTCAACATCAACTAACGAAAATTGAAGACGCCAATGAAATTTTCCACAAACAAGGTGGCCGAGGCCGAGTTCCACACAAAAGGTCACCTCTTGACTTAGTAGACAACGTTGCGTACAAACCATTTGGCATCCTGGACTCGACCTATGCCAAGTACATTGAAGAAGAAATCGAAAAAACAAGAAGCAACGCGGGTTACTTAATGCAGCTAGCAAAAAACCAAAATCAGTTTTAGAAACTACAACAAATAGCATAAAACATCAAGACGAATCAACTAAAGAACAATTCCAGGCAATTCAAGCTCATATACTTGCATTCAGTAAGTTTGTTGATGACGTTCAACTGGAGAAGCAAGCTACCCTTGCTTTCAGTGCTTTATCGCTTCTAACCACGCTAGTTCTTCAAAATTACCACAGAGTCCAAAACGCTTTATTAGATGTCATAACTGATATAAACCACAGCAAGATCAGCCCATTATTTATCACCCCGATGCAGCTCCCAGACCAGTTGACTTTAACAAAGGACCATATTCCATCAACTCCAACTATTCCAGGAAATATTAACGATGGCGTGCTACTTCCTTATAACCGAATGACAGTTGGAACCAGGGTAGGAGAATCATACATTTTATTTGACATACGGATTCCACTCGTCCTGGATGAATACTTTCGGTTCTTCAAGATGATAACTTTTCCCATTCAACAAGGAGACAAACTCCTATTAATCAAGCCATCAACAAAGTATCTCATCGTCAGTATTCCCAGGGAGAGATATTACCTACTATCTCAAGCAGAGTACAACAAATATCAACACTTAAGAGAAGACCAGTATCTATGTGACCAGAATCATCCCATCGTCAATCTAAAGGCCAACGTCAGCCAGTGCGAAATGGAGCTGCTCAACCACAGACAAACGCTATCTTCCAACTGCCACTTTCGCAGTTCAAATCGATCCAATATTTGGATACAGCTGCATACTCAAAACAGTTGGATCTATCATCTCGACAGTGAAACCACATTCAACATTTTATCTGGCACAGCAGTAACACTTAAGACTCTACAGAAAAATGGAATACAAAAACTTCGACCAGATTGTTTAGTCAAACAGACTTCTATGACGATTACTGGTCAGGGGCGTTATCAGAGCAAGACTATATCAGCATTTATTCCACGCATAAATTTAAATCTATCCTTTTATGAAGACCTACATTCAGCAAAAAGAGGGCACCCATGCATTTCTTCAGAGCTTCATCTAAAATCTACCGATCATGAAATGGTTGCGTTGACCAACAATGTCAAGCACCTCAAGCAATACTCGGAAGCATTGCCCCAGGGAATATCGCATCACGACATACATTATTACACCATTATGATCCGATGCAGTTATTGGATGTCTACCTCCAGTACCCGCAAGACGGAGCCAGCCGGATAAGAATGAAGTTTTTGTGTTGCGCAGCAACCCAAGTGGGCAGGATGATTATCAAACTACTTTTCTGCAATGCCAAATTTCGGATGACAGGGGGTGAACTTTGGAGGCGATAGAAGGACCACTGGTATTAGTTCAATTGGTGACTGTACGTATAACGGGTTTGGTGAAATTTGATCCCATTTTAATAGCCTGGTGTTAAAGCAGTAACTTTCGAATTTTTGGAACAATGTCCGGGTTAATGACAACAGAAAGACTGGCGCACTGGCTTATGACACATTCTGTATAAAACTGCAAAATTGCATTAAGATTTCCGAATTTCTTAATGTGTAAAATTTAGAATTTATGCGTAAATTTATTACCCAAGCTAGGTCACATAATTTTCTCCCCGATCGACAGACGCAACTTGATCCCAAGTAATTTTTATCAAAGCTTTAGCTCGGTGATAAGCTTGCTAGAATGTGCTGAGAAAGTTGTGTGGTGTGAATTGAGACTGCAAATTTTATGAATCGCAGTTACTTAGATCTTGGCTTGTATATAAATATTTAATTTAATAAATTTTATCAGTCGTTTTTGGACAAGAACCGCGTTTGACTTACATGTTTTTGTAATCGCTATTGCTGCCGATACAAGAACCGAGTAGTCCGGGATATTAATCCGTAGCTTCTCTTTCAGATTCATGAGTTTCGTTTTATCGGTAACCACCGAATACACAACAACAAGGTTGAGGTGAATCACTTTAACTTACCAGTTTTTAACAGGCAAACAAAAGAGTTTGCTTTAACATTTGGTGACAACGACGTGATCCAGCTCGCTCAATCACGCTCATTGGAAGACATGCAAAGCGCAATTTGCTGAGCCATTATACCAAGAACGATGCCGCCGAAGATTGACAACTCAATGGACCCTTTTACTGCGGCTTAAGATCTCCAGGGCAAGGAGATCCACAACATACTAGCCAACTATAAGAAGGATCCTGTGGACAGGAAACCGTATAGTTACTACTAAGAACGAAAAACGGTTTGAAGCTACTGACCAAGAAGAGGTAGTCTACGAGGAGTTCAGGCAATATTTAGCTAGAATAATAAACCAATTCGAGGAAGCTGATGACCTAAATGGGGCAGCTCAACAAGTCGATACTGGGAGGGTACCATTACAAACACGCAGTACGAATACTAGTGATCCAAATAAAACTAGTACAGTCATTCAACATAAGCAGTCAAAATGGAATGAAGAATCATCATCTGGAGGTCTACCAATAGGCGAAAAAGGTGGAAAGACATTCACAGACTTATGAATCCAAAAGCCATCCGGTATTGTCAAGGGCGAATGATTCCGAAGGTATCAGAATTAGATAAGACAACAAGCGGTGACACAAACATTGCTACGACTCCATGATAATCTGGAGCAAACTGACTTCACTGATGACACAAAAGCTTTTTATGAGATCAAGATAACGGCAATAAATGAATACTGTGCTCAAATTGAAAACTAAAACCAGGACTTGTGGGAATTTGCAACTGACCCTACTTTAATAGGATATAGCCTGGAAGAATACATACAATTAGATGAGAGAGTACAAGAATTACTTATGCGGCTCTCAATCAAGCTAGAAGAGCTACATCAACCAGTTAGTAGTTCACTGCCATCACAGATCATGGTGGCTGCTAACGGATCTACAATGCTGAAATTACCGAAGATAACTCTGCCCACAATCAAACTATGGCTAGTTGCCAAAAGATGTGGTACCTCAAAACATACTATATAGGACAGGCCGAGAAATTGTTACGACATTTCACTCTATCCGGCATGGAAGATGCTGCAAGAAAGGTACGAAAACCCCAGGTTATTGACTACACCTCTAACTAATAAACTGTTGCATCAACCGTCACATCCAACAGAAGCCCCGTCAGCCACATTCATAAAAACAATGCATGATACAAACAAGGAGTGCTTAATTTGGTTAGAAAACTTGGGTCTAAAAACAACCCATTGGGACACACTACTACTAAACATTTTATATAAAAAGCTGGATCGAATTACCCACTCGCTTTACGAACAAGGTCTATCGAATCCTAAGGAATTACAGTCCATGAAGCATTTTCTAATCTTCCTAGAGATGCGTTTTCAGTCGCTAGAAGCCTTGAGCAATAAGGGCAAATGGCTGGAGCTAGGAACTAGAAAACCAGGCTTGTTCAAAACGTCAACCTTAACATCGATGTTTACTCCAAACTAAATTTGTGTAACCTGCACACTCCACTCTTCCGATGCCAGACCTTTTTAAGAATGACGCCGGATAATCGGTTACTGTTAATAAATGCGCACAACATATGCCAGAATTGCTTAAAAAAGGCCACCATATATCCCGATGCACACTGAAGGGTTGTAATAAGTGTACCAAAAAGCATAACCCATTGGTTCACACAGATGCAACTAGCAGATAAGAGAATGTATTGGGAAAACCGTCGACTATCAGACAAGAACAATCCAGATGGTCTCCACCCGGTAAGACGGCTACGGAAGCCCCATTGAGTCTAACGACCTTGGTGGAACCTCAATCCAAGGGATATGTCCTGCTTGGTACTGCACTAGTTGAACTTATAGCCGAAAATGGAAAAGTAGTGGAATGTCGAGCTATTTTCACTCCGGCTCACAAGTAAACCTGATCACGAAGAAGGTAGTCAAGAAACTCGGGAATGCGACCTTCTCTGCTTCCTTAAGAATTCAAGGCATTGGGAAGGGCCAGCAGCAGAGTAAAAGAAGAGTCAACATTCAGCTACACTCAAGCGTCAATGGGCTTTCAACCAGACTTGAGGCATTTGTACTCGACCGTATCATCTTTTATCAGCCAACCCAGTTGCTCGATGTGTCGAAATGGACCATACCATACAACATCCATCGCTAATCCTGGGTTCAATCGACCAGACAGAATTGATCTACTTATTGGAGCAGATTCTTTATTCAATTATTGTCCATAGGACAAATAAAGCTGGGTCCAAATTCACCCACGCTGCAAAATACCATATTGGGCTGGATTGTGTCACGAAGGATAAATTAAACCTATTCACCTATTGCTGCTTGCACCTTTAATTGTACCTTTAATTGTACCTTTAATTGTACCTACCTAAATGCTACCGTTTTTGAGATATACCCGTTTTTATGGTGGATAATTTCATTAATATTTCTAATAATAATAGAAATCGCGCCTAATTTTATGCAATTCCACGCAAATTAACAAAATTCGGGTGGTTGGGCATTTGTTGGAAACGGTAGAGGGTTTACTATCACCTGAGATGCAAATCACCTTCATAGGGTGTATAACAAGAAAGTTACATGGTATGAGGATAAAAAGCACCCAAAATCACAAAATCCCCTACCGCCCACACCGTGCATTTTCCGGCTCTCCTCCCATACAATTTATTTCTCGAAATTATTATATTTTTATTATTTTTATTTTTATTTTTATTATATTGATCTTTTTACCTTACTGTCGAATTAACTGCTTCGCTTAACCTTGCTTTCTAACTACACGGGTTGCTCCTAAACGTTAAATAACTATCCTACCCCAGCTAATTATAACATGTACTGGTTACTCCAACTGTACCATAAGTTTTATAACGACGTTTGGCAGGGTGATGGCAGGTATATTGGCTGTTGTGGGGATGATTTCGATGCTAATGTTCGGTTCTGGCTCTTCCAACGATGACTCCTCTTGCATAATTCGGACTAGTTTAGACATCTGGATGGTCGGCAATCTCGACAGTCGACTGGTGCTCTTCATTGTCTGTCTTTTCTTCCAACGTCTTAGTTGGATCAAAATTCGTGCTAATATTGCAAGAGTGACGACGCATAAACACCCCGTAATTGATGTAGCGGCTAGGTGGATATGACGAGGAATAATTTGTCTGATAGTTTCCTCGTCAGTGATAGTATCCTGCACTCGCTTTAGATCGACTTCATAGTCTTTCCAGATACCATAAATAGCCAGTAGTTCCTCGTCATTATTCGTACGAGGCTGGTCCACTCCGGAATTACTTGTTCTTTACATGATCTTGAATTGAATTTTCGCAATTTCTCATGTTCTGGAAATTTTTACACTAGTTGGTAGATTTTATGATCTGATCGTATGACTACTTCTTGTTTTTCCAGAAGTTGAGTAGCACTTAATGTGGAAGTACTCCTAATTATCTTGTTGCCATGAGGATCAATGGTTGCAAATAATGTTTATAAGAATATTTTTCTTGATCTTCTTATGGGTACCATGGAGTTCTCTCAATTATATTGAGAGTCCACACGTACTTAAAGAAATAAGATATTTTCGATTCCATATAACACCATATATATATCATAAAGACTTCCCCACATTAAAGTGTGCGCTAGTAATTTCGTACTGTTTCTTAATTCTAGAAATTGGTATCCATAGCTATAAGCCAAGTTGCCCTGGGCTTCGCATAACCATTGCCTTTCATCCCATTTCCGTATTTCCGCTGATTTCTTCATAGTGTTGCTCTTATCTGTATACCGCCTGGAAATATTGGATATATCTAACGGAGTATTGAAGATCTCACCAATACATATTTGACCTATGGCAACCCCCTCCCCTATTCTTTTTAAACTATGTGAAATGGATTATTCAACTTTTCTAATTAGCCGTTATTTATTACAGCAACCCTTCTCAAAAACAACAATAAAAATTCTTTCAGCTTTTCTTTTTATTTCAACATATTTTATACATTTTTTTTACCCTTTCCAAGATATGAATATTTTCAAACCTGCCTTATATACTTTCCCATGAATTTATAACCAATTTTTCTATACTTAGGTAACATTTTTCTCATTTAACATTTTTTTTTAATTCTGTTTACTTTGCAACTTTTTCTTAACTCTTATTATTTTTTTACAAACCTCTCAATTTATAACATTTTATTTTTCTTATTTCATTACTCTTTTGTTTTTGTTTTTCCTGCCTATTTGTCGATCTTTAACTTTAACCATCTATTAATTTACTTTCAACTTTCTGTCAACCAATATTTCGCAAAAATTTTTTTTTTAAATTTCTCTGTCTTTTGTCTCTCATTTCATTTCCTTTAAAATCTCTTATTTTTTTTTATTCCCATAGTTTAATTAACTAAGTAACTCTGTCTTTCTAATGATTAATCGAATTTTCTGTAACCGTTTTGTGAAACATAATAATTGAATAAAACTAGTAGCCTTTTGTACATGTAGTTTTATTTTCACAAGTTGAAGATTTTTATTAATTCTGACAGCTGTTTCTCAAATTTCTCTGATGATGGTCCAGTTGGACCGAAACAGCTGTCAGAATTAATAAAAATCTTCAACTTGTAAAAATAAGAGTATAGGCTACTAGTTTTATTCAATTATCATTATTATCTTCTTATCTTGTAAAAATAAGAGTACATGTACGAAAGGCTACTAGTTTTATTCAATTATCATGTTTCACAAAATGGTTACAGAAAATTCAATTAATTATATCAAAGAGGCGAATCCGGCCAAAGTAAATAAATTTTATTGCAATATGATACAAAAAATTCCAAAGTGTGAAAGCCATATATGGTTTAATTTACAGTGCAAAAGAAAAAATGTGTTTCCAAATTATATAAAAATTCGGTGTTATTCTAAGTGCAGATCAGCAGAATTAATAAAAACACTTTGTGTGTGTGTTCGGAGTAGCTAAATTAATTTTGCTCCCAGTTTGTGAGTAGCTAAATTAGTGTGTGTGTTTATGTTGAGTTGATGATAAAGATCAACACCTCAAATGATGTAAGTGTAATTTCTAATTTAATTTCACAAAACAAAAACAAATCACGTAACACAAAACTTAATTTAACACTTTTTAATTTTAACCTAAAAATAAAAGGAAATTAAGAATGGAGCAGCTAAAAAAGCATAACTCCCACAATTAACAAAAATAAATGGAGCAGCTAAAAAAGCATAACTCCAAAAATTAAAGAAAAATGGACCAGCTAAAAAAAGTATACACTCCAGCAATAAAAACACAAGATACACCATACCTGTATTACAGCAACACTTAAACTTTTCACCTGCTGCGCCAATTGTCGTGCCCCTGAGCAATCAGTCAATAAAACTCGCGAATTAAAAGTGTACATAGTAAAATCTTCAACATAAAAAACGCACGAAGTACCTTAAGACAATTTCTTTATTTATTAAAATACACTGTCCTATCTTAATAACATCGCGAATAATCTGATCCGAAACTTGAGACTAGCTTGACTCACTCTGACTGATAACTAAAAAACGACACTCGCCAGACCAGTCACAAGTCTTTTTATTTCCGATATTCGGAAGTAAACAAACGGCAACAACCTCGTCGTTTGTTCTACCGGTTGCAGCACTTGAGTCGCTTAGTAGTAAACAATCGCGTTACATAATAATTACCATGAGAGGTTAATTATTATCGTAATCGCTCCACTAAGCGCTCATGGCAGCCAGCTGTTGGGCTAATCTGCAAAACAACCGAGAGTTGCAGAACAATACCATGTGAGGTTATTGTTGGCAATTGCTGATTATTTCGCTGTGATGCCTTTGGCTGTTGGAAGAATCTTCCTTATATTGGGCCATAACAATTACTGCAGTCTAAATATCAATAAAAATAGTTATAGAAACAATCATTGGCATAACAGAGGGAATATGAATAACAGCTACAGTAACAGACAAAGAAATAGTCAGAATAGAAATAATGACTGGCAAAATAGCTATCAAGACTATAGAGGAAGAAATTTTTCCAGAAACCCCCGAAAAAACCAACAAAGAAGGATAAATTTTCTGCAAGAGACGAGCAATGCGCAAAGTCCGGGAAGAAGTCAGCATGAAACAGAATAACACGAAATTTAAAGATATACAATATCAGAAGTTGTATAACAAATTACGTAACGCTGACGGGACGGATAAACGCACAAAGACAAAGTTGAATTTCCTCATTGACTCTGGTGCAGGCATTTAATTTGTAAAATAAATTCATTAAGCCATGAAATAAACACGAGTGACCAGTGTACAATAACTGGGATAACAAATAGTGAAACGCACTCCTTGGGCACAGCTAAATTGCAGTTAGCGTATGAGGAACACGTCATAGAACACAGGCTTCACATAGTGGATTCACAAACCCCGATCACCACACATGAGATATTAGGAAGAGATTTCCTAATGAAATATCCATGCAAAATAGATTATGAGACTTTCACAATAACTGCAAATTTGAATAATGACGATGTAACAATACCCATGATAAACAGATTTACAGATGAAATTACTATACAAGCAAGGACAGAGATTATCCAAGCAATAACACTCGACATAACAGAAGATAGCATAGTCTGCGGTGAAGAATTGATAGAAGAAATATTTCTGAGCAACACGATATTACCAAGAAAAGGAGTCCAACATATAAGACTGCTACATACCAACAACCACATGGTGACATTAAAACTATTCACAGCAAGGCAACATCTACTGAAAGACTACAAGATAATGAGATCACCAAATGGAGAGATAAGCCAGGGAAAAGATAAAATTGATAGACGATTTAACAAATTGTTGAAAGAACTAAAGTTGGAAGGATTGGACGAAAATTCAAAGAATTCTATCAAAAGAATTTATAGAAAATATCAAGAAGTATTTCAATTAGAAGACGAGAGGTTAACGACAATTAATTTCTATACAAAAAATATAAATACACAATAACAATAAATAAACAATAAATAGATAATTACCCATTCTACATAAAAAATTACAGACTACCACACTCACAAATCGACGAAATAAACAAGGAAGTTGATAAGCTAATACAATGCTGTAGTTGAACCTTCAGTGAGCCCATAAAACTAACCATTCCTGATAGTACCAAAACATCAGGTGAAGAAAGCAAAATGGAGGCTAGTTGTAGATTATAGGCAACTGAACAAGAAAGTCATCAACAACAAATATCCACTAACAAGGTTAGAAGATATCCTAGGCAGACTAGGACGAGCGAAGTACTTCTCGACGCTTGATATGACGAATTCTTTTTACCAAATAGGACTAGAAGAAAATTCAAGGAAATTAACAGCATTCTAAACTAATCAGGGGCATTATCAATTCAGAAGATTACCTTTTGGACTGAAAATATTCACAAACAGTTTTTAGCGAATGCTCTCAATCGCATTAAGTGGCTTGAATGATGGTGCATTCATATATGTCGACGATATAACAATACATGGATGCAGCCTTAAGAATCATAACCAAAACCTAGAAAGAGTATTGAAAAGGTTTCAGCAGTATAACCTAAGGCTCAATCCAATCAAATGCAACTTCTTAAAACCAGAAGTATTATATCTGGGTCATTCAATCACAAAGAATGGAATCAGAATGGATTCCAGCAAGTATGAAGTAAAAGAGACGTATCCAGTCCCAACAAATGTAGATGACGTACGACGATTCGTAGCACTCTGCAACTACTACAGACGCTTCATACAAAATTTTGCTTAAATAGCACGACCATTAAATGCACTTCTAAAGAAAAATGCACTGCTCCTTTGGACAGAAGATTGCAAAAAATCTTTTGAAACACTCAAAGCTAAATTAATAAGTTCACCAGTCCTGTAATATCCAGGCTTTAGCAAACCGTTCGTCCTGACAACAGATGCTTCGAATTTTGCACTGGGAGCAGTGCTCTCACAACGTGAGATAGGACAAAAGTTTCCAATATCCTATGCGAGTAAGGCACTAAACAATCGCGGGCTGAATAAATCGATAATCGAAAAAGAATTGCTTGGTATACATCGGGAAATCAATTTTTTTAGACCCTGTCTTTATGGGAACGAGTTCACAGCTGTAATAGATCATCGCCCGCTCGTCAGCTACTTCGCACATAAGAATCCTTCTTCGAAACTATCGGGAATTCGTTTACACCTAATGCACTATGAAATTGAAATTGTGTATAAACAGGGAAAAATGAATACAAACGCAGATGCCCTGTCAAAAATAATAATCGAATCTGAGAAATTAAAGTTAATGATACCAAATTAAATAAACATTATCACACGTAATATGTCGAAAAAACAGCAAAACAGAATGGAGAAAATAGATAGCGCAGAATCAGACCAACTTTATATATGGGAATGCACATCCATCTCCGACATAAGAAATATTGAAAAGATACAATTTGATACAGCGTACGCACAAGAAAATGCGATAGATAAAAGTTTGCCAGCAATATATATAACCAAGAAAGGAGTAACCGTTCAGTACAGCGATAATACCATATTTAACTCTGGTTACATAATGGAGAAGCTGATACAAAAGATGAACGAGAGTTATATTAAAGAATTAACACTCGCAAAAGACGATGCTATATTTAATCATATCGAAATAAATGAATTTAAAAATAAATTCAATAAGCTGCAGCAAAATAATAAACGTGGTAAGACAACACCACTGAAGATAATACTTTATGAACCCCAATAAGGATAAATGATCCAAAGAAAAAACAAGAATTAATAAAAGAATACCATGACAGCATTCATGGTGCACACGCTGGAATTTACTGCTGCATAAATAAATTGAAACAACGGTACATATGGAAAAACCTTAACAAAATGGTAAAGGAGTACATAAATTAGTGTGATAATTGTGCGAAAAACAAATTCAAAAAATACACGAAGGAACCTCTGGTGATAACAGACACATCAAACAGTGGTTTTGAAACCATCTCAGTTGACACAGTAGGACCTCTAAGGATGTCAAATGGTTTTAGATACATTCTAATGATACAATGCGAATTAACAAAGTTTGTAGAGGCATACCCGTTGGAAATAAAAGAAGACTGCTCTATAGCAAAAACAATTGTTGAACGATTCATTTTGAAATGTGGATGTTTCCAAACATTGAAAACAGACAGATGTACAGAATTTGTAAATGTACTACTCAAAAACATTTGCAAATTTCTGAACATAAAACATGTCACATCCACACCGTTCCATCACGAAAAACTAGGATCGATTGAACGAAATCATAGAGTGCTAAACGCACACTTAAGAACATTCTCGAAAGAAGACAACTGGGATGAACTAATTCCATACTATGTATTCTGCTACAATACAACACCACACATATACAAGTTATAAACCATTCGAATTAGTATTTGGAAAAATAGCAACACTACCATCAGAGATTATGAAAAGTAAGAAACAAATAATAACTGGCAATAAGGCTGAAAAGAGCTCATGAAAAAAGCAAAAATTTATTAGAAGAAGCAAAAAAAGAGCGAAAGATAACAAAGATAAAAACTCTAACCCCTCAAATTTCAACGTCAACGATTACGTATACTTGAGAATGAATTCTAGAAAGAAATATAAAAGCTCTTACGACGGACCATTTAAGATCATTAAAGGAAAAGTAGTGAACCCCACAATACTAATAAAAGAAAAACCGAAAGAAGTACATAATAACAGGTTAATAAAATGTAAATTTAAGTAAAGCGTTATTTCAATATAATTAATAAAAGGCATCATGTCAAATAATAGAATAATATCTCCGTAATAGTAATGTATAGGAGAATTCAATGGTTCTTGAATTCCTACAACGTATGGAGAGGTCGAAAACTACTAGTAAATTAAACTTGTCGCGTTCGATTTTAACTCTGAAATTTATTTGACTAGTACACTTAATTTATATACAAAACATGATGAGTTACACATTTAGAACAAAAATATTAAAGAAAGCATTACAAAATTATATTGGAACATAAAAGTGAAATGAAGACAAATACACAGCAAAATATTAAGAAATACTCGTAATAAAAAAAAGCATGTGCGCATTATGTTGCATCACACTAAATTCATCGCCCATGCTATATGTAGGTTAACAAAGAATGCAAGCGGAAATGTAAACAAAAAATGCAATTGATTATTGTGATTGCGAGTGAAGTTTGAATTGCTGACCTTGTTATTGGGTCACAGGTAGATGAATTTAGCGTGAATTTTTTACATATTGAACAGAAATGAAAATGTTATTGTTCAACACTGAACAAGTAATGTTCAGTGAACCTGAAAAAGAAAGACGAAACTCAGTAAAGATTTTAAAACAAATATACATAAAAAAATTACCTCCACTTGGAGCCTCACAAGTGTATAGATTCCAGCAAGAATATATGAAATGAAATAAAAGAAATGAATTACAAAACAAAATAAAACAAGAATTTTATTTAATGAGAATTAAAGATCTGAACTAAGAATATTTCTGTGTGTACATATGTACAACAACAATGCCATGAAAAATTGGAGACATGGAAAACACTAATAAATTCATGTTCTCCATGAAGCTCACCACATAAAACATTAATACAAGTTACAAACTACGTAATTAATATAATTATGTTAAATATTCGTGGACAAAACAAGTAAAAAATGCCACAAAGGCATTTACCTGACATTTGCCACAAATTTGCAAAATTAGCGACTTACAAGCTAAATTAACAAAGTAAAGAAGAAAAGCCACTAAAACACTAAAAACACAAATAAAAATAACATGACACTCGCGCGCGACAGTGTCAAAACATCGTAAACTTTATAACTTCGCGACGTTTGATATACCGAAATCACGTAGAATTGAACCGTGATTTCGATGGCCGCGTTCGTTTCGCGATATTTTACGCGAGAAACGTGATATTCGCGATTTTTTATTAATACATTTCCCGCAATGAGTGCGAAAGAGACTCACACTGGGAAGAAGACAGCAAATACTACGAAATGACATAAAAATCTACTACATTGAAATGAAACGTAGCGAATCGAGATTTTTATAGCGAATGTTCCAAAATTTACAATAAATGATTAAAAACATCGAATTTACAATGAATTTTCAAGAGAAAATTATCAAAATGTAGAGTACTTAATTTGCTATATTTTGACAGTCATTTGTCATTTTCAGTGAAATTTTTGAATATTTCACTTTACAAATGTCGAAAATGGAACAAATTTCTCTATAAAAAGGGGGTCGTTTCGTCAATTGTTCTTCTTTTTCATCGATTTGTCAAGAGAAATACAGCTGCCGAAAGGCCACAGTGTTTCAAACTTGCAACGTTTTAAAAGGTCTCAGTGATTAAAAAATAGTTCATCTTCGTTTTAAAATAAAGTTCATTTTTTCAACATTAATAATTAATTTCCATTTTTTTGTGCATAATAATCATTTTCTGTTTTAGTTCCTTCTTTCAATTCGCTTTAATTTTATTTCATTTTCTTTGCTTCAATTAGTTCAATTTTTCTCAATATATTCTACAACTTAGTTTTATTGGTAAATTTTTCAACGCGCGTATTTCGCATTTGTTACAACAAATTTAAAGGTAATTAGTCTCAGCTAGATAAATCATTGGAAAGGGTGATTGTCCGTAAAGTATGAACGCATGCAATTTTGGATGTTGGTTACACTAAATAGGAGTCACAAAACAATGTAGATCTATCTAAGAATAAGATATTTTATACAGAAAATAGTCAATTTAATTAATCTATACGCACTGTCAAAATCTGCCTTTTCTCAGGTCAGCTTCACACTACGTGTTAGTTTAATTTATTAATATTTCTCTTTCAACAATAATTTGTAGGATTAAAATAATAAGGAAGATAAAGAATTAAAGCATAAGTTGAATTATTTATTAGCAGTAAGAAATTTGAGCAGAATTCATAATCATTAACTTAGATATAGATTTAAATGAATTAAAGAATTGCAGTTTGATTTTAGATTAGTTTAAAATAATTTATGTAGTAATTAATTTTTATAGAGCAAAATCATTTAGAGAATAAAAGTCAGTGATAAATGAGCAACCAAACGATATCTTTTTATTACCGCTACACTACCGCCACCTACATGTGATTGTGCTTAGACATTGTTGTGAATTTTAGTTTCTACGTTGATTGACAGCAGGCAGAAAGCATCAGTGTCGTGACAACATATTGAAAGCTCATTTTTTGTGCCCACACGTGGCAGTTTTTCATTTTCTTTCAGTTGATTATCCGTAAGAGACAGGTTTACACTAGAAGTAGCTTATAGGAAGTTGCACTAGTGCTTAAACTGAAGAAAATCAACTCGTTTTTATATTTACAGGTGATAAATAAAGATTTTTTAGCACGGAGTGAACTTATGAATGCACACAATTTCTGTTCTACAAGAGGAACAAAGAAATTGGGCAATTCAGACATTTTTGTTTTGGTTAAATCAGTTGTCAGTCAATTTGACAGTAGCATAAGTTTCTGTACGATTCAACATTTTGGTGGTTCCATCCAGTTTGATTCATTTATTGTAGGCTATATTCATTGCTGTAGGAAGTAAAATTAGACTGCAATTCATTCAATTCAGACAATTGTTAATTTAAAATTTAGTTAGTTTTTTTGATATTTAAATTTGTACTATTCGCTGCTCAAGTTTCTTAACTAATTTAAAATGACAGAGTTGAAAAGTTTGTTAAGCAAGGAACAAGCTTTAAGGACGCGCCTGAAGAGAGCAATTATTAATGGACAGAAGATATTAACAGAAAAGTATTCAAAGGGTTTGTACGAAGCCAAACTCTCTGAAATCTGGCGAACATGGGCTGAAAATGAACAGATTGATCAGCTATTCAATGAACTGATCATAGAAACACCGCCCAAAAATGAACCAAGGTATATTACTGATGACACATACTGTAATATGGAAAATATATATTGCATATATATAGGAGAATTATACGATTTGATTCATCCTACAACAGAGTTGGCAGATTCCATACTATTGTTAACACAACAAACTGGTGTGGACCAACAACAACAACAAAACATCTTACCAGAAATCATGTTGCCAAAGTATTATGGTAACTATGACGGCTGGCACTCATTTCAAGATTTATTCACGGCCGTTGTACACAACAACACAAATTTGAAGGGTGTTCAAAAATTGTACTACTTGAAAGGCTCATTACTAGGTGATGCGGAGAAATTACTACGTCACACACCCATCACAAATGAAGATTATCTACCCGCATGGAACAAACTGAAGGCAAGGTATGAGAATAAGAAGATTCTCGTGAATCATCAGCTTAAGATTTTGACAAATCATTCCAAAATAGCTTCAAAAACAGCTGTAGAACTAAAGGCATGGGATGTATTACTTTAGTTCTTAATAGTACAGAAGCTGCCTTTCGCGGCATTAAGATTGTGGGAAGAAAACCGAGGAGCGTCACAGGAGCTGCCAATTTATGGACAATTATTCACTTTTTGGACACTCGATTGAAAATCTTAGAAGCAATTTCAGACACGCTGGCACCCAAGTCAAGTCAAGCCAAATGTCACTCAAAACCAACTACAATGAAAGCATTACACACAATCAAGTCAGTGAAATGCTCAGCATGTAATGAAGATCATCTCCTTCAGAACTGCACAAGATTCCAGAAGATGGATATTCAAGGCAGAAAAAGGTAAATGGACTTTGCTACAACTGCTTATCAAGGAAACATTCAATTAGGAATTGTTCTAGTGATATCGATGGGGCAAAATGCAAACAAATGCATCATACATAGATACATCAGGATGTAAAAGCAAACAATTTGCATCCTAGGAATGTAGAAGCAACTAACCTACAATCCAAATCTGTTGAAGTTGATGTCAATGCCAACCCAAGGCAACTTCAAAAACAACAACACAGAGATAGTAACAATCTTGACCAAGTCAGACTAGGTACCAATCAATGTACAGAAGATCGAACTACAACCCATACTTACATGAATCGAATGCTCTTTTGTTACAAAGTCTGCATGTCACAAATTGCATGCTATTTGCAGTCTAACACTAGTGACTGTGATAGGGTTTAACAAAAGTTTAACAGGTAATTCGAGCAAGATAACCAAGCTATCACTGAAGTCCTGTGGAGAAGATACGACAGCAATCTCATAGGATTTTTTGCTAATTGACAAAATCACTGATGCGTTACCAACAAAGTTTATATCTAAAGTCAACTACAAGCACTTAGATCAACTCAACTTAGCAGATCCTACATTCTGGAAACCAGGCAAGATAGATGCACTTCTAGGAGCCAAAGTTTATGCAAAGATCGTACAAGAAGGAATTGTACAGGGTCCACCTAATATACCACCAGCCATCAAGACAATCTTCGGTTGGATGCTATTAGGATCAGCTGAAAAGGCAGCAAGTGAGAGCACAGTAAAGGCTTTCATGACACATACAGACGCTTTGGACAAGCAATTTAGACAGTTTTGGGAAACCGAAGAAGTTTCCACAAAACCCATTCCCTCACAAGATGAAGTGGTCTGGGAAGTAATCTTTCAAAATTCCTGCGTTCGTTTAGACTCAGGAAAATATCAAACAAAACTACCGTTTTTAAATAATACTACACCAAATTTGGGTAATTCTAGACAACGTTTAGAGAGCTTGCAAAAACTATTTGCAAAAAACGCTGATTTCAAATAGGAGTATGAGAAATGTTTAGACGAATATCTCAATTTAGGACACATGGAAGAGGTAAACCCGCCTAAAGATGGCGAGAATCACTACTATATTCCTCATCATGCTGTGTTCAAGGACAGTTCAACAACTAAACTACGTGTTGTATTTGACGCATCCGCGAAGACGACAAATAGAGAGTCTCTCAATCAACATTTGTTAAAGGGACCAACAATTCAGCCTACATTATTCACGACATTGTTGAATTGGAGGAAAAAGAGAACTATCATGAATGCAGACGTCGAGAAGATGTACCGTATGATTGAAATTCAGCCGAATTATAGGGCATTTCAGAGGATAGTGTGGCGACACCCAAAAAAGGGGCATACTTCAAGACTCTCAAATAAGGACTATAACATTTGATACAACGTCAGCTCCACATCTGGCCATAAGGACGCTTCAACAATTGGCACGAGATGAAAAACATAACTGGTCGCTTGCAGCAGATGCGGTATTTAATAACTTTAATGTAGATGATCTTTTGTCTGGAGCTGACAATTTAAAGGACGCAAAGGAATTACAACATCAACTTATACAAATGATGAATTCAGCTGGGTTCAATTTGAGAAAATGGACCAGCAATGATAATAGACTCTTAAAAGATCTTCCTAAAGATCATGTCGAAATGAAAAACTCTCTAATATTTTCAGAAAATGACTCAGTTAAGACATTGGGAATTAAGTGGTTTCCAAAAGAAGATTACTTCACGTTTGCAATAAAACCACTATCACATTACGCGGTGTTTACAAAGAGCATCGCCTTACCAGGGATCGCATCCCTATATGATCCTTTCGGATGGCTAGCTCCAGTAATCATAGAAGCTAAGCTTCTAATGCAAGGCTTATGGATTACGTGCTAATCATGGGATGATCCTGTTTCGGACAAGATTAATCAGCTCTGGAGACAATTTACTGACAATCTACACTTATTGGAGCAATTACGAATCCCGAGATGGACTCACTACTCGCAAGATTCGCGCATGCAAATTCATGGATTCTGCAGCAATCTAATTAAGAGTAGAACAAGACGATAGTACAGTTATTACACATTTCCTAACGTCAAAGACAAAAGTAGCACCGATTAAACCAATGACAATACCACGTCTTGAATTACATGAGATTACTGAAGATCACTGTACAAGGCATTCACTTGGAAAACATTCCCGTAGTTGCTTGGACAGATTCCAAAATAGTTCTGCAATGGATCAAGGAGCATCCTTCCAAGTGGAAAATCTATGTAGCCAATCGGATCGGAGAAATTCAGAATAATCTAAAATTCGAACATTTGCGACATATTCCATCAGGTCACAATCCAGCGGACGTTGCGTCACGTGGCATCACAATCCCGCAGCTCTTGAACAATGAATTTTGGTGGCACGGACCCTCATGGCTATCGCAATCGGAAGACAACTGGCCACTCAACACTGATATTAAGGAATCAACTACACTTCATCAAAGGTCACCAATGGTCACCAATTTCTTAGCAAATTGTACGAACGACATTCTCGAAAGATACTCATCTCTCACACGTTTAGTTCGCGTCATAGCTATGATGCAGCGATTCATGTATAATTCCAGAAGTTCTTAGAACAAGAGGAATACGACACTAACCAGTACTGAGTACATAAATGCACAAAAAACAGTATTCCGATTAGTACAGATGACCGCGCTCCCAGAAGAGTATCAAGCACTGCTACATAGAAGGGTGGTAGCTAAAAATAGCAAGCTATTACGGTTAAATCCATGCTGACAATGGGTTGATACGAGTAGGAGGGCGATTGGACAATGGTTAATACCTTATAGTAGAAGACACCCAGTAATTCTACCTCGGGATCATCATATAACGTCAATCTTCATTGACAAGGCCCATCTAGAGACCTTACATGGTGGTACATCGTTAGTCCTAAACACAAGTAGAAATTCAGTCTGGATCTTAGATGGAAGGCGGTGTATCTGAACTAGGATACAAGCAACAACAGCGCAATTGATGGGTAATCTACCATCAACAAGAGTCAACATCACAAAACCCCTTGCTAAAGTTGGAATAGACTATGCTGGTCCAATAACAGTAAAGACAGCGAGTTATAGAAATGCAAAGTCACAAAAGGCCTATTTCTGTATCTTTGTCTGTATGGCCACTAAAGCTGTACACATTGAACTAGTGTCTAATCTAACGTCAGAAGCATTCACAGCAGCTTTAAAAAGGTTCATAAGCAGAAGAGGCTTGTGCACTGACCTCTATTCCGACTGTGGCACAAATTTTGTTGGAGGAAAAGCAATACTTGAGAAGGATCTACGTCAGGCCAAAAAAGAAGCAAACCCAATAGCAGCCGAATATTTATCCACAAAATCCGTTACGTGGCATATGAATCCGCCTGCAGCTCCGCATTTTGGCGGACTTTGGGAGTCTGGTATTAAATCAATCAAACACCATTTGCGTGGATCAATTGGAAATACCGGCCTCACATTCTAAGAGTATGCTACATTGTTAAATCAAATTGAGGCCTGCCTGAATTCAAGGCCACTATACCATCTGCGAGACGATCCCAACGATGCATTTGTATTAACTCCTGGTCACTTTCTAATAGGGCAATCCTTCAACGCCCTTCCAGGGCCTGATTATACAGATATGAACTTGCCAACCAGATGGAAGCACATCCAGCAGATGGTGCAACGTTTCTGGCACCATTGGTAAAAAAACTACTTAAACCAGTTACAGAATAGACCATGGTGCAATCAACAGGTGTGTTGGCTGGCTACGCTGCGCCTAGGGGTTGGATGGGTGGAAGAGGACGCTTGCCTATGGTTTGGAGTGGGGTGGCAGAAACAGTTAGCTGTCATATATAGAAAGAATTAGGAAAATCGGTTAGGAGGGTGAAGAGTAATGGGTAAAAGAATGGACAAAGAAATAGTCAATTTTTTATCATTTAGTTGACGGTGGGTTTGGGTGGAAGGATGGTGCAAGGAAGAGAGGGGTGAGGAAGGATGGGAAAGAAAATGGTATATGAAGATAGGAAGATTAGCTATCATATAAAAAAAGAATGAAGGAAATTGGTCAAGAGGGAGAGAAATAATGGAAAAAAGAGTGGAGGAATGTTGGTGAATAGAAATGAGTATATAAAATGTAAATTGGTAAGATATGGTAGGGTGAAAAAAAGGAGGGGTAAGGTGGGGTGGGGAAACATGCTTATCTATGAAGAAGGGACAGTTGGCTATCATATAAAAAAGGAATGAAGAGAAACGGTCAACAGGGTGTGGAACAATGTACAAAAGAGTACAAACGTACCCTATAGCTCTAACGAAATTGGAAGGAAAAATTTTTCGCCTGAATAGCCCACAAAAGTCCGGATTGTTGCCTTAGTGCTAAGTTCGAGTTGCGAAAATCACTACAATTAATGGAAAGCCTTTCGCGTAACGAGGGGTTACACCCCCCGAACTCCCCCTTTTCAATAAAAGATTAAAAATTCTTGCCTATGGTGTGAGGAATCATAGACGCTTGCATATGGTGTGCGGAATCATAGGAGCTTGCCTATGCCTATGATTCCCCATATTATCCGAATACTCGTAATATATGTAACCTATTGAGTTATAGTATTTTGCACATGAAAGGCTAAGATGCGTAGATAATTTACTTAGTACATATGTTTGAGAAAAAGTGTAAAGAAAACATAGTATTTGGAGTAGATATGACTGAAGGTAGGAAAAATTGTTCAGTGGCGTAGGAAATAATGTAAAAAAAAGGGGTTAAAATGAAATTGATCGAAGAAAATGCAATACCACGTAATAGCACTCATCAATACCTTTCATATGATATCCAACATGATATACTGGATCTCACGCCAAACTGAGGGTACCTACCCCCACCCTAAAGTACCCCCTAAAAAAAGTGGTCCACAATGAAACATAGCTACTCATTAGATGAATAGAGCTGCATCATTAGTTTTCCGATAGGACACCAAATACTGGAATTATTATCGAAAAACGATATTTCCCCTCCCCCCTCGGAAAATAAAACAATAGCCAAAAACGTTGAACGCCATTAGATGGATCAACGCGTGCTACCCTAAAAAAAACTTTACATCATTAAAATCGGTTAATATTTGACCGACCTAAGGTGAAAAATGTAAAACTAAAAAATCGAGGTAAAAGTGCATCAAAAAATTTGTACTGAACTGATTTGTGAAATCTAAAAAGTTGACATTTTAGGTGAAAATTTGAACGGCAAATGCTCCCCACCTATGTAACATATGGACTTCTGGTTTCTTGAATATGAAAGCTTAGAGTGTGTAGATAATTTGCGTAGAATATATAGTTGAGGTAGCAGATAAAAATAATATAGTATTTGGGGTAAATGTAAGCAAAGGTATGGAAAATTTTCCAGTGACGGAGGAAAGAATTTAAAAAAAAAGGGTCAAAATTAAGTTAATTAAAAAAAAAATTATACCATTAGATTGTACTCACCGAGAGCTTTAATTTGATATACAACGTGTGCCCCCCCTTAGAAATTTTTAATGCCGCCCCACCCCCAAAATGGAAAAAACGCCGCCAATTAAAAAAGGTTGTTCTACGAAATGTTCCTACTGGCTAGGCGATGCTAACAGTGAAAACCGTTCCTCGATCGGACTTAATTTACGGAAGTTATGCACGTATGATTTTCGAATCTAGTAATACAATAGGGAATCGCGAAATTTTGTAGTAGATCAAAAAGGAAGTTGTCAATCGATAGAGGAGGGTTAAAACTGTTTTGCAGTATTTTTTTAAAAAATCCACATGCTTATGGCGGCGGAGGGGGCGACTATGTATTTTTGTTCTAGTACAATTCCAAAAAAAAAAGTAGTTTTAAATAGCCCTGATTTTTCCAAGAAGTTTAAGTATAAACTTGACTATGCTACGACATCAAATAAGAAAGTTATAGATTTTACAAATTTGAAACAAATTAAATTCCCCCCTTCCCTTAGAGATTTTTTTAAAAATAACGTAGTACCCTAATGCACATAGAATTGAAATATCTTTGATTGAGTAAGAGGAAAAAAATTTCAAAAACAATTTAAGGGGTAAAAAGGGGGTTTCGAATTTTCGACGTTTGTATGGAGCGAAAAATTGTGATTTTCAGGTGTTCCAGAGGAACCCCCCCCCTTCCTCCCTGGAGAAATGAAATTTATACCATAGATAGGCAATCCATGGAGCTATATATAACCGGTTAAAGTTCGAAATTTTCCGCCCTTCCCCCGCCGAGCGAGAGCCCCCCCCCACTCCTCCGCGGAAACGGATGAGGGGAAAAGTTGTAGGTGGTGAAGGGGAACATTTTGGTAAAGTTTTTTGTAAAAACGTTTTCCCCCCTCCCCGTCAGAATACCCACCCACCACCCTGAAAAGCTTAAGAGGGGCGCGGAATTTAGTTGCGGTTCTAGCGCCCTTACCACTTCACCCCCCCCACCACCCTCTTATAAAAAACACAGCTCGACCTCGCTACGCTCGACCTCGCCACGCTCGACCTCGCCATCACTAATTATATATATATATAGCCAAGACACAAACCTACATCTAGTATGGGCTCAAACCGCCTACCAACGGTGGCTCCATCTGTGGCGAAATCCTGGAAGCTAAAACGTTGGTCTGGTGCTCACATGGTGTAACTACTATATTTCTCTATAAAATGGGGGTCATTTCGTCAATCGTTCTTTTTTTTCCAAATACAGCTGCCGAAAGGTCACAGTGTTTCAAATTTGCAAAGTTTTAAAAGGTCTCAGTGATTAAAAAATAGTTCATCTTCGTTTTAAAATAAAGTTCATTTTTTCAACATTAATAATTAATTTTCAGTTTTTTGTGCATAATAATCATTTTCTGTTTTAATTCCTTTTTTCAATTCGCTTTAATTTTATTTCACTTTCTTTGCTTCAATTAGTTCAATTTTTTCTCAATATATTCTACAACTTAGTTTTGTTGGTAAATTTTTCAACGCGCGTATTCGCATTTGTTACAACAAATTTCTAGGTAATTAGTCTCAGCTAGATAAATCATTGGAAAGGGTGATTGTCCGTAAAGTGTGAACGCATGCTATTTAGGATGTTGGTTACACTAAATAGGAGTCACAAAACAATTTAGATTTATCTAAGAATAAAACATTTTATACAGAAAATAGTCAATTTAATTAATCTATATACAGTGTCAAAATCTGCCTTTTCTCATCTCAGCTTCACACTACGTGTTAGTTTAATTTACATTTGGCATCTTAATTAATATTTCTCTTTCAGCAATAGTTTGTAGGATTAAAATAATAAGAAAGATAAAGAATTAAAGCATAAGTTGAATTATTTATTAGCAGTAAGAAATTTGAGCAGAATTCATAATCATTAACTTAGATATAGATTTAAATGAATTAAAGAATTGCAGTTTGTTTTTAGACTAGTTTAAAATAATTTATTTAGTAATTAATTTTTATAGAGCAAAATCGTTTAGAGAATAAAAGTCAGTGATAAATGAGCAACCTAACGATATCTTTTTATTACCGCTACACTACCGCCAACTACATGTGATTGTGCTTAAACGTTGTTGTGAATTTTGGATTGACAGCGGGCAGCAAGCATCAGTGTCGTGACAACTTATTGCAAGCTCATTATTTGTGCCCACAAGTGGCAGTTTTTCAGTTACTTTCAGTTGATTATCCGTAAGAGAAAGGTTTACACTAGTAGTAGCTTATTAGGAAGTTGCAATAGTGCTTAAACTCGTTTTTATATTTACAGGTGATAAATAAAGACTTTTTAGCACGGAGTGAATTTACACAATTTCTGTTCTACAAGAGGAACAAAGAATTTGGGCAATTCAGATGTTTTTGTTTTGGTTAAATCAGCTGTCAGTCAAATTGGCAGTAGCACAAGCTTCTGTACGATTCAACAAATAACGTTAGAACAAAAAAAGTAATAATTAGCAAATAAACCTGCATTAACAAAGTAAATAACCTGAAATAAAAATAACTAATAGCATACAATAATCATATAAATAAATTAGAATACGTTTAATTTAATAATATGTATATTAATTAAAAAGACTCCTTTTGTTCTCTAAAAAAATACTGAATGTTTATTCCCCAAAACTCGTCAATTTATATAAAATTTAAGTAAAAATTTTCTGGGAAAATGATCTTTCTCATGAGAACTGCAGGCGGTAATTTGACGTAAGAATTTGCAAGCTTGCATTTCTCAGGCGCAGGCAAGTAATATTTGATTACTTGCGCATGAAAAGTATTCTCCCAGACGCAATGTGAGATTTAGAAGCTTTTTACAGTGAGAAATGAATTATTTTCTTTCTGTAGGTAAGCATGTATAATGTAAATTAATCTAATTCGTAGGTAATTGTTCATCCTGCCCCCTTGGGTTGCTATGCAACACAAAGTCTTCGTTGATCGTCATATGGGAGCATACAGCTGGTATGTGAGGAGGTATGGACAACTGATTTCGGGTATGCTTGCATCTCAAATAGGTGTGGTAGCTGCATCCAGCAAGTTGTGAGCATAGAAGAACGTAACTGATGGTGTAATGGTGTACGTCATGTAGTGTTGCTCGTTGTTTGAAAAATTACCATTTCCTTCAGGTCTTGTATTTGGTTGATCAGGACATCGAATTCGCGATCATTGGATTGCAGATGAAGCTATGAAGTGGCATGTTTTTCTGGCGTGTCCTTGTGGCTCCTTGAGAAATCGCTTAGGTTCATTTGTGGAATGAATGATGAAACCACCTTGCTTAGATAGCGGACATGACCAGTAATTGTCATGGATGATTGCTTTATTGAGCAGTCTGGTCGGAGCTGTAGAACACCGCTTCCTTTGAGGGTTATTTGCATCACTTGTGTTCCGCAGACGATGTTGAATGTCGTCTCCGAATCCATGCATTACGACCAATTATTGGGAGTGTGAAGTTGCGTCCACACACTCGATCGATTGGAGGATCGCAGTTGACAATTTGATAGTGATTTTTGATGATTTAACAAGCTCATCTGACATTTGCTTATGTTGGCCTTTAAGTTAAAATTCGGATGATTCTGGTGACATAAGTATTTCTCCTCGTTTAGCTGTTTACAGTTATCCAATTCTCTTTATGTTAGGGGATAATATCTGTCTCTGGGCAAGTTTACAATTAGATATTCCGACGAAGGCTTGATTAGGAGAAATCCGTTTTCATGTGGAATTGGAAATATTCGTTGTGTTGTAACGGTATCCTGATATCGAACAGTATATATGACTCCGTTACCCTAGTTGCGGCTGACATTATATTGTATCCGTCATCCGGGTTATTTCCTGGTATGGATAAATTAGATGGAAGGTGTTGCTTTATTATTGTAAGTTGCTCCCGTAGCTGTGTTGGAGTAATGAGCAAGGGGCTGATTTTACTGTAGTGAAGATCTATGAGAACGCTTAGTAGTGCATCTTGCATTCGCTGATAGTTTTGTAAAACTAAGCTGGTCAGCAGGGAAAGTGCAGTAAAGGCTTGCGTTGCTTCCTTCTCATGTTGTAGGCTATCTATATAGCTGCTATATGCCTGAATGTGGTCTTGTATCGCCTTAAATTGACGTTGGATTGCTTCTTCCTTCCGCTTTAGGATGTTGGTTGTGGGTTCCAGTATAGATGTTTGGTTTCTTAATAAGTAAAGCAAGTGGTTTTCATTTGTACGAGACCCTTCAATTTCCTTTTCAATATGCTCTGCATAAGATGCATCGAGAATTCCAAAAAGTGTGTTTGTAACACTTCCCACTATTTCAAAGGGTGCCCTTCTTCTGCGTTCACTGTTTCGTTTATGTAGGATCTCATTGGATTACGCGATGTGCCTAAGCTGATGTTGAAATTGGGAAAGTATTTCCAAGCAATGATTTCTTCGAATGGTTGTAGTATTGCAGATATTGCCTATTTCACCTATACATTTCCTGATCCCGTTTAACTCGTTCCAATAGTTGTCGAGATTATAATAGGTTATTAGATTCCATTCACAATTCATTAATTATGCTTGTTCTATTTTTTCGAAGAAAATGCCTGGGTGACTAGTGAATGGGTCTGCCTTCACAGGTTCTTTCATAGAATGCCCTAGGACGGGAAGAATGAGTGAAGTCAACATCAGCAGTCTTAGACTAGTGGTTGTTTTGACTGGACTCCTGCTATGCTTAGTATTGTCATCTGACGTTTCGACAATTTTAGTTGTCCTTTTCCTCTTCACAAAGTCTGAGTTTGCCCAATTGGAATTAATTGGCAAAAATCTTCCTCGGAGAGGGTGATAAGGTCGCTTTGATCTTTTTGGAGCTTGCTTGCTCTCGAAGTCCCTTGAGGTCTTGGCCAAGCTTTTTTTGGAGCTCAAGAGACATGTTGTTGATTCGGTTGATTTATCGGTAGGAGAATTTGAGCCCTTTTCTTCAAAGTTGTTGTATTCGGAATAATGTTCTTCTTCTGGTAAGGGACAAAAGTTGTGAATCGATCTTTTAAGAACTCCGGAGGCTGTTTTAACATTCACGACTCTTGTAACATTGTCCGTGGCATCGAAAGTTTCTATCACTCTGCCTAAGCGCCATTTTAATGGTGGTAGGTTTTTGTCCCTCATTAACACTAGAGTTCCAGGCTTCAGGTTCGGTTTTGCTCCCTTCCACTTATTTCGTGTCTGAAGTTCTTGAAGGTATTCTGCTGACCATCGATGCCAAAATGTTTGCTAGATGTGTCGCTGATATCTGTTTCAGCAAATGTTGTTAGTGATTTGCCTGTCAAGAAATGCCCTGGTGTTAGCGCTTCAAAATCGTTAGGGTCTGCTGACATGGGTGTTAATGGCCTGGAATTATGAATGGCTTCGGTTTGCACGATGATAGTGTGGACTTCCTCGTAAGTTAGACTTGCCTTTCCTACTTGGCGCGTTAAATGATTTTTAGCAGATTTCACTGCCGCTTCCCAGAGACCCCCGGAGTGAGGTGAACGTGGAGGAATCGGTTTCAACTCAATATGGTTCTGGGCACATAGCTGCGACAGCGATGACTGCAATTTTTGTGAAGTGAACATCTCCTTTAATTCCTTCAAATGTGTTCGTGCACCTAAAAAGTTTGTGGCGTGATCACAGAATACAGTGGCGCATAAACCTCTTCGAGCTACGAATCTCTTTAGGGCATTGAGGAAGGCTTCAGCGCTGAGATCGCTAACTAGCTCCATGTGCACTGCCTTTGTAGTGAAACAAACAAACACGGCAATGTAAGCCTTTGTCGGGGATTTTCCGCGCACCTTGAAGTGAATCATTATAGGACCACAAAAATCGACGTCTGTGGTGTGAAACGGAGTTGAGGTGCTCACTCGTTCCTTTGGTAGGTCTTCTATTATTTGTTCTAGAACCTTTAACTTACACCAAAAGCATCTTATGCACTTGTGAACCGTTTTCGAGCAAGTCTTCTGGCGTCTATGACCCAGTATCGTTGTCTTGTAATTGCGAATAATGTTTGAGGAGCCGCATGCATGTGTTTTTTATGCAAAAGATCGAACAACAACTCATAAAACTTCTGGCCCTTGGGCAACAGTATTTGGTTTTTTGCTTCTTGCGCAAGATCAGAGTGTTTTAGTTGACCTCCTACTTTGATGATCTGGGTAGCTTGGTATAGGTATGGAGTCAAGTGTTGGATGGGGTTACTCGGATCTAATGCTTTATTTTTCTTCAACTCCGAATATTGACAGTAAAGTGCAGATCTCTGTACATTCTTGATAACTCCGCTTAAAGCCTTATCCAACTCTGTGATTGAAAATTCTCCCGTTTTCCTAGACCCTTTTGATGTTTTACAATTCTGTGTAAACCTGATCCAGTAGGCAAATATGCTTTGCATCTTTAGAAATGAGTTTGAGTGATTCACTAATTGTAGCATATCGGTGTATTCATGCTCCTTTATTGCTATAGATAGTACCGATTTCTGCGGTTTTGTCTCTGTAACCCTGTCAGGCAATTTGAATGAAGGTTTTGGCCAACTTACTTCGGGGTTGGCTAAAAATGCTGGTCCTTTAAACCATAGCCCTGACTGCACTAGGGCATCAGGCAGCATGCCTCGAGAAATTATGTCTGCAGGATTTTGAACTCCATCTATATGTCTCCGCTGGTTCGTTTGAGTCAGTTGTTGTATTTTCTCTACCCGATTTTCCACAAACGTATTCCATGTGTATGACGGCGAGGAGATCCATGAGAGTACAATAGTGGAGTCAGTGTAATAAACGATTTTTGATAATTTGACTGATAAACACTGACACACTCTTTCAGCTTGTTCTGCCATCAGTAGTGCTGCACAGAGTTCCAATCTAGCAAGTGTCATGGTCTTCAGTGGTGCTATCCGTGATTTTGCACACAAGAGCCTAACCCTAATTTGGCCGTGATGATCTCATGATATTAGGTAACAGCAGGCTCCAAATGCGTATTCCCTGCTGTCAGAAAATGCGTGAAGTTGCACATCAATTGGTTTGGACAATATTACATGTCGAGGGATTTTTACGGTTTTGAGTTCAGATAAGCGTTTCTTAAATTTGATCCACTTCTCTTTATATTGTGCGGGAAATTCTTCTTCCCAGGTGCATTTGTCCTTAAATAATTCATGCACAAATAGCTTTTCCAGCACTGTGACGGGTCCTATCAATCCAAGAGGGTCGAAAATACGAGTTATGTCGGACAATACTGTGCGCTTGGTTAGTTTATCTGGCTTATATTCTGTGATTCGATATTGAAATGTATCACTGTTTGAATCCCAGACTAATCCTAGTGCCTTAGTTACCTCAGTTTCATTGATGAGAATCATTTTCTCTTTGTGATCGTCTGGTACAGTTTGCAATATCTCGGTGTGATTTGTGCTGAATTTTTTCAATTCGAAGCCTCCAGATCGTAGTAGTCATATTAAATCGTCCTTAAGGTTTATTAGAATTGAATTAGATCCTGTCAAGATGTCGTCTACGTTGGTGCTTCCATGAATGACATTTGCTACTTCTGGAGCTGAGCTAACTGGTTTAAGCTTCTGGTTGCAAGAAATGGAGCCGCGGCGGTTCCATAGGTATCAGTGTTTAATTGGTACGTTTTAAGTGGTTTCTCGTTGGAATCACGCCACAATATGAGCTGAAACCGTTTTTGGTTTGGACGTATTTCAATCTGACGATACATTTTGCAAATTTCTGCCGTCATCACGTACTTGTGAATCCTGAATTTGCTTAAGATGGAAAATAAGTCCGGCTGAACTGTTGGTCCTACCATCAGAATGTCGTTGAGCGATTTCCCTGATGTTGTTTTAGCTGATGCATCAAATACCACCCGGAACTTAGTGGTGGTGCTATCGTGACGCAGTGGTGTGACATATAATAATGTATGGGCGAAATGAGTTCCCTTGCGATTGGCTGCATGTGACCAAGAGCTTCATATTCTTTCATAAACTCTATATGCTGTATTCTAGTGCTTTCTTTCTTATACAGTTTTCTCTCTAAGGCGAAAAATCGCTTAGCTGCGATGTCAAAGGATGACCCAACGTTTAACGGTTTTTCCCGGAATTGGAGTTTTACGGTATATCGTCCCGATGTTGATCGTGGAGCGGTGGTTTGAAAGTGTTCTTCACATTCCAATTCCTCTTTTGACATGTACCTAGGAGGCGAGTCGTGATTTACTATTTCCCAAAATTGTTGGAGCTGCCTTTTAAATGTTGTGACTGAAGGTTTAGTTGCGATATAGCAAATCTGCTTGCTCCTTGTTTGTTCTTGTATTCTTCCCGAAAGTATCCATCCAAACCTAGTATTTTGGAGCAACGGCAAGTCATATATAGTCTGATTTGCCCCTATTCCAAAAACTGAAGAAATAGCTCCGCCCCCAATAACATATCAATAGACTGTGGTTTGTTGAATGCAGGGTCTGCTAACTGTATGTTGTTGGGAACATTAAAGCTAGATGTTTTGATGTACATTGAAGGTGGTTGTTCCGTGATAGTTTTTAAAATCACTGCGTTTATGTCAGTAGAAAAGTCATTTAGCCTCGAATGAGTTTCGTACCGTGTGTTTGCTTCGAGACCTCCAATTCCACTTATGGGTAGAGAAATTCGACGGCGTTGCAGACCTAGCGCTTGTACTAATCGTTCACAAACGAAGTGAAACTTCGAGCCTGAATCTAACAGCACTCTGCAGTTCACAAAGATCCTTGAAGCGCTGATAACTCTTATAACAGCGGTTGCTAGCATTACTTGCGACCCTTTTGTTGACATTTGACTCATGTTTGTTGCACTGGATACTGATTGCATGGTTCTCTGCGTTATTTCATTGGGTTAAAGTTTGCTGATAGGTTTCCTTCCATCTGGTAAAGTTAACTTTCGTGGGTCATTTGAGCTGGCAGAGCTGATGACATTAGTATGCCGTGGTGCAGACTTTCCCCTTTCTAATTCCGGATCATGAATTAATGTATTATGATTTTTGTTACATTTCCTGCAGCTGCTTGATGAGCACTCTCTAGCCTTGTGACCCAATCTCAGACAGTTTGGACATAAATGCAATTGTTTGACAAGTCGAATTCGATTTTCTAATGGCAAGTAGAGGAACTTGGTGCACTTGTAGATTTTGTGTTCTGCTTTGCAAATAGGATACTGAGGTGCTTGAGCTGAAGCTGTAAATGTGGATGTCTTCTTGCGCTCTTCCCTCAGGTGAACTGCTTCTAACATTTGAAATCTTGACTCTAAGAACTTTAAGAAGTCGCTTACATCTTGCAGCTCTCGAGGAGATTTCGGCGATTGTTTATAAAGTCTCCTCGAATATTTGTCTATCTTCTGTAATAGTAGGTGCAGCAATATAGGACTCCAATCGTTAATATAAATGCCTAGTTTCTCGACGGCTAATAGACATTCTTTGCTGCAGTCATGTAGCCTTTTGATCCCTGAAGTCGTCTCTCTGATGGGACATGGCTGGCCTAACAGGTCATTCAGAATTGCCGTTACGATGATTGTTGGATTGTCGTAGCGCTCTATGAGGATTTTCCATGCCATAGCATAGTTGCCTTCTGTGGCTGGAAGATGTTTTATTAGTCGATTGGACTCAGCTATTAGGCTCGCCTTTAGATAGGACATTTTTTCCGCTCCACTCAATGGTCGGCTATGTATTAGTTGCGTAAAAAATTCTTTGAATTGAGTCCACTTGGTGTAACTTCCATCAAATATAGGAAGGGTAATTTTTGGCAGCTTGACATTGCTGTTACCGCTGAGAGAAGTGCTTTGCTCTTCCAGCCTTTCCTGTAATTTTATGGCGATTGTCTGGAAGCGGTCTTCAATTATGGAATATGCTCTTACGTCGCAAGGTTTGTCGCTAATATCTGCCATGATTTGTCCATGTAGCAATGATATTTGCTCCCAATACTGGTTGGCAAATTTAAGGTTTTGGATGTAGTATGCCTTTGATTGTGGGCTTGTCATTTCTTTTTCGATTCTATTAATGACTCGATCTAATGCTGAGATTATGCCCTCTAGTAGATTATGCCTTGAGTTGTTCGAGGTTGCCTTCAATAGATTTAGATTGGTCTCCTGTATGTGTACCTTCACTCGGTTTGTGGGTTGAGACTATTGGTGCGGTCGTGACTTGCAATATACGTTCCTGTATCTTTAACATGAGCTCTTTGTATTCCTTGTAGACTTGTTCATAATAATTTTGAGCGAAGTAAGGATGGTCGCTGTTGCCTTCCCTCTTTTCCTCTAGTTGCTTATGTATTTCCTCAAATTTAGCCCATGAATTTTCGAGCCTTTCTAGGTAACACTTGGTACCCTCAAGTGTTCTTCGTTCGATTCTTTCCTTCCTGAAATTTTCAGATAATTGGGTTATTTCCTTGCCAATATCTGTTTGGGTGCTTGTCAGCCTTTTGAGATCGGCCATTGTAATTTCGTGGACCCTTTGAATATTCTTATTTGAGTAGCTATTGCTTCTTGTTTGTATAGTTGCTATTATCGCTGCAATGAATTGAAAGCCACTGCTGATTTTCTGAGTGAGCAGCTACTGCTTCTTGTTTGTATAGTTGCTATTGCCGCTGCAATGAATTGATAGCCACTGCTGATTGACTGAGTGAGCAGCTACTGCTTCTTGTTTGTATAGTTGCTATTGCCGCTGCAATGAATTGATAGCCACTGCTGATTGGCGGAGTGAGCAGCTACTGCTTCTTGTTTGTAAGTACCTCCCTATGCAGATAAAGTAAATAGCTGTTTCTATGTTCTTGTGTTGGTGATGTACTGAAACATTCAATATATCACGCCGGGGTCACCAATGTATATTAATTAAAAATACTCCTTTTGTTCTTTAAAAAAATTCTGAATATTTATTCTCCAAAACTCGTCAATTTATATAAAATTTAAGTAAAAATTTTCTGGAAAAATAATTTTTCTCATGAGAACTGCAGGCGGCAATTACACGTAAGAATTTGCAAGCTTGCATTTCCCAGGCGCAGGCAAGTGATATTTGAGTACTTGCACATGAAAAGTATTCTCCCAGACGCTATGTGAGATTTAGAAGCTTTACCGTGAGAAATGAATTATTTTCTTTCTGTAGGTAAGCATGTATAATATAAATTAATCAAATTCGTAGGTAATTGTTCAAATATGAATAAGTTTATGTAACATAAAAGACTTTGTTTTTCTCATATACACAGGGGGCGACTATGTATTTTTGTTCTAGTACAATTCCAAAAAAAAAAGTAGTTTTAAATAGCCCTGATTTTTCCAAGAAGTTTAAGTATAAACTTGACTATGCTACGACATCAAATAAGAAAGTTATAGATTTTACAAATTTGAAACAAATTAAATTCCCCCCTTCCCTTAGAGATTTTTTTAAAAATAACGTAGTACCCTAATGCACATAGAATTGAAATATCTTTGATTGAGTAAGAGGAAAAAAATTTCAAAAACAATTTAAGGGGTAAAAAGGGGGTTTCGAATTTTCGACGTTTGTATGGAGCGAAAAATTGTGATTTTCAGGTGTTCCAGAGGAACCCCCCCCCTTCCTCCCTGGAGAAATGAAATTTATACCATAGATAGGCAATCCATGGAGCTATATATAACCGGTTAAAGTTCGAAATTTTCCGCCCTTCCCCCGCCGAGCGAGAGCCCCCCCCCACTCCTCCGCGGAAACGGATGAGGGGAAAAGTTGTAGGTGGTGAAGGGGAACATTTTGGTAAAGTTTTTTGTAAAAACGTTTTCCCCCCTCCCCGTCAGAATACCCACCCACCACCCTGAAAAGCTTAAGAGGGGCGCGGAATTTAGTTGCGGTTCTAGCGCCCTTACCACTTCACCCCCCCCCACCACCCTCTTATAAAAAACACAGCTCGACCTCGCTACGCTCGACCTCGCCACGCTCGACCTCGCCATCACTAATTATATATATATATAGCCAAGACACAAACCTACATCTAGTATGGGCTCAAACCGCCTACCAACGGTGGCTCCATCTGTGGCGAAATCCTGGAAGCTAAAACGTTGGTCTGGTGCTCACATGGTGTAACTACTATATTTCTCTATAAAATGGGGGTCATTTCGTCAATCGTTCTTTTTTTTCCAAATACAGCTGCCGAAAGGTCACAGTGTTTCAAATTTGCAAAGTTTTAAAAGGTCTCAGTGATTAAAAAATAGTTCATCTTCGTTTTAAAATAAAGTTCATTTTTTCAACATTAATAATTAATTTTCAGTTTTTTGTGCATAATAATCATTTTCTGTTTTAATTCCTTTTTTCAATTCGCTTTAATTTTATTTCACTTTCTTTGCTTCAATTAGTTCAATTTTTTCTCAATATATTCTACAACTTAGTTTTGTTGGTAAATTTTTCAACGCGCGTATTCGCATTTGTTACAACAAATTTCTAGGTAATTAGTCTCAGCTAGATAAATCATTGGAAAGGGTGATTGTCCGTAAAGTGTGAACGCATGCTATTTAGGATGTTGGTTACACTAAATAGGAGTCACAAAACAATTTAGATTTATCTAAGAATAAAACATTTTATACAGAAAATAGTCAATTTAATTAATCTATATACAGTGTCAAAATCTGCCTTTTCTCATCTCAGCTTCACACTACGTGTTAGTTTAATTTACATTTGGCATCTTAATTAATATTTCTCTTTCAGCAATAGTTTGTAGGATTAAAATAATAAGAAAGATAAAGAATTAAAGCATAAGTTGAATTATTTATTAGCAGTAAGAAATTTGAGCAGAATTCATAATCATTAACTTAGATATAGATTTAAATGAATTAAAGAATTGCAGTTTGTTTTTAGACTAGTTTAAAATAATTTATTTAGTAATTAATTTTTATAGAGCAAAATCGTTTAGAGAATAAAAGTCAGTGATAAATGAGCAACCTAACGATATCTTTTTATTACCGCTACACTACCGCCAACTACATGTGATTGTGCTTAAACGTTGTTGTGAATTTTGGATTGACAGCGGGCAGCAAGCATCAGTGTCGTGACAACTTATTGCAAGCTCATTATTTGTGCCCACAAGTGGCAGTTTTTCAGTTACTTTCAGTTGATTATCCGTAAGAGAAAGGTTTACACTAGTAGTAGCTTATTAGGAAGTTGCAATAGTGCTTAAACTCGTTTTTATATTTACAGGTGATAAATAAAGACTTTTTAGCACGGAGTGAATTTACACAATTTCTGTTCTACAAGAGGAACAAAGAATTTGGGCAATTCAGATGTTTTTGTTTTGGTTAAATCAGCTGTCAGTCAAATTGGCAGTAGCACAAGCTTCTGTACGATTCAACAAATAACGTTAGAACAAAAAAAGTAATAATTAGCAAATAAACCTGCATTAACAAAGTAAATAACCTGAAATAAAAATAACTAATAGCATACAATAATCATATAAATAAATTAGAATACGTTTAATTTAATAATATGTATATTAATTAAAAAGACTCCTTTTGTTCTCTAAAAAAATACTGAATGTTTATTCCCCAAAACTCGTCAATTTATATAAAATTTAAGTAAAAATTTTCTGGGAAAATGATCTTTCTCATGAGAACTGCAGGCGGTAATTTGACGTAAGAATTTGCAAGCTTGCATTTCTCAGGCGCAGGCAAGTAATATTTGATTACTTGCGCATGAAAAGTATTCTCCCAGACGCAATGTGAGATTTAGAAGCTTTTTACAGTGAGAAATGAATTATTTTCTTTCTGTAGGTAAGCATGTATAATGTAAATTAATCTAATTCGTAGGTAATTGTTCATCCTGCCCCCTTGGGTTGCTATGCAACACAAAGTCTTCGTTGATCGTCATATGGGAGCATACAGCTGGTATGTGAGGAGGTATGGACAACTGATTTCGGGTATGCTTGCATCTCAAATAGGTGTGGTAGCTGCATCCAGCAAGTTGTGAGCATAGAAGAACGTAACTGATGGTGTAATGGTGTACGTCATGTAGTGTTGCTCGTTGTTTGAAAAATTACCATTTCCTTCAGGTCTTGTATTTGGTTGATCAGGACATCGAATTCGCGATCATTGGATTGCAGATGAAGCTATGAAGTGGCATGTTTTTCTGGCGTGTCCTTGTGGCTCCTTGAGAAATCGCTTAGGTTCATTTGTGGAATGAATGATGAAACCACCTTGCTTAGATAGCGGACATGACCAGTAATTGTCATGGATGATTGCTTTATTGAGCAGTCTGGTCGGAGCTGTAGAACACCGCTTCCTTTGAGGGTTATTTGCATCACTTGTGTTCCGCAGACGATGTTGAATGTCGTCTCCGAATCCATGCATTACGACCAATTATTGGGAGTGTGAAGTTGCGTCCACACACTCGATCGATTGGAGGATCGCAGTTGACAATTTGATAGTGATTTTTGATGATTTAACAAGCTCATCTGACATTTGCTTATGTTGGCCTTTAAGTTAAAATTCGGATGATTCTGGTGACATAAGTATTTCTCCTCGTTTAGCTGTTTACAGTTATCCAATTCTCTTTATGTTAGGGGATAATATCTGTCTCTGGGCAAGTTTACAATTAGATATTCCGACGAAGGCTTGATTAGGAGAAATCCGTTTTCATGTGGAATTGGAAATATTCGTTGTGTTGTAACGGTATCCTGATATCGAACAGTATATATGACTCCGTTACCCTAGTTGCGGCTGACATTATATTGTATCCGTCATCCGGGTTATTTCCTGGTATGGATAAATTAGATGGAAGGTGTTGCTTTATTATTGTAAGTTGCTCCCGTAGCTGTGTTGGAGTAATGAGCAAGGGGCTGATTTTACTGTAGTGAAGATCTATGAGAACGCTTAGTAGTGCATCTTGCATTCGCTGATAGTTTTGTAAAACTAAGCTGGTCAGCAGGGAAAGTGCAGTAAAGGCTTGCGTTGCTTCCTTCTCATGTTGTAGGCTATCTATATAGCTGCTATATGCCTGAATGTGGTCTTGTATCGCCTTAAATTGACGTTGGATTGCTTCTTCCTTCCGCTTTAGGATGTTGGTTGTGGGTTCCAGTATAGATGTTTGGTTTCTTAATAAGTAAAGCAAGTGGTTTTCATTTGTACGAGACCCTTCAATTTCCTTTTCAATATGCTCTGCATAAGATGCATCGAGAATTCCAAAAAGTGTGTTTGTAACACTTCCCACTATTTCAAAGGGTGCCCTTCTTCTGCGTTCACTGTTTCGTTTATGTAGGATCTCATTGGATTACGCGATGTGCCTAAGCTGATGTTGAAATTGGGAAAGTATTTCCAAGCAATGATTTCTTCGAATGGTTGTAGTATTGCAGATATTGCCTATTTCACCTATACATTTCCTGATCCCGTTTAACTCGTTCCAATAGTTGTCGAGATTATAATAGGTTATTAGATTCCATTCACAATTCATTAATTATGCTTGTTCTATTTTTTCGAAGAAAATGCCTGGGTGACTAGTGAATGGGTCTGCCTTCACAGGTTCTTTCATAGAATGCCCTAGGACGGGAAGAATGAGTGAAGTCAACATCAGCAGTCTTAGACTAGTGGTTGTTTTGACTGGACTCCTGCTATGCTTAGTATTGTCATCTGACGTTTCGACAATTTTAGTTGTCCTTTTCCTCTTCACAAAGTCTGAGTTTGCCCAATTGGAATTAATTGGCAAAAATCTTCCTCGGAGAGGGTGATAAGGTCGCTTTGATCTTTTTGGAGCTTGCTTGCTCTCGAAGTCCCTTGAGGTCTTGGCCAAGCTTTTTTTGGAGCTCAAGAGACATGTTGTTGATTCGGTTGATTTATCGGTAGGAGAATTTGAGCCCTTTTCTTCAAAGTTGTTGTATTCGGAATAATGTTCTTCTTCTGGTAAGGGACAAAAGTTGTGAATCGATCTTTTAAGAACTCCGGAGGCTGTTTTAACATTCACGACTCTTGTAACATTGTCCGTGGCATCGAAAGTTTCTATCACTCTGCCTAAGCGCCATTTTAATGGTGGTAGGTTTTTGTCCCTCATTAACACTAGAGTTCCAGGCTTCAGGTTCGGTTTTGCTCCCTTCCACTTATTTCGTGTCTGAAGTTCTTGAAGGTATTCTGCTGACCATCGATGCCAAAATGTTTGCTAGATGTGTCGCTGATATCTGTTTCAGCAAATGTTGTTAGTGATTTGCCTGTCAAGAAATGCCCTGGTGTTAGCGCTTCAAAATCGTTAGGGTCTGCTGACATGGGTGTTAATGGCCTGGAATTATGAATGGCTTCGGTTTGCACGATGATAGTGTGGACTTCCTCGTAAGTTAGACTTGCCTTTCCTACTTGGCGCGTTAAATGATTTTTAGCAGATTTCACTGCCGCTTCCCAGAGACCCCCGGAGTGAGGTGAACGTGGAGGAATCGGTTTCAACTCAATATGGTTCTGGGCACATAGCTGCGACAGCGATGACTGCAATTTTTGTGAAGTGAACATCTCCTTTAATTCCTTCAAATGTGTTCGTGCACCTAAAAAGTTTGTGGCGTGATCACAGAATACAGTGGCGCATAAACCTCTTCGAGCTACGAATCTCTTTAGGGCATTGAGGAAGGCTTCAGCGCTGAGATCGCTAACTAGCTCCATGTGCACTGCCTTTGTAGTGAAACAAACAAACACGGCAATGTAAGCCTTTGTCGGGGATTTTCCGCGCACCTTGAAGTGAATCATTATAGGACCACAAAAATCGACGTCTGTGGTGTGAAACGGAGTTGAGGTGCTCACTCGTTCCTTTGGTAGGTCTTCTATTATTTGTTCTAGAACCTTTAACTTACACCAAAAGCATCTTATGCACTTGTGAACCGTTTTCGAGCAAGTCTTCTGGCGTCTATGACCCAGTATCGTTGTCTTGTAATTGCGAATAATGTTTGAGGAGCCGCATGCATGTGTTTTTTATGCAAAAGATCGAACAACAACTCATAAAACTTCTGGCCCTTGGGCAACAGTATTTGGTTTTTTGCTTCTTGCGCAAGATCAGAGTGTTTTAGTTGACCTCCTACTTTGATGATCTGGGTAGCTTGGTATAGGTATGGAGTCAAGTGTTGGATGGGGTTACTCGGATCTAATGCTTTATTTTTCTTCAACTCCGAATATTGACAGTAAAGTGCAGATCTCTGTACATTCTTGATAACTCCGCTTAAAGCCTTATCCAACTCTGTGATTGAAAATTCTCCCGTTTTCCTAGACCCTTTTGATGTTTTACAATTCTGTGTAAACCTGATCCAGTAGGCAAATATGCTTTGCATCTTTAGAAATGAGTTTGAGTGATTCACTAATTGTAGCATATCGGTGTATTCATGCTCCTTTATTGCTATAGATAGTACCGATTTCTGCGGTTTTGTCTCTGTAACCCTGTCAGGCAATTTGAATGAAGGTTTTGGCCAACTTACTTCGGGGTTGGCTAAAAATGCTGGTCCTTTAAACCATAGCCCTGACTGCACTAGGGCATCAGGCAGCATGCCTCGAGAAATTATGTCTGCAGGATTTTGAACTCCATCTATATGTCTCCGCTGGTTCGTTTGAGTCAGTTGTTGTATTTTCTCTACCCGATTTTCCACAAACGTATTCCATGTGTATGACGGCGAGGAGATCCATGAGAGTACAATAGTGGAGTCAGTGTAATAAACGATTTTTGATAATTTGACTGATAAACACTGACACACTCTTTCAGCTTGTTCTGCCATCAGTAGTGCTGCACAGAGTTCCAATCTAGCAAGTGTCATGGTCTTCAGTGGTGCTATCCGTGATTTTGCACACAAGAGCCTAACCCTAATTTGGCCGTGATGATCTCATGATATTAGGTAACAGCAGGCTCCAAATGCGTATTCCCTGCTGTCAGAAAATGCGTGAAGTTGCACATCAATTGGTTTGGACAATATTACATGTCGAGGGATTTTTACGGTTTTGAGTTCAGATAAGCGTTTCTTAAATTTGATCCACTTCTCTTTATATTGTGCGGGAAATTCTTCTTCCCAGGTGCATTTGTCCTTAAATAATTCATGCACAAATAGCTTTTCCAGCACTGTGACGGGTCCTATCAATCCAAGAGGGTCGAAAATACGAGTTATGTCGGACAATACTGTGCGCTTGGTTAGTTTATCTGGCTTATATTCTGTGATTCGATATTGAAATGTATCACTGTTTGAATCCCAGACTAATCCTAGTGCCTTAGTTACCTCAGTTTCATTGATGAGAATCATTTTCTCTTTGTGATCGTCTGGTACAGTTTGCAATATCTCGGTGTGATTTGTGCTGAATTTTTTCAATTCGAAGCCTCCAGATCGTAGTAGTCATATTAAATCGTCCTTAAGGTTTATTAGAATTGAATTAGATCCTGTCAAGATGTCGTCTACGTTGGTGCTTCCATGAATGACATTTGCTACTTCTGGAGCTGAGCTAACTGGTTTAAGCTTCTGGTTGCAAGAAATGGAGCCGCGGCGGTTCCATAGGTATCAGTGTTTAATTGGTACGTTTTAAGTGGTTTCTCGTTGGAATCACGCCACAATATGAGCTGAAACCGTTTTTGGTTTGGACGTATTTCAATCTGACGATACATTTTGCAAATTTCTGCCGTCATCACGTACTTGTGAATCCTGAATTTGCTTAAGATGGAAAATAAGTCCGGCTGAACTGTTGGTCCTACCATCAGAATGTCGTTGAGCGATTTCCCTGATGTTGTTTTAGCTGATGCATCAAATACCACCCGGAACTTAGTGGTGGTGCTATCGTGACGCAGTGGTGTGACATATAATAATGTATGGGCGAAATGAGTTCCCTTGCGATTGGCTGCATGTGACCAAGAGCTTCATATTCTTTCATAAACTCTATATGCTGTATTCTAGTGCTTTCTTTCTTATACAGTTTTCTCTCTAAGGCGAAAAATCGCTTAGCTGCGATGTCAAAGGATGACCCAACGTTTAACGGTTTTTCCCGGAATTGGAGTTTTACGGTATATCGTCCCGATGTTGATCGTGGAGCGGTGGTTTGAAAGTGTTCTTCACATTCCAATTCCTCTTTTGACATGTACCTAGGAGGCGAGTCGTGATTTACTATTTCCCAAAATTGTTGGAGCTGCCTTTTAAATGTTGTGACTGAAGGTTTAGTTGCGATATAGCAAATCTGCTTGCTCCTTGTTTGTTCTTGTATTCTTCCCGAAAGTATCCATCCAAACCTAGTATTTTGGAGCAACGGCAAGTCATATATAGTCTGATTTGCCCCTATTCCAAAAACTGAAGAAATAGCTCCGCCCCCAATAACATATCAATAGACTGTGGTTTGTTGAATGCAGGGTCTGCTAACTGTATGTTGTTGGGAACATTAAAGCTAGATGTTTTGATGTACATTGAAGGTGGTTGTTCCGTGATAGTTTTTAAAATCACTGCGTTTATGTCAGTAGAAAAGTCATTTAGCCTCGAATGAGTTTCGTACCGTGTGTTTGCTTCGAGACCTCCAATTCCACTTATGGGTAGAGAAATTCGACGGCGTTGCAGACCTAGCGCTTGTACTAATCGTTCACAAACGAAGTGAAACTTCGAGCCTGAATCTAACAGCACTCTGCAGTTCACAAAGATCCTTGAAGCGCTGATAACTCTTATAACAGCGGTTGCTAGCATTACTTGCGACCCTTTTGTTGACATTTGACTCATGTTTGTTGCACTGGATACTGATTGCATGGTTCTCTGCGTTATTTCATTGGGTTAAAGTTTGCTGATAGGTTTCCTTCCATCTGGTAAAGTTAACTTTCGTGGGTCATTTGAGCTGGCAGAGCTGATGACATTAGTATGCCGTGGTGCAGACTTTCCCCTTTCTAATTCCGGATCATGAATTAATGTATTATGATTTTTGTTACATTTCCTGCAGCTGCTTGATGAGCACTCTCTAGCCTTGTGACCCAATCTCAGACAGTTTGGACATAAATGCAATTGTTTGACAAGTCGAATTCGATTTTCTAATGGCAAGTAGAGGAACTTGGTGCACTTGTAGATTTTGTGTTCTGCTTTGCAAATAGGATACTGAGGTGCTTGAGCTGAAGCTGTAAATGTGGATGTCTTCTTGCGCTCTTCCCTCAGGTGAACTGCTTCTAACATTTGAAATCTTGACTCTAAGAACTTTAAGAAGTCGCTTACATCTTGCAGCTCTCGAGGAGATTTCGGCGATTGTTTATAAAGTCTCCTCGAATATTTGTCTATCTTCTGTAATAGTAGGTGCAGCAATATAGGACTCCAATCGTTAATATAAATGCCTAGTTTCTCGACGGCTAATAGACATTCTTTGCTGCAGTCATGTAGCCTTTTGATCCCTGAAGTCGTCTCTCTGATGGGACATGGCTGGCCTAACAGGTCATTCAGAATTGCCGTTACGATGATTGTTGGATTGTCGTAGCGCTCTATGAGGATTTTCCATGCCATAGCATAGTTGCCTTCTGTGGCTGGAAGATGTTTTATTAGTCGATTGGACTCAGCTATTAGGCTCGCCTTTAGATAGGACATTTTTTCCGCTCCACTCAATGGTCGGCTATGTATTAGTTGCGTAAAAAATTCTTTGAATTGAGTCCACTTGGTGTAACTTCCATCAAATATAGGAAGGGTAATTTTTGGCAGCTTGACATTGCTGTTACCGCTGAGAGAAGTGCTTTGCTCTTCCAGCCTTTCCTGTAATTTTATGGCGATTGTCTGGAAGCGGTCTTCAATTATGGAATATGCTCTTACGTCGCAAGGTTTGTCGCTAATATCTGCCATGATTTGTCCATGTAGCAATGATATTTGCTCCCAATACTGGTTGGCAAATTTAAGGTTTTGGATGTAGTATGCCTTTGATTGTGGGCTTGTCATTTCTTTTTCGATTCTATTAATGACTCGATCTAATGCTGAGATTATGCCCTCTAGTAGATTATGCCTTGAGTTGTTCGAGGTTGCCTTCAATAGATTTAGATTGGTCTCCTGTATGTGTACCTTCACTCGGTTTGTGGGTTGAGACTATTGGTGCGGTCGTGACTTGCAATATACGTTCCTGTATCTTTAACATGAGCTCTTTGTATTCCTTGTAGACTTGTTCATAATAATTTTGAGCGAAGTAAGGATGGTCGCTGTTGCCTTCCCTCTTTTCCTCTAGTTGCTTATGTATTTCCTCAAATTTAGCCCATGAATTTTCGAGCCTTTCTAGGTAACACTTGGTACCCTCAAGTGTTCTTCGTTCGATTCTTTCCTTCCTGAAATTTTCAGATAATTGGGTTATTTCCTTGCCAATATCTGTTTGGGTGCTTGTCAGCCTTTTGAGATCGGCCATTGTAATTTCGTGGACCCTTTGAATATTCTTATTTGAGTAGCTATTGCTTCTTGTTTGTATAGTTGCTATTATCGCTGCAATGAATTGAAAGCCACTGCTGATTTTCTGAGTGAGCAGCTACTGCTTCTTGTTTGTATAGTTGCTATTGCCGCTGCAATGAATTGATAGCCACTGCTGATTGACTGAGTGAGCAGCTACTGCTTCTTGTTTGTATAGTTGCTATTGCCGCTGCAATGAATTGATAGCCACTGCTGATTGGCGGAGTGAGCAGCTACTGCTTCTTGTTTGTAAGTACCTCCCTATGCAGATAAAGTAAATAGCTGTTTCTATGTTCTTGTGTTGGTGATGTACTGAAACATTCAATATATCACGCCGGGGTCACCAATGTATATTAATTAAAAATACTCCTTTTGTTCTTTAAAAAAATTCTGAATATTTATTCTCCAAAACTCGTCAATTTATATAAAATTTAAGTAAAAATTTTCTGGAAAAATAATTTTTCTCATGAGAACTGCAGGCGGCAATTACACGTAAGAATTTGCAAGCTTGCATTTCCCAGGCGCAGGCAAGTGATATTTGAGTACTTGCACATGAAAAGTATTCTCCCAGACGCTATGTGAGATTTAGAAGCTTTACCGTGAGAAATGAATTATTTTCTTTCTGTAGGTAAGCATGTATAATATAAATTAATCAAATTCGTAGGTAATTGTTCAAATATGAATAAGTTTATGTAACATAAAAGACTTTGTTTTTCTCATATACACAAAAAAAAAAATTTTTTCTAAGGGTGAGGATATAAAGCCATGACCACGGTCAAGAATTATAAACAAAAATCAAAACGAAAATAATTAAAAACAAATAAAGTTTGCTCGACGTCAAACAGAATTTGCAACGCAAGCCTTGTCCGCTATGCAAGCATAATTCTTTATTGAGAAAATATACACATTGGTTTACCATGTCAACATATTGTGATTCATTCAGAAATTGTGTGAACAGAAATGCTGACACCACAATTTCTGATTTTTAAATTTATGTATTGCAATTCTGCAATAATCCTCCCTCTAGAATTTGTAAGAAACAGTAATTCCTAAGTCACCAATTAATATAAATAAGCAAAAACTAATCAATAAAAATCAGTCTTTAATTCAACTTTAAAGAGATCTTTTCTTTCTCAAGTAAACATCGGCATACTCTGCCATCCTTATCATTGGCATATTCTGCTACAAACAGCGGCATACTCTGCCGTACATTATAAAGCGGCATACTCTCTAATATTACAGTACCCTGTTGGACGCACTACAGAATTCGAGGAAAATGCCCACAGAAATCTTATGTTGCTGTGTTCTGCTGCCTCGTGAAAAAGGCTATTCATTTTGAAATAGTAACCGACTAACAGAAGCTTTGCTAGGAGCGCTTAAACATTTCATAGGTAGAGCAGGCAATTGTTGTAGCTTATACTGTGACAATGCTTCGAATTTCGTTGGTGCCAGAAACAAGCTCCATGAATTGAGCATAAGCATGTATGATCAAAAGTCACAAGAGCAGATACAGGGCTTTTGCAGTATTAGGGCTTTTGAGTTCCATTTCATACCGCCCAGAGCGTCACACTTTGGAGGCTTGTGGAAGGCTGATGTTAAATCAGCCAGGCATCCACTGCAAACAAACCTCAAAAACGCCAACTTAACCTACGAAGAATTAGAAATGTTAATGGTTAAGATCGAAGCAGTCTTTTAACACCAGGTCCCTTTCTGATTGGAGAACCGACCATGTCAATCACCGATCATCTAGCACGGCCGCTAAGCGTAGGGCTGCTGCATAGGTGAAAACTGGTAAACTATTTGAAAAATCAATTCTGGTATAGTTGGTCCAGACAGTACAGCATCGCTATAAGTAGAAACAATAATGCACAAATACCCAACCCGGAATGTTGGCGATAGTCAAGTAAGAAAATCTCCCTCCTGTAGTATGGCATTTAGGAAGAATTGAAAGAGTCATCAAGGGTGAGTACGAGTTGCGGATATCAAAACATCCAAGGGAGTTATAAGGGGACCTATACATAATTTGTCTCCCTTACCTCCAGAATCTGAAACAGACCATGCAGAATCTACAGCACCGAAAAGGTTGAGAGAAGATGATATATCGATGACATCCCCAAGTAAGCGCAGCAATCAAACTACTCCTGACGGCTCAACTACAACTAAAAGACCATTGCGTGGTAGTACAGCCATGTGTATGACCTTACTTGCACGTTTAATCTTGCCAATCATGAGACAAATTGACATCAAACCGTTCGATACGCCACCATGATTATATTTTGAAAATTTGGGGAATACTCAACTGGTGTCAAACGAATGGAACTTGGTGATCTACTACAATACTGGCACATTATGGGCCGAATTAAATACTATTAGTCGAGGCGTAGAAAAACTCCAAGAAGGTTGCAATTTGATGAAGGAATGGGATCAGTGTGGCCCCTTCATGGAATAATTTAAAGTCTCATTGGAGGAAATCACAAGCAGTAATGAGTTGCTCTCACACCAGACTAAGCCACGAACTAGGAGGGGTGCTTCAAACTTTGTGAGTAACGTAGCTAATGCATTATTCGTAGTGTTGGATTCCGAAAATGGTAATCACATGTCACAAATAATAGAGGAGCTGAAGAAAATGATGTTCACCTTGCGCCGCTGATGAAGGATCATACATTCATCTTAGATTCAACAGTCAATCTCATACAACGATCACAAGAGGCTACGGTAGCTCAACTAAAGCACTTCGAGAAGTTAACAAATGGATAAATATAAGACCTAATCCTGCCACAATCAACATCATTTGTAATGGTTATCTCGAACAAAAAACCCTAGAGGGATCGGGAATTATAACATTACAGTCAAATTGTGTAATAAGGGATGAACACACCACTATTCGTGGACATAACGTCTATTTCAACAATTTACAGGGTGGATTTACGACACTAAGGAAACTTATCGACTTCGCCCATTTTAATACTACACCTCGTCCAATAACTTAGCAACAACTACCAGTAAAAAACATAAGAATCGACGCCGACAACCTACGAGCGAGAATCAAGAATCTCAACATAAATGCTAAGCTGCAACCCCATACCACTAGTCATGACGTTCATCAATATACAGTTCCATATATTGGCCTAATCATCATCATCATAGCCGGAGACTACTGGTTAATAAAGCGCATCAGAGGCAATTCTGCTAAAAGTTATCAAACCCAATAAGAAATACCTCTACGTGGGACGAGAATACTATTCACCAAGCAAACAGGACCCAGCACACTATCCCGAACAGTGTCGCAACCAACATTTGAAGTTTTCGTATAGGCCTAAGTAGCAATCTAAGCTAGTTCATTTGGAATCAATTTATACATGTATATATGAACACAGTTCATACATAGATCATAAGATTTTTGTTTTGAGACAGAGCTCGAGGCGGGAGGAATGTATAAAAATGCAAAATTGCATTAAGATTCCTGAATTTCTAATGTGTAAAGTTCAGAATTTATTCGTAAGTCCATTACCCAAGTTACGCCACATAATTTTCTCCCCGATCGCCAGACGCAACATGATCCCAGGTAATTTTTGTCAAAGCTTTACCTCGGTGATAAGCTTGCTAGAATGTGCTGGGAAAGTGGAAAGTGGTGTGAATTGAGACAACAATTTTTATGAAGCGCAGGTGCTTAGATCTTGGCTTGTATATAAATATTAAATTGAATAAATTTTGTCAGTCATTTTTGGACAAGTACTGCGTTTGGTTTAAATTTTTTTGTAATCGCTATTGCTGCCGGTACAAGAATCGAGTAGCCCGGGATATTAGTCTATAACTTATCTTTCGGGTTCATGAATTTCGTGTAATCGGTGAACCACGGAATGTACAGTAACAAGTTTGAGGTAAATCACTTTAACCTACCAATTTTTAACAGGTATACCAAAGAGTTTGCTTTAACACATTGAGCAGGAGATTTGAAAGAAGTGAGTTGGTCAATGAATGAATTTTTCTTTATATCCACTAACAGTCCGTAGTCACCCAGGAAATCTGCACATAAAATGGGCTTTGAGATGTCTGCGATGATGAACTGCCATGAAAAGGATCTTCTAAGAACCAAATCCAGGGATAGAAGTTTTTTCCAAAAGTGTTGATCGGAGAGGAGTTTGCCGCTACGAGCTGCGAATTGGCGTCTGGTCTGCGAATGAGGGAAGTTTTGGGGATGACGGACACATCTGTATCCGTGTCTATCAAAAATTTATTTTCGGGATGGCCTATCAAATATGTAAAGGCGACTATTGGTTACGGCACTACAAACTGTCGTCAAAGGCAGAGTGCATTTTAATTTGGGGCTTCGCCACCACAAAAAGTTATATGCGATACCGCATTTCGATTCCCGTTTTTTGAAATTGCAGAGAGGAATTCATTTTCTGGCCTTATCGCCAAGCATTTTGTGGTACCAGCACTGTAGTGGATTACGAGTTTGTGTCGGGTGCCGAAAGTAGGAACTATGTCTAGATTCCGTTCTAGACTGTCTATGTTTTGGTGAAACGTGCTGTGAAGTTAGTGCTCTCGACTAAATATAAGGCTGTGTACCTTGTGTGCCAAGTCTTTTAATGTGGGATGGACTTTCGTTGAGGGGTCCTCGAAAATACCTTTTGTCGCGGATTGACTTCGACAATTTTATCTACGCATGCTGCCAGATCGTCAAACGGACCGGGGTTGCAAGCTAATATCGCCTGCGAGCGTGGCGGTAAGCGCTGAAATCAGAGGGATCTGAGAAGTTCATTGCTTAATTTGCCTTTACTGAGGGCCCCCATTTCCCGTAGCACCTGAGATGGTTGTGAGTCCCCAAGTGGAAGCTCGTTTAAAAGTTGGTTAATTTTCTAATACTCGCTCCCAGAAAGTCTAGAAATTAAAGCCTCCTTCAGCCTGATAAAATGATAAAATTTAGTTTTATCCTATGGAATACCTGTGAATACAAACTGTACATCGAGCTGGAGGAACCACATGTCTCGATTATGTCTCCAAAATGGTGGTGCTTTGATAGAAACAGCACCTAATACTGCTGGGGACATTGTACTTTAAAATGATCCCGTTGCCAAGGTAGAGGTGTTTGGGGATTGACTATTGTTTGATTATAACCTGTCATTCGGTGAGTTGTTGTTTCCCCTGCGATTATCATTAATTTGAGAGCAGAAATACCAAAAAAAGAAAAGAAAAATATATAAAAGGAATTTGCTTTTACCAACTGAGAGCAACAGCAATCTGCATACGATTCCAAGCAAAAACAGACTTTATTGTTTTGTTAATAATCTTAATGCAAAATGAAATGAAATGAGGAGGACGATGATGAGCTACGCCCTGCTGAGGACAGTTGTTTCACAAAATCGGAAATATCTAAATGTACTTTTATATAATGCAAGAGAAGAAAAATTTTATGAAGAATTATGAACGTATATATGTATATCTGATTAGTAGTAAGCACAACATCTTTCAAACTGGGTAGAATCACAGTAAGTGCGGATCATGAGACCTCTTGAAACTATAGACTTGCTTGCCTATCCATAGGGTAGTACAGCACGTCGAAAGTTCAATGTATCTTGGATAGCTGCCGTATTGCTTAGCTATCCACGAGACGAAAGCCGGAGAGAATCAAGCCGAGTTTATACGTATATACGGCGATTGCTGATCCTCAGACGGTTGCTGAGGACGTCCCACCAAATGTTTTAATCGCTATAGCTATTCCCTGCTGTGCTCATAACGATATATTCTTATCCAGCTTGGGCGGCAGACTAACGACAACCGTATGTTACAATGAGAGGAACGGTTCGGCCTGACAGTAGGGCTGGAATGCTAACTATTATGAAATATAATATTTATTTAATTGGGACAAAATGATCAGCATCAGGTCCTTCGAAAATAAGGAGACTGGGAAACTTCGTTCCAATCCTCCAGCTATTTTTTGCTCTTCAAAGTATTAAGATGCTTTTTCTTATAGAGATGATTTATTTATTCCTTTTGGTTTTTATAATTTTTTTCCCATTTTTGTTCCTCTTTGAGAGGACAGGAAAAGTGAACTGAACGATCGAGTTGTATTTTTTACATTCTTATTCGAAAACCTACTTAACTCATTCCCATCTGTCAATAGCAAGCAGTCACAATTATGTAGTTGATTATGAATCAAGGTTGTGACCTCCAAGACACACTTCCGGATGAAGGTCAAGTACCAGATGCCCTTTCGGTTTCAAAGGTGATGCCAGGGGGTCAAGGTTGAGTCCGCGCGTAAATATTTTCTCTCAAGCCATCCTAGCATTCTGGGTAAAACGCTCAACCACCCGATTAGGAGCTCGCTGTAGTGGGCAAATATTGATAAAGAATACCTTCAGGAGCTCTGGACTTAGTAGGGAAGTTGAATAAAAAGAATACCATACATAAAATATTATTATTGATTTATTATAAATTGAAAAATATTAACATTTAATTCTTAAGGTATCATTCTAGATTAACATTTAATTCTTAAGGTATCATTCTATATTAGGCTTCCTTAAATCGGTTATACTATAATTATAATATCTTACTTTATTTTATTATAATGTATATCATCTTAAACTATAATACAATTAAAACAAACTATTTCATTAAATGGTATTTTAGCTATAATACAATTTTTATTTACAATACATATCTTAGATTGGCCTTAGATTGTATGTTTTCTGCGTCTGCTCCTTGCTGTTCTGATTGAATAGAGTAATGTCCCCATGGTAGATTATCCGTTGTCCCACTCATAATATAGCGCTTGTTATCATATGGATTCAATGCAATCTTCTTTTGGCTGATCGTGTATACATTATGGTTATGCGATCGTATGGAGCTCTGATTAGCAGTTAATACTCGCTTGTTATTCAAACATTCGACATAGTCTTCGAAATTGATATGCCTCTGGACTACATTAGTCTTTACTCCTTTTACTTTCTTTACAGTTTTACCATCGTTTATATGTAGACTGTACATTTTCGAGCGCAAGCCTGCAAATTCGCTCATGATTTTCCCATTCAGCTCATCCTTCGTTAGACCAGGAATCTTTTTATTCATGAGCGGTAAATTGAATTGATTATCTTCTGGGTAATCACTTGCATCAAATTTGTTTATATTTTCGGCCATAAACTCATATGCATTTTTCTCTTCAAGTTCATATATTACAGAATCTGTATCTGTATACATGACTTTACATTTATCTCCAAATTCACGCTGCATAAAACTGTAGTGGAAATCATAGAGGCATATCTTTGAAATTTCCAAAACTGCCATTCCAAAATAGAGGGGCTTATTGAATAAGATTTTGAGTCGCCTTAATTCCACAGCAACTAAATTCTCATCAAATATCGTTGCACTGTGGAATTTGGGTGCTGCAATCCACGGTCTTACCAAAAGCTGCATTATTCATCTTCTTATAGCTGTCCTTCTCATGATCGCTGGTAGCCTGCTTCCGTTTGGTGGTATTTAAGTCAATATATGGTTTAAGCCAAGCTGATTGGTTGAATTGAAGAACCCGGTGCACTTTTTTCAGAATGAGGCCATGTGATAAGCATTGCTTCAAATTTCGGTAGTGTATAACATATTTAGTTTTAGGATGTAATGTTGTCAAAAGCTTTTCTAATTTTGCTCCAGGTGGTGCTGCATGCTGTGAGCAAAACGGTAAATCCTTATGTGCATCATGTAGATGTTGAGGATAGTCCAAGTCGACTTCGAATATGTATCCAATTGGTGAATCATCAGGAATCTCGAATACGTCAATATTGGGAACATCAACCCATTTGAATCCTCCGGTTGGTAAATGCTGTGACATGGCCCAACCATAAAGGTTATTTACATCATAATACAACAGGTATTTCTCTTTCTCGTCAGGCTTAAAATCATCCATATATTTATTATTTGCTTTACCATATCTGTACGAGCATTGACTTATACCACCTCGAATACCTCTCTCTATGAATAGCAGTATATCTACGTCGGTTATCAGCTCTAGTTTCACTTTCGTATATTTTAACATTGCATTCCATGTTAGACCTGGCATGGTGTAATAATGTGCAGGATCTAAATTGTACGTCTTCATACAGACATCTCGAAAGTTCTCAAACACATCAGCCAATAGAAGGACATCAGTTTTCAGGTATAGATCGGAATATTCGCCAAGTGTCTGTATTCCAAATGTCCTCCACACCTTTTCCGCGCGGCTGTAGTCCTCAGCAGATATATCACTGTCAGTCATTTTATTATAGAATTGTTCCTGCGCAGGTAAGTGTTGAAAATCCAATTTTGTCCAATCGTCAACGAAGTCGTATGGGAAGATACATTTGCGCGTAAGTAGTTTAAAGTTATCATCATCCAATTCTTGCCATACAGCTCTTGTAATATTTAATTTATCCATTGGCAGCAATGATGATAGCTTATCTAAGGATTCTGCCATAATTCGGAAGGAATCGATGAATCTGAATTTGATATGACTGCCTTCAACGTGCTTGGTGAACGAAATGTATCTTTCCTTATTTATTGGTAGGAGATCCACTTTCCCAGGAATGGCTGTAGCTATATCCTTAATAATGAAGTGGGCATCATATCCAAAAAAAATTGTGAAAAATGACTGGAACTATGGGACAATCTTGATACATCAGATTACATGCATTGTGGGCTGGTCCTCGGTATTTTCCTGTTAAGAGAAATTATGAAAAAAAACAATGAATGAAATTATGATTCTTAGTATTTACCTGTTAAGTGGCAATGGTCCCGGACTCGTTCCTCATCGGCTGCAAACGTTTTTTCGGATATATGGCATCAAGTACTTTCCATATGCGAACGCCATTCCTCTTTAGCCAGGGGTTGCATTGGTCTGATATTCAGCTTTTCCTGTACAGCTATGGAGACAATTTTTTGCAATTCTAATGCAAACCATTATTGACAGTCCTTTCCTCGATATGCTCTGTAATATGAGAGCTTAGCATCATGTTTGCAGTGGAAATAGAATCCTATGCTGTGAACTTCTTGTTACTGGATTCGCTGTGTATTTTGATCGTTTCCCTGAATTGGCTTCAATATTGATTCAAGATCAGCATACACACAAAACGGGACTGGATTCTTATGGTTATAATTTTTATATTCCAGCCATTTCTTTTCCTCTGAGGGAAACATAATCCTACAGTCGTTTTGCTTCTCGCATTCGGGAGTGTGTGATGTTAATTTTTCTTCAGAGTAAAAGTAGAGCTAACATCTGTCGCATATATGCCTTTTAGCATGATTTTTCGAAGTTTGTTTCGATATGAGTCGTGAAAGATCTTTAATCCAGCAGAAATGATATCTGTCGGCATTTTCATCATCATCATCCTGGTCATAGTCATCTTGTAGCATTAAGAGATTTACATGTCGCTCCATTCTGTGTTTCGTAATTCTAACTGGAACTGTGGTGAGGAAATGCTCTTTCTCCAGGAAGAACACGTTTATTGATAAATTGTTCTGGTCTTCAAATTGGGTAATTTGCTTAAGAGTTATCGGAAATGTTATTCCAGTTAAATTTAGCACAGTAGAATAGTGTGGATATGATGAGGTCCTAGCGGAGTTAACATTTGCTGCTGCATGATATAGCGCTGAGATTACGGCCCACGCGAAGCATGCTTCATCATTATTCTTCAAATTAATGCAAGCTTTCTTTGATGCAATCGCCTTTGGTAGAGGTATATACGAAGATCCTCGGAGATGTTCAAACTTGTTGATGTGTACTGCTAGATGTATTATAGAGTGCAGTGCCCAACCACTGTCTTTTCCTGGAATTCTTCCAGCTGAGTGTTTATTGGATCCAAAATATTTGACTTAAACCAGTCCTCTAAATTATCATCTGCACTAACTGCAGCAGTTCTCGCTTGGAAATATTTAATGTCTTTTATAATTTCATTGTCACCAGTTTCCTTAACAAATTCACCGCAAAACGTTGTAGAAACTTTAATATTAAAATAATGTTTTAATGTATTCTTAATGCGGCGCATAAATAATTTGGCAGCGTCTTGCATAAATAGCTTCGGATCGATATGCTTTAAATTTGCAATAACACCTTGTCGAATTCTGTCTGCGAACGCTGTCTTTATTTCCTCCCACTTTACAAAATCAATTCTTTTTACGCGAGTAATTCCTCCACCTCGACGGGGAGTTCTCAATAGTGCTCTTAAAGCTTTAATTTGCTCGAGACAGCTCTCGAAATGTCGTTTCCTAGCACTCTTATTGCACTTCCGAAATGCAACTTGAAATTTATGCATGTTTCTATTGCACTTTTGAACAATATAGCCTTTATTCACTGAATTTTTTAAACATTCCATCACATCTTTTCGCAAATTTTCAATTATTGAAAAGCTTTTATTTACTAACATCGAAGACATTTTTAATTTTTTTGTATGTTTTTAAACTATCACTGAGGCTCACTACAACTGACTGATGCTCCCCAAGACTTTGCTTGGGCTTTTATAGCAACAGTTTGTGAACATGAATGATCCTGCTGCTGTAATAATCATTGCACAGGATGAATTCCAATGAATTTGCTTACAGGCGGAGATGATATCGAATAAACAATAAAACACAAAAAAACACATAAATCATCCAAATTAATTTGATTACTTTATTCTGTTGGTTGAATTTGCAAATATGAATGAGATTGTTTACATGAATGCATTTCAAGATAAAAAGAAAATGTGAAAATTTGTTTACTTTATACGAATTCTAATGAAACGTTTCGATCGGTAAAATTCTTGGAACAATAAAATAAAATTTTTGGCTGCCTACAGTAAGTGTGGAATCAAATTACGTGAAAAGGATAAATGTGCTGATATTGCTCAAATTTGTTTACACAGGTGTGCATGACTCATTCAGCTAAAATGCGAATTTTTTAAACAGGAAGTTTACACAGGTGTGTATGAACCATTCAGCTTAAATGCGAATTTGTTTACAGCGGTGATATCAAATTACATCATAAATAGGGGAAGCATGCCTAATGTTTAGTAAACATTTCATATTTGATGCCCAGAACGCCTATAGAAAGTCATCCGGAACTTTTGATAGCTACAAATTCCTCACTAAGAAATATTCAAGTAAGAAAACAGCAAATCCAATGCGACATTATGCTGATATCTACAACTCCCCAGGCTAACTTGAATTATTAGTAATATTGAAAGGCAAAATCGGTAATATCTCGAAAACCACAGTCTGATGAAAATTTTGTCCCCCAACAGTACCAATACCCTATCCACTGGCACCTCCTAGAATCTATTGATATGAAAGAGAATAGCATAGGGTTAACTTGAATTATTACTAATATTAACTATATCTTAAAAGGTAAAATCGCTTATATCTCGAGAACCATAGCCCGGAGAGGATTTCTGACGAAAATATTGTCCCCCAACAGTACCAATACCCTATCCACTGGCACCTCCTAGAATCTATTGGTATGAAAAAGAATAGCAAAGGGTTAACTTGAATTATTTCTTATATTAACTATATCTAAAAAGGTAAAATCGCTAATATCTCGAGAACCATAGCCCGTAGAGGATTTCTGATGAAAATTTTGTCCCCCAACAGTACCAATACCGTATCCACTGGCACCTCCTAGAATCTATTGGAATGAAAAAGACTAGCATAGGGTTAACTTGAATTATTACTTATATTAACTATATCTAAAAAGATAAAATCGCTAATATCTCGAGAACCATAGCCCGTAGAGGATTTCTGATGAAAATTTTGTTCCCCAACAGTACCAATACCCTATCCACTGGCACGTCCTAGAATTTATTGGTATGAAGAAGAATAGCATAGCGTTAACTCTAATTATTACTAATATTAGTTCAAAACCAAAAGCCCGCATTTAGGCGCAACACTTGAAAACAGCAAAATCACAATAAAAAAGCCTACATTTAGGCACAGCACACCATGGGCAAAAAAAAATAAAACTTGAATTATTACTAAAAAGTTAATGCCATCTCCTGGTCAGCCAGACGGTAGGAAAGGAATTCTCCAGGCATGCCCTGTGATGTATACCACTAGAACCACCACTCCCAACCTAATTTCATGGTAAGATTTAAAGATGAATAAATAACACTTCCATATCCTACTAGAATTAATTATATCATTCCAAATACCCACTCTCAATATCGCGGTCTTCACTATTGAACTTGAAGCATTATCAACTTTTTTCCGAAATTTGTTATACTCGTACAATACCATTTCGAGGAGATAAATACCAAATACCATCTATCAAAACTTTTAAATGAATACATAACTTACAGTACCTACTCTCAACCCCCAACCACGATCTTCACTATGGAGTTGGAGAATTATCAAATATCCAGCGAGATTGCTGATTAAGATTTTACTGCTTATTCATAACTCCCATACAACTTTCACTGCTCACCTCAGACAACATATCATACCACACTAATATCATAACACAGCGTTCTTCTATCAAAGCTTTTAATTTAACCCACTCTCAACTTAATGGTAAGTAAACAATGTACCTGTCAATCAAATCACATAACAGCGTAACTACTTGATTTATAAAAAAAAAACTCTACTACCTTCATATGCTTACCACAAGATCATATTATGAACATGAAATTAACACATTCTTATCTAGCCACCGAGTCAACTAAAAGAAGACATTCCTGCTGGAGGCTAAAAAGTTTAAACCTTCGGATCCATGAAAACTTTCAATTTAATCCACAACTTACAGCACCCCCCTCTCAACCTCCACCACGATCTTCACTATTATCAATTTTTTGCTCCTTCATTTAACACCATTTGGAAGATAATTTAGGGAGATTAATATGAAGCGACCTTGCTGATAAGGTTTTTATTCCTTACTCTCAGCTCCCAAACAACTTCCATTACTCATCTAAGACAAGATATCATACTACATTGATATCATAACACCACCTTCTTTCATCAATCACATAACAGTGTGACTGATTGAGAAATTTTATTGAAAATAGAAAACAATTCGTCATAAAGACTTTTCAATACAATTTGTCTGCTTTGCTCGGCTATATTTGTTTAAGCAAGATATCAAATTACCAGCCACCTGGCAACCTTTTCTAATGCTTTAATTTCCATTACTTCTAATGATTTCATGTGCCTTACCATCCCAAGCAGCCGTGATCTATTTTTAGATATCGATTATCATAGCATGATCACTCTTGTTTATAAAAGATTTTTAATCCACAACTTACGTTATAGTTGTTGTTGTTTTATTCAGCAAAAGACAATTTCAATTATAACTTCCACTAGTCATCTACGACATCACATCCTACAGATTTCTGCTGAAGAAATTAGGAATCTTTCATAAATCGCTCAATTTGTATACTTTACTCGTCTGCTGTGTGAATTTGTTTACATTATTCGACTGCGAATTTGTTTACTTTACTGGACTATGCGAAATTGTTTATGCAAGGCATCAAATTAGAAGCATTACACCAAAATTAGGCATTTACAACTTTCCATTACTTATCTCAGTGAACATATCTACCTACCTTCGCCCCGACCAGCTTCGCCTGATCTATTTTTAGATATATGATTACATGGTGCAATCTTGTTTATAAAAGACACCTACAGATAAATATAATCTTTAATCCACAACTTAGGTTATAGTTGTTGTTGTTTTTCCGTTTTTCAGGTACTAATATTAATTACACCTGAGGAGGTAAGATCGCTTATATCTCGAACCATAGCCCGTAGAGAATTTCTGATGAAAATTTTACCCCCCTAGTACTAATACTATTGGCATGAACAAAAAAAATATCATAGGGTTAACTTGAATTATTACTACTACTATTAATTAGACCCGAAAAGGTAAGAGAGCTAATATCTCGAAACCCATAGCGACTTTTCAACACACACACACTCACACCTACATCGAAAATTTAATTTCTATTACTTCATATTTCTTAACATCCCAAGGAACCGTGATCAATTTTTAGATATTGAATACATAGCATGATCACTCTTGTTTATAATATTTACAGCTACGATCTCCGAGATGACCAATAAGTGAACTCCAGAAATAAAATCGAAATCCTATGCTATTTCCCTATGCTGGAGAGTGCTGAAAGTGATCTCGTATCCTCAAAGTGATCTCGTATCTCCAAAGTGATCTCGTATCCCCAAAACTCGAGGTGAAAAATAAGCGAACTCCAGAAACAAAATCGGAATCCTATGCTATTTCCCTATGCTGGAGAGTGTGAAAGTAATCTCATATCCCCAAGCCCGAGATGAACAACATATGTAGTACCGACTAATGCCGCTAGGGGACCTTGCTCAAGAAATGGTACTTGCACTCGAAAGAGCAACTGTGACTTTTCAATACACGCACCCCCAGGACCCAATAATAATAATAATTTGCTAAGAAAACATCAAGCCAAGGTGATATCATGTTGTGAATTTCCAATGATGCTGATATCTACAACAGAACTTGAAAACAACAAAACCAAGATGACGTCATGCTGATATCTAGAACCTCCCCGCTAATAAAAGAAAACAGCAAAATCAAGGCATGCTAGTAGTTCCGTCTAATGCCGCTAGATAACCTTACTCAAGAAATGGCGAGCCCGTAGTGTATTTGTGATGAGAATTTCGTCCCCCCTCCCACCCTACACCACCTAGAATCCATTTCCATGAGCAAAAATAACTTGAATTATTAATACGCTAATATGTCGAAAACCGGAGCCCGTAGAGGATTTCTGATGAAATTTTCATTACCCCCCTCCCTATCCTATACTATAATACCCCGTCACAAACCACCCATCTAGAATCCATTGGCATGAACAAAAATTTCCTAGCGTTAACTTTAATTATTACTAATATTAGTTCAAAACAAGAAGCCTACATTTAGGCGCACCACATATCTATCCAAGAAAACCTTAGTACCGAAACACACTGGTAGTACCGGCTAATGCCGCTAGGGCGCAGTCAAGACCACATCCATCAATAAAGCTTCCCACCCCCTTCACAAATATATAGAACTGAAAGTGATCTCGTACCCCCAATACCTGAGATGAAAAAGTTGATGTCAACTTAGAGGCTACGAGTCTGATATGAAAAATAAGCGAACTACAGAAACAAAATCGAATTCCTATGCTATTTCCCTATGCTGGAGAGTACTTAAAGTGGTCTCGCATCCCCAAAGTGGTCTCGTATCCCAAGATTCGAGATGAAAAATAGGCGAATTTCAAAAACAAAATCGAAATCCTATGCTATTTCCCTATCCTGGAGAGTGCTTAAAGTGGTCTCGTATCCCCCAAATTGGTCTCGTGTCCCCAACATCCAAGAAATAAACCAGTACATCCAAGGCACAAACCCACATTTAGTATGGATTTACATATAATATATTATTTATTTTCCAATAATGTATATCTTAGACTATAATACAATTAAAACAAATTACATCAATGAATGGAACTATAACTATATGTAATATTTTTTTTTTATTTACAATACACTAAGCTTAGGTCATATGGTTTCTGCGGCTGCTCCTTGTTGCTCTGATAGAATTCAGTAATGTTTCCCAATAGTAGAGTATCCGTTGTGCTACTAACATTTAATTCTACGGTTGGGCTTCCTTAATGCAATATCATTTTTTTGTTTCTCACATTCAGGAATATGTGATGCTAATGCTTTAGCAGAATAAAAATAGAACAAACATCTATCGCATATATACAATCTAGCCTTATGTCTTGAAGTTTGTTTCCATGCAAGCCGTGAAAGATATTTAATCCAGCAGAAATGAACCCTGGTACTTTCATCATCATTATCATCATAATCATCATCATCAGCAGCAGCATCATCATCATCATCATTATCCTGCTCATAGTTATTTTGTATCATTAATAGCTTCACATGTCGCTTCATATTCTGTTTCGTTGGTCTAACTAGAACAGTGGTGAAGGAACGCTCTATCTTTAGGATGAATACGTTTATTGATATAGCGTTATGGCCTTCAAATTGTTTAATATGCTTAAGCACAATAGGAAATGTTATTCCAGTTAAATTTAGCACAGTAGAATAATGTGGATATGATGAGGTCCTATCAGAGTGAATATTTGCAGGATATAGCGCTTATGTTACGACCCAAGCGAAGCACGCTTCATCACTATTTTTTTACATTGATGCAAGCTTGCTTTAAAGCAATGTCCTTCGGTAGAGGTATATACGAAGATCTTCGGTGCTGTTCAGATTTGTTGATATGTACTGCTAAATATATAATGGAGTCCAATGTCCAGCCACTATCTTTTACTCGAAACTCACCCAGCTCAGTGAGTATTGAATTCGAAATGTTAACTTTAGGCCACTCATTTAAATTATCGTCCACATTGATTGAATCAGTTATTGCTTGTAAATATTTAATATCGTTTATAACCTCATTCTCACCGATATCCTTAACAAAATCAGCACACAACTTTGTATTAACTTTAATATTGAGATGGCATTTTAAAGTATTGTTAATACGGCGTATAAATAAATCACCAGCATCCTACATAAATAGCTTAGGATCTGTATGGTTTACATTTACAATAATTCTAGTTCTAATTTTGTCTGTGAATACTGATTTTATTTCTTCCCACTTTACAAAATCACTTTTTCTTAAACGCTGAGTACTTTGTCCACCTCGACTGGTGGCTTTCAATAACACTCTCAGCGATTTAGTGTGTCCAATACAGCTCCCCATATGTCGTTTTGTACCACTCTTTTTACTAGAAAAATTTTCATTTATTAGCGGGGTTGACATTTTTTATTTGGCCTATCGCTGAGGCTCACCAAAAAACTGACTGATGCCTCCTATAATCGTACATTAATATCTGCTACCGCCTTCTTTCACCAAAGCCTTAAATTGAAGCCATTCTCAACCTAATGCTTTCATGTGTTTTTACCACCCCAATAACCTTCATGTGATCTATTTTTTAGATATCGAATTTCATAACATGCTGCAATGATCACGATTTCCTCTGCTCATACTCAAAACAAGTATTAACATGTTCTTGACATCGATTCAACGTTTTTATGAATATATATAAGCCTTGGTAAGGAAGCCGTGAAACTGTATTTTGCTTCAATCAAATAAGCATATATACCACCAATCTAGTGCATAACATACATCGATTCAATCCCCATATCACCCATGAAAGTTTTTCTTTTACACTACACAACATTACATTAATTCATCTCAGTATTGCATACTTATATGTCCACAGCTGGCAAGTATATAACCAAGTCCCGAGTGAGATGGTTTCAAACTATGGTGTTCACTAAACTTTCCTAATGTGTTAAACTATGACAGATGATAAGAAATAACATGGGATTTTGCTGCCGAACTCTCATAGCCTAACACAGAAAAGGATCATGGGAGACACTTGTTCTGGATTTGGATGTGAAATACAGAGAAAAAAGTTTATAACTTAAGACATAAAAAATAAATAATGAATTTGATGTGAATAAATATTGTGTAAAAAAATTGATTTGCTATATATTATTTACAGTTGTTGTTGTTTTTCAGTAAAGGAATTGGGAATCTTATATTTTCAACATTCACTACTCATCTACAACATATTCCACATATTACTCAGAGATCTCAAGTACTCATCTAAGATAACATATTAAACTATAGTAATATAATAACTCCACCTTCTTGCATCGAAACTTTTAATTTAATCTACTCCCAACCTAATTTCTTGGTAATATTTAAAGATGAATAAATAATACTTCCATATCCTACTAGAGTTATATCAATCCAAATACCCACTCTCAACATCGCGGTCTTCACTATTGCACTTGAGCATTATCAACTTTTTTCCGAACTTTCTGCTACTTGGAACAACACCATTTCGAGGAGATAAATACCAAATACCATCCATTAAAACTTTTAACTTAATACATAACTTACAGTACCTACTCTCAACCATCCACCACGATCTTCACTATGGACTTGGAGAATTATCAAATATCCAGCGAGATTGCTGATTAGCATTTTACTGCTTGTTCATCATAGCTCCCATACAACCTCCACTACTCGTCTGAGACAACATATCATATCAGATTAACATCATAACACAGCATTCTTCTATCAAAACTTTTAATTTGGCCTACTTTCCACTTAATTATAAGTAAACAATGTACCTGCCTCAATAGTATGAAGATAAAATTATCATATTCTTATCAACTTCATGCGAAATATTTTTTAGATATAGGAGTCAATCAAATCTCATAACAGCGTAACTGCTTGATTTATAAAAAACCCTGCTACCTTCATATGCTCACCACAGGAGGCTAAAAAGTTTAAACCTAAAGATTTAAAGGTAAACAAGTAACACTATCCTCTTTCACGCTCTTCACTGAAGCTTTTATACCCTACTAGATTAATATTTTTTCAAAAACCATCCATCAAAGCAGTCAATTTAATCCAGAACTTACAGCACCCACACTCAACCTCCACCACGGTCTTCACTATGGGCTTGAAGAATTTTTTTTCTTCCTTCATACAACATCATTTGGATGATACATTATAGAGTTAAATAAGAAGCGACCTTGCTGATAAGGTTTTTATTCCTTACTCACAGCTCCCAAACAACTTCCATTACTCATCTAAGACAAGATATCTTACTACCTTCTTTCATCAAAACGTTCAACTAAACCCACTCTCAACCTAATGGTAAGAAAATAATGTGATCACCCCTATAGTATGAAGACAAAATTATCATATTCTTATCTGTTTCATGTGAACTATGATATCGGGGTCAATCAAGTCTCATAGCAACGTGACTGATTGAGAAATTTTATTGAAAATAAAAAACAATTCTTCATAAAATGTAAGACTTTTCAATACAAACTCCTAGATACAAAAAAAAACATTAATCGCTCAATTTGTCTGCTTACTCGGCTATATTTGTTTACGCAAGATATCAAATTACCAGCCACCTGGCAACCTTTTCTGATGCTTTAATTTCCATTACTTCTAATGATTTCATGTGCCTTACCATCCCAAACAGCCGTGATCTATTTTTACATATCGAATATCATAGCATGATCACTCTTGTTTATAAAAGATTTTTAATCCACACCTTACGTTATAGTTGTTGTTGTTTTTTTTCAGCAAAAGACATTTTCAATTATAACTTCCACTACTCATCTACGACATCACATCCTACAGATTAGTATCAGTTCTTGTTGTTGCTTTCTGCTTAAGAAATTAGGAATGTTTCATAAATCGCTCAATTTGTATACTTTACTCGTCTAATGTGTGACTTTGTTTACATTATTCGACTGCGAATTTGTTTACTTTACTGGACTATGCGAATTTGTTTATGCAAGGCATCAAATTAGAAGCATTACACCTGAAGAGGAAAATTAGGCATTTACAAATTTCCATTACTTATCTAACTGAACATATCTACCTGCATTCGCCCCGACCAGCTTCGCCTGATCTATTTTTAGATATATGATTACATGGTGCAATCTTGATTATAAAAGACACCTACAGCTAAATATAATTAATTCTTTAATCCATAAATTAGGTTATAGTAGTTGATGTTTTTCCATTTTTCAGCTACTAATATTAATTACACCTAAGGAGGTAAGATCGCTTATATCTCGAACCATATCCCGTAGAGAATTTCTGATGAAAATTTTACCCCCCTAGTACTAATACTATTGGCATGAACAAAAAAAATATCATAGGGTTAACTTGAATTATTACTACTACTATTAATTATACCCGAAAAGGTAAGATCGCTAATATCTCGAAACCCATAGCGACTTTTCAACAGCCACACACACAACCACACACACACACACCTACATCGAAATTTTAATTTCTATTACTTCATATTTCTTAACATCCCAAGCAACCGTGATCAATTTTTAGATATTGAATATCATAGCATGATCACTCTTGTTTATAATATTTACAGCTACGATCTCCGAGATGACAAATAAGTGAACTCCAGAAATAAAATCGAAATCCTACGCTATTTCCCTATGCTGGAGAGTGTTGAAAGTGATCTCGTATCCCCAAAGTGATCTCGTATCCCCAAAACTCGAGGTGAAAAATAAGCGAACTCCAGAAACAAAATCGGAATCCTATGCTATTTCCCTATGCTGGAGAGTGTGAAAGTAATCTCATATCCCCAAGCCCGAGATGAACAACATATGTAGTACCGACTAATGCCGCTAGGGGACCTTGCTCAAGAAATGGTGCTTGCACTCGAAAGAGCAACTGTGACTTTTCAATACACGCACCCCCAGGACCCAATAATAATAATAATTTGCTAAGAAAACATCAAGCCAAGGTGATATCATGTTGTGAATTTCCAATGATGCTGATATCTACAACAGAACTTGAAAACAACAAAACCAAGATGACGTCATGCTGATATCTAGAACTTCCCCGCTAATAAAAGAAAACAGCAAAACCAAGGCATGCTAGTAGTTCCGTCTAATGCCGCTAGGTAACCTTACTCAAGAAATGGCGAGCCCGTAGAGGATTTGTGATGAGAATTTCGTCCCCCCTCCCACCCTACACCACCTATTATCCATTTCCATGAGCAAAAATAGCTTGAATTATTAATACGCTAATATCTCGAAAACCGGAGCCCGTAGAGGATTTCTGATGAAAATTTCATTACCTCACTCCCTATCCTATACTATAATACCCCCTCACAAACCACCCATCTAGAATCCATTGGCATGAACAAAAATTTCCTAGCGTTAACTTTAATTATTACTAATATTAGTTCAAAACCAAAAGCCTACATTTAGGCGCACCACATATCTATCCAAGAAAACCTTAGTACCGGAACACACTGGTAGTACCGGCTAATGCTGCAAGGGCGCAGTCAAGACCACATCCATCAATAAAGCTTCCCACCCCCTTCACAAATATATAGAACTGAAAGTGATCTCGTACCCCCAATACTCGAGATGAAAAAGTTGATGTCAACTTAGAGGCTACGAGTCTGAGATGAAAAATAAGCGAACTACAAAAACAAAATCGAATTCCTATGCTATTTCCCTATGCTGGAGAGTACTTAAAGTGGTCTCGTATCCCCAAAGTGGTCTCGTATCCTCAAGATTCGAAATGAAAAATAGGCGAACTTCAAAAACAAAATCGAAATCCTATGCTATTTCCCTATCCTGGAGAGTGCTTAAAGTGGTCTCGTATCCCCCAAATTGGTCTCGTGTCCCCAACATCCAAGAAATAAACCAGTCCATCCAAGGCACAAACCCACATTTAATAAGGATTTACTCCACCTAGAGACGGTGGCGCCATCTGTGGCGAAATCCTGGAGGCTTAAAAAAGTGGGCCAGAACTGTCATAGAACAACTACTGAGGGTGCCTTAATTAGCTTAGAGCTAAAGTGCACTATTTAAATCAGGCAATGGTATGAGAGCTAGAGAGCTATATTTACCTTGGTGGGTATCCCTCTTTAGCAGCTAAGGGAGCTCGCTATAATAAAAGACACCTGGGATTTCTGATTAAACTCTAATTTTTTTTACCAAATTACAGGTCTTTTATACATTACCAATATCGCTTATTTCATCATTATGCATATAAAACTTAAATTTACACGATTGATCGCCTGAAATTGATGATTACATGCAAGAATGCCGAGTAAGCTTTATACCGCTATACACAAAGTTCATTGCACATGCATAGTGCTTATTTACTCATCATGGGTTTATTTGTTTTTTATACCCTAGATGAAATCATAGGGGTATACTAAGTTTGTCATTCCGTTTGTAACACCTCGAAATAATGATGGTAGAGCAAAATGGATTGGACACCCATTCATAATATTAAAAGTTATTTCGATTTTTGCATGTCCGTCCGTCCGTCTGTCCGTCCGTCCGTCCGTCCGTCCGTCCGTCTGTGCGCACGATAACTCGAGAACGCGTATACTTAGAGAGCTGAAATTTTGTACACAGACTTTAGAAAAAAAAAGTAAAATTAAGTTCGAAAATGAGCCAAATCGAGCAACTCCTTCGTGGGGTTGCCATATAAAAATTTCGTTTTCCGCTATATATTTGGACACTGCCTGAGAACGCGGCGACGTAGAGAGCTGAAGTTTCGCACATGATGTTTTTACTACATTAGCAAATAAAATTTCAAAAATGGACTAAATCGGGCAACTCCTTCTTGGTGTTGCCATATAAAAATTTCGGTTTTTTACGTATACTTTGAAAACGACCAGTCCAAGACATTTTTATGGTACTAAAAACTTCTGCAGAATACGAAATCCTATAAAATTGGTTATAATCATTTTGTCTGTGCGACAAACCGTTCTAGAAATATATACGAAAAACAACTTCAAAATCAATACTTGAATAGATCGGTGACCATACGAAATTTAATACGGGCATTCATCTAGGGTATCCTAAGAATTGGTCTTAGACCAATTCTAGCTTTTTTACTTGTTTAATTATGCGCTTGGTCATATGGACAAGCTTTGCTTGTTTACGATTACTCTACTGCAATTTCATTCATGCAGTGTATGGTCCATTCATATAGTAAAGCAATTTTTTTTGTTTTAATATTTTTCATTGGATATTTGTTATGTGCATAAGTGCTATAGTCATTAAAAAAAAAACACTTCGACTTTAATGCCTAATCTACAATGCATGGTAAAACCAAGTCCTCTAAACGACATGGATTTTTGTGTTTGCTACACACTGTCGCATTTGAAAATTTCATTCTTGTAAAAATATCTTTTGTTTTCTCTTTCATTCATTTGACGACATGAGCACGAGCTTATGTTTATTAGTTAATCAGCAAAAACCAAATAGTAACATCTCAGGTGTATTCAGCATAATTTAGAACCATGTAGGGAAATTTAGAATAATACAGCTGTAAACTGGAACTTGTACTATCAGTCTTGAAAGCAATATTTTGTATTATTCGACTTGTCCCAAACAATTTTTTAATTTATTATCCTATAGTATAAATCCCAACGAACAATTCAATTTTTGTAAGAGTTGCAAGAGTATTCTCACAGCTTTTAATAAAACTTTACGTTTTATAACATTAGTGTTGATAACGTTCTTGCAGTTTCTATAAATCCTCTATAAAGCCGATTTGGGAACACTGTATAAAGGCAACGGGAACCACTTTATAGAACCTTAATACGATACTTAAGTTCCTCCGGGGAACGTTCCAGGAGCACATATAAAACATCTTATAAAATGAGTTTTTTGTAAAAGCGTGTTGCGTAAACATTCTAGCAGCGTTTATAAAACTGATTTATTATTGCTGTGAAAACGTTCTCCGAATTTACATATATACATATATTTCAGAGTTTTAGATGTGTCTGTTAGACATGGTTATTGTACTTCTTACAATATGTAAATACAAATAATTTTGCTGGTATGCGATATCATCCTATAAATGAACAAGTATTTATCTTTATAAGTTTAATCATATATGAAAAATATATTAGTGTATTGAAATTGTCGACTTTAAAGTAAAATAAAGTATACTCCAAATATATGCACTTAAATTTATTGCCAATCAAATTTTTCCGTAAAAGTTTTAAATATAGCTCGAAATAGTACAACGCGCCTGTGAATTTGTGAAAATTTATAACATTGCTCTAAGGTCCGGAATAATTCGGATTTTTGATAATTTGACATCTTACTCTAAAAGTATTTTTAAAATTGTCAGAATAGACCGTTAATTTCTTTTTTTAGCATAAAATTCATATATGCACCAAATATATAGATTAAGAAAATATTAAATTTATGCTTTCGCAAAATGGCGGCATTCGCAGCTTTATAATTTTTGAAACAAATGGCCGATGTTATACAACAATTTAGCTCTTTCCAGAGCTATAATAAAACAATATAGTTTTTTCTAAAACTTCTATAAAATCAGCAAATCAGATTTTCGCGCTTGAGAACTTTATAAAACTATTTAGTTACTCTGAAAACCTTAATAAAACCATGCAGCTCTTTTGCTTTTTTTAGAACCCTTATAAAATACTTCAGTTTTCTTCATAACCTCAATAAAACGATACAGCTATTTGGTTTTTTACAGAACTATTATAGAACTCCTAAAAAACATACTTATCCCTACCGGTAATATCCAAGTTTGACGTTTCCCTTCTACGATCATATTGAATAACGATGTCGTTTAAAATTGTGCAAACAATCGAAAAAGGGTACTCCAACCCATGTCTCTGTATAGTGCCTTCAGCTTGGGAGTCTGATAATCTGCTGCATTGGCCTAATAAACGCTCAAGCAATATTAACAAGCTAATCAGAGATAAGTATTCGCAGCCTCAGACTGACTGGTCGCAACAGGCTTGCATAAAAAAACGAGGCAATTTTCATACTTATGAAGCTGCGACAGAGGAGCTAAATAAAATGACCGAAATTTCTGATAGTGATAACAACGATGTTGTAAGGTCTGCAAAATCTGCAGTAAATAAAAAAATATTTTTGAGACAACAAATAGGGCGAACTCCACAAGTCAACTTTAATGAAGTTTTAGAAGCGGTAGGTATTATTTCAATAATTTTGGGATAAATAAGTAAATAATATTTCTCATATAGCAACAGTATCACAAGCAGCCCGCATGCAGTACCATCAATACATGTGATAGTTCTCCGTCAAGTATTGCAGTATCGCATCTACCATTGGAAACTGTATGATTTATATATTGACTTAAATTTCTATTCTATCACTATTACAACGTTTTTTTATAGGATGAACACATTGTGTACGTCACACATGGAGCAATGCAAAATGAAATAGTTGAGGCGTCCACTACTAAGACTGTTGAAGACATTGTCCAATTAAATGAAGATGACGGCATAAATCAGCAATTTCAAGTTATTTTATCAAACCAACAAAACTTAATGTCCAACCAGGAAAAAATAATCAGACAATTGGCGAAAATTGAAACTATAATAGATCAGCTATACTCTGAAAAAAAAAAGATAATTTACTTCCACCTAAATCATCACAATCATCTTCATTGTTGTCTCCGACTTTTAAGATTGTTATAATTTTTGGAGTTTGCAATAGAGTTCGTGGATCTTGTGGCAATATGTTTGGTAGACGTTTATTTAAGATTTTGAACAACTCCCTCAAAGCCCTTATAAAAAGAAAAATATAGGGTATTATAAAATGTTGAATGACTATTGAAAAGTGTTAAATTTGTTATACCTCTGCCTTATATTGAATGTTGTTGCCCAGGTTCTCAGTTCTTGTTGAACGTTTTCATTTTTTATATTATCACCACAATCATCGCTTGAATTATTTTCATCAATGCAGGAGGTACTGTCTATATCGTCATCCAATTTTACAGACCAGTTATCACTTATTTCTAATCTTTCATCATCAACACAAATTTCAAAATCACTTCTGGAATTACTATCAGAATAACAGGGAGACTTATCCGGTGTAGAAAAACTCTTAGAGAGAACGGAAGATAAGGCGAAATTTTGTGTAGTGTAATTGGTAATTGGCTCTCTCTGAATATTTCGCAAATTACTTTCCACTTTTCTACGAAATCCTCCACTTCTTTTCACCTTTTTCCACTTCGCAAAATCCATTATCCACAAAAATTTTACTTTATAGCGTGAAAGCGATAGGAAGAATATGACAGAACGCGAAATAGTTTTATAGGTATTGCTTTGGTTTTATAAAAGTCTTCTCAGAAACTGTTTGAAACCAAATAATTCCCAAGTTTTAAAAATGTTCCAATGATGCTTCAGGATAGCTAAATTGTTTTATAACTGCTGCTTTTGATACTGATTTGCTGTCGAGAATAAACTGTTTTATAATGGCTCTCAATGTAGTTTTCCGAGGCTTTACGAAAGCTTTATACAACTAAATAGGAACCAGAGCCAAAGTGTTTTAATAGGGTTCAAATAAATGGCATTGCAGACCACTATAAGACCATTATATAACCAGCTCTCGAAGCCAAATAGTTTTATACCTAGTTCGGAAAACGTTCCTAACACTGCATTATAAAACATTTTAGTGTCAAAAACCAAAAAGCAAATCTTGTAACTTTTACAAAACAATTTAGCCACGTGAATCCATTATAAAGCCTTTTTAAAACACAGATCGAATTTTCGCAACCACGTAGCTGCTAAAATTGTTCCTTGGGATTATTGAGGCTAAATACTTCCTTTGATATAATTTTGAAATGAAATCGAGAAAGCAATTACATTTATGATAATTGATAGATCAATAGCTGTTTAATTTGACAGCTTAAATTCTGATCATTATGAGAGGCTTCTTTTATCTCCAATATTAAATAAAATGTGATATACGAGAGATAAATAGTTCGCAGAAAATGGGTATGAAAGTTTACATTCCATACAACTAACTTTTGCTAATACCTCTTGTATGGATCAATCTAAAATGTGTTCAGCCATAGAAAACTATTAATTAAATTCAACTCTAGTACTGTATCCAAACCTTGTTACGTGAACCAGGAACAGTTAAGAGATCTGTTTACGGACACCAATGTACCTATGAATAACACTATGTATATGCACATAAGATCAATCTTCAGATTGGGAATCGTAATATTAATTACATAAGCTATCATACTCCAATTTTCAGATGACGTTCGTTATTACTTTTTCCTGAACATTAAAAGAAGGAAAACTTACGTGAGTTTATGCTGGGGTCCACTGACGAGGCGCCTCATTGAATGTTCCGGAGTGCGTTCCAAAACACAACTGCAACTATAGTTGTAGCTATGTCAGAGTTATGTCAGAGCTATGTCAAGTTGTCTGCAGTTACCTAAAGCTGTTTGAGGTTTTAGAACGATCTGAGTAAGCTATAAGTATTAGAACTGTCATTTATGCTAATTGTATAATTTTATTGATACTTAAAACTAATATTTTATTACTGTGTGTTAATCCGAAATGAGCCAGAGAAAATTAAATAAATAAGTAAATTTCGCAAAACGTTTGTAAAAGCGCGCCAAAAAAAAAATATTTCAATTGACAGCTCACGTTACGGTTTATTTTTTATATAACTAGCAGTCTAGAGCACAGTCAGGGATAGTTGAAAATTTTAGTCAACTTCAAATATTTCGGAACGCTCAAAAGTCAACTCAGCTGACATAATTTAGTTGACTACTGGATTTTGGAACTATTGCAGCCAGCTATAGTCAACTGTAACTATGTTTTGGATGCACTCCGGCCGTGTCTCTATAAACAAAAAAAAAAATGTAAGATATGAACGTACAATGTGGTGTCAGGGCTCACAGGGCAAATCGCCCGAGATCTGTGGCTAACACTGCTACTGCGAATTATATATCGCAATCAACAAAATTAATCTATTCATTTCTCGCCGATCCTAACCCACAGTATTGTGGTGATGACTGGATGTCATGATGATGAGTACTTTCGTCATTTGGGATGTAAAGCTGAAAGAACTGAGATTGACTATCTCCGTCGCAAATTGAAATGATTGGATGTCACGATGATGTAAAATTCCGATGGAATTTGGGATGTAAAGATGAAAGATCTGCTATGGAACACGCAATTTCATTCAACCCAAGAATCAGGGAGCTTAGCAACAACTGCTGACTAGTTGTGTCTGCCGCCAAAATACCACGCGGTATTCCCTGAATATTTTTGATTTTCTTGATTATATTATTTCCCTATTAATAGAGAGATGAAGTATAATGCGAATATGAATCCATATGAACCCACGCCAGCCGCCATATTTCGTGTACTTATTAAATTTACCGGGTATATTTCCACTAGAATAGCTATTACAAAATCGTTGGTGCAACCCAGGGTTGCTTGACTGCTTTATTCGCCAGTATAGTTTATTGGAAACTAATACAAGGAATGAAAATTATATAAATGCTGGAGCTCACTGAAACCAGTCAGCTCTTTTTGTTTTATTTCTTGTCATGCTTACTCGATTTCGAGATATTTTCAATTCCCTCCGTCGCACGTGCGCTCCCGACTTCTTAGATTTTCTTTGATTTTCCTTTTTGTGAGATCTCTCACTTCCTCAATCACACTAGGCATGCCGCGGATTTCCTCCACAAAACAGCAACCGCAACTTTTTCCTCAGCTGACACAAGTGTGTTATATTCCATTCAGTATTTATTCGTACGGCCGTGTGACAATGAGTGGCAGCACATTCGCCAGTGTGGTACAATGTGAGCACTGCTGCTAGTTGTCAGTGGCACAAGTGAAGCACACTTCCTCATGCAGCATGCTGCGGTCATAACAGCTTGCTTTGTTATCTTCCGAACCGAAATAAAGTTTTTTTACCTTTCTTAACAAAATTTAAAAAAAAAGTCTTAACCAAATGGCTACGATTCTTCAACAAAAACTCTCAGCTTAGTAATAATTGTGTATATGTCGCTGTGCTGTGGCATGCCAGGGGCTGATGAAATCGAATGAGTCTGGCTACAGATTTGGACTCCGGCCGCACATACACTATTGTAACTATTACTCAGCTGAGAGTTATTAAGCGTAAAATGGTAAGGTTACTTTTTAATCAAAACTATTTTTCGTTTTATTAAGTAAGGTATATAGTAAGTGTAGCCTTTGGAAAGCTAAGCAATCAAGCTTTAAATTATGGGAAGACTATTTTCCTTTATGGTTTAGGCTCCATAGCATATATAAAGTTAATGTCTGGCCTTTTTCTCTATAAGTATCAATATAGAACATTTTAGAGAACGGACTCACACGCACGCATATAGAACTCTGTTGCATGGCATGGGAAGTTTTCCAGAGGGTACTCATAAAAACTTTCTATTTGCAATGCCCTCATCATAATCTTATAAAATCTACACCTCTTTTTGATACCACCGGACGGACCAAGAAAAATGGGTACATTGCTTACATCAAGGAAACCCACTGGGGTTCCATCAGCTGTATCATAAAAGTTGTTATCCATTTGTTGGGGTAAGTAAATCGTAAGGTGCGATATGTAACTTAAACACTAACACTCCACTTTTCTGACTAACAGTATACATATGTCATCAACTTGCAGTTACGATTTGTATCTGTATTTGGAATCCATCAATGTATGCGTATCACATGTCATTTATAGTGATTTATATTTATTTTTATTGCAGTAACCTGGAAAACATACAAACCAGAAGCTATAAATATCGAAGGACTCGAGAGGGAAATGGAAGACTCCCTTCAATGCCCACGTTGTTTGCCACTCTGCTCCAGCACATTCTACCATTCTGAAATCACATTTGCGCAACTAGCAAATAATGGATCAAAGCGCATAAACTGGGGCATTTTGTAAGTATGGCATTATGTATAGATAAATTTATAAAGCATCCTTTGGCTTCAATAACTTTACATTTTGAAATTATTTAGGTAATTTAAAATCCCGAACGTGCCGCTTTTGTTTAGATTGATATCGAATTTTAATTCAAGCCTTCCCAATTTTTTTCTAACGGCATACAAGTGTACGTATTTGCGTAGAGACAAGCAGCAAATAATTGCGGTACGCTAATATCTGAATACATTTTCGCACGCAATAAGATTGCGGAGTCGTTTTAAAAGTCCTCAAATTAATAAATGTGCATAAATAAGAGTTTTTGAATATTTTGATTCATGTGAAGCGCATTTGTCGTTTCTAACGTCCGGGGTGTCATTATGAACGAACTTTATTTTATCATTAAGTGGCATAAATGCCAAAAAGTTAAAGGTGTGTTATGAACGCATAATATTTTATCATAAAGTGGCATAAATGCTAAAAAGATAAAGTGGTATTATGAACGCATAATACATATTTTATGCGTGTGGTGTATTTCGAATAACGATAAAGTGGTATTATGGACGTATTCTAAGCCAAGAGCACCATATAGCTTAAAAGTCGTATAAATCTTCTATGAATCATGTATGTCGTCAGTATAACTGTGTATTACGACAGAATTTTTATATAGTTAAGGAGTTACCACTGAAATCTTTAAAAACACGAAAAGTTAATACAGCTTTGCATCAAATCTGTGCGTATTATTATAATCACAATTGCACATAGTTAGAGAAAAAGGCTAAGCTTAGGTAATGACGTGTCAACAACAAAAATATCGGGGTTTTCTATGTATGTAATTAGCTATAGAAAACTCTACAATTCATGAAATTTGCAGACTTTGGTATACCTATAATTAAGTGATATAATCGTACATCAAGTAGATAGATTTATACTTGAGTATGAAAGATCTTGAGGTGGAACACGAAGTGACGAAAACAAAACCAATAAAAGAGTTTTGCTTACTCATATATTTTCATTTCAATGTTGCTATTTTCAGAGAGGAATAACAACCAAAATTCTCAAAGAAGGTTCAACTTGTAACAAAGACCGAATTTGGTTTGTTTATTTTGAAAAACTGAAATTGTCTAGTGTAATGATAATGGAAATATAGTCAATAATGTCAACTATGACTATCGGCAATAATTTTTTATTTTTAAATATTTTGCGTTTCATGACCGTTAGATGGAATTATGTGCTGTTGGAAAGCTTTCACTTGTTTTGAAAGCTCTGCATGCTCAGACAGAGTATTCCGTCCATTTCCTGCATTAGGTCATATGTGTATAGATATCGCGAAATATTTTAATTTTTATCATTGGTACTTCTTATTTTCGCTTTGAAGGTTAAACATTTTTTTTGCAATTCCATTCTGTTTATAGGTAACGAATTGTGAGTAAATATTACTTAATCATGGGACGTGGTAGTAAAATTTGGTCCAAAAATTATGGAAAACAGAAGAGCAAACTGAATACTGCTAGATATGTAAATTATATATATGCAATAATTATGGAATAAAGAACAGAAAACTGAATACTGCTAGATATGTAAATTGTATATAAGTGTATTGTACAGCCATTCCATACGAAAACGATCAAAAGGGGCTTGTTTTGGACATCTATGATTTGAATGAAAATGAAACTCGTCGTTTGTATGGAATACCAGAATAGCTCAGCCATATTTTTTGTTTCCCCCTACCTCGTGGCAGCCCCAGCTAAGGAGGTTATAAATTTCATGGTTGTGCGATGAAACGTCTTTTTTAAATGCCAAATGAAGCTTAATGTCTTTTATAAAAAAATATAGCAGTACCGAGCGAACAAATCTTTTTGATAATAGTAGTATTCTTTTCATAAAAATTTTATTATTTACCATTAAGGACATCTAGCACTTTTTTCCTATTTTTATTTTGAAGCAAGAAACCTTATCTATCTATGCACAAAAAATTGCGACATGGTTCGATTTCGTTTTTAAGATATGAATTTTTAAATTTATCGTATAGCCAAATTAACCTGTATAGGAGCATTGCAATGAGGGGAATATGTTGCGACTCAGGTACCTATGCCTGAATCACAACCATAAGGTCAATATATCAATATATTGTCCTATACAATATATTGATGTAATATTAAAAGACTCTGAAAACAAAAGATATTTAAATTAAATTTTAATTCATTTAAAAATTCATTCCCTTGTTATAATAAAATGCAATTAAGCATAAATTGCATTTTATTATCAGGCATATATTATATTCTCACGAGATGCGTACTTACCTACATACAGTGTCTTCTACTTATTTCCAGCTATATACATAATTTTAGCTCCTCTAATCTAGTTGCATGTACATACATGTATTACTCAAATTCCTCCCAATTGCATGTACATACATACATATAGCTATTAAAATTATTCTCGCCCTCTTACAATTATTATCTTAAGACGGGCCCACAACTGCATATCGGATTTCAATTTTTATTAATGTATTTTCATTGCATTAAGACTTTTTTTCATTTTCTCAAGTTCCAACGTCGTGAAAAGCAATAAAACAATAAAAATCCTTTTTAAAGTTTTCACTTGTACCTGGGGGTAGTAGGCCCAGTCCTCGCAAAGTTCGTTTTAAAACTCCGTCGAGAAACCACATCGAAAAAGTTCGCTAGAGAAAAAGTCTAAAAACCAATAATTATTTTTCGTTAAAAGTAATAATTATAAATATAGAATATAAAAATAATAATTATAAATAAGCGTTACAGGAAGTATTTTGCGTTTTGAAAAAAAAGGTGCACATGAATATTGATAACGAATAAAAGAGTGTTTGTATTTTTGTTAAAGAGAAAGCATACAAATATTGATAAAGAGCTTACAAAGTGTTTTGTGTTTTCATAAAAAGAAAGCAAGAACCTAAACATTCGTTTTCTGAGAGTCGTATGTACGCACTGATCGCTTCTCCCAGGACGTGCCAAGAACCACGAGCGATACGCTATACAACAACTGGTGGCAGCGGTCCCTATATAAGTTAGCGACTAAAATTACTAAATTAATAAAATACTGTCACATTATAACAACTGGGGGCAGCAGTTATCTAACAACAAAAATTCAGCGCCTTTACAAAAAAAAAGTTTAAATAGTAATTCATTGAATAAATAAATAAAGAATGAATAAATTATCAACCACATAACAAGAAACAAGTAGAACGAAACTTAAAAGAAAAAGACATAATATAATAAAAAAAACCCGGGTACCCAATAAAAGTGTGCTTTGAAGGAATTTAGCGGGGCTTCATCCCTGCCTCAAGGACGTGTCAAAGATTAAAGCAATCTAGAAATAGTCAGCCGTACGCCCGACGTATCAACAACAGGACACTTACAACAAACAACCCCAGCACTATCATAATCATCCTAGAACAATCTTTGCAAACATCAGAAAAATTTGCATAAAATATAAGGTAGCCGTAAAAGTTTTCACTTAGAACTTCTTTTCAATTGTTTTGCTAAGAACCAGGAGCAATAGATATACAACAATTGGGCCAGAGGCCTACTGGTGATAACTTTAAAATTAAAGATTTTCTGTATAGACGTTTAAAGAAAAAATTTCCACAAATCATATGGTCCCTAATAACTTTATCCTTTTAGGAATATAACAAAGATAAAAAATACAATTTCATATTTTTAATTAATCCAAAATTTATTCACACTATCTGTGTAGTATTGCAACCAAGTAAACAATACACAAAAAATAAAACATAAGTGTCCACCTCATCCACAAAAATTTTTGGCGCAAATTCATTTGTTTTCAGTAACCTGTTAGCGCGTTCACATACGAGTTTTATTGCAGCCAATAATTTGCTACAACTATATATTAAGAACCTTTCGGTTTTTTAAAAAAGGAAAAATATGGAAGGCGAAATTCGCTCTGATAAATATCTGATAAATCTTAATTTTTACCGCTCCTGGCAGTTGATCTGCACCTTTGCAGCTGCAATATACGTATATATTCGAGCATAATTATAATTAACAAGTAAGTGTTTTTATTTTACTTTTATTATCATGAATACCTCTTAGATTTTGCTGAAAATTTTGTTTTCTCCTTCATCCCAATTTTTAAACCCTACAGGAATATGAACATTTAACATGAAAATTTGTTTTTTTAATAAATTTTTAATTCCCTATTGATTTGTTATTTTGTTGCTGTTAGTAGTTACGCTAGGTATATTCTGGAGCACAGTTTTTGCTTCCAGGATTTTACCGTCGCTAGGTGGTTTCAGTCCATACTAAATATGGGGTTGTGTCCTGGCTGTACCGGTTGATATCCACGTATCATAACCATATATGCATACCATTTGCATATATTCTATATTCATTTGCATATATGTTATTCGATTTCATTTCAAATTACTTGAAATGAAATCCATAACATCCACTTAGATTTGTCAGCACAAACCACGTTTTCATAAACATAAAGTCCCATAAATCGAAGACTTTATGCAGGCATTTTTCCACTTAAATATGCACACACTACAATTTCATGAAAATAAAGTGCCTAGATTATAACTTTGTTGCACTCGTTTTTCCTGTTGACCAATTGCATATACACAAGTGGCGTATCAAATAACATGCTCGCTTATCATCGAAAGAGCCGCAAGTGATCGACGAGATCGTGGGAAGCTTGTGCTGACGGCGCGAGATCGGTAAGAATGGAAAAGAAAACGAAAGTAAAGAAAATCAGTCTTGGGTAACATCGCGGATTATTTGGTTCTGAGGAAAACGATTAATTTATAGTAGAGATCTTTTGCTTTAATTTTTTTAAGGAAATAGAATCTAATATTAAAGTAAAGCTTGTCTAACGTAGAATCATCGTTTTGTTAAAACTATTTAATTAATTAAATTAAAACAACGGTATATTTAAATTCTTGTGTTTTCCTTTGTACAAGATCCTTAGACCAACCCCGAGATTCCGCAGTGCTCTCTTCTCCCTACGAAAACGGGAAAGCAGGGAGTACGCGCGTAACAACTGGTGGCAGCGGTGCCGATCCCAAACAATTGTCATCGACAGCAATGTGATCGTAATTTTTTGTGTGTGCCACTATCAATCAAGCATTATATTTTCTGAGTTCAAGTGAAGGTTTAATAACTACACTATCAATCAAGTATTGAAATCGTTATTCGATGATACTAGTTTTTATTGATGTCATTTCACGGCATTATATTTTCTGAATTCAAGTGAAAAATTTAATAAATACATCATCTGTCGAAACATAAATCATCAAGGCTCAGAGCAGTGTTCGTTCGTATCAAAATTGTCGTACCTTCGCTTCCCGCCAACAAATAACTTGATTCGCATCTAAAAAATGTGGTCTAGTATGAATTAGTTTTTGTCATTCTAAATGCTAACTGCGATATATAAAAAATGAATTAAATAATAGATAATAATAATAAATAATAAAAATAAATATTAATAAAAAAAAAAAAGATTAATATGTTGACTTAACTAATTTGTTTTTATAAAACAACCAAAGAAAAACAAAAACAAAAAATTTCTAACAGTGGCGAAATTAATAAAATCACCAAATAAAGTGTGCTTACACACATATAATGTGCAACAGAAAACTCGTCAACTTAAGTCACCCAGGATGAGTTATATAAAGTGAAGGAATTTCGACAAGTGTGCCGAGAAAGATCGAATTGTGTAGTTTAGGACGTGCGAATGCTTTCTTTGAGATATACGTACCAAAACCGATGTGCTCTTCCTTGCGGATTCTAATAAGGTTGTAATAGAAATTGATGATTTTTTTTTTTTTTAAAGTACCTGGACTTTCATAATAACAAAACCATAAAAAGTACGAATGCACAAAGTAACAAACTCAGATTTCTAAATTGGGTTCACTAGCTTCTCCCTAATAAAAGCTAAACAGTGAAAAATTTTTTTTTTGTCAGAGGTAACATTCCTGACTGTTCTGGTGTGATCCAGTGGGTATCGAGCCCACACTGAAGGAAGGAAGTCTAAGGATCTTAACCCCAAGAGGAGGAAATTCCGGATTGCCATGCCAGCACAGGATATCGATGATCAAGGAAGTAACAAAGGTGTAATGTACGTCTTGCACTGTTTGTTTATTACTCCTAATTATAGCGCGTCACCAAAGTATACGCACTGATTAATGGCGTCAACACTGTACTAGCAGCGGATACGCCGATATTGCTAAAGGGTGAGTTTGATTTAATAAAAGACACGCCGTATGGCAGCGTTAGCTTGTAAAGTCAAAACTGTATTTTCTTCTTTTGCCTCGCTTAATTTATTCATTAATTTAATTTATTCATTAATTTATTCATTCGAAAGATTAGCCTTAGATATCGTGGGTCCGTTGCCGGTAAGCTATGAAGCCATCAAATACCTATTAACGTGCCAGGATGATCTAACCAAATTTTCCCAGGCCCTGCCCATAAATAATGCCGAGGCAACTACAGTTGCTAGAGCTTTAGTCGAAGGCATTGTCTATCAGCATGGCATTCCAGAATCAATCCTAACGGACCAAGGAATAAATTTCCTAGGTGACCTTTTTAAAGAAATGTGCAAATTGTTGAGAATCAAGACGATTAACACGACCCCGTATCATCCTCAAACAAATGGGGCTTTGGAACGAAGCCACCGAACACTTGCGGAGTACCTTCGACATTACGTCAACCAGGACCCACTCACTTGGGACACCTGGATACCCTATGCTATGTTCGTGTACAACACTACGCCACATAGTAGCACGAATTAAAGTCCACATGAACTTTTATATGGTTATCCAGCTAATATTCCTAACAGCTTAGAACAAAAGCCGCAAGTTTCATACAATTACGAGAATTACGTAAATGAACTAGAGTCTCGCTTACAACATGGCCACCAAATTGCGAAGGAAACCCTGCACCAGAAGAAAACGCAGTCTAAGAAGCACTACGACAAAAACACCCGCGAAAAGAAATTCAATATAGGAGACAAGGTACTTATAAAAAACCACACGCGAAAAAACAAATTGTCCTCGCTTTGGGAGGGACCTTTTGAAATTGTGAAGATAATATCAAAGGAAAACTCCATCGTAAAAATACGAAATAAACTGAAAGCAATTCACAACAACGATCTTAAGCTCTTTATAGACTAATGCGCTGAAGAAATTCCGTTTTCTTAAAAAAAAAAAAAAAAGTAGAGAATTTTTAAAACACAAGGTTATAATGCTACCTTGCGAAATTTGCCGACTAAAAAGTACACACGAACGGTAACTTATAAGAATATCATCTCTCTAAATATAATAATAAATTTGTAATCCCTAAACACAATTCTAATTAAGTTACGTATAAACACCCTACACAATCAGGTTGAATTGACATCATTTTACCCTCGTAATCACGAATTGCAACGAGCGCTACCGCCCTCTCTAATCATAGCAATTGTTCCTGCTTCTCGATCAATCTTCTAAACCATCTCCAGGTTTTTCTCTGGAATCATTTGATGAATTTTTCTTATTATCCGAATCTCTACACCCTACACAATCGAGATGAATTGACATCACTTTACCCTCGAAATCACGAGTTAACCCACCATTTATGAATCTCAGGTTAAGGATGACCCTGTTTCGAGACACGAATAGGACTTCCAACGAAAAAAGGGATTGACCCCCCAACACTTCAAAACATATAATACACACACATGACACACAAATATTAAAAGCTACTATCTCAATAACATCGTAAACTAATCGAAATACCTTTCAGGCCATGGGATACTCTACATACTCCATACTGATCTTGGGCCTCATAGGCGCCATCTATGGAAGCAACATTAATATCACATTTATTAACCAAAGTCCTGGAATATATTTTGAGGAATTGGGTAGAGTGGAATTGTACTCAAACGAATGGAAAGTTGCAGTTTTCTACGACCATAGAACTTTGGAAATTCCCATAAGGCATATCACGAGATACACGGCGGAAATAAACGCATTATGCGAAACACTAAGGAACGACACTGGATGTGGAATCATCTGTAACAGTACGGTACCGGAGATAAACCACCTACTGGCGGATATGGGACATAAATACAACCTGTTGCAAAGTAATAATAGGAAAAAAAGAGCCCCTTTTGACGCCATAGGAATAGTGAGCAAAGCGTTATTTGGAACCCTAAATCAGGAAGATGCAAAATATTATGACAGCCAAATAGAGAAAATGCGATATAACGGAAATCACTTACTATCTCTTATAAAAAAACAAACGATTATAGTAGAAACTACCACTAACGTCATTAACAAGTCCCAAAAAGGAATTAACAGCCAAACGATTGCACTAAATGCCAGAATCCTTAAAATCAAGGATCTTGTCGACGAGGCTACTAATGCCAATCACAATCAACGAGCGATTTCTGAAATGGAATCACTCACTTCCCTGACTATTCTGGTCACGGTGCGTTACCAAAATATTCTTAACGATATCATTGACATGGTTACTGACATTCGCCACGGCAAACCTCACCCGGCTATCATAGCGCCAGCGCAGCTGGAAACTATTTTAACCACTATACGTAGAGAAATCTCAAGCGACATCAAACTTCCCGCAGGAGTCAAAGATGAAAACTTCTTGACCCTTCTTCGGATAAGTCAAATGAGTGCCACAATTCAAAGGGAACGGATAATTTATGAGCTTAAAATCCCATTACCATATATAGAAAATTACCAACTTTATAAGGTGATACCCTTACCCACGGCGTTCCAGCATAAATCCATCTTCATACAACCAACAATGAACTTCCTAATCATCGATTATAACAGGGAACACTATTATGACCTGACTTCAGAGGAATTGGCAAATTGCATCACTGAAGATCACGACCAATACTTGTGTCGAATGATGCACTCCATCTTCAATATTGACACCAAAAACAATGTCTGTGAAATACAGCTCATAAAAAGGGATAAAAACTTACCCGCCTCTTGCGACATTAGACAATCTAACTTTACTACTGTATGGATCCAATTGTCCCAAGCCAATAAGTGGCTGTTTTCTACCCCAGAGAGTCTCACTATAGACGAAATTTGCCAAGACACAATTGAGCCCCATACTATCTCTGGCGTTGGTATAATCGAACTTTCGGGCAACTGTTATTTGCGTACGCATGACTTAACCATAAAAATTTATACCACCAGGGTAACACAGATGAAAAATGCATTCATACCTTCCGTGAACATAATAGAAGCATTATCGAAATTTGGGAAATCGCAGAAAGGCTCTGCGAACCCCACACAAAGCATGGCACATATAAAATATTCTACAAATAGCGATTTTGCATCACTGTCCAAACAAATAAGCCTCTTGAAGGAAGAGGAAAACAAGAACCTGGAACCAGTGGATGTTCACACCATACACCACTATACACTCGGTTACGTTATAAGGGTAATCATTCTTGTAGTAGGCATCTACAAAATATACAGGCGTTGCACTACAAAAACTGGTAAAATAAATCGAACGGCTGCAACTATTAATGTACAAGAAAATGAGGACGCAAAGAACCCAGCCATAGTGTTCACATGCAAAAAACTCATTCAATTAATAAATAATGCACACAATGAAATTAAATAAATGTACAAGTGCACTATATATATATCTAAATTCTTCTTTTATTTTGATTTTTGTATATGCATAAATGTAACATAATTGTCAATTTCAACTACTAAAATTAGATAAATACTAAATACTAAATTTAGAAAGTATTAGTATATCGCAACTATCTTTAGTAAAGATTTTTTTTTAACACTAATAAGATATATGCTAATATAAGATGTATCCAAACTAAAATAAAATTCTAAGTTTTAGTAAACATTTATATGAAAAAAAAATAAAAAAAAAATTTATATATCTATATATAAATAAATAGGAATACAAAAAAATCATACATAGGTATATCACGTAGCTAATAAGAAAAAAAAACAGTATATATACATATATATATATATATATAGTAATAAATATAAATAAATATGTATAGTAATAACAAATATGTAATCATACATACTTACCATAACCACATTAAATCCCAATATAATCCCAGAACCAACGACGGCGCGTTCCAACAGAAAATACGTCATCTCTTCAAGAAAAGAATTTTGTTTTTCATAGGGGGATGGTGTTTTGATATCCACGTATCATAACCATATATACATACCATTTGCATATATTCTATATTCATTTGCATATATTTTATTCGATTTCAGTTCAAATTGAAATGAAATCCATAACATCCACTTAGATTTGTCAGCACAAACCAAGTTTTCATAAACATAAAGTCCCATAAATCGAAGACTTTATGCAGGCATTTTTCCACTTAAATATGCACACACTACAATTTCATGAAAATAAAGTGCCTAGATTGTAATTTTGTTGCAATCGTTTTTCCTGTTGACCACTTGCATATACACAAGTGGCGTATCAAATAACATGCTCGCTTATCATCGAAAGAGCCCCACGTGATCGACGCGATCGTAGGAAGCTTGTGCTGACGGCGCGAGATCGGTAAGAATGGAAAAGAAAACGAAAGTAAAGAAAATCAGTCTTGGGTAACATCGCGGATTATTTGGTTCTGAGGAAAACGATTAATTTATAGTAGAGATCTTTTGTTTTCATTTTTTTAAGGAAATAGAATCTAATATTAAAGTAAAGCTTGTCTAACGTAGAATCATCGTTTTGTTAAAACTATTTAATTAATTAAATTAAAACAACGGTACATTTAAATTCTTGTGTTTTCCTTTGTACAAGATCCTCAGACCAACCCCGAGACTCCGCAGTGCTCTCTTCTCCCCCACGAAAAGGGAAAGCGCGTAGTACACGCGTAACACATTGGATGAACCATTGGCTTTTGAATATACTGGTTAATGTCTTGGATACACCATTGTGTCCTGACTGGCTTATGTCTTATATGTGTCACTTTGTCTTGACTGCGCCCTAGCGGAATTCACCGGTACTACCAGCATGCTCCGGTACTACGGTTTCTTGGATAGATATGTGTTGTGCCTAAATGTAGTCTTTTTTATTATAATTTTGTTTTGTTTTGAGTGTTGCGCATAAATTTAGTCTTTGGTTTTGAATTAATATTAGTAATAATTAAAGTTAACAGTAGGAAATTACCAATGGATTCTATATGATGGGTAGGTGGTCGTATTATAATATAGGGTAGGGAGGGGGGAATGCAATTTTTATCAGAAATCCTCTACGGGCTTTAGTTTTCGAGATATTAGCGTATTATTAATTCCAGTTATTTTTGTTCATGCCAGTGGATTCTAGGTGTTATGGGTGGGGGTTTTAGTTCTAGGGGACGAAATTCTCATCAGAAATCTTCTACGGGCTCGCCATTTCTTGAATAAGGTATCCTAGTGACATTAGCCGGAACTGCCAGCACGCCTTGGTTATTTTATTAGCGGGGAAGTTGTAGATATCAGCATGCGCCTAGGATGTTACAGTATTCGAATACAGACGCCATTTCTTGAGTAAGGTTCCCTAGTGGTATTAGTCGGTACTACGGTCATTTAATGGTAAGTAATATGTTTCTCATCCCATGCTTGGATGCAATTTGGCATATTCTATAATTTGGATTCGAGTGCAAACGCCATATCTTGAGTAAAGTTCCCTAGCGACATTAGTCGGTACTGCGAGCTTGCCTTGCTTTTGCTGTTTTCTTTTATTAGCGAGGAAGTTGTAGATATCAGCATGCCCCTAGGCTTTTACAGGATCGGAATACAGAACCCATTTCTTGAGTAAGGTTCCCTAGTGACATTAGTCAGTAATACCAGCATGCCTTGGTTTTGCTGTTTTCTTTTATTAGCGAAGAAGATGTAGATATCACGTATTACGTCATATTGGTTTTTTCTGTTTACAGATGCTGCACCTAAATCAGTTTTCTTGCCTTGGTTTGATGTTCACTTTCAGCACTGTCCAGCATAGGGAAATAGCATAGGTTTTCACTTTTGTTTCTGAAGTTCGCTTATCTTTCATCTCGGAGATCGTAGCTGTAAACATTTGTGCAGGGTTGGGAAGTTTTATTAGTGGAGGTTGCTGGTTAAGTTTGATCTTGTCTTGGAGGCTACAATTTGACCTTGAAGTGCCCCCTCCTACGTCTGGGTACTGGAGGTTGGCTGAGAGCTTTAGTGGTAATATTTGATACTATGACTAGGATTACCTGGGGTGTGTTTTACTGGGCTACGGCACCTGTAAAAAGGCTTAGGTAGAATGTGTGCGGCTTATGTATATTAAGTAATGATGTGAAATACCCTGCTAATTTATACCGAGGCTGTATACTTGTCAGCTAGATTTTGATGTTAGTTATTTACTTAAGTATTAGTGCCTGTGGTATGTAGGCCTGGGCTATTCGGTGACTGAGGAAGCATTACCTAAGGCGTGCGTGGATGTGTGCAGCTGGGTATATATGTGGATAAGGAATGTTGTGAAATTCCCTAAGTGAGTTAGTGTAATTATTATTAGTAATAATTCAAGTTAACTCTAGAATATTTTTGTTCATGCGAATAGATTGTAGAACTGATTTTATGGATAACACTTGGTGGAATAAGTTTATTTTAATTGCCATCTTAAAAAAAGATAATAAAAAATACTGCTTGTTTTTTTTCCACAACGTACATGTATATTTTAAATTTACATATAATGTAACAGCCAACGCGTTTCGTCTTATCAGGACATCATCAGGGCTTTTGTTGTGGAAAAAAAACAAGCAGTATTTTTTATTATCTTTTTTTAAGATGGCAATTAAAAGATTGTAGAAGCTGTCAGTGGGAGTCTTAGTTCTAGGAGTGGACAAAATTTTCATCTGAAATCCTCCACGGGATATGAGTTTCGAGATATTAGCGATCTTACTTTTTCAGGTGTTAATAATATTAGTAACTGAAAAACATAAAAACACAACAACAACCATAACCTAAGTTGTGGATTTGATGATATTAATCTATAGGTGTCTTTTATAAACAAGATTACACCATGTGATCATATATCTAAAAATATATCAGGCGAAGCTGGTTGAGGTGAATGTAGGTAGATATGCTGACTTAGATATGTGATGGGAATTAGTAAATGCATAATTTCGCTCTTCAGGTGTAATGCTTCTAACTTGATTCTTTGCATAAACAAATTCGCGCAATTCAATAAGGTAAACAAATTCGCAGTCGAATAATGTAAACAAATTCGCACAGAAGCCGAGTAAAGTAAGCAAATTGAGCGACATATGTTTTTTAATGTAAGATTCCCAAGTTCTTTAGCTGAAAACAACAACAACTGATAATAATCTGTAAGATATGATGTCTTAGATGAGTAGTGGACGTCATAATTGAAAATTTCTTTTGCTGAAAAAACAACAACAACAACAACTATAACGTAAGTTTTGAATTAAAGATCATTTATAAATAAAAGCGAACATGCTGTGATATTCGATATCTAAAAATAGATCACGGCTGCTTGGGAATTTAAGAAATATGAAGTAATTGTAATTAAAGCCTTATCAGAAAATTTTCGATGTAGGTGTGTATGTGTGTATTGAAAAGTCTTAGGTTTTATGGAAAATTCTTTTTTTTTTTTTGTTCAATAATATTTCCTTTTGGGTGGGTTAAATGTAAAGCTTTGACGAGCTATGATATAAATGTGAGGTGATACTAATATAGTACGATATGTTATATATATATATACGATATAGTATGATATGTTAAACTAAAAGTAGATCTGGCGGAAAACAAAGTTGAAGCACTTGTTGTACCAGACAGTGCCCAAAATGTTCCAGTGCTGATCGGACAAACATTTTTGAATAATGCAGATATCAGTGTAGTGATTCAAGGTGATAAAATCAGAATTTTTAATAAAAATTACACAATTCTTCCCCAAATCGATTCCCTGCCGCCAGCAAAAGTTGCTGTTTGGTGAAAAGAAGCTCAAGTTATTCCTCCAAAGAACGTTGGATTCATTAAAATAGAGACAGAACATGAAGGAGATATTTATGTAGAGCTGCAGCATCGACTAGTACCTAACGCAGAGTACTGGATAGGCAGATGTGTCATAACTGGACAACAAGGAAAGCTTTTGGTCGCAAATGTCTCCAGCGTTCCTGTCAATATAAAAAGAAATCAACTAATGGCCAGAGGAGTACATTGCAAGGATGACAAGTCAAAATTGGTGAGTGCATCTAGAATTGATGTTAATAAAACAAATTTCTTTCGAATGCAAGATATTGATAATCAATTAAATAAAAATCTTGATATATTAACAAAAGAAAGGCTCTTAGAATTTGTCAATCGTTTTCGTCACTGTTTTGCAAATAACTTAACAGAATTAGGTATGATACAGTCTTAAGGAATGAAAATATCTCTTACGGATGATAAACCTGTGGTATACAAAGCTTATCGAATGTCTTACTCTGAACGGGAAATTGTTAGAAATATCGTGAGCGAACTTTTAGATAATAATATAATTAGAGAGTCAAGTTCATCCTTCAGCAGCCCAATCCTACTAGTGAAGAAGAAAACAGGGGAATTTAGAATATGTGTCGATTACAGGAAACTGAACGACAAGACAATAAAAACTCGTTATCCTATACCACGAATCGAAGACCAAATTGAAAGATTAAAAGGCTGCAACTTTTTCACCAGTTTAGATCTTGCAAGTGGGTATCACCAAATACCACTTAGCCGGGATTCAATTGAAAAGACAGCTTTTATAACACCTGACGGACACTATGAATACCTTCGTATGCCTTCTGGCTTAGCCAATGCACCAGCTATTTTTCAGAGGACTATGAATGCGGTGTTAGGGAATCTTATATTTACCACTGCTATGGCATATATGGACGATATTTTAATACCGTCTATCGACATTAATCATGCAATAGACGCTCTAGAGAGCGTTTTGTTAATGTTTGAGTAGAGCTAACTTGACAATAAAATTAGAAAAATGTTTCTTTTTGGAAAGAGAAATAGAGTCTTTAGGATATGAAGTTAGCTCTGGGGGTATACAGCCAGGGAACAGGAAAATCTACGCTGTATCCCACTTTCCTACACCACGCAGTTTACACCAGGTACGCCAGTTTCTTGGACTAGCAAGTTATTTCCGAAAATTTATTTGTAAATTTGCATCAATCGCTAAACCGTTGACAGATTTATTGAGGAAAGATAATAAATTCATATGGGGTAAGGAACAAGAAGATGCTTTCAACTTATTACGAACGAAATTATCTGAAAAACCGTTACTTGCCCTATATGATCACAAAGCTAAGACAGAGTTACACACAGATGCCTCCAAAGTAGGGTTAGCAGGTGTACTGCTACTGGAACAGACTGATGGACGATTGAAACCTGTTTCATATTACAGCAGGATGACTACAAGAGAAGAACAAAATTATCATTCTTATGAGTTGGAGACGCTGGCAGTAGTCGCATTACTGAAGCATTTTAGGACTTACTTAGTTGGAATAGACTTCAAGATCATCACAGATTGCAGCGCTGTAAGGTCCACATGGGCTAAGCGAGATTTGATACCAAGTGTGGCCAGGTGGTGGCTAGCTGTACAGGAATATGATTTTAGAATAGAATATGGAGCAGGAACAAAGATGTCACACGTTGACGCCCTCAGTCGAAACCCTACTGTAGAAGATAGTGTACAAAATTTGACAATAGACATCACAAAAGATTATTGGGTATTAGTAGCTCAATTAAAGCATGACAATTGCAAAAATTTAATTGAAACACTGAGCAGAAAACCAGAAAATGAGCAGGAAAAGAAAATACATAAAGAATATGCGATTAGGAACCACAGACTCTATAGAAATACGGAGAGTGGAAAAAGATGGGTGGTACCTAAAGCATCAAGAAAAGAGGTGGTTATGTGCCACCATGACAATGTTGGTCATTTTTCAACTGAGAAAACAATAGAATACATATCGAAGAAATACTGGTTCAGTTCTATGAGAAGATATGTTAAGAATTACATCAGCCATTGCTTGGCATGCTTATACAACAAGGTGCCTACGGGAAAATCTCCGGGCTATCTTAATGTCATCGAAAAAATTAACGTTCCAATGCACACGCTACATACCGATCATTTGGGTCCCTTTGTGAGAGTACAAGGGGAAATTCACATCTTCTTTTAGTGATAGACGGATTCACAAAGTTTGTATTCTTAAAAGCAGTAGCAAATACCAAAGTGGGACCTGTTGTTAAAATGTTCAATGAAATAGTTGAGTTGTTGAATTGTTTGCGACAGAGGAAGCTGTTTCACGAGTGAAACGTTCACTCAGTATTGTAAAAATCTGGTAATCAAAAGAATCCTTAACGCAACAGCCACTCCTAGAGCAAACGGGCAAGCTGAAAGGTACAACCGGACAATATTGAGTTACCTAGCGGCATCCAACGAGGATGAACGACATTGGGACAAAAATATAAGCTCCATACGATGGGGTCTAAATATTACGGTCAACGTGACCACGGGAAGGTCTCCTTACGATATGGTGTTGGGTTATACACCTCGCAGTGCAAACGATTCCTTTTTGTCAAATGAAGTTTGTGAACTAGTTCAAAAGCATGTACAGGAGCAAAGAGCTCAAGCAGCTTCGGAAATAAAAAAACAGCAAACGTTGCAGAAGTTGTATTATGACCGAAAAAGACGTCCAGGCCGTACTTACGAAGTAGGCCAATATATTTTAATGAAAAGACCAAAGCGGTCAAATGACGGAAATAGTAGGAAGTTACTTCGACACTATAGCGGACCATACGTGGTCACAAAGGTTTTGGATCATGACTGATATATCATAGAAGATCCTCCAGGATCAACGAGATCTAGGAAAAGATATAGGGAATCACATCTCGTGATAAAATGAAGTTATATGAAAGTGGAGCCAGGGGCGGATTTCCCTATAGGCCGAGTAGCCCGGGCCTAGGGCGGCAGATTTAAGGGGCGGCGATTTTTTCTTGTAGTTGTGGGTATTTCATTACATTTTTATACTTTTTCGTTTTTTTAAATAAAATAATTCGTTGGAAAGTGTTATTTTTAATTCTACTCCATTTTTTTCAAATCTACTCCGATTTATGAGGCAGCCTACTCCGCTAATTCTAGCCTGGGGTCCCTTCACTGGATATAGATCATTCAATTTTTCGTGTTTTACAGGGAGTAGGGGGGCGGCAATATTCCATAGGCCTAGGGCGGCCAAGTGATCAAATCCGCCCCTGAGTGCAGCTGATGAAGACGAGAGTTTTTCAGAGTCAGAGTTATAGTTTACAACCACTCCAAATCATCATCACGAAATAGTTATACCTATTTGCAGAAAGAGTGACTGGTGCCTCGAGGACGCGGCAACTGGTGCATAGCCGAGATGTAAGATGAGTGTGCTGTTGGATCCATGAATGCAGACAAAACTATTCATTTTAAGATAATTAAGCATAGCCATTAAGATTCCTTTTATCATGCAATAAAATAAATATATCTAGAATGTAGAAAACTACGTATTAAGTTTATGATCCTTAAAAGGTTTAGAGGTAATAACTACCAGGAAATATGTATGAAGAAAAAGGAAAAGGTGCAATGAGAAGGGAGCAGGTATGATATGTTGTCGGATCCTGTGAAGACTTCTCAGAAAAATCTTTAGATGATGAGATCAGGAAAAAGGAAGAAGTATGAATCGTCAGCATTGAAATAGTAGTTTCCAAGGATGAGGGAAGGAATATTGGAGTGTTTAATTAATATTGATAAAGAGTTTGATTACAGTTAAGGAATATTGGAGTGTTCAAATAAAAAGTGTTTACTTAAGATTGACATAGAGTTTTATTACACTATGCAGTCACATTGAAATAACTACAAGGAGGGAATAGGAGAAAGCGTAAAATACATTACCCAAAGGCTCAATGCAAGCATTTCTAAATTGAATGAAGCAACACACTCGTACCACTCAGAGAGAATCTCCTCAAATCTTTATTAAAAGATAATGAGAGGCAGGCTGTGAGGACAATTGAGGACAGATTATCCAACCCACAACCAGACCTTAGCTAAAGTACACCCTAATAAATCTTTCGTCTCATTATAGACACATATTCTGGAACATGCATCATGTTTAGAACAAAGGCAACCCAACAACAACTGGGTAAATCAATATCCCCTCAACAGAATACCAATTCAAGCCTGCTTTAAATGCAAAGGAACGGGGTATGATGCTTCAAGATGCGCAGTCATACACGCCCAACGAAAATTTTAACGTTCTTTAGCGTCTTAGTGGTCGGGATTTATACTGGTACGGTTTTGTTGTTTTTAGGCGCATATTCGTTTACAGTTGACTTATTCAGGTGTTCTCCTTTGTGGGCATGTTATGCGCCTTGGTCCAGTCCACTTCCGTATGGTGGAATTATTGTTCTGCATTGATATTTCAATGTGCAGAGTCGCCATGTGGTAAGATTGTTCCGATGATATATGATGATCTATCCAAGATGATTTATGGTTATAATTTGGACAAGTATTATATTTGAAAAAAAGGCACAGAGCTGCCGCACTTACTTTTGATGGCTAAGAAGCCGTTCTGTTTAAATTTGGGCAGGGTATGCCAATCTATACTTAGTATGGCACAGTATGCCGCTGTTTATAATTTAGGCAGAGAGTGCCGATTTTACTTTAAGTCTGGGTCGCTGTCATAAATAGGACACCTCGGTGCACAATAGGTAAGATGGGGCGGGACGTTAAGATTTTTGAATAAATCGCAATTTGATTAATGGAATATTTATTTAAACACTTAAATTTGTTCAAGAAGAATTTATTTAGAATCTCCGATATATAGCAAAAGCTAAAAATGTTTTTAATTTGTTGTTTCATCACACAACCCATTATATTTTTGGTGACAAGTTTCAAGTCTTGGTTTTGACTCATCAAGATGTCCCAAATAGCAAAATTGAGTGACTGCGATCATTTTGATCTATTTCAAGCGTCTACAGCAGGCAGAAAACCAAGCTGTACCGATGAGTGTTAGGTTTTCTGCTAACACGAAACGCTTCCTCTTCTTCCTTTTTCTTTTTTCAGCCCACTGCGGGCGTATACAGGTTCGATTCGTTTCGATTAAATCTGGTTTTTTAAATTTTTTTAATAAAATTTTTTTTTCTATTTTTCTCGAATTTTTTCATTTTTTCATTTCTTTTCTTTATTCTATTTTTTCATTTGTTTTTCAAGTCACTCAATTTCGCTGTTTGGGACATTTTGATAAGTCAAAACCAAGACTTGAAACTTGTCACCAAAAATATAATGGGTTGTGTGATAAAATAACAAATTAAAAACATTTTTAGCTTTTGCTATATACCGGAGATTCTAAATAAATTCCTTCTTGAACAAATATAGGTTTACCCCGGTAAAAAATCCGAAAGAGTAATCTCTACTTTTATTTAAACACTTAGGAAATAAAACAGAGTTTTCGAATTTTTAAATTTGTCCTCATTTTTATGGAAAATGATTTAAATATGAAAAATTAATGATTTTTTTTTTTTTGATTTTTCTGGTTTGCGAAGCAGGGCTGCCACAAATTTGAACTAAATTAAATAAATTTTTAACATAAGCTTGTTGAAATTAATAACGTTTTGCTACTCAGCCTTGTGTGCCAATGTTTTAATTTAGGCAGAATATGCCGATATTTTAACGTGATGACAGAGTATGCCGATGTTGGGTGAGAAATTAAAAGACACTTTAACGTTCAAATTAATTCCGATTTTTAATGACCCATGACTGGTTATTTATACAATTATTTTACATAGGAATCAATACGTTCAATAATTCTAAAAGGGGGGAAGTTATTGCCAAATTGGAAGAAATGAAATTACAACTCATAGTTGCAGTGTCAACAACTCTGATCACTGAACTTCTTTGTGATTTATTGATTGATTTTTACAGCGATGACCGCAGGACATTTACAATTGAACATTTTTCTTCCAAACCGAAATTTGCGTATGTTGCAAATTTCTCTTAATGTCGAGCAATTTGTTTTGTTTTTCTTTTCTTTCGTTTATCGTTCCGATAATTGTTTATTTTCCTTGACTGTCGTCATTGCTTTACAGTGCATTGGTTCAGGATGTAATATTATCTATTTGAGGTGACGTAAATTTAAATTGAAAGATATTATACATACATACAACACAAAGCCATCGTATGAGATGATGAAGCTATTTCCCACTATTTGAAAACGGTGCTTTCAATACGGAGTTAAATTTCGCAGATTCTAAAGATAGTTTCGCAAAAATGAGTCTTTCCGTTGAAGTAGACTCTGCAAATAATTTGTTTATATTGAATCCAGCATCTCTGTAGCGATGATATGTGGGTTTAATGGATTGGATTTTACTATACTGATCTCTGCTCCTGCATCAATTAGTAAAGTAAGTCTTGGAGCAGAGCAGATTTCGACAGGCAGAGAAAGCTTTAAAGAATTGTTATCAAGTTGTTATCGCCTCTGCCGATATTTTCTCGGGATTCCTGTGGACTCGTGCTGCCGTTTGTATGTGGGAGGTGTTGCCGAATGAGACCCTCCGCTGCATCCATTTTCACAGCCAAGATTCGGAAGAATTTCTCTTTTTCTTATTGTTTGGTGATGGCGAACTTGTATACATATTTGCATTTGGTGGAGAGCGATTACTTTAGATTACTGCCTGCTACCAGTTCCTGTTTTGTGGCTGGCTGCTAGACGTACTTGTTTCCCGAACTGTGTTTTTGTTTAATGGCGGCCTATTAGCCATATATGTATGTTTGCGGAGCTGTACTTACTCTTTGAAAGTGACTTTCATTTCCTTGAATGTTGTTGCGACGATTATTATTCGCCGCTCTTGTTCGGAATTCTTTGATGGTATGTCCCATCTGATGACAATACCGACCAGATGAGACCTGTGATGGAGGTTTAGAAATGTGGTGGAGGTTTAGAACTGTGTGCTGAATTTCTGGATAGGGCTATTATTAGGGAAAAAGCGATTTGTGACTGGGCATTTCGAAGCAGCATACCCTAGTCTATTATATATATTTAAAGCAACGAAGATTTGAGTTTACATTTTCCGGACAAAGATTTTGTTATTTTATGTAGAGTTTGCATTATGGTGCTTTTCCTTGAAACTGTTCCCCAAACTATTCTTGGAGTGCAATTATTGTGTATGTGTATGATTTTTTATATCGGCGTAAACATCATTTTTCAAATAGTCATTTTCGAGGTTGATGTGGCTGTTATATAAAATTATTTCATTGTGCATTGCCTCGAAATCATCCGAGAATTTGTTCAATTAAATTATCTTTTGTGTCAGATATATCTGAGTTGTAGTCGAGAATGAATTATAATTGATCGATCTTGATATTGACCTTTGCCTATAATCCTGCAACCTAAACTTAACTCAATTAGATTGATTATTGTCTGTGTTGTATTGATTATCAGCTGTAGTTTTTTTGTGAAGTTTTTGAAAGTGGAAGGTAAAACGTGTTACTTGTGCATTCTGTATGGAGAGTTGTGGACTTCTACCTGTCAGACAAAATTAACTTGGTAAGGGTGTCTTCTGTATTCTCATAGCATGACTGTTTAAAATAATCATGAGCTTCATCGAAATCTTCATGATCTTGAATCAAGGTTCCCGTTTTTTCAAACGAACCCCACATGTCTTCCAATTTTCAAAGTTTTTCGAAAGTAAATTATGAACTCCTTTTTCATTTATTGGCCTTGCGATGCTCGTCCAAAATTTGTCTAATTTCTGCAGTTTTTTCGATTTGTGATAAGCAAATCTCATCAAAAGATTGGTTGTCGTCAGTCAGTAATAAAAATTTAAATTTTTCGTATGCAGAAGGTATATGCGCGTAAATTGTAAGGAAATTATTTATTGATTGCTCTTCCAATCTGTATCTTTCCTCTGAACGATAGGCTAACAAATTAATATCGCAGGGGACCGATTATCGATTTTATTCGAAGTCTTCTCACCAACAAACTAACGAAGTCTTACTGCAATTATCCTTCTAAAAAGAGTATATTTTTTATATTATGCAATCTCCCACTAGTCGTGGGCGCCGCAAACTGTGCCAAAACGATTCTTGCTGGACCAAAAATCGATTTTCGTCTTGTCATAGATTTTTAAAATTTTAATGCCATTCGATAGTAAACTAAATATATTACCTGACGTCGACAATTTCGTTTTTAATATTTACCCCACTATTCGTGTTTAGAATGGCTAAAGTCAGAGAGAAATTTGCACAGCTCACTTTTTTTTTTAATGTTCATGTTTTCTATGATTTCAAAGTTCTATTGTGAAATATTTGTATGGGGAGGTTGAATTGTTTTTAATGAAGTCATTTACTATATAGGAGGGGGTATTATTAGGCCAACAAGTATGATAAAAAGCGATTAGTTTTTTTAGTAATAGAATTTTAATTCAAAAGGGCAATTTTTTGTTCAAATTTGTATTTATTTTAAACTTTTCAAAAATGCCCAGGGATGGACACGCTCTAATTACTAGCAAATTAAAGTAGAAACCCTGCATCGATAAAAAAAGACAGTTTGGCTGCGACCACCTGCGACCTTCAGAGAAAATCGTATTTGAAGTAACGTCTACCTTGTTATCGTATACGTATTTCCAGACAATGTTCCCAAGAATTGCAGAAAATACAAGAATTTTATAACTGTTAAGAGTGCATAATGTTTGTTTTGGAAATAAATTACAGTTTTTCTAATAAACAGTTAAAATTAATAATATCATTTATATTTAAAGAACTTACATTTTTACGTTTTATAACATTTTTCATTGACTTTGACTTACTCTGTATCTGCACCCTATTCAGTATGTGTTTAGTACTTTATGACATCCAGGTAAATCCATATGATGATTATTAACTTTGCTTTTTATGACACCTCATTATTATTATTATAATTACTTGCGATAAGGGAAAATTGTACATTGTAATTGCTTGTGTGTTTAAAAGCATAAGTTGCAGGTAGGTAAAGGAACGGAATTATTAGATACTTAAAGGGGAGATATTTTTCGTATTGAACATTCTATATTTTAATTGAAAAGAGGAAACATAGCGCTGTTTAGATTAATTGTCAAATTTCAGTTTGATAATACGATAAGAGTATTTTGAGATAGGAGAACTTTCAAGTGTACTATACTTATTTGATTTGTGTGTGTTGTTACTTACCTTTATTTGGTATAAAATGCTACGAAGAAATCAATATGCAGATGTTGTATTGTGAACTTTATAAAATAATTCGTGATAACAATGTTGTGGAATACCAAGAGTTTGTACGTGTTCTTTCAAATACGTTAACGTTAAATGTTAATGTTAAAATTCTGGACGAAGAAAGAGTTCGGCGTTTCTTTCAGGCTTTCAAGAGAAAGTGACAACTTAGTACTAGAAACGCACGAAAATTTCAACAAAAAAATGAATCGCCGTTGAATACAGTAATGGAAATCAGTGCTAAAGAATTAAAATCTTCCATGTCATCTCAATCATCAACTTCAAAATTTGTGATGCCTATATCTTTAACTTCTACATAAACATCGGAATTTTCTTCATCAACATGGGAATTTTCTTCTTCGACACTGGAATCTTCTACATCAACATTGGAACCTTCTATATCATCCAGCAGTGGCGGACCAGCAAAATCTCTAGATCAGTGCTCGGAAATCACCATAAAGAGAAAACTCAAAGGGCATAATGAAGATTTATCAACAAAATTAAAAAGGCAATCACTTTGCCAACGATATACGTCCGAGAAACTAGTCAAAAAGACTTTATTGTAAAAGCTCTTGATGAAGCCAGTCCAAACCGTGTGAGTAGACTTAAGGATAGTATCCCCACCCTAAAAATTCAGTCGCAGAAATTCACTCCAGAGGAGGCTTTGTCCTTCTTATTAGACTTAGAAATCTCTAAGGGCAAGTACAATTTCCTGAGAAATAAATTGAAAGAGAAACCTCCATTGCTTTACCAAGCTATAACAAAATTTTCACAGCAAAAAAGAGTGCAGCCTGAAATGCTGCAGACTACCAAAATTTCGCTTCGGTGCATCTTCAAAATTTGCATGATTCAACCGCGAACAGAATTTTAAAGATAAAGTAACAGGATGAAATTGAGGCCTTAGATGACACCACTTTAGTGCTAGTGAGTAAATGGCGATGTGATAGATCTTCGGTACAAAGCTAATACAAGCCACAAATTTCCAGCAATTATGACGAAAATATAATAGACGTCAATTAATTCGTAATGTCATTGGTTCCTCTTCGTTTAAACTGCAGTACTTGGGAAAACTTAGTGTTCAAACCAACATTAAATAGCCACCTGAACGTAAAATCGTTTAAAAGATTCTAATTCCAAGTATTTCTAATTATTGAAAATAAATTGCGAAGGAAACGATGTATACCTACCTACAAGCACATCGATAAGGCAGTTTTTAGTGAAGATATCAAACAACACATCATGGCTACATTCCATATAAACAAATACGGGACACAATCCAATGAGAGGACAGTGACTTGTCTTCGATAACAGTACGCAAATCAAATGGAATTAGATTAAGTCATCTGTACATTTGAATGTATCTTTAAAATAGCAAATTAGCATTATTGTAATAGGTATCTTATTATATAATTACAATCCTAATAACTTTAGCTAGGCAAAATTAGGAACAGCAACGAAAATGCTCAAAATTCCAGTTGCTTTGTACAGCTGCTAGGGTCATTGCACTCTTCTGACCTATGCACAGCTGCTAAGGTCAACGGATTTTTCTGTTGCTATCTACGCACAGCTGCTAAGGTCAATGTACTTTGGTTACTATGCGCAAGGTAAAATAATTTGTTGGTGCCGTGCGCAATTAAGAGGCAATATAAGTCGCAGGCCAACTTAAATCTGTCTCTTTTTCGTATCCAGCTTTCATAGATTGCGCATCGTTTGGAAATCGACTTGGCTAGTGGTAATAAAATAGAACTATTAACAAATTAACTTTATCTTGGATAGCGACTGAGATAAAACATTTATTCTGGGTCTCAACTGGAATAGATTTTACTAACTCAATACCTTATATTGGGTAGCGACTGAGGTAAAGGTATTTATTCTGGGTCTCGATTGGAATAAATTCTACTAACATAATAACTTTATCTTGGGTAGCGACTGAGATAAAACATATATTCTGGGTCTCGACTGGAATAGATTTTTTCTAACTCAATACCTTTATCTTGGGTAGCGATTGAGATAAAGATAGTTAGTTAGAATAACACATACTAGCTCAAGCCTTTATATTGGGTCTCGACTGAGATAAAGTTATTTATTCTGGGTACCGACTAGGATAAGTACTACTAATACAACTTTGCTTTGGGTCTCGACTGAAGTAAAGTATCTTGTTCTGGGGAACGACTAGAACAAGATCATTACTAACACACAAACTTTCTTTTGGGTTTCGACTGAAACAAAGTATCTTCTTCCGGGGCACAAATAGAACAAGATAATCACTAACTGTCTATTTACCAACGCCACGCAGTCGATTCGACATTTGAGATTGGTGAGTACATTTTTGAGTAATCATTTAATACATATTTAATCTTATTGAGTAACTATGTTTATACATATAGGTATATATATCTCTTGCTGCCATTAAAAAGTGAATTCCCTTTGAGGTTATCATAAGTTGTTTTTTTTATTTAAGTTGATACATAAGTGAGCTTTTAGTTATTAAGTGACATAGTCGATATTATAATTATCTTAAGTTTATGTTAGTGAATATTTTATATATATTTCCATTTGAATTTGGAATAGTGTAGTAACTGTAACGTATTGTGAAATAAACTACTAACTTTAAGTATTCATTGGCGTTCTTGTTTACAGTCCCCATTTTTACTTATATTTTTCTTGAGTGTTCTCGTTGGGCAGTACATTTTATTGTCCTTCGTAGCCACATTAAAGTCTAGTGGTTTATAATTTCACAAATGAGTGCACTCAAAAACTTTTGGCTAACCAAGCCACCGCCGCAAAAATCCTTGACAAATCTCTCAAGAACTACAACAATACTGTAGTAGAGAAACGAACACAATGACTTGTTTCTGAGCGCTTAATCGCTTTAAGCGAAATCTGGTAAGATTACAAGTCTACACATTATAAATACTATACATTCCGAGGTATTCTTAGGGATGCATTAAATGCTCTTGAGCCAAAAGCAGAACAAAAAATTGCAACAGAAACTAAAACTGATCAGCAATCTTCATATTTTTTGAAGTTGCCCAGAATTACACTTCCAACATTTTCTGGTTCTTATGATTCATGGAGATCATTTCACGACTTGTTTAATTCTCTAGTTCATACAAATCAAATCCCTCTTTACCTCCAGTGGAAAAATTACATTTTCTTAAAACAAGTGTTACCAGCGAGGCTGAACACTTGCTGCGACAGTTTCCAGTAACAGATGCAAGCTACGAAAATGCATGGAAAACGTTAAAGGATAGATATGACAATAAGCGAGTATTAGTGAATGTTCAGCTGAAAATTCTGTGTAATATATCTAAAATAACAAATGAATCTGTTAAGGCGATACGATCCTTATTAGACAGATCTTCAGAATGCATTTTCGAGCTTGAAGCTGTAGGAGTTTCCACCAAGCAATGGGACCCAATTCTCATATACAAGTTGGTGCAATGCCTACCAACAGAAACCCATCGCTTGTGGGAGCAAGAGGTAAATAATGAAGAAGGTTTACCTACGTTTGATTGTATAAAACTTTCCTAGAGACCAGATTCCGAACTCTAGAGGCAATTTTAGATTCAAAGTCAGTTCATCCAGAGAAAACAAATAACTTCATTAAAAAGGTATCTATACATTTCTCGTCATCAACAGATAAATGCGCAATATGCAAAGAGCCACATAGATTATTTAAATGTCCGCAATTTATCAAATGTGACATTGGCAAAAGGTTTAAGATAGTTACATCTAACCGTCTATATGTAAACTGCCTGTCAAGGCACCATAACATGAAATCTTGCCCAAGCAAATTTACGTGTCGGCAATGCGGTAGAAAACACCATTCTTTGCTTCACAAGAACAGTAGTACATCCAATCAAAGTACATACTCACTTTTCAACCAAGCAAATCAATAAATTTATCCAACAAATACAGCCACACAATTCTCTCTCTACACCTGAGGTCATATGCTTTAAGAACATTTTGTACAAATTGCCCACGGTGCGCTACACAAGCACTGCCTGCCACAGCACTGCTACACATTTCCTCAACAGAGGGAACAGTCCATACTCTCCGGGCCCTAATCGACTTGGGGTCTCAAGTATCTTTCATTACAGTAGCAGCAACACGCACACTGCACTTATCTGCCACTCGCGTGGACATCCAAATCACAGGTTTGGCAAATAGCAAAGCTACAAATATTAAACGAAAAACATGCTTCAAAGTATGTTCGCAATCTAAATCAAATAAGGCAACTTCAGTGACAGCACTAATCGTGAACAAGATCACTGAGTTGCTGTCTCTGTCTACCATTCAAATACAAGGATGGGATCATATAAAGGATTTAAAGCTTGCCGACCAATTCCCCCATATAAGCATGGAAAAATTTATGTTCTCCTGGGAGCGAATGTATACGGGGAAATTCTATGGGAAGGATTAAGAACAGGTCATCCAGGAACCCCTACTGCTCAAAATAGCACCCTCGGGTGGATTCTCTTTGGAAATCTATCTGAAGCAGACTATATTTCCAAAGCCTCTTCTTTAACAATTAATGCGTAAGCTGACCAAAAAGCGTCTATAGATAAAATCCTGAGAAAGCTTTGGGAACCTTAGGAAAACACTTCTCAAGTTCGTAGACTCACAAAATCCGATCAAAAGAGTGAACGATCTTATCAAAATACTCATCGTCGTAATGCAGCTGGCAAATATGTACGATTACCATTCATCAAAGAAAAACCCGGACTAGGTGATTCTCGAAATATGGGCTTACGCAGGTTTTATAATCTCAAAAATACACCACCTCAAAATGTCGATCTTCACAAAGATTATAAAGGTTCCATAAATGTATGTCATGCCTTAGGACATATGAAACTAGTTTCACGAAATCAAGCAGCAATTCTAGCTCCAATGCCGCAAGCATCAACATCTCCTATAGCTGAGCAAGCAGCAAGCCCCGCTTTAGGGCATCATACTTTGCCAAAATCAGCTACCCAGTCGCAGCGAGCTATATCTGTATCTACAGGAGGGCGACGAAAATCCACGTCTACTGAGGCTCGACGGGTACCGCTGACGACATCAAACCTTCAACAGTTGCAATCTGCATTGAAGTCTTGGCCACGCATTTTAGAAGATACAATTGTTCTTCACGCAGAACGTCCGGATAACGAAACGACTTCCAGCTACTTATTGCAGACATTGAGCAACCGGACACATTCGAGAAAATTACCGTCTCATATGAAAAACTAAAGTGGTCCAGAAAAAAGAAATAACGTTTCACTGCTCGGTACGGGACACGCATAAAAGTAAAGCTACTTGTAGATGGACGTATACGAATCGTAAAGTAAAATGATTAATCTAGCATCTATTTTTATTATCTTCCTAACATTCAGCTAGGGTCAAACATTTGTAGAAATTTCGGAAGTTCGATTTTTACGCTTATTCCATGTATGGTTTTTTACATTATTTTCGCTAGCATGAGGATCATATGGAAAATAAATCATATTCGCTCAAGTATTCCTATACAGCATACAAGATTTAAATACTATTCTACCCGAATCTCAAATACCTCTTCGACTCGTTCAAAAAAAAAAAAACAAAAACCCAAAACAAAATCATATGAAAGATAACAAAAATTTATAATATCCATCTAAACTCTAGATTAATTTCATAAGCCGTATATAAATATACACACACATACGTATAACCGTACGCCCATTTCAATAATTAAAACAAACAAAAATCTGTCTCAAAACAGAACTTTTCCCATGTAAAGATCTCATCATGTTGAAATTTCTGCAGTAGGTACATATTTCAAAACCCCTTTTTCATCTAGTAAATTGGAGCGTAATAACAATTATGCAAAGTCGTTTTTTTTGCCTTCTAGCACTCAAAATAACAATTATCCATAAATTCAAATATTGTCCCGCGAATTCGAAGAAAGATTTCCATTACTATTGAATATTTCTCGAGACACAACGGGAAATTATTACACTGGCATCATTTGAAAATAAAAAACAGATTTTTTTTCCAGACAAAAAAAAAATGTGTTTTAAAAAAAAAAAGGATAGCTCCGCCAGACACGAACCTTGGACCTGGGACGTGATACAATTGATACTAAATCAGCGATCAGCGCAGCTGGGCTATGATGCCAATGAGAATTCAGCCCATTACATGAAAATGGAAGCCCTTCCAACACGAAGCCATCGCCAATGAGACATACGTCAACCGAAGGAATGCGCTGCTCTAACTAAGGTAATCAATTCATAGCAGAAGACACCACCATTTGTTTTTCCGATTCCTATCTCTGGAATATTTAGGAAAGTAAGGTATAATTCCTTATATATATAACAAAGAAGACAACAAAGGTATGCTTGACAATTAATTAATTATAAATACTTGAAAGACTGAATTTTCGAATAAAATTCAACCTTTTAACAGGCGGAAGTATGTTAAAACCAACATTAAATAGCCACCTGAACGTAAAATCGTTTAAAAGATTCTAATTCCAAGTATTTCTAATTATTGAAAAGAGATTGGGAACGAAACGAAGTATATGTACCTCCAAGCACATCGATAAGGCAGTTTTTAGTGAAGATAACAATCAACACATCATGGCTACATTCCACATAAACAAATAAAATAGAAATATTAACAAATTAACTTTATCTTGGCAATCGACTGAGATGAAGATATTTATTCTGGGTCTCGACTGGAATAAAATTTACTAACCTAATAACTTTATCTTGGGTAGCGACTGAGATAAAGATATTTATTCTGGGTCTCGACTGGAATAAATCTAAATAACGCAACAACTTTATCTTGGGTAGCGACTGAGATAAAGGTATTTATTCTGGGTTCCTACTGGAATAAATTCTATTAACCTAATAACTTTGTCTTGCGTAGCGACTGTGATAAAGATATTTATTCTGGGTCTCGACTGGAATAAATCTTACTAACTGAACAATTTTATCTTGGGTAGCGACTGAGATAAAAGTATTTATTCTGGGTTCCTACTGGAATACATTCTATTAACCTAATAACTTTATCTTGAGTACCGACTGAGATAAAGATTTTTATTCTGGGTCTCGACTGGAATAATTTCTACTAACATAATATCTTTATCTTAGGTAACAACTAAGATAAAGATATTTATTCTGGGTGTCGGCTGGAATAAACTCTACTAACTCAACAACTTTATTCTGGGGTATCGACTGAGACAAAGACGTTTTTTCTGGGTCTCGACTGGAATAGATCTTACTAACCCAATACCTTTATCTTGGGTAGTGACTAAAATAAAGCTAGTTATTCTGAGTAGCGACTAGAATAACACATACTAACTCAAACCTTTATCTTGGGTCTCGACTGAGATAAAGATATTTATTCTGGGTACCGACTAGAATAAATACTACTAATGCATCTTTGCTTTGGGTCTTGACTGAAGTAAAGTATCTTGTTCCGGGAAACGACTAGAACAAGATCATTACAAACACACAAACTTTGTTTTGGGTCCGGACTGAAACAAAGTATCTTGTTCCGGGACACGACTAGAATAAGATAATAACTAACTGTCTATTTACCAACGCCACGCAGTTGATTCCACATTTAGATTGGTGAGCACATTTTTGAGTAATCATTTAATACATAATTAGTCTTATTGAGTAACTATATTTATACATATGTATGTATATATATATCTCTTGGTACTTATATCTCTTGGTATTTAAGTTGATACGTAAGTGAGCTTTTCGTTATTAGGTGGCATAGTCGATATTATAAGTATCTTGAGTTTATGTTAGTGAATGTGTAATCTCTGAACTATATTTCCCTTTGAATTTGGAAGTATAATAACTGTGACGTATTGTGAAATAAACCACTAACTTTATGTATTCATTCTTATTTACAGTCCCCATTCGTACGTAGATTTTTCCTGAGTGTTCTCGTTGGGCAGAACACACACTCCTCGTCATCATCTGCCCTCTTTTGTAAACCTATTAAATTTAAATTTGTAAAGGAAACAAAAGGATTGGTTCAAAGTGAAATTGAAGCAAGAAATTAATGCTTTACAGCGGATGAAATTCTTAGTTAACGGCAAAGAAATAGAAGTAATTCTTGGCTTCACTTAACAATGTGTGATGACAGAGTAACTCAGTTTGTAATGGAGACCAACTCATCAGCAACTTGTACTATTTTCCAAAAAATCCAAAAGATTTTCGAACTACGGAAGAAGAATGAGAGGTTAAAGAAAACTATTAAGAAGGGCTTTCTTCTCTTCATGGAGCGAGGAGATTTTTTGAATACCCGGATATAACAGCGGATATTACCAAAGTGGACGTTGAGATTTAAGACCACATTAACATTGGCGTAGCCAGCGTTTTGTTGTGGGGTGGGCAGTAGGGGGCAGACTGACACAATATTGAAGAAGAATATTCTTCAAGCAAGTATTATTTTTCAAAAATGTGTATAACTTTCTAAAACGTTAATCATTGTTACAACCAAGTTTCCTTATATGAAGCAAACTATTTCATAGATTACCGTTGTTTTTTTTTTCAACCAATGTATGTTTAAATTAAACAACAATAAGAATATTTCCTAAAAACAAGAATAAAATAAGAATAACTTACTAACATATAATTATATGGTTTTCTAAAAACAAGTTATTTCAAATTCATGGTTCTAATAAATTGTGAATGTATCCCAAAAATAGCTGTGAAATTATAAAATATGATTTTTGAAGTAGTTTTTCGCATATATTTCTAAAACGGTTCGTCGGACAGTAAAAATTATTGTAACCAATTTCATAGTCTAAAGAACTTTTCAGTACAATAAAAACATCTCGGACTGTCTTCACAGTACCTGTACGTAAAAATCCTAAATTTTTATATGGCAACATCAAGAAGAGGTTGCGGGATTTATCCCATTTTTGCAATTATACTCATCATTTTTATAAAAACGCCGCGTACAAAATTTCTGCTCTCTACGTCGACTCGTTCTCAAGCAGTGTCTAAACATATAGTGGAAAACCACAGTTTTGTATGGCAATGCAATTCAATGAAGAAGTTGCCTAATTTACTCCATTTCCGAACTTAAATTTCCTTTTTTCTCGCAAAGCTCGTGTGCAAAATTTCAGCTTTCTAAGTAAATCCGTTCTGGAGCTATCGTGAGGAGGGACAGACATGCAAAAATTAAAATAACTTTTAATATTATGCTTGGGTGTCCAATCCATTTAGCTATACCTTCATTATTTCTATGTGTTACAAACGGAATGACAAACTCAGTTTACCCAATAGATTTCATTGGTGGTATAATATTTAGTAAACAGTCCAGAATAAAGCGATGCGAAGTACACTGTTGTGTGCAAGATATTCGTCTGTTAAGTGGTTGTTAGATACGCTTAAGTGGATGAAGATACAGCAACGAATTGATTTAAATGTACTTTTATTCATTTTTAAAATAAAGAAGAGATATTACTAGACATACGTATTTACATATCCATTTTCTTTATATAAGTGACGTAAAAAAAAAACTTTAAACAGATTTAAATTATTCTTGCAGAATCTATCGCTGTTCAAACATATTCAACATTTCTTCAATAAGTTAATAGTGCTACCTTCAAGGTTCAATTTCTTAAATTCATACAAAATTCGCAAATAATTAATATTCCCAGTGAGATAAGCGAGATTTAAGCAGATCTGTGTTAAATCATTAAACGCCATATCTATCGAAATATTTATTCGATTCGATTAATGAAACATATCCATTGCCAGTGACCACCCCACTAAAACTAGTGGGGCATCTTTCTAGGTTGCAGATCTGCTGAATCAGTTCTTTATCTTCAGATTTGCAAGGAATGGTATTATTTTCTTGATATTCGGCATTCTAGGGCTATTATTCTTGGATCTCCCAATTGAAAATACATGCACGTAGCACTCTATTGGTTCAATTTATTTTCCATTTCTAAATTTTTAAGCATAACTGCATTAAAATCTAATTTGGCACTGAAATCTTTTTGCACTTAAGCAGAGCTTGCTACTCGTCCTCCAATTCCAATAGGATAAACAGGACCTCCAATTTTTGCTAACAGCATACCTAAAGAGCATAATTATAATATCTAAAACTCTCATAAGATATATAAGTTTAAGTAGGGTAAAATCAGCAATTGTCGGACAATGTTAAAATGTTCTATAGATAAAGGAGCCACGCTGATTATCCTCAGCTAATCTTAAAATGTGTGCATACAATGGATTGACTTCTTTCTTCTTGTGGGATTAAATGGCTTATAAAGATATTCCTTTACATTAAAAATACACTTTTGTATAATTCTACGTTATTTTTCTACATACAAATTTGCGGAAAAATTTAAAAATTTTGCAAATTATAGTTACTGTACTATAGAAATGGAATGATTTATATTCAGAAAAAAAAGGATTGCATAAATTTCATATATATGCATCCATTAATGAACTTAATACCATTTTATGGGCCAACCGATAATACAAAAATTAACAAGTTATGGCCGAATTAGCTGTCAATTGGTTACTTGCCTGCTTTGGGCAACAATTGTCACAAATTTGTTCGTCTCAATTTCAATCTAAAAATTTCTTTGCTTTCTCACTAGCACATAATTAATTATTTTTCCCGAAGTGAATTAAATGAAGAATCTAATGGTTAGATAAATATTATAATATATTCAAAACGTATTTCAGTCAATAAAATACGAAAAACTCAAAACAAATTCGCTAAATGACATTGTTACCTCATGACGTAGCAACACAAAAAATTCCTTTCGAATCGGCCATAGCTTGTTATCTCTGTGTCATGGGCCAACCTACACATATTAATCACGATCATTCTGCAATAACTTACAGTTATTGATATCAATAATAATTGTAACACAAACTCGTAACATATAATGAGAATTGAATTATTATAATATCGGTTAAGTCTACAATCGAGTTCAGGCAAAATAAAATTTTACACGGTTTCCAAATACATACTTCACATTAAAATTGCTAGTAAAATTTTGTCATATCTAAGAGCCAGATTTTGCGTAATGAATTTCTGGTTGTGTTGGTAGTCCATTTTTACACGTATTTACCCGCCATCCCTATTCTAAGCAAATTGGCAATTTACAAAAAGTAAACAAAGGTTTTATGCGGAGCATCTATGGTAAAAAATGTTCTTTTTCTACTCTATTTTGAAATAATTCACATAATTAATTTATACAAATCTCTGCTTCTATTAACAAAAAAAGATAATTTAGTTAGTGTAGCTGCCTCAAACAGGATTTCCCTAGTTTATAATCCAATTTAAATTTGCACGCACTGACCGAAAACTTTATTTCTGTTTTTTTAATTGATATGAAAATTTTAACAGGCACTAGTGACACTATAAAACTTTGCACTAAATAAAGTTCAAAGATAAATAGTTTTGAAAAGAATTGATTCGGTACTTGTGTAAAATTTGGAAAAGAATTTTAAATTGACTAAATCTGCTCACAAAACAAAAGCACATTTGAGAACTTTTCACTCAGCTTTGACAAATGTTCCTTCCTTCATCTCACTTACTCTTACGTATAATCTCCTGCTCTTGACAAATTACGCCATGTACACGAATTTTACACAGTTCAACCATTCCTGTCTGCTCTATATTCTAAGATCTGGCTTATCACCATTCCTGATTTTGCGTAATGAATTTCTGGTTGTATTGGTAGTCCACTTTTACATGTTTTACCCGCCATCCCTATTCTAAGCAAATTGTCAATTTGCAAAAAGTAATCAAAGGTTTTGTGCGGAGCATCTGTGGTAAAAAATGTTCTTTTTCTACTTTATTTAGAAATAATTCACATAATTAATTTATATAAATCTCTGCTACTATTAACAAAAAAGATAATTTAGATAGTGCTGTTGCCTCAAACAGGATTTCCCTAGTTTATAATCCAATTTAAATTTGCAAGCACTGACCGAACACTTCATTTCTGTTTTTTGTAATTGATATGAAAATTTTAACAGGCACTAGTGCACTATAAAACTTTGCACTAAGTAAAGTTCAAAGATAAATAGTTTTGAAAAGAATTGACTCGGTACTTGTGTTAAATTTCGCAAAAGAATTTTAAATTGACTAAATCTGCTCATAAAACAATAGCACATTTGAAAACTATTCACTCAGCTTTGACAAATGTTCCTTCCTTCATCTCACTTACTCTAATGTATAATCTCCTGCTCTTGACAAATTACGCTCATGTACACGAATTTTACACGATTCAACCATTCCTGTCTGCTCTATATTCTAAGATCTGGCTTATCACCATTCCTGATTTTGCGTAATGAATTTCTGGTTGTGTTGGTAGTCCATTTTCACATGTTTTACCCGCCATCCCTATTCTAAGCAAATTGTCAATTTGCAAAAAGTAGTCAAAGGTTTTGTACGGAGCATCTGTGGTAAAAAATGTTCTTTTTCTACTGTATTTAGAAATAATTCACATAACTAATTTATATAAATCTCTGCTTCTATTAACAAAAAAGATAATTTAGATAGTGCTGTTGCCTCAAACAGGATTTCCCTAGTTTATAATCCAATTTAAATTTGCAAGCACTGACCGAACACTTCTTATCTGTTTTTTTAATTGATAGCAAAATTTTAACAGGCACTAGTGGCACTATAAAACTTTGCACTAAATAAAGTTCAAAGATAAATAGTTTTGAAAAGAATTGATTCAGTACTTGTGTTAAATTTCGCAAAAGAATTTAAAGCAAAAGCACATTTGAAAACTTGTCACTCAGCTTTGACAAATGTTCCTTCCTTCATCTCACTTACTCTTATGTATAATCTTCTGTTCTTGACAAATTGCGCTCATGTACACGAATTTTACACGATTCAACCATTGCTGTTGGCTCTATATTCTAAGATCTCGCTTATCACCATTCCTGTTTGCTATATATTCTAAGGAGGGAGCTATTACTGCACGGCTGTAGCCGGCCCGTTAAGGCCTTTTAATTTCCAGTTTTTATGATGTCGCCTTCTGGTTTGACGAATAAAGACAAAAAATGTGATATCGCAGATTTACATGCAACGAAACAGAGCGGAAAATTGATTCATTTTCATAAATAAATGATAATGACAACTGGCGGAATTTTCAGATTTACTCTCATGTAATACCGTGCTTTTGTGAAAGCACTTTTTTCTGAGATATTGAAAGAGGTCACCAAAATTTGTTCCAAAGTTGTTGCTGTATAATCCTATGTTATTTGAACAGAACGTGCTTCTGTTTACACGCTTTGCTCTAAAGAGGGTGGGTGTTATCAGTATTGGGATATCGTGGGAATTGCATATTCTGGCAATTTCTGCCATTAGGATATTGAAAAGTAGGAAATTAATATGTAGTAGCACTGATTACTTTGCGCCTAGTTGCTAATGTGCTTTTATGGATATCTCTCCTATATCAATAAAAATTAATTAGTTTTCGAAAGTTACGTGAACTGAACTATTCCTTTTGGTGTATATCTTATGCTTTTGGTACCTAGGATAAAAATGGTCGGAATTCGCATAATATAATAATTTGTGGGAAAAGTCGCCATTAATTCCCATTTTCGAGAGAATTTTACCCGCAACAATCTCCCAACGCTACTGTAACTCATTCTCTGATGGGCTTGGGAAAAATGAGAATTTTATATGACTGATAGACATTTAAAATCTCCTTTCAGCACATTGGAGAAAATGACATTTGTCTTCTTCTTAATAAATTGAGGTAGAGTAGATATACGAAAAATTCATTATTATGAATAATTTGAAAGGATTTTGAAGTTATTCAAAATTTTGCAAATAATTGAATAAAATCAATTATGCTTGTATGTATATATATATATATATATATACATGAAAGAAGAATGAATGAAAGAAAAAATTGCAAATTATTAGTAATTATTGCTTCGTATTTCTGTGGGGGGGGGGGCACAGAGCACACACGGGCTTCTAGGGTGGGGGGGGGCATTGACCACGTGCCCCTACCTCGCTACGCGCATGCATATTAAATGTGTGATAAATGGCGACAAATTCGGAATATATGTATGCAGAACAAACAGATATATTACTAATTGAGAAATATGCATGGAGAAAATTAACCGCAACAGTCCACAAGGTTTTAAGGCATAGAAGAAATATAATACTTCACTGTCTTTTGCCAATTGGCGAATTGTCGGAAGATCCGCAGGAAGCCAAAAATAAAGACTACACGCGCTACAGATACCACAACTCCAGAAAGTTTCAAGGAAAGAGGAAAACGTTGATCGCAAGACTATGCTGCTTATATCATCTGAACCATACATCTCATCAGTTCGGAGAATACGGAACAAACGGATATGACTTATTTACTAGACACAGATGAAAATATGGATAACATATTTGAAAATTAAAATTATTATTGAGATAATAAAATAATTAAAGATTAAGTTAAAAATGTTGTTAAAACTTATAAAGTAACATTAATAATTCACTTATTGACTACTTCAAAATTTGTTGATTTATTTTGAGGCACCCTGTAAATCAATGGATTTTTTTTTTATCAATTAAGGGGTAATAATAAGATTTATTTCACAAAGTTTCATTATGATATTTTTAACACAACAAAAGTTACAGATTTTTGATAGTCGTTCTGGCTCACTGTGCGCCGGAAGTACCCACCAGTGCCGTCAAAAGTTCAAGGTGGACACCGAATCCCCAACCTGTAAACGTACAATTTCTCCACATAAAATTTTAAAAAAATTATAAAAATTCGTTCTGTCGAAATTTTGTCTGGTTCCCCAGCCCTCATAGTATGCCTTTAAGTTCCTATACAAATAATATGCGAGAATGAAGGGAACAGAAAAATTCATTCTGACTTACTTATGACGGGTGTGCACAAATCTATTTGAACACTAAGGAGAATACAAATTTGCGAGAATCTCATTTTGACTAACTTCTAAGTTTTCCAGCCCTCATTCATTTGCATTGCTTACAGTGTTACCACGAGAACGGTATACAGCCAAACAAATTATGACTGTCACATACCATAAATTCGCAATTTTCTGTGTATGACGTCATGCGAGTCCAATCCCTATAAGAGAAAATGAAACTTCAACTTGCCTGTAATTTTATTCTACTGGATCCATTTAAAATGTTAAATTAAGTACAATTTTACTTTCTTAACATAAAGATAAATTTAATTTGTCAGCTTAAATCTCATTTAGGAAAAATCAGGTCGGTATTAAAACAATCTGCCTGAAAGTTTTATCGTTAAAAATACGCAAAATAATTACGGACTTCCTTTGATTTTCATAGTTCTCAAACAAAAAACAAATTGGTAATTATCTAATCTTTCTAGCTAATCCATGGCGGATAAACATTTTATATAACTTAAATTTATCGATTGTGCAGAAAGTGTACGTAAATATATCGGATGCATCTTCACTTCTTTCATATTAATTGGGTAAAGGGATTCATATATGTAGTTTCATTTTTCAATTTATTAAGAAACTTGGGGTTAAGTGATATTGAAGCTTCACTGGAAGTTCTCCCAATGTTATTAGATTTGATTTTTTGTAAATATTCCATTTCCATATGAAATGCAAATTGAAGGAAGATTACTATAATTGTATTCCACATATTAAATTACTTTAATTTGCCACTACCACTTATGATGCATTGTAAGTTTGCCTTCTCTTTGAGAAAATTACCAAACCAAATTACCACTAACTAATTAAGCTGGAAGTATTAAAGATAAAAGAAGAAAGGCCATGAGCAACTATTGTCGAGCGGCTTGTTTCTTGTAAATAACGATGAGAAGTATTTAGATTGCATATTGAGGAGAAATTTTTGTGTTGAATTTATAGATATTCAAAAGTTTATCCGAATGTTTATTTCATTCGGATATATTTCGTGTGGATTTGGGGTCACAGTGGTTTACTGTGAGATTTTAATATGTATAATTTAGTTATTTTAAATTGTAAATTTTGTTATGGATTCAGGCTGTGTTATTACCAAAGAATAAGTAACTAAAAGAAGGGACACAGAAGAGTGTTCCGATTGTTTTCCATTTAAATATACACGGCGAGAAAAGGAAGGAAAAAAGGGAAAAAAATCAACAAAAAAAAATCGAAAACTCTTTGAACATTTTTCGAATAAGACGAAAAATGTGAAAGCGAAGATTACATGCAACGAAACGGAATGGCAAATGATTTATTTTCGTAAACAAGACAGAATGGGCGGTGTTTTCACGTTTTACTCTCAAAAAATGTTCCCGCGCTTTTGTGAAAACCGGTTTTTCTGAAATATTAAGACAATTGTCCCAATGTTTTTCGCAGGAATTCTAGTGTTTGTTGGTGTAGTAATCCCATGATATTTGAACAGCGCGTTTTCTGTTTACATTCGTTTTGCTATGAAGAGATTAAGTGGTAGAACTCATGCTGGAAAATGAGATTTTCATTTGAGGGGATTTTTACATCTCCTTTCAGCATCTGGGCCAAAGCGAAATTTATCTTTTTCTTAAAAATGGGAGGTAGTGTGACCCGAAGTACATTATTATGAATAGTTTGATAAGATTTTGAGGGATTTAATAAGATTTTGTCGTTCGGGTAATCCTACGTTCTCTCGATTTTTGTTTTTAACTCGTTGTCTCAGTTGCACTACAATAGTGTATAGCCAAGTTCTTTTCCTCCGTTCATGCAAAAGACGAAAGTACATATATGAAATTACTTGTTTGATTCTAAAAATCACGAAAAATTTACTATTTTGTTCGCCTCTGTCTCTACTTATCCTTCTTTATACTTTAGTTATTACGAGCTTATTAAAAACGCCTTTTTCAATGAACTGAAGAAAAAACCTCAATAATTGAAGACGGGCGACCTAAACCCAATATGAAAGGTTTAACGTTATAGGTCAAAATGGGGAAGTCGGTAGTTGTTCGTCACTTTCTTGTATCAATTTACAATAAACATGAATGGAATACAGGTTGCAAACAACATAATAAACTCTTTTGTTGACCTTGTTTTCATTTATCCTCAGATCAGAATAAATCGGTTTGATCACAAGGTGGCTATTCTGATTTAAGTCACTTGAGTGCTGGTGTTACGATACATGAAGAAAAGAGCTTCGCACATGTGAATTGTATGCTAGCTTTTAAAACATTTGGTCAAGGTAGAATTGATGTAATGTTGGATCAGCAAACGAAAATTTCTATAAATCGTCACAATTAGGACATGGCCGAAAATAGAAATTTTTTTTAACGTCCCATCGACGCTGAATGTTTTCTGGGCATTCAGGTGTTATCTTTTCGGGCCACGATGAGTTAGTATAGTGTGTAAATCGTGGAAAATTATATTGAATTATTGAATATTATTTCCACATACGATGAGACCCTCTATAATCATTTGCGTAGTGATTCCCTATTTAAGGGTATCACGTCCGATAATCAAAATGATTTTATTTTATCCATAAATCAAGTAATATTGGATGATAATAAAAGTGAAATTTTATTACATGAGACATCTGATGTGTCTAGCCAGTCGCAAATGTCCACTATTATTAGATTAGGGGATAGGCATGGGTATGTACAGGAAAGATTTTTATTTTTCACTGATTCTAGTAAAGATAAATCTACTAATGCAATTTCAAACTATGTTCTTAATTTGGCTTCTTCAAATTGTTTTATTTTCGGGCACAAATTAGTAGCGCAGTGTTATGATGGGGCTGCGATAATGGCACACAAGCTGTTCAGGAAAGACAAGGTCAACGCTCCAGCGAAGTCAGCAGTAGCATCAGTCTAGTAAAATACATTGCTCGCCATCATTTATTCAAGTAAAGTGAATCGAAATTATCGATTCATTATTGTTGATCAGGCGAAATTTACTATTCAATTTTGCTGAGCATTCAAGATGATCCTGCAAGAATGAAGAAGGTAGGCAATGACACGGCACTAGTCGAGAAACTTTCAAGTCGGATCCATCAACGGTGGATTTTGTATTTTGTCTTTTTATTTGCCTTTTTTTCTGTCGTGATCTTATTTAATTGACTGTCAAATATTTAATTTGTGTATTAATTGTTTATTCACTTTTATGTTCAATAAATGATATTATATTCACTTTTTCCGAAGTATATCTAATTAAAAACAAGTAAAAAAGCTAGAATTGGTCTAAGACCAATTCTTATGATACCCGATCTATTTAAGTTTGATTTTGAAGTGGTTTTTCGCATATATTTCTAGAACGGTTTGTCGCACAGAAAAAATGATTATAACCAATTTTATAGCATTTCGTATTCTGCAAAAGTTTTTAGTACAATAAAAATGTCTTGGACTTATCGTTTTCAAAGTATACGTAAAAGACCTAAATTTTTATATGGCAACACCAAGAAGGAATTGCCCGATTTAGTAAATTTTTGTCATTTTATTTGCTAATATAGAAGAAACATCATGTACGAAATTTAAGCTCTCTACGTCAACGCGTTCTCAGGCAGTGTCCAAATATATAGCGGAAAACGAATTTTTTTATGGCAACCCCTCGAAGGAGTCAGGCGCGGATCTAGCATTGAAATGGGGGGGGGGGGTCATCTTACAAATTAAATCGAGCAAAAAAAAAAACATCCACAACGCCGTAGTAGGTTGGTTCGCATAGTCACCGCAGTACTGCAGTACTTGGAACTAGGAAATCCCACTGACTTATAACAATGGACTGAGCGTATTGCCATTTTCCTATAGGAAAGCATGGCACAAGTTTTATAGTTCTCTCTTTCGCCCTATGGCAGAGTTGGAGCTACCAACAGAAAATATTGCATTCTGGGACATTTGCTTATGCCATTTGATGTTTTTATGTTGGCTACAGATGCAATCACCTCAGAAGGAATAAGCCAAAGATAGTGTTTACCATGCTCCGTCTCTCTTGCCCATAAGCAGGATTCAGTTAAGAATAACTTTTGAAAATTAAAGTCGAAATGAGTTTAATTCCTTATAAGCGATTAAAATATCACTTGGACACAAGAAAATACATTTTTTTAATTTAATTCGATTTTCGGGTGTAAAATTTCATCTGATTGGTTGAGTTTTACATGTTTTTTAAGTAATCGTTTTAAAGGGTGCTCTAACGGTGATATACAGAAACACAATATTTTTTGTGCCACATGAAATAGCAAATCGCTCAGTCCATTGTTATAAGTCAGTGGGAAATCCGCATTAATGTGGATGATGTGTCATTTTTTAGTATACTTTTTTTTACAAAAACTAATTTTTTTAAAAGAATAGGGTGCAAACTGCAGGAGACATTCAAGCCAAACTTTTCTCAGTTTTACACACTGGCATATATAATGTGTCAAAAATAGTTCATACGTCGGTGCCAACATTGAAAAATCCATTGGCGGAAAGTTGAAAAATGGAACCTCTCGAATTTCTATTAACCCAAATAATTAATTTAAAAACATTTATTTCGACAAACCCACTTATTTATTTATTGTTTACAGCCCTCTCTCAGTTCGCACGTTACATAGAAAAGTGACCCAACTCACAAAATGCAACTTTTCAGGAGAGCGATAAAACGAAAAGCTGTACATAGAATTAATTCTAGCTTAACGTAGTAATTGTTTGCTAAAAATAGTCTGAACTCTTAAATTTGTTTGTAAATATATTTCTGAAGATTTATATAAAAGAAATTTTAAGTTTTTGTTACCGCAGTTGGCGAGGTTAGCTGTTAATCCCGCATCCTCTTAAGTTGTGTCGCTTTTCTTTGTTGCGAAATAAATATTTTTACAAGTTTTTTTTAAGTGGCACAACTCAAAATACGATTTTTAAGAATTAAATTCCGTACTTTGAACTTTGTGGAAAAAATGTCAAACTCGTAATAAAATTTGTAAGAAATAAATGCTGTTTTGTGGAAAAGTGACACAATTTAAAATAATACTGTTAAAATGTCGAAAACATATTTACGTTTGTTATGAAGATCGTCACAACTCAAAAAGTGACACTGACACACAGTTCTATGAAGAATATCTCTGTTCTCAAGTAACAGAAAAGTGACACTATCGCTATCTAGCGGCAAAAACAATCAGATAGAAATATGCCAATTTCAAGGTGTAATTAACTCAAAAACGACAAATTTTGAGTTAGGTCACATATCTATGTGACGTGCGAATTAGTAGTTGGTGCTTAGATCGAAAGAGAACGCTATATAGAAATGAGCCCACTTTCTGCAGTGTATTTCTATGGACGTAGTCAGTCCATATTTTAAATGTCAGTGGTTTTACATAAGAACGCTGCAAATATTTTAGAATGTTAGGAGTGTTACATGCCAAAATTACCTGAAAAGGGGCTTATCTCTCTTTAAGGCGAAGAAATTGCCATCAGCAATTGATTCAAATTTCTCAGTTAAAAACAAAAAGTATTTCCCATAGAACGACTTGGGACAAATAAAAGTTTTAAATTTCAACCCAAGTCGTTTCAATAGAAAAAAGCCCCACGGCAAATCTTACCTTCAGTAAGATTTGTCGAAAATAAAAATACGATATATATGTACATATATACCTACATACATATCGGGCGCATAAAATTTACTCGGTGAAGATTTAAACGACCAAGTCTTCACCAAAAAGCCTCCTTTCAGCAAATTGTCGCGAGCGGCATACATTATGTGTGCAATAATGTATGCACGATAGCAAGACGATGGTTTGATATTTATGAAAATATCAAATTTTATTCCAACCATTGTCCGCCGCGGTAGGCTGAACACTAATTGTAAACAGGTAAAGAAAATAGAAGCTGCGATAAGAAAAAAAAAAACAAACGTTTTGTGAAAATAACCATAAGAGGAAGTTTGTGAAAGAAAAAGCTTGTGAACAAAGCAAAAGTAAAAAAATATATATATAAATAAAATAAAAGTGTGCGAGTTGTCTTAATCATAGTTTCCTGAAACGGCGTAGAGTGATTGCATTCGGCTAAGGGAAGCCCCGAAATATAACAGGAGTTAGGACTAAGTTAAGTCAGGGCTCTGATGTGGTAGTGAGGGAGTCTGTTTCGTGGCTTGGGAAGTGTTTCTCTTGGATCACCCAAAGCTGAGGTCCGAAACCCAAATTCCGAGAAAAACCTATACACATACATCACATGCATACAATAGCATTCATTGAAATAAATTTCTATTTTTTAAAGTTTTGGAATAAATTTTTTTTTTAAGTTGAATTATATAAATAAAAAAGGTCTCAATTAATTAAAAAATTTTTCTTCAAATTTAGGGGGGGGGGTTATGACCCCCCCCCCCCCCACGACCCCCTCCCCACCACCTGGATCCGCAACTGGAAGAAGTTGCCCGATTTGTCTCATTTTCGAACTTAATTTTACTTTTTTTTTTTAAAGTCCGTGTACAAAATTTTAGTTCTCTCAGTATACGCGTTCTCGAGTTATCGTGCGCACAGACGGACGGACGGACGGACGGACATGCAAAAATCAAAATAACTTTTAATATTATGAATGGGTGTCCAATCCATTTTGCTATACCATCATTATTTCGAGGTGTTACAAACGGAATGACAAACTTAGTATACCCTATATATTTCATGTAGGGTATAACAAGCTAAGGTAACCACAGCAATAACGCACGTTTTATTCATTGCTCTGCTAATCGCTTAAATTTGATTTTATCGAAGTGCCTAGACTTCATTTTACTTTGGAAACTTTTTTTGGCACCTTTTTTTCCACACTCTAAAAAATGGACCCAGGAATATACAAGCCAAGAACAAAGTCTGAAAAAGAGGGTAGCGGGGCGGTTAGCAGGCGAACATCATAGTATTTTTGCCTTGTCTTACTGCAGGAGTTTTTCACAATAAAAGTAGCTTGAATTTTATTCAAACGTTATAATTTCCATATTTGATCTACGTGCTATTTTTTTTTTAACTAAAGGGTTTTCCAATAAGAGGTGTTATTTTAATTAGCCCGCTATTTCGGTAGATGTAACTTTTGGAGCTGTCATTTTTTGAAATTTGACAAGTAGAAACTACGCCATTAATAAAATGGAACGATACACGATTCAACAACGAATTGAAATTATTAAAATTCACTATAAAAATGGTGAAAATGTGGCAGAGACGGTTCGTAAAACTCGAACATTTTTGGGTCGTCGTGAAGCACCTTGTCGGACCGCAATACAGAAATTGGTAGAAAAATTCGAGCTGTCGGGACAAATTAGTGATGTGAAGAATAAAACCCGTGCACGTCGGTCAAGAACAGCCGAGAATATTGCTGCTGTAGCCGAAAGTGTTGAAGAAAACCCAGGTTTGTCCATTCCTCGTCGTTCTTTGGAATTAGGCATTCCACCGTATTTTGCATAAAGATTTGAGTCTTAAGGCTTATAAAGTTGAGTTAACACAAGAACTCAAGCCGGCCGATCATCAACAACGTCGAGTCTTTGCTGATTGGGTCCTTGAAATGCATGAAAATGATCCGGAGTTCCATTGAAAACTCATCTTGAGTTATGAGGCCCATTTCCACCTCGATGGCTTCGTCAACGAGCAAAATTGTCGCATCTGGCGCTCGGAAAAACCAAGAGTTATTGTTGAAAAGCCTCTCTGTCCTCAACGTGTGACTGTTTGGTGCGGTTTATGGTCCCGCGGGGTCATTGGACCTTACTTTTTCGAAAATGAGGCTGGAGTAACAGTTACGGTGAATGGATTGCGCTATCGACAGATGATTAATGATTTTTTATGGCCGGAATTGGATGGTATTGATGTGGACAACGTTTACTTTCAACAAGATGGCGCTACGTGTCATACAAGCAACGAAACCATGGATCTTTTACGGAAAAAGTTTCCGGACCGTGTTATCTCTCGAAGAGGTGATCACAATTGGCCACCGAGATCTTGTCACTTAACACTTTGCGACTTCTTCCTTTGGGACCACGTGAAAGAGAACGTCTACGCCAACAACCCAGCGTCGATTCAAGACCTCAAAGATGGAATTCGTGAGGCTATCGAGGACATAGGGCAGCCACTTTGCGATTTGGTTATGGAAAATTTCATGAAAAGGATATGGTCCTGTAGGCGTGGTCGTGGTGGTCATTTAGCTGATGTTATTTTCAGAGCATTTATCTCAAAAACTGGCCTTTTTCTTTGAATATAAAAATAACACCTCTTATTGGAAAGCCCTGTATCAGAAAGAAAGCATATTTCGCTGCTATTTGTTTTTAACTTCATTTTTCTGTGGGAGCAACAGCTTTAGGACCTGTTTAAGATGAAGTTTTAGTTTTTCCTCCATGACGAGTATACAGAAACAGTGATAGAGAGCTCTTACTACTTGGCTGTAGCTGGCCCGTTAAGGCGTTTTAATGTATCGGTCGGTGCCTTCAGATACTTCACGGTTTGTATTATATTGCAGGGGTTATGACTCAGGCTTTCTATGAACATGTTAAAATAAATAAATAAATAAATAATTTCGAACACTGTTTTTTCAGTACAGAGCAAACATTATCGAGTTTTTTGTAAAAATAATGTCCGAACCATAAAAATGGGACAAAAAAACCATTTTATCTTGATAATCAATTTCTTCTAATTACTTTTCAAATATATTTGCTTTCACTGATATTTCATTAAACATCCTGCAGTGTAAAATCATGGATATTTATTACTGCAACGGAAAAACCTATGAAACAATGTCACATATTCGAAGTATGAAACGTAATTTTCTAATAGTTTTCGATGAAACCGTAGGATTGGTCCACCTCAACAACGACGGCGCTTACAAAATGTAGATGAACCAAATTTTTTTTTGCGATAATAGACACCGTTTCTACCTGAATATACAGGGTGTTCCGTAAATGTCTTTAATCCTTTAAGTGGATGAAAGTAGAGGTTATTTGGGTCAAAATCGAACTGCGCTTGGTTTTCGAGTAAATCGATAATATCGATTTTCGAGATTTTGCATACCTTTTCACAGTAATTTCGTTATAAGTTCTATTGTAATTAATGGATTGTGACGTTCAAACCTTTATTTAAAAGAACACATATTGGCCTTTCTAAGAATGTATAATAAGTTATAATTGTGCCTTCAATTATTTAAAATAAAAACAGTTTTCTCTAGAATTTTTTCACCAAAATTTTTGTCGCGCCCCAGTGTACATTTATTCGAAATATCACCATTGCACGAACTTGGAAAAACTATGAAAAAATTTGCGCACTATGTCCCCTTTCCAAAATGACCTCCCTAAGTGCTATCAACAATAACAATCAAAAGTTATAAGCAAACATTTGGAAGATGTGCCCATCGAGGTAATCTTCAGTTTTTTCGTAGGTTTCTGTCTCCTCCTACAGTTTTTAACCTACGACAACCATTTATATGTCATTGTACGGGAATCTGAACTGGCTATTAGATAGGGCACTATTAGATTTTCGAATTTCGAAAATGGTGGGGGTAATTTCGAAAAAACACTTTTTTACCAAACTTGATATTTACGTAGATTTCGTTATTCCGCATCTTCATTTTTTCGGGAGGGGCAAACTCTGGGAGGGGCGGGCGTTCAAAGTTTCAACACACTTCGCCACTGGTACCCACGAATAGTGAAAACATAATTAAAAAGTTATTTTGATTTTGACTGTACATCTATCTCCTCTGTAGCTGTAAATGTTAAAGGAATGTACATTGGCTTGATGGATTGGAAACTTAACAAACTCGAATGTAAGCACTAAGAAGTGTGGGGGTTCAAAGTTACAACTTTAAACAACTATATTGTATCAACCAAGCATCGTAGATAATTGATTAAGGTCTTAAATGAAGGATATCAAGCAGGTGAATAAGGCGGCTGCTTTTCAAAATCATGGGTGAGGAGGGAAGGGAGTTAAAGCGGGCTGAAAATCATCTTAAAAATGAGAGGGGAATACGCCATAGGTAAATATTGAAAACATATTACGGCTATCTCCTCCGGTCGGCTCGGATATTTCTTTTTCTGTTATATAACTGATATATATTATATTATATAATTGATATTATATAATTCATAGACTACCATTTGAGTTGGGAATATAGGGGTGTGGATACTCAAACTTTTTCAAAGAAATTTATTTATGGGATGGTGTACTTTGACCAACACACACGGTTATATTTTATATATTTTTTTATTATATCACCATAGTTGGGTCGTCGAACTCTTTCGACGGGCTTACGCCTTTTTGTAGTACTAATCTCCTTTCTATTAGAAGTATAGTAGTCGATTTTCTAACTTTAGAATGGACCTAACTCGGTACGACGAGAATCCGAGCGGGAAATGTTTTTTTATTCACTTTATCTAATTGATGTTTATAATTCGTAGAAGAAAATTTTTGCAGAGCACACCGGTATTTTCTTCAAATTACAATGGTTCAATATGAAACATTAAACGTAAATACAACTTACGGAAAACTATTAGCTGATATAAATTTTTATTGACTTTCGAGAAAGGGAGTGGTTTGGGAGGTGACAAAGTAGTTAGGTACCAAAAGATTTATATGCTCAGAACCGCGGCAATTATAAACCGATTTCAATGACATGTTAACAGGCAATACGTGGTTGCCAACCTTGAGCTTTTTTAGATTTTCGAATTTGTAAAAAAATCTGTGTTCTTCCAAATTTAGATTATACTACTACTTATTACTCAATTCCAACACAACAAACCGTTAGGGCCCACCAAATGCAACAAGTTTCATCATCAAAAAGAAAAATTTGAATATTCGAAATTCCTACCAGCGCAGCTAGAACATTTATTTTAGGGTTATAAAATGCGTTCCTTTCTTAATTTTTCTTAAAAATTTCCCCTCCACCCCACCCAGTTGTTCATATGTGCTATATGCGTCTGCTTTAGGTTTATCTTTTCTTGGGGGGGGGGATTTTTTGTGGGGAAGGGAGAGTATTTCCCTGAACAAAAAACTGTGAAAATGATTTGTTCTTTCCGACCCCTTTTATACTTCCCCTGAAGATTACCCCTACATATCTAAGGGTTGCCCCTTCCTATTTCCTAAATGCCCCTCTCCCTTAGCTTTAACTTTTCCCTGCAATATGACAAATTAATAATATAAAATTACATGGTCTGCTAAATTAGATTCAATGTAATTCCAACCGATTTTCAAAATTCATATTGATTTTTTGTTTTGATATTTTGAGACTGTTATGAATTTCGTAGCGGGTTCCAGGCATATAGGCCACCACAATATATCATAATGGGATTTTTATTTATTTAAATTTGGACGTTGGGCGATACTTAATTTATATTCTACCCTTTCTATGGAATTTTCCTACCAACTTTCAATAATTTAGTAAATACGGAAATACATAAAAATCGGAAAACTAAGCAAAATTCTCATTTATATGAGAAAGTTTTGATATCCTTGAAGTGATTCTGTTTAAACGGAACTTTTAGCAACAGTCTATAAATCCCGTTATAAATGTAAAATATAAAGGGTTTTCCAATAAGAGGTGTTATTTTAATTAGCCCGCTATTTCGGTAGTTGTCACTTTTGGAGCTGTCATTTTTTGACATTTGACAAGTAGATACTACGCCATTAATAAAAATGGAACGATACACGATTCAACAACGCATTGAAATTACTAAAATTCACTATAAACATGGTGAAAATGTGGCAGAAACGGTTCGTAAATCGAATATTTTTGGGTCGTCGTGAAGCACCTTGTCGAACCGCAATACAGAAAAATTCGAGCTGTCGGGACAAGTTAGTGATGTGAAGAATAAAACCCGTGCACGTCGCTCAAGAACAGCTGAGAATATTGCTGCTGTAGCCAAAAGTGTTGAAGAAAACCCAGGTTTGTCCATTCCTCGTCGTTCTTTGGAATTAGGCATTCCACTGACGTCATTACACCGTATTTTGCATAAAGATTTGGGTCTTAAGGCTTATAAAGTTGAGTTAACACAAGAACTCAAGCCGGCCGATCATCAACAACGTCGAGTCTTTGCTGATTGGGTCCTTGAAATGCATGAAAATGATCCGGGATTCCATTGAAAACTCATCTTGAGTGATGAGGCCCATTTCCACCTCGATGGCTTCGTCAACGAGCAAAATTGTTGCATCTGGCGCTCGGAAAAACCAAGAATTATTGTTGAAAAGCCTCTCTGTCCTCAACGTGTGACTGTTTGGTGCGGTTTATGGTCCCGCGGGGTCATTGGACCTTACTTTTTCGAAAATGAGGCTGGAGCAACAGTTACGGTGAATGGATTGCGCTATCGACAGATGATTAATGATTTTTTATGGCCGGAATTGGATGGTATTGATCTGGACAACGTTTACTTTCAACAATACGGCGCTACGTGCCATACAAGCAACGAAACCATTGATCTTTTACGGGAAAAGTTTCAGGACCGTGTTATCTCTCGAAGAGGTGATCACAATTGGCCACCGAGATCTTGTCACTTAACACCTTCGTCGATTCAAGACCTCAAAGATGGAATTCGTGAGGCTATCGAGGACATAGGGCAGCCACTGTGCGATTTGGTTATGGAAAATTTCATGAAAAGGATATGGTCCTGTAGGCGTGGTCGTGGTGGTCATTTGGCTGATGTTATTTTCCATTATTAACGGCATACCTTCCTCTTTATAATTAAATAAAGATCCGATCATTTATCTCAAAAAATGGCATTTTTCTTTGAATATAAAAATAACACCTCTTATTGGAAAACCCCTTAGTATATTATTGTTCTTAATTCACTTTTTTTTTTAAAGCTATCCGACTAGCGGTTTATAATTTTTATTGTGATTTTTTCTAATTTTTTTAGCATATTTTCAAACTCTTCCGACGTTCATGACAAAATTCGAAAAATTTTCGCCCAAAATTTCCGTCTTAAATTGATTTGGAAATTTCATTATACGTATTATTTTTAAGTTTTCTCTATAAGTCAATTCATAAAAGGATAGTCTATACCAAATTTCAGCGTTCTCAGATTTTATCTTCCAATGAAAAAAAAAAAATAAAATATAAAAAATTTACATTACTGTTGAATGCCACTTGGTCAATGAAATCGCACGGACATTATATGTATAGCCAGAAACGACGTCTTTTATCTCAGAAAATTTATTTGACTCAAATTCGTTTTTCCTTAAAATTCTACAAATGTTCAAGTTGGACAAGTCCGGCCAAGATTTGTAAAATCAAGCATTTTGAAATCTGAAAAAATAGCGATTTCATTTTGCGAATGTTAGTACTCATTGAAAAGGTCGCGATGAGTACATTACAGATATAACAAAGATTTCACATGAGATCTGCGTTTATGCAAATCGGCGACAACTATTGATACTTTTTTCAGCTAATGTGACCATGAGAGGGAAAGATATTGAAAACGTAGGTTGCCTATTATTTTCTATAAATTTACCTTCATTCAATCGGATATACCGTAACCATAAAATGCCTCGCATTTAACCTGATGTTAAACAGAATTAGCTTCTCTGATATTAATGGATGACTGCCAACCCAGTGGTAGGTGAAGTGAAGACTTCAGCCATGGATATAGATACTTCCACGTAGTGCGAGATGGGAACCACTATTCGGTGGGTTTGACACTGATCAGTGGGCTAAATTCTGATAATATTATGTTTGCTTTCTTATCTTCCGAACCGAAATAAAATTTTTATAACTTTCTTAACAAAATTATTTAAAAACATTTATCTGAACCAAATGATTGCGATTCCACAAACAAAAAGTCTCAGTTGAGTAATCACTATATATGATTCTACTCGCTGTGCTGTCATGGCTTGCCGTGGGCAGATGACATTGAATTTAGCTGCCTACAAATTCGGACTCTGGCTACGCATACACACATACAGTTATAACTCAGCTGAGAGTTAGTGAGTGTAAAATGGTTAGGTTACTTTGTTATCAAAACTATTTTACTATTTTGTTAAGTAAAGTATATAGTAAGTGTAGCCCTTGGGAAGGTAACGAACCAAGTGTAGCGATCGGTTATGCCTGCTGACAGAGCTACTACACCCTCTTCAACTTGAGTATAAGCAGCCACTGCGGCCAGCATCTCCTTCCACAAAAATCATCGCAGGGACTGTCGTGGATGGTGACACAGCATTTTTCCCGCTAGTGTACAGTCGGATTGGGAGTAGTCCTTGCCACCCACATCCCTTTGATGCTAGTAAGCAGTGTCAAGTGTGTAGTTCAGACAACGGACCGACGGATGGACTTATGAAATGGACTGCGGACAGACGGACGGATTCCTTGATCTGAAAGCTGGCGAAAAAAAAAACATTTCCAACCGGGGAGCTAAAAAGAAATGCTATCCTTTGCAAACATAAAGCTGAAACAAAGCCAGAAAAAATATTATAGAATGAGTGAAGCAAGCTACAATGCCGGACACTTGTATTTGCCACCCGGAGAATTTCGACGCAGTTAGGGAGGAGGAGAGAAGGGTGGACTACTGGCGTTGGTGCAGTCCAGGCTTGACGTTGTTCGGGCCCAGCGCCCCCATCCTCCCTGGCTAAGACGTCATAGCCTCAAAAAAAAAAAATCTTCCCCCAACCAAGTATGTGCGTGTGTGTGTGTAAGTGGGTGTACTACTCCGCCGTCGTCACGCCTCCTATGTGCGCAGCTTAGGCTGACATATTAGGGGAATCCACAATTATTATGAATAGACCAGCCAGGTGTCTCACCATCCGATTCACCCTGCCTTTAGCGTCACACCTGTATTCACAAAATAAAATATGGGTCTCTGAAAATTAAGCATCAATTAAAAAAAAAACCTTTGATTTGAACGTTATAATATATATTGATTTCTTTCTCGACTTTAAGCTTAGCTTAAGCTATCAGCTCACCCTACTAACCTGCGCTCGTAAGGAGGAAAATACATAACGCAACTGGCAGTACAAATTCATATGTATGTATGAACCAACATGTTATAATATCCTAGCAGGAAATGGATGCAACACCGCATCGAAGCCCTACTGCACCTCTGGCATGCATCATCGACCCATTTCTGCACCGAAACTTCGATGAATTTTACACACGATATCCTAGGGAGGGTGTGATGCCTTTCTGCAGGAGTAAATGTCGATGAAAGCGCCGGTGAATAATCTTCGATGAAAACTTGAATGAATAGTCATCGTTGGAAACGTCAATGAAATGCCCTCGATGAAAACGTCAATTAAATATCCTCGACGAAAACGTGAAAGAATAATGATCCATGAGAACATGAAAACTTGGGTTCGTCTTCGATAGAAAAGAATTTTTAATAATCGATTATTGCTATACCAGGAAAATAGCATTTGGAAATTTGAAAAATAAAAAAATATTTTTTAAACAATCAAACGTATATTTCACTTGATCTGAAGATAATTTACAAAAAAAAAAAAAAATAGGAGATAATACAACAAATTTATTATCTAATAGAATATTTAATGTAGTATTTTATTTTAAAAATAAAAATGCGTAGCGTAAGAGCACTTTACACGAACCAGTAACCAAATATTCGTATTACTAAAGAAAATCACCTTTTATCACGCGCACTTTTTCATTTTCATTCGTACACAAGCCAACTTGAACTAAACACCTGAAATTTCGACCTGCATCGGCGTTTACGCAGCTTATCAGAGAAATATCAACTATGTACTAAAGAGTAAAAAAATCAAGTACATACAAGCACCCCGGTCCTAACTTGATTTGAACTTGCTTCGCATCTTTTCTGAATGGCATGTACACATATTTCTCATCGACACTGATTTCCTCGACGAGTTCCTGCATATAAATTGATTTGAACTTGCTTCGCATCTTTTCTGCATGACATGTACACATAGTTTTCTCAATACTGATTTCCTCGACGAGTTCCTCTATATATACTTTCATACACGATCATTTTCCCGCTGGGAAAGCCTACAAACACGCAGCGAGAAAATGATCGTGCATGAAAGTAACTAGATATAGAGGAACTCGTCGAATAAATCAGTATTGATGAAAACTATGTGTACATGTCATGCAGAAAAGATGCGAACCAAGTTCAGATCAAGTTATATGTAGGAACTCGTCGAGGAAATCAGTGTCGATGAGAAATATGTGTACATGCCATGCAGAAAAGATGCGAAGCAAGTTCAAATCTAGTTAGGACCGGGGTGCTTGTATGTACTTGATTTTTTTACTCTTTAGTAGTTGATATTTCTCTGATGAGCTGCGTAAACGCCGATGCAGGTCGAAATTTCAGGTGTTTAGTTAAAGTTGGCTTGTGTACGAATGAAAATGAAAAAGTGCGCGTGATAAAAAGTGATTTTCTTTAGTAATACGAATATTTGGTTACTGGTTCGTGTAAAGTGCTCTTACGCTACGTATTTTTATTTTTAAAATAAAATACTACATTAAATATTCTATTAGATAATAAATTTGTTGTATTATCTCCTATTTTTTTTTTGTGTAAATTATCTTCAGATCAAGTGAAATATACTATTTTCCTGGTATAGCAATAATCGATTATTAAAAATTCTTTTCTTTCGAAGACGAACCCAAGTTTTCATGTTCTCATGGATTATTATTCTTTCACGTTATCGTCGATGATATTTAATTGACGTTTTCATCGAGCACATTTCATTGACGTTTCCAACGATGGCTATTCATTCAAGTTTTCATCGAAGATTATTCACCGGCGCTTTCATCGACATTTACTCCTGCAGAAAGGCATCACCATCTCCCTAGGACATCGTGTGTAAAATTCATCGAAGTTTCGGTGCAGAAATGGGTCGATGATGCATGCCAGAGGTGCAGTAGGGCTTCGATGCGGTGTTGCAACCATTTCCCGCTAGGATGATAATATAGATATAAAAGTATGTAATAGCACACGATAAGAACCCTCTTGGAGGACAAATTCAACAGAACTTACGATTTTTCCTTTTTGGTTTACTGATTTACCTTCGCCAAGCGCCAGCGTTGAACGGTGAGGTGAGGTCGATTGGCCATTTGTCTGCGACTTATTTCACTAGCTTCTCAGGTACTTCTCGAACGGATTTGCAGGTATTTACGGCATATTTGATGAGGCTTTTCCCACTGAGTAGTGCCTTTGCAGATAAAAATAGTGAGCACCCAATATCTCGGGAAGATATGTTCGTGATATTATGGTTGGGAGTTTTATTAAACTTGTGTAAAGCTTCTCCACGGAGTAAAATTCACTTTGCAGATGATAAGTGTCTGGAGCACTTTATAAAAAAAAAATGTAGCTGAATTTGTATAGAACAAATTCCACTGAATAAAATTGGATTTGCCGATGATAAGTGTCTGGGGCACTTTTATGAAAATGTAGTTTAATTTATATAGAACTGCATTTAACATTTGCATTCGGATTGGTTGTTTTTCTTCCAAATTAAATGCTCTAATTGTTTCAGTTATTGTGTTATTAAACCTCTCTATATCCGAATTCCCTGTATGACTATTGGGTTTAGTTAGATGGAACTCGATTCCTTCCTTTTTGCAGAATTCGATTATGTTTTTTGATTTGAATTCATTATCGAAAACGAATTTCTTTATTTTTCCTCTGATTTCTATGAACTGCTTTAATTTCTCTATTATGGTTTGGCTATTCCTATCTTCTGTAAAAGCTAATTGTATGTTTGGAAAACTTATCTATTATTATAAAATTAATGATAGAGTGCTTGCTATTAACATATGTATCAATATGAACAATCTTATTAATTGTTGACGGGGCTTCCGTCAGGTGAAATTTCTTAACAATTGGGTTTCTATCGTATTTTGCCGCTGAAATGATCTCACAATTATTGATCACTTGATGCACTTTGGTTTTGAGGTTTGGATTGTAGATTCTATCTTTAATTCCTTCGTAACTAGCTATAATACTTTAATGTCCTGATTCGTCTTTATGGAAAAGTGCGATTTGTTTCCTAAGATTTTCTTCGTCCTCAATATCTGCAGCAAATTTACTACATTTAACAAATTTTATGTTTCGATTATTTCAGAATAATTCTAATATTTTCTGCTGCAGTTTGTTATATTCATGAAAATTTAATTCTGAGTAGCTACCTATTTTTCCTTTCTCGATGTATCTTCTCAGTATATCATTTAATTTTTCGCCAGATAAATCGTTTTTGTCAATGTATATTCTTCTGTTCTTGAATATCTGTTCGAGTTCTTTTTCCTTTTCTTTAACATATAAAATTTGTGTCTTAAATCGATTGACTATTGTTTCGAGGATTGGTATGTGGTTATCTAAATTTTCCTCTTGCGAATGCACCGTTTGTACTTTTATGGAATCATTGAGTACATTAATTTGTTCCTCGATTTTTGAATCTCCAAATTCTTCTGTGAACATGTCTTTGAAAGTATAATTCACTAAGTCTCTTCAGCCTTCAGGAATATCTTCGGAGTTTTCCTTGCCCAGTTCGACATGATTAATTTCTTTACTGTCGATATTTATTCTACTTAAAAAATCTGCAATTTTATTGTTTTTTCCCTTTATAAATTCCATTCTTATGTAATATTCTCCTAGCCTAGCTGGATTAACCACCTTTGTAACCTGGGATTAATATCCGTACCTGTATATTTGGTTTGCAGAAGTTGCGAGAAGTTCTTTATCTCTAACTGAATAATTTTGCTCATGATTATTTAATGTTCGTGAGGCATAGCAAACTGGATGATTATCCTGTGTTGGGACTGTCCCTATACCAAAATTGCTAGCGTCCGTTATTAGCTTAAACCTCTTGTTAAAATTTGGGTATCTCAGAATGGCATGATAAGTAATTATTCCCTTTAGTTTTTCATTGACATTTACCTTCGAATTTTTCTTTAAGTATTTAGTCCTGGGATGGGCCACTTTATCGTAATCTTTAATAAATTTAGGGTAAATATCCCGTAATTCCTAGAAATTACGTAATTTGTTTTTGGGTCGTGGGTAATTTAAGTTCTTGTATAACTTTGATTTTGTTGGGATTCGGCTTAACTCCATTGGGCGTAAGTATATGGCCTAAGTATTCTGTTTCATTATGAAGAAAATTACACTTGTCTACTTGAATTTTTAATTTAGCTTGCTTCAACCTATCTAAAATCTTCCTATTATTATTGATATGCTCTTGTAAAGATGTGCTGAATACCAAAATGTCGTCCAATTAAACAACACATGTTTTATTTATGTGGTCTCTTAATACAGAATTCATCAATCTTTGGAAAATCGCCGGAGCATTTTTCAAACCAAAAGGCATCCGGACATACTCATAATGACCAAAGGGTGTTGAAAATGCTGTTTTCTTCTATCTTCACTCTTTACTACTATTTGGTGGAATTCTTTTGCGAGATCCAATGTAGTAAAGTATTGTGCCTTGCCCAACTTGTCCAGTATAATATCTATATTAGGAATTGGAAATTTGTCACTAACTGTGACTTCGTCTCCTATAGTGAATGACTATACGTCATTTACGCTTTCCCGAGTTATCTGATTTCTTGGATACTATCCATAAGGGTGGATTATATGGGGAATTACTCTCTTTTATTATTCCCTGGTTAAGCATTTCTTTCATTTGATTAGGAATTTCTATTTCGTGGACTTGTGGATACCGATAAATTTTAGAATAAATAGGATTACTCGTTGTGGTTACGATTTCATGTTGAATCTCATGATTTGATGTCAACTAGGTTCCCTCTTTAAAAAATATTTATATATTTATTGATTCCCTTTCCTGATAATTTAAATGATCTAGTTTAAGGCTACTCAATATGTTTCCGTCGTTTGCTTCTAACGTACATATTTCATTAGTTGCAAATGGATATTCGTTATCTTCGAAAATTATTTTATTCCCATTTACTTCTAAGTACTTATTTTCCATATTCACTTTTGCCTTTAGCGCTGTAAGCATATTTTGCCCAATAATTCCATCATATTTTCGACCAACTAAATTAGTTACTTTTCGCGAGACAGTTCCCGGAACATTAAACTCTTTAGGGATAGGAGTAACAACTTTCCTCGTTACTTTATTAATACCATTAATTGTACTGTAATATAGAGGTTCAGAGAATTTTTCTACAGAAAAATTTCTAAATAATTGGGGTTTAATTATACTAGTATCCGACCAAACATTTTATTTTTTGAAAACCTACAGTCAGGTTTACTATGGGTAACCTATTTCCAGATGCTCTGTTAAAAAATTTACATTCTGATGCTGAACATTTTCGATTTCCATTGGTTCTATTTGATTGATGTTATCATTATTGTTGTATCTTTTTCTTGTTTGTGTCGAATTATAGAATCCAGTTCGATTGGAATTGTTTTGATTATTCTATTAAACCTGACTTGTTACAAAAAAAGTACAAAACACGTCAGATGTTGACAATCACTTTATTAATAAAGAGAGTAGAAAAGACCAGTAAAATAATGTCTGCGTATGAATATCAATTACTGACCTCCGGCGCGTCTCTGCAGACCATCGCGAGATCTGTAAGGAAAATAGAGAAAGGTACAAGTGAGAACAGGTATCAGTGAATAAATCTTGAATCCTAATCATAAAATATATGCACACCTGGAAACACCCTCCTAGACCATAATGAAATTCATGGTCACACGGACGAAACGCACTCACTCAAACTAGGCCTAATTTACCTTACTTCGGTCACCAGGTAATCAATTATGCTAACGTGTAGTCCGTTTAGGATTACCTAGACCTTTCTCAAACTAATTCAAACTTTACTCACCCATTCACTCCCTCACTAGTCACTTAAAATACTGAGGAGGCTAAAACCTACCTCTGGCATGCACAATTTTAAACTACCTACGCCATGCAAATTCCATGCAGCAAAACCTAAAACTCGTCAGGACTACATAATGTGCCCTTGAGCATTCTCAGCAACTTTCTCGCCTCAGTGAAGGAATTTAAGGAGATTCTTTTATTTCAGAGATCCCTTTTTCGAAGAACGACGCAGTAGTTATTTATTTAATTTATTGCTGCATCAGCTTACCTCTGGATTCTGCTGACAGCTCGGCCAGCCTGACCCTCAGACGTCCTCGTCCAGTGTTACTCGTCTCATCATTCTCGTCATATTCGTCCTCCTCTTCATCGGTTTCCAATGGTCCTGATGTCCATCTTTTCAGTCGGTCAGCGGCTTCCACATTCTCAAATTTTTCTCGCTTGGAACGGTGGAAGCCAGGTAGATCGCAGATAATGTACCGATCGTTTCGTAATACTCGCTTTACTTGGAAAGGCCCTTTGTAAGAAGGCAGCAACTTTTTACTCTGACCGTCGCTGCTGCTGAACTTACGAGCTAGCACTAAGTCTCCAACGTGGTATTGTACAGCTGGTTTTCTCTTGTTGTCGTATCTAGTCTTCTGTTGTTCTTGGTTTTTACGTATTTTGGTTATCACCTGTTCTCTGTGTTCTTCTATGTCGACTTCAGATGTTTGCACTTGTCCTACTTCGGCTGTTATGATTGCGTCAGCAGGTGCTCTTGGCTTAAAACCAAAGAGCAGTTCACTCGGTGTTTTCTTAGTGATACTATGAACCGTATTATTAATAGCAAACTGAACTTTGCTGACTTCTTTATCCCAATGGGTATCCTGTTTCGCAGTTGAAGACAATGATGAGAGTATAGTAGAATTAAATCGCTCGACTTGACCATTTGCGCGCGGTGTTGCTACGGCAGTTTGGATATGATTAATTCCTTTCTGTGCGCAGAATCTATCGAAGGCATGAGATGTATAGGAAGTCCCTTTATCTGTTGTCAGTCTGGCTGGAACTCCGAAGCTCTCTATAATCGTTTGTAAAAATCTAATTACGGGTAGGGATTTTGTATCATTTACGGCTTTTAAAAGAGTATATTTGGTGAATCCTTCAACCGTTACAATAATATACTTCTTACCAGTTGTGCTTTTGACGAAAGGTCCTAAATGATCCATATGTAGAGTCTGGAACGGAATTGTCCCTTTTTCGATAAGGTGAACAAACCCTGGCTGCTTACCCTTTGGTTTCTTATGATACATTCACGGTATACAATTATTGATATATCGTGTTACGTACTCTCGCATTTTAGGAAACCAATAATTTTCGCAGATTTTCCATAATGTTTTCTCCACTCCAAAATGGCCAAATCATCATGAGATGCTCTTAAAATTTGAGATCTCATGTCTTTTGGTATAACCCATTTGTCGCCATTTTTGGTTTTTCTGTACACTCTTCCTTCGTGTAGACAGTATTCTGTATGGACACCTTTTTCATAATCCGTTTCGGGTTTGTTTTGTAAAATCTCGTATATTAATTTAACGTTTTCGTCACTGAGTTGACCCGCCAAAACCCAGTCCGCTAATTCTATCCTAAGTATCTCGGGCTCTTTTAACGATGTATCCGTTTGAGTCATATTGCGGCTTAAAGCGTCAACGTGAGTCATTTTACTTCCGGGTCGATATTCTACTGTGAAAGAATATTCCTGAAGCTGAAGCCACCATCTAGCGATTCGTGGGATAAGATCCCTCTTACTTGCAGCTGATTTAATCGCATTACAATCTGTGACTACCCTGAATTGTAAATCTGTCAGGTGAGTCCGAAATTTCTTTAATGTTTCCACTACAGCTAAAGTCTCTAATTCATATGAATGATATTTTTCTTCCGCTGAAGTGGTTTGTCGACTATAATATGCCACTGGTTGTAATTTACATTTATTTTGACTTTGGAGCAGTATTCCTGCTAATCCTTTTTGGCTGGCATCAATGTGTATCTCTGTCTCTGCTGCTGGATCGTAAATTGCTAAAAGTGGTCGATTTGTGAGTTTTTATTTTAACAGCTCAAATAATTCTTCTTGTTGACTTTCCCATTTCCAGTTACTATCTTTCTTGGTTAGTTGTGTGAGTGGTTTGGTAAGAGTCGCATATTCTTTTATGAATTGTCGAAAGAATCCCGTTAGTCCCAAAAATTGTCGTACATTATGAACGTTTTTAAGTTTTGGAAAATTGGTGATGCTCTTTGTCTTTTCAAGGCATGGCTGCATTCCTTCTTCGCTTATTTCGAATCCAAGGTAATTAATTTTAGTTTTAAAGAAATAACATTTTTCGTGATTCAGTGTTAAATGGTAGTCTTTCAGAATTTTCAAGACATTTTCCAGCCGCTCCATACCTTGCGAAAAGTCTTGAGAAGGTATTAGGATATCGTCCAAGTAAGCTGTTGCGAAGTGGGCCAAGTATTCTGTTAATCATACGTTGGAATACTCCTGGAGCCGTTGTTATCCCAAATGGCATTCTATTGAATTCGTACTGGCCATCACACGTAACGAAAGCTGTCTTACTTCTTGAATTCTCTTCGATGGGAATTCGGTAATATCCTGACATTATGTCGAGTGTAGTGAAAAGCTTATTTCCTTTTAATTGGTTTATTTGATCGTCGATCCTGGGTAAAGGGTAACGGTTTTGCTTAATTTTTGCATTAAGCTTGCGATAGTCGATACATAAACGATCTTTACCATCTTTCTTTTTGACCAACAGGACAATAGTATTTTCTGTACTGTATTTGGGACAATTATAAATGTTGTTTCCGCTTTAGCTTCATCAACTTTCACTAATATTTTTCACTCTCCCCTAACGCTCTAACAATACCACCACCATAACCTTTCACACTTTTAGGTGTAAAGTTAAAAGATAAGCCTAATTCATTTGCAACCTCTTCTTTTAATGTGTTACGACTAGCACCTAAATCGATGAAAACTCTAATGTTTCTATCGCTAATACATGCATCCTTAAAGTATTTCTTACCTGTGTTTTGAGATTCAGCGATAGTAAGCACTTGTTTTGGATTGTTATTATTTATTTCTGCGCTATATAACCTTTTATAATTGTCACCTCTCTTGTAATTAAGTCTCCCCGGACAAGCTGGAAAAAGATGTTCTCGGCTGCCACATCCGTAACACTTGCGTTTGTGTTGACTATACGGGTACATTTTTTTATTAGCAGAGTTGGGGCCTCTACTATTGTTATAGATCACCCTGTTCCGTTGTTGCTTTACCTGATTATTGCCAATATTATTACCATTGATGCTTTTGAGGTCATCCGGTTCAGTATAGGCACCTACTTTCGCGACCAATTATGCACGATACTGCATCTTCTCTAGTTATTTTACTGATATTCAATAGTGCTAGCTTTTGGTAATAATACTCCAACATTGTTTTATTCTGTTGCTTCTTTCGCCGAAGCATCTCTTCCAATTGCACGCAATAGTCTAATTTTTCCGGAAAAGTTTTTTAAATTTAATTTTCCACTCTTCCCAAGAAAAGCTGACTGTCGTTAGACTTTTGTAGCACGTTTCCGCTAATCCACGCAGTTTCGTAGTCGCATTATAGATAGTTGTATTTTCGTCCCATTGATACATATTTCTAATTTCTTCTATTTTAGGAAGCCAATGCCCAATGTTGTTTGTCTTGTCGGCAGGGTTGTATTCCGGAATCATATTATTACCCCAATTAACTTTCTGTTTGCTCGTTGACATTGTACTTACGTTATTAGTAAGTGAAAACATTAATTCCACAAGTTCGTTGAATCCTGGACGATTTTGAATCGACGGGGCAGGAGAACTGTCATTATTCAACGATGCACTTAAATTAGAATACGAAGAACTTCCTAATTCACTATTAGTACTAGCACTACTACCACTAGTAACACTTTCAATTTCTTCTTCATGCCACGCAATTGCAGGCATTTTACTTAGTCTTTTTCTAAGCATTGTTACACAATTTTACTTATTTTTTTTTATTTTAATATAACGATAACTCACTATATAACACTACGATACTATTATCAGAACACGATAGGTGTGCAAGGCGGCTCTTGATCCCACTTCTGAGTTTATTAAACCGGACTTGTTACAACAAAAAAAGTACAAAACACGTCAGATGTTGACAATCACTTTTAATAAAGAGAGTAGACAAGACCAGTAAAATAATGTCTGCGTATGAATATCAATTACTGACCTCCGGCGCGTCGCTGCACACCATCGCGATCTGTAAGTAAAATAGAAAGAGGTACAAGTGAGAACAGGTATCAGTGAATAAATCTTGAATCCCAATCATAAAATACACGTACACCTGGAAACACCCTCCTAGACCATAATGAAATGCATGGTCACCCGGAGGAAACGCACTCACTCATACTAGGCCTAATTTACCTTACTTCGGTCACCAGGTAATCCAATTATGCTACCTTGTAGTCCGTTTAGGATTACCTAGACCTTTCTCAAACTAATTCAAACTTTACTCACCGATTCACTCCCTCACTAGTCACTTAAAATACTGAGGAGGTTACAACCTACCTCTGGCATGCACAATTTTAAACTACCTACTGATGCAAATTCCATGCAGCAAAACCTAAAACTCGTCAGGACTACATAATGTGCCCTTGAGCATTCTCAGCTACTTTCTCGCCTCAGTGAAGGAATTTAAGGAGATTCTTTTATTTCAGAGATCCCTTTTTCGAAGAACGACGCAGTAGTTATTTATTTAATTTATTGCTGCATCAGCTTACCTCTGGATTCTGCTGACAGCTCGGCCAGCCTGACCCTCAGACGTCCTCGTCCAGTGTTACTCGTCTCATCATTCTCGTCATATTCGTCCTCCTCTTCATCGGTTTCCAATGGTCCTGATATCCATCTTTTCAGTCGGTCAGCGGCTTCGACATTCTCAAATTTTTCTCGCTTGGAACGGTGGAAGCCAGGTAGATCGCAGATAATGTACCGATCGTTTCGTAATACTCGCTTTACTTGGAAAGGCCCTTTGTAAGAAGGCAGCAACTTTTTACTCTGACCGTCGCTGCTGCTGAACTTACGAGCTAGCACTAAGTCTCCAACGTGGTATTGTACAGCTGGTTTTCTCTTGTTGTCGTATCTAGTCTTCTGTTGTTCTTGGTTTTTGCGTACTTTGGTTATCACCTGTTCTCTGTGTTCTTCTATGTCGACTTCAGATTGCGTCAGCAGGTGCTCTTGGCTTAAAACCAAAGAGCAGTTCACTCGGTGTTTTCTTAGTGATACTATGAACCGTATTATTAATAGCAAACTGAACTTTGCTGACTTCTTTATCCCAATGGGTATCCTGTTTCGCAGTTGAAGACAATGATGAGAGTATAGTAGAATTAAATCGCTCGACTTGACCATTTGCGCGCGGTGTTGCTACGGCAGTTTGGATATGATTAATTCCTTTCTGTGCGCAGAATCTATCGAAGGCATGAGATGTATAGGAAGTCCCTTTATCTGTTGTCAGTCTGGCTGGAACTCCGAAGCTCTCTATAATCGTTTGTAAAAATCTAATTACGGGTAGGGATTTTGTATCATTTACGGCTTTTAAAAGAGTATATTTGGTGAATCCTTCAACCGTTACAATAATATACTTCTTACCAGTTGTGCTTTTGACGAAAGGTCCTAAATGATCCATATGTAGAGTCTGGAACGGAATTGTCCCTTTTTCGATAAGGTGAACAAACCCTGGCTGCTTACCCTTTGGTTTCTTATGATACATTCACGGTATACAATTATTGATATATCGTGTTACGTACTCTCGCATTTTAGGAAACCAATAATTTTCGCAGATTTTCCATAATGTTTTCTCCACTCCAAAATGGCCAAATCATCATGAGATGCTCTTAAAATTTGAGATCTCATGTCTTTTGGTATAACCCATTTGTCGCCATTTTTGGTTTTTCTGTACACTCTTCCTTCGTGTAGACAGTATTCTGTATGGACACCTTTTTCATAATCCGTTTCGGGTTTGTTTTGTAAAATCTCGTATATTAATTTAACGTTTTCGTCACTGAGTTGACCCGCCAAAACCCAGTCCGCTAATTCTATCCTAAGTATCTCGGGCTCTTTTAACGATGTATCCGTTTGAGTCATATTGCGGCTTAAAGCGTCAACGTGAGTCATTTTACTTCCGGGTCGATATTCTACTGTGAAAGAATATTCCTGAAGCTGAAGCCACCATCTAGCGATTCGTGGGATAAGATCCCTCTTACTTGCAGCTGATTTAATCGCATTACAATCTGTGACTACCCTGAATTGTAAATCTGTCAGGTGAGTCCGAAATTTCTTTAATGTTTCCACTACAGCTAAAGTCTCTAATTCATATGAATGATATTTTTCTTCCGCTGAAGTGGTTTGTCGACTATAATATGCCACTGGTTGTAATTTACATTTATTTTGACTTTGGAGCAGTATTCCTGCTAATCCTTTTTGGCTGGCATCAATGTGTATCTCTGTCTCTGCTGCTGGATCGTAAATTGCTAAAAGTGGTCGATTTGTGAGTTTTTATTTTAACAGCTCAAATAATTCTTCTTGTTGACTTTCCCATTTCCAGTTACTATCTTTCTTGGTTAGTTGTGTGAGTGGTTTGGTAAGAGTCGCATATTCTTTTATGAATTGTCGAAAGAATCCCGTTAGTCCCAAAAATTGTCGTACATTATGAACGTTTTTAAGTTTTGGAAAATTGGTGATGCTCTTTGTCTTTTCAAGGCATGGCTGCATTCCTTCTTCGCTTATTTCGAATCCAAGGTAATTAATTTTAGTTTTAAAGAAATAACATTTTTCGTGATTCAGTGTTAAATGGTAGTCTTTCAGAATTTTCAAGACATTTTCCAGCCGCTCCATACCTTGCGAAAAGTCTTGAGAAGGTATTAGGATATCGTCCAAGTAAGCTGTTGCGAAGTGGGCCAAGTATTCTGTTAATCATACGTTGGAATACTCCTGGAGCCGTTGTTATCCCAAATGGCATTCTATTGAATTCGTACTGGCCATCACACGTAACGAAAGCTGTCTTACTTCTTGAATTCTCTTCGATGGGAATTCGGTAATATCCTGACATTATGTCGAGTGTAGTGAAAAGCTTATTTCCTTTTAATTGGTTTATTTGATCGTCGATCCTGGGTAAAGGGTAACGGTTTTGCTTAATTTTTGCATTAAGCTTGCGATAGTCGATACATAAACGATCTTTACCATCTTTCTTTTTGACCAACAGGACAATAGTATTTTCTGTACTGTATTTGGGACAATTATAAATGTTGTTTCCGCTTTAGCTTCATCAACTTTCACTAATATTTTTCACTCTCCCCTAACGCTCTAACAATACCACCACCATAACCTTTCACACTTTTAGGTGTAAAGTTAAAAGATAAGCCTAATTCATTTGCAACCTCTTCTTTTAATGTGTTACGACTAGCACCTAAATCGATGAAAACTCTAATGTTTCTATCGCTAATACATGCATCCTTAAAGTATTTCTTACCTGTGTTTTGAGATTCAGCGATAGTAAGCACTTGTTTTGGATTGTTATTATTTATTTCTGCGCTATATAACCTTTTATAATTGTCACCTCTCTTGTAATTAAGTCTCCCCGGACAAGCTGGAAAAAGATGTTCTCGGCTGCCACATCCGTAACACTTGCGTTTGTGTTGACTATACGGGTACATTTTTTTATTAGCAGAGTTGGGGCCTCTACTATTGTTATAGATCACCCTGTTCCGTTGTTGCTTTACCTGATTATTGCCAATATTATTACCATTGATGCTTTTGAGGTCATCCGGTTCAGTATAGGCACCTACTTTCGCGACCAATTATGCACGATACTGCATCTTCTCTAGTTATTTTACTGATATTCAATAGTGCTAGCTTTTGGTAATAATACTCCAACATTGTTTTATTCTGTTGCTTCTTTCGCCGAAGCATCTCTTCCAATTGCACGCAATAGTCTAATTTTTCCGGAAAAGTTTTTTAAATTTAATTTTCCACTCTTCCCAAGAAAAGCTGACTGTCGTTAGACTTTTGTAGCACGTTTCCGCTAATCCACGCAGTTTCGTAGTCGCATTATAGATAGTTGTATTTTCGTCCCATTGATACATATTTCTAATTTCTTCTATTTTAGGAAGCCAATGCCCAATGTTGTTTGTCTTGTCGGCAGGGTTGTATTCCGGAATCATATTATTACCCCAATTAACTTTCTGTTTGCTCGTTGACATTGTACTTACGTTATTAGTAAGTGAAAACATTAATTCCACAAGTTCGTTGAATCCTGGACGATTTTGAATCGACGGGGCAGGAGAACTGTCATTATTCAACGATGCACTTAAATTAGAATACGAAGAACTTCCTAATTCACTATTAGTACTAGCACTACTACCACTAGTAACACTTTCAATTTCTTCTTCATGCCACGCAATTGCAGGCATTTTACTTAGTCTTTTTCTAAGCATTGTTACACAATTTTACTTATTTTTTTTTATTTTAATATAACGATAACTCACTATATAACACTACGATACTATTATCAGAACACGATAGGTGTGCAAGGCGGCTCTTGATCCCACTTCTGAGTTTATTAAACCGGACTTGTTACAACAAAAAAAGTACAAAACACGTCAGATGTTGACAATCACTTTTAATAAAGAGAGTAGACAAGACCAGTAAAATAATGTCTGCGTATGAATATCAATTACTGACCTCCGGCGCGTCGCTGCACACCATCGCGATCTGTAAGTAAAATAGAAAGAGGTACAAGTGAGAACAGGTATCAGTGAATAAATCTTGAATCCCAATCATAAAATACACGTACACCTGGAAACACCCTCCTAGACCATAATGAAATGCATGGTCACCCGGAGGAAACGCACTCACTCATACTAGGCCTAATTTACCTTACTTCGGTCACCAGGTAATCCAATTATGCTACCTTGTAGTCCGTTTAGGATTACCTAGACCTTTCTCAAACTAATTCAAACTTTACTCACCGATTCACTCCCTCACTAGTCACTTAAAATACTGAGGAGGTTACAACCTACCTCTGGCATGCACAATTTTAAACTACCTACTGATGCAAATTCCATGCAGCAAAACCTAAAACTCGTCAGGACTACATAATGTGCCCTTGAGCATTCTCAGCTACTTTCTCGCCTCAGTGAAGGAATTTAAGGAGATTCTTTTATTTCAGAGATCCCTTTTTCGAAGAACGACGCAGTAGTTATTTATTTAATTTATTGCTGCATCAGCTTACCTCTGGATTCTGCTGACAGCTCGGCCAGCCTGACCCTCAGACGTCCTCGTCCAGTGTTACTCGTCTCATCATTCTCGTCATATTCGTCCTCCTCTTCATCGGTTTCCAATGGTCCTGATATCCATCTTTTCAGTCGGTCAGCGGCTTCGACATTCTCAAATTTTTCTCGCTTGGAACGGTGGAAGCCAGGTAGATCGCAGATAATGTACCGATCGTTTCGTAATACTCGCTTTACTTGGAAAGGCCCTTTGTAAGAAGGCAGCAACTTTTTACTCTGACCGTCGCTGCTGCTGAACTTACGAGCTAGCACTAAGTCTCCAACGTGGTATTGTACAGCTGGTTTTCTCTTGTTGTCGTATCTAGTCTTCTGTTGTTCTTGGTTTTTGCGTACTTTGGTTATCACCTGTTCTCTGTGTTCTTCTATGTCGACTTCAGATTGCGTCAGCAGGTGCTCTTGGCTTAAAACCAAAGAGCAGTTCACTCGGTGTTTTCTTAGTGATACTATGAACCGTATTATTAATAGCAAACTGAACTTTGCTGACTTCTTTATCCCAATGGGTATCCTGTTTCGCAGTTGAAGACAATGATGAGAGTATAGTAGAATTAAATCGCTCGACTTGACCATTTGCGCGCGGTGTTGCTACGGCAGTTTGGATATGATTAATTCCTTTCTGTGCGCAGAATCTATCGAAGGCATGAGATGTATAGGAAGTCCCTTTATCTGTTGTCAGTCTGGCTGGAACTCCGAAGCTCTCTATAATCGTTTGTAAAAATCTAATTACGGGTAGGGATTTTGTATCATTTACGGCTTTTAAAAGAGTATATTTGGTGAATCCTTCAACCGTTACAATAATATACTTCTTACCAGTTGTGCTTTTGACGAAAGGTCCTAAATGATCCATATGTAGAGTCTGGAACGGAATTGTCCCTTTTTCGATAAGGTGAACAAACCCTGGCTGCTTACCCTTTGGTTTCTTATGATACATTCACGGTATACAATTATTGATATATCGTGTTACGTACTCTCGCATTTTAGGAAACCAATAATTTTCGCAGATTTTCCATAATGTTTTCTCCACTCCAAAATGGCCAAATCATCATGAGATGCTCTTAAAATTTGAGATCTCATGTCTTTTGGTATAACCCATTTGTCGCCATTTTTGGTTTTTCTGTAAACTCTTCCTTCGTGTAGACAGTATTCTGTATGGACACCTTTTTCATAATCCGTTTCGGGTTTGTTTTGTAAAATCTCGTATATTAATTTAACTTTTTCGTCACTGAGTTGACCCGCCAAAACCCAGTCCGCTAATTCTATCCTTAGTATCTCGGGCTCTTTTAACGATGTATCCGTTTGAGTCATATTGCGGCTTAAAGCGTCAACGTGAGTCATTTTACTTCCGGGTCGATATTCTACTGTGAAAGAATATTCCTGAAGCTGAAGCCACCATCTAGCGATTCGTGGGATAAAATCCCTCTTACTTGCAGCTGATTTAATCGCATTACAATCTGTGACTACCTTGAATTGTAAATCTCTCAGGTGAGTCCGAAATTTCTTTAATGTTTCCACTACAGCTAAAGTCTCTAATTCATATGAATGATATTTTTCTTCCGCTGAAGTGGTTTGTCGACTATGATATGCCACTGGTTGTAATTTACATTTATTTTGACTTTGGAGCAGTATTCCTGCTAATCCTTTTTGGCTGGCATCAATGTGTATCTCTGTCTCTGCTGCTGGATCGTAAATTGCTAAAAGTGGTCGATTTGTGAGTTTTTATTTTAACAGCTCAAATAATTCTTCTTGTTGACTTTCCCATTTCCAGTTACTATCTTTCTTGGTTAGTTGTGTGAGTGGTTTGGTAAGAGTCGCATATCCTTTTATGAATTGTCGAAAGAATCCCGTTAGTCCCAAAAATTGTCGTACATTATGAACGTTTTTAGGTTTTGGAAAATTGGTGATGCTCTTTGTCTTTTCAAGGCCTGGCTGCATTCCTTCTTCGCTTATTTCGAATCCAAGGTAATTAATTTTAGTTTTAAAGAAATAACATTTTTCGTGATTCAGTGTTAAATGGTAGTCTTTCAGAATTTTCAAGACATTTTCCAGCCGCTCCATACCTTGCGCAAAGTCTTGAGAAGGTATTAGGATATCGTCCAAGTAAGCTGTTGCGAAGTGGGCCAAGTATTCTGTTAATCATACGTTGGAATACTCCTGGAGCCGTTGTTATCCCAAATGGCATTCTATTGAATTCGTACTGGCCATCACACGTAACGAAAGCTGTCTTACTTCTTGAATTCTCTTCGATGGGAATTCGGTAATATCCTGACATTATGTCGAGTGTAGTGAAAAGCTTATTTCCTTTTAATTGGTTTATTTGATCGTCGATCCTGGGTAAAGGGTAACGGTTTTGCTTAATTTTTGCATTAAGCTTGCGATAGTCGATACATAAACGATCTTTACCATCTTTCTTTTTGACCAACAGGACAATAGTATTTTCTGTACTGTATTTGGGACAATTATAAATGTTGTTTCCGCTTTAGCTTCATCAACTTTCACTAATATTTTTCACTCTCCCCTAACGCTCTAACAATACCACCACCATAACCTTTCACACTTTTAGGTGTAAAGTTAAAAGATAAGCCTAATTCATTTGCAACCTCTTCTTTTAATGTGTTACGACTAGCACCTAAATCGATGAAAACTCTAATGTTTCTATCGCTAATACATGCATCCTTAAAGTATTTCTTACCTGTGTTTTGAGATTCAGCGATAGTAAGCACTTGTTTTGGATTGTTATTATTTATTTCTGCGCTAAATAACCTTTTATAATTGTCACCTCTCTTGTAATTAAGTCTCCCCGGACAAGCTGGAAAAAGATGTTCTCGGCTGCCACATCCGTAACACTTGCGTTTGTGTTGACTATACGGGTACATTTTTTTATTAGCAGAGTTGGGGCCTCTACTATTGTTATAGATCACCCTGTTCCGTTGTTGCTTTACCTGATTATTGCCAATATTATTACCATTGATGCTTTTGAGGTCATCCGGTTCAGTATAGGCACCTACTTTCGCGACCAATTATGCACGATACTGCATCTTCTCTAGTTATTTTACTGATATTCAATAGTGCTAGCTTTTGGTAATAATACTCCAACATTGTTTTATTCTGTTGCTTCTTTCGCCGAAGCATCTCTTCCAATTGCACGCAATAGTCTAATTTTTCCGGAAAAGTTTTTTAAATTTAATTTTCCACTCTTCCCAAGAAAAGCTGACTGTCGTTAGACTTTTGTAGCACGTTTCCGCTAATCCACGCAGTTTCGTAGTCGCATTATAAATAGTTGTATTTTCGTCCCATTGATACATATTTCTAATTTCTTCTATTTTAGGAAGCCAATGCCCAATGTTGTTTGTCTTGTCGGCAGGGTTGTATTCCGGAATCATATTATTACCCCAATTAACTTTCTGTTTGCTCGTTGACATTGTACTTACGTTATTAGTAAGTGAAAACATTAATTCCACAAGTTCGTTGAATCCTGGACGATTTTGAATCGACGGGGCAGGAGAACTGTCATTATTCAACGATGCACTTAAATTAGAATACGAAGAACTTCCTAATTCACTATTAGTACTAGCACTACTACCGCTAGTAACACTTTCAATTTCTTCTTCATGCCACGCAATTGCAGGCATTTTACTTAGTCTTTTTCTAAGCATTGTTACACAATTTTACTTATTTTTTTTTATTTTAATATAACGATAACTCACTATATAACACTACGATACTATTATCAGAACACGATAGGTGTGCAAGGCGGCTCTTGATCCCACTTCTGAGTTTATTAAACCGGACTTGTTACAACAAAAAAAGTACAAAACACGTCAGATGTTGACAATCACTTTTAATAAAGAGAGTAGATAAGACCAGTAAAATAATGTCTGCGTATGAATATCAATTACTGACCTCAGGCGCGTCGCTGCACACCATCGCGATCTGTAAGTAAAATAGAAAAAGGTACAAGTGAGAACAGGTATCAGTGAATAAATCTTGAATCCCAATCATAAAATACACGTACACCTGGAAACACCCTCCTAGACCATAATGAAATGCATGGTCACCCGGAGGAAACGCACTCACTCATACTAGGCCTAATTTACCTTACTTCGGTCACCAGGTAATCCAATTATGCTACCTTGTAGTCCGTTTAGGATTACCTAGACCTTTCTCAAACTAATTCAAACTTTACTCACCGATTCACTCCCTCACTAGTCACTTAAAATACTGAGGAGGTTACAACCTACCTCTGGCATGCACAATTTTAAACTACCTACTGATGCAAATTCCATGCAGCAAAACCTAAAACTCGTCAGGACTACATAATGTGCCCTTGAGCATTCTCAGTTACTTTCTCGCCTCAGTGAAGGAATTTAAGGAGATTCGTTTATTTCAAAGATCCCTTTTTCCAAGAAGGACGCAGTAGTTATTTATTTAATTTATTGCTGCATCAGCTTACCTCTGGATTCTGCTGACAATTCCTATATTGTCCAGAGTAAGTTTGCTTATTTCTACCGTCAAATTGTCCTGACTTATTTCTATAACTATTATTTCTAAATTGTTCTGAATTATTGTAGTAGTTATGTCTATACTGTCCTGAATTATTGTGTCCGTTTTGCTGTATATTTTGGTTTAATGTGTTTTGCGTTCTAAAGTTAAACTTTCTGTTTAATTGTCCCCTATTGTCGTTAGAGTTTGTCTGATCATGTTTTCCCCGATAATTACTCTTATTTGAGCATTTATATTTTCTATGCCTGTAATCTACTGCTATTTCGTCGTCTAGTAACTTCAATTGCGAAAATTTGTTATATATTTCAATAATAGTGCTATTATGTGGGACATGTCCACGGACAAAATTATCCATTTTTTCTGAAATAACTCCTACTAAATATTTGTCATTATTTTGCGGAGTATAAGTAATAGGTCTTTCTGCGTCAAAATCGTATAGTTCATTTAATTGATAACTAACTATTCTAACATAATCAAATAATTCTCGTGAATTTGTTACCTTAATACATCTACACTCGTTGATAATTACGCATAGTCTTTCCTTGGTTTGAAATGAAGTTTAAGCTCTTCCTTCGCGGCTTGCCATGTCAGGTTGTCGCCTAATCTCTGGATGCATCTTTTTGGTTCACCTTGAATTTTTTCGTTGTAAACAATGTTGAGAGAATAGCTTAGTAGCTGTTCATTTCCATTGCAAAGCCTTGCTGCATTTTCCACAGATCTGATGAACTCTGGATGTGTATATTCCTCTTTGCCGTTAAATGATCTCAAGCGCCGAAAATGATTTAGCACTTGCTCCGATGAAAGTTCAAATAAATTAGCTGGTTATCGAGGTAACTGCTGTCTGAGATGATTGATTTCCTCTTGCTGCTGCTGGACAGATTGCACCAAAGCTTGAATTTGCTCTGCTGCCATTTCTTCTTCAATTCCTTCTAATTGTCGATTTCGGGAAAAAAGTTCTCTTCTTCTATTCATACGATCAATTAAGCGATTGAGAATTAGTTTCTATGATTGTACTAATTTCAAGAAAAAGTTTGTTTCCCAATAGTACTTTAAATGAGTGATTAATCAATAAGAGATTAAAACTACAATTTCACATTGATCACTATTCGTAATCAATTTTCAATTATTGTAGTTAGATTTGATTTGGTCACAAATTCACACTGACACTGTATTTTCTCTTACAGAAATACACCATATACATGTAGTTTGCGTTTTTAACTTTTTTCAATATATACTCTTTGGAGAGATTTGCACTTTTATGGTTAGATCAGTGGATATCATCTCTTTAGATATCGACAGATTCGCACCAACGCCATCTGTCAGTAATCCTCCCATCATGCAATAGCGAAAGACTTCCTAGAATTTAGCTGCCGATATTCAATGGAGAATATTCGACATGGATCTCATTTCACGATCTATTCATAACAACAATAATTTAAGAGACGTTGACAAACTATATTTTCTAAAAACTGATCTAATTGGAGAAGCTGAAAAGCTTCTCAAGCATTATGAAGTATGCGACGCAAACTATAAACCAGCCTGGCAGCTCTTTAAGGAACGCTACTCATGTAAGCGAATCCTAGTCAACGTACAACTAAAAAAATTATTGCCTCTCCCAACCACAAATCATGATACTGCCGAAAGTATCAAAAGACTATTAGATAACATAACTGAGGCACTATCAGCATTACAAAATTTAGGTGTAGAAACAAATAATAATTATATATTTGACTGTACAAAAGTTACACCCAGACACACATCAATTATGGGAACAGAGCTTACATAGTAGCACTGATTCACCGGAACTAAACACATTATCAAAACTCTTAGAGTCTGGGTTCCGAACTCTGGAAATGATAGGAAATAGAAATACATTTTCGAACATGACATAGAGAGAACCATTCTCACCAAAACCAACTTATGGATTCTTGAATAGAAGCAAAAGTTCAACACCAGTTCACCCACCTACAAAAATGTCCTCTTGCAGCCATTGCAAAGGTGCCCATATCATATTTCACTGTCCAATCTTTAGAAATATGAACACCCGACAACGACATGAAGTTGTCGTAAATAAGCATTTATGGAAAAATTGCTTATCTACCAACTACCTAACCTCAAACTGCACAAGCAATAAATAGTGATCTCTGCGCAACAAAAGTCACAATACTCTGCTCCATTGAGCAAAACGATTCAGTGACTAATCAATCCACCCATAATTCCAGTATGGAAACAAACCAAGCACACCCTTAGCTTGTAGAAATGACGAACAATAAGTTCAAAATTTTCTAACCGCCAATATGAAAAGAGCTCTCCTCTCTACAGCTCTGATAAATGTCACCACACCATCCGGAATCACAATGACATTCCGAGCATTAATAAACTCTGGATCTCCAGTGTCTATTATGACTAAAAAGGCCTTTAAACTATTACAGCTTAAAGGTACAACTCCCACAAATACAGCTGTATTACAAGCCACACTCACAATTAATTCTCCTGATATCCATCTTTTCAGTCGGTCAGCGGCTTCGACATTCTCAAATTTTTCTCGCTTGGAACGGTGGAAGCCAGGTAGATCGCAGATAATGTACCGATCGTTTCGTAATACTCGCTTTACTTGGAAAGGCCCTTTGTAAGAAGGCAGCAACTTTTTACTCTGACCGTCGCTGCTGCTGAACTTACGAGCTAGCACTAAGTCTCCAACGTGGTATTGTACAGCTGGTTTTCTCTTGTTGTCGTATCTAGTCTTCTGTTGTTCTTGGTTTTTGCGTACTTTGGTTATCACCTGTTCTCTGTGTTCTTCTATGTCGACTTCAGATTGCGTCAGCAGGTGCTCTTGGCTTAAAACCAAAGAGCAGTTCACTCGGTGTTTTCTTAGTGATACTATGAACCGTATTATTAATAGCAAACTGAACTTTGCTGACTTCTTTATCCCAATGGGTATCCTGTTTCGCAGTTGAAGACAATGATGAGAGTATAGTAGAATTAAATCGCTCGACTTGACCATTTGCGCGCGGTGTTGCTACGGCAGTTTGGATATGATTAATTCCTTTCTGTGCGCAGAATCTATCGAAGGCATGAGATGTATAGGAAGTCCCTTTATCTGTTGTCAGTCTGGCTGGAACTCCGAAGCTCTCTATAATCGTTTGTAAAAATCTAATTACGGGTAGGGATTTTGTATCATTTACGGCTTTTAAAAGAGTATATTTGGTGAATCCTTCAACCGTTACAATAATATACTTCTTACCAGTTGTGCTTTTGACGAAAGGTCCTAAATGATCCATATGTAGAGTCTGGAACGGAATTGTCCCTTTTTCGATAAGGTGAACAAACCCTGGCTGCTTACCCTTTGGTTTCTTATGATACATTCACGGTATACAATTATTGATATATCGTGTTACGTACTCTCGCATTTTAGGAAACCAATAATTTTCGCAGATTTTCCATAATGTTTTCTCCACTCCAAAATGGCCAAATCATCATGAGATGCTCTTAAAATTTGAGATCTCATGTCTTTTGGTATAACCCATTTGTCGCCATTTTTGGTTTTTCTGTAAACTCTTCCTTCGTGTAGACAGTATTCTGTATGGACACCTTTTTCATAATCCGTTTCGGGTTTGTTTTGTAAAATCTCGTATATTAATTTAACTTTTTCGTCACTGAGTTGACCCGCCAAAACCCAGTCCGCTAATTCTATCCTTAGTATCTCGGGCTCTTTTAACGATGTATCCGTTTGAGTCATATTGCGGCTTAAAGCGTCAACGTGAGTCATTTTACTTCCGGGTCGATATTCTACTGTGAAAGAATATTCCTGAAGCTGAAGCCACCATCTAGCGATTCGTGGGATAAAATCCCTCTTACTTGCAGCTGATTTAATCGCATTACAATCTGTGACTACCTTGAATTGTAAATCTCTCAGGTGAGTCCGAAATTTCTTTAATGTTTCCACTACAGCTAAAGTCTCTAATTCATATGAATGATATTTTTCTTCCGCTGAAGTGGTTTGTCGACTATGATATGCCACTGGTTGTAATTTACATTTATTTTGACTTTGGAGCAGTATTCCTGCTAATCCTTTTTGGCTGGCATCAATGTGTATCTCTGTCTCTGCTGCTGGATCGTAAATTGCTAAAAGTGGTCGATTTGTGAGTTTTTATTTTAACAGCTCAAATAATTCTTCTTGTTGACTTTCCCATTTCCAGTTACTATCTTTCTTGGTTAGTTGTGTGAGTGGTTTGGTAAGAGTCGCATATCCTTTTATGAATTGTCGAAAGAATCCCGTTAGTCCCAAAAATTGTCGTACATTATGAACGTTTTTAGGTTTTGGAAAATTGGTGATGCTCTTTGTCTTTTCAAGGCCTGGCTGCATTCCTTCTTCGCTTATTTCGAATCCAAGGTAATTAATTTTAGTTTTAAAGAAATAACATTTTTCGTGATTCAGTGTTAAATGGTAGTCTTTCAGAATTTTCAAGACATTTTCCAGCCGCTCCATACCTTGCGCAAAGTCTTGAGAAGGTATTAGGATATCGTCCAAGTAAGCTGTTGCGAAGTGGGCCAAGTATTCTGTTAATCATACGTTGGAATACTCCTGGAGCCGTTGTTATCCCAAATGGCATTCTATTGAATTCGTACTGGCCATCACACGTAACGAAAGCTGTCTTACTTCTTGAATTCTCTTCGATGGGAATTCGGTAATATCCTGACATTATGTCGAGTGTAGTGAAAAGCTTATTTCCTTTTAATTGGTTTATTTGATCGTCGATCCTGGGTAAAGGGTAACGGTTTTGCTTAATTTTTGCATTAAGCTTGCGATAGTCGATACATAAACGATCTTTACCATCTTTCTTTTTGACCAACAGGACAATAGTATTTTCTGTACTGTATTTGGGACAATTATAAATGTTGTTTCCGCTTTAGCTTCATCAACTTTCACTAATATTTTTCACTCTCCCCTAACGCTCTAACAATACCACCACCATAACCTTTCACACTTTTAGGTGTAAAGTTAAAAGATAAGCCTAATTCATTTGCAACCTCTTCTTTTAATGTGTTACGACTAGCACCTAAATCGATGAAAACTCTAATGTTTCTATCGCTAATACATGCATCCTTAAAGTATTTCTTACCTGTGTTTTGAGATTCAGCGATAGTAAGCACTTGTTTTGGATTGTTATTATTTATTTCTGCGCTAAATAACCTTTTATAATTGTCACTTCTCTTGTAATTAAGTCTCCCCGGACAAGCTGGAAAAAGATGTTCTCGGCTGCCACATCCGTAACACTTGCGTTTGTGTTGACTATACGGGTACATTTTTTTATTAGCAGAGTTGGGGCCTCTACTATTGTTATAGATCACCCTGTTCCGTTGTTGCTTTACCTGATTATTGCCAATATTATTACCATTGATGCTTTTGAGGTCATCCGGTTCAGTATAGGCACCTACTTTCGCGACCAATTATGCACGATACTGCATCTTCTCTAGTTATTTTACTGATATTCAATAGTGCTAGCTTTTGGTAATAATACTCCAACATTGTTTTATTCTGTTGCTTCTTTCGCCGAAGCATCTCTTCCAATTGCACGCAATAGTCTAATTTTTCCGGAAAAGTTTTTTAAATTTAATTTTCCACTCTTCCCAAGAAAAGCTGACTGTCGTTAGACTTTTGTAGCACGTTTCCGCTAATCCACGCAGTTTCGTAGTCGCATTATAAATAGTTGTATTTTCGTCCCATTGATACATATTTCTAATTTCTTCTATTTTAGGAAGCCAATGCCCAATGTTGTTTGTCTTGTCGGCAGGGTTGTATTCCGGAATCATATTATTACCCCAATTAACTTTCTGTTTGCTCGTTGACATTGTACTTACGTTATTAGTAAGTGAAAACATTAATTCCACAAGTTCGTTGAATCCTGGACGATTTTGAATCGACGGGGCAGGAGAACTGTCATTATTCAACGATGCACTTAAATTAGAATACGAAGAACTTCCTAATTCACTATTAGTACTAGCACTACTACCGCTAGTAACACTTTCAATTTCTTCTTCATGCCACGCAATTGCAGGCATTTTACTTAGTCTTTTTCTAAGCATTGTTACACAATTTTACTTATTTTTTTTTATTTTAATATAACGATAACTCACTATATAACACTACGATACTATTATCAGAACACGATAGGTGTGCAAGGCGGCTCTTGATCCCACTTCTGAGTTTATTAAACCGGACTTGTTACAACAAAAAAAGTACAAAACACGTCAGATGTTGACAATCACTTTTAATAAAGAGAGTAGATAAGACCAGTAAAATAATGTCTGCGTATGAATATCAATTACTGACCTCAGGCGCGTCGCTGCACACCATCGCGATCTGTAAGTAAAATAGAAAAAGGTACAAGTGAGAACAGGTATCAGTGAATAAATCTTGAATCCCAATCATAAAATACACGTACACCTGGAAACACCCTCCTAGACCATAATGAAATGCATGGTCACCCGGAGGAAACGCACTCACTCATACTAGGCCTAATTTACCTTACTTCGGTCACCAGGTAATCCAATTATGCTACCTTGTAGTCCGTTTAGGATTACCTAGACCTTTCTCAAACTAATTCAAACTTTACTCACCGATTCACTCCCTCACTAGTCACTTAAAATACTGAGGAGGTTACAACCTACCTCTGGCATGCACAATTTTAAACTACCTACTGATGCAAATTCCATGCAGCAAAACCTAAAACTCGTCAGGACTACATAATGTGCCCTTGAGCATTCTCAGTTACTTTCTCGCCTCAGTGAAGGAATTTAAGGAGATTCGTTTATTTCAAAGATCCCTTTTTCCAAGAAGGACGCAGTAGTTATTTATTTAATTTATTGCTGCATCAGCTTACCTCTGGATTCTGCTGACAATTCCTATATTGTCCAGAGTAAGTTTGCTTATTTCTACCGTCAAATTGTCCTGACTTATTTCTATAACTATTATTTCTAAATTGTTCTGAATTATTGTAGTAGTTATGTCTATACTGTCCTGAATTATTGTGTCCGTTTTGCTGTATATTTTGGTTTAATGTGTTTTGCGTTCTAAAGTTAAACTTTCTGTTTAATTGTCCCCTATTGTCGTTAGAGTTTGTCTGATCATGTTTTCCCCGATAATTACTCTTATTTGAGCATTTATATTTTCTATGCCTGTAATCTACTGCTATTTCGTCGTCTAGTAACTTCAATTGCGAAAATTTGTTATATATTTCAATAATAGTGCTATTATGTGGGACATGTCCACGGACAAAATTATCCATTTTTTCTGAAATAACTCCTACTAAATATTTGTCATTATTTTGCGGAGTATAAGTAATAGGTCTTTCTGCGTCAAAATCGTATAGTTCATTTAATTGATAACTAACTATTCTAACATAATCAAATAATTCTCGTGAATTTGTTACCTTAATACATCTACACTCGTTGATAATTACGCATAGTCTTTCCTTGGTTTGAAATGAAGTTTAAGCTCTTCCTTCGCGGCTTGCCATGTCAGGTTGTCGCCTAATCTCTGGATGCATCTTTTTGGTTCACCTTGAATTTTTTCGTTGTAAACAATGTTGAGAGAATAGCTTAGTAGCTGTTCATTTCCATTGCAAAGCCTTGCTGCATTTTCCACAGATCTGATGAACTCTGGATGTGTATATTCCTCTTTGCCGTTAAATGATCTCAAGCGCCGAAAATGATTTAGCACTTGCTCCGATGAAAGTTCAAATAAATTAGCTGGTTATCGAGGTAACTGCTGTCTGAGATGATTGATTTCCTCTTGCTGCTGCTGGACAGATTGCACCAAAGCTTGAATTTGCTCTGCTGCCATTTCTTCTTCAATTCCTTCTAATTGTCGATTTCGGGAAAAAAGTTCTCTTCTTCTATTCATACGATCAATTAAGCGATTGAGAATTAGTTTCTATGATTGTACTAATTTCAAGAAAAAGTTTGTTTCCCAATAGTACTTTAAATGAGTGATTAATCAATAAGAGATTAAAACTACAATTTCACATTGATCACTATTCGTAATCAATTTTCAATTATTGTAGTTAGATTTGATTTGGTCACAAATTCACACTGACACTGTATTTTCTCTTACAGAAATACACCATATACATGTAGTTTGCGTTTTTAACTTTTTTCAATATATACTCTTTGGAGAGATTTGCACTTTTATGGTTAGATCAGTGGATATCATCTCTTTAGATATCGACAGATTCGCACCAACGCCATCTGTCAGTAATCCTCCCATCATGCAATAGCGAAAGACTTCCTAGAATTTAGCTGCCGATATTCAATGGAGAATATTCGACATGGATCTCATTTCACGATCTATTCATAACAACAATAATTTAAGAGACGTTGACAAACTATATTTTCTAAAAACTGATCTAATTGGAGAAGCTGAAAAGCTTCTCAAGCATTATGAAGTATGCGACGCAAACTATAAACCAGCCTGGCAGCTCTTTAAGGAACGCTACTCATGTAAGCGAATCCTAGTCAACGTACAACTAAAAAAATTATTGCCTCTCCCAACCACAAATCATGATACTGCCGAAAGTATCAAAAGACTATTAGATAACATAACTGAGGCACTATCAGCATTACAAAATTTAGGTGTAGAAACAAATAATAATTATATATTTGACTGTACAAAAGTTACACCCAGACACACATCAATTATGGGAACAGAGCTTACATAGTAGCACTGATTCACCGGAACTAAACACATTATCAAAACTCTTAGAGTCTGGGTTCCGAACTCTGGAAATGATAGGAAATAGAAATACATTTTCGAACATGACATAGAGAGAACCATTCTCACCAAAACCAACTTATGGATTCTTGAATAGAAGCAAAAGTTCAACACCAGTTCACCCACCTACAAAAATGTCCTCTTGCAGCCATTGCAAAGGTGCCCATATCATATTTCACTGTCCAATCTTTAGAAATATGAACACCCGACAACGACATGAAGTTGTCGTAAATAAGCATTTATGGAAAAATTGCTTATCTACCAACTACCTAACCTCAAACTGCACAAGCAATAAATAGTGATCTCTGCGCAACAAAAGTCACAATACTCTGCTCCATTGAGCAAAACGATTCAGTGACTAATCAATCCACCCATAATTCCAGTATGGAAACAAACCAAGCACACCCTTAGCTTGTAGAAATGACGAACAATAAGTTCAAAATTTTCTAACCGCCAATATGAAAAGAGCTCTCCTCTCTACAGCTCTGATAAATGTCACCACACCATCCGGAATCACAATGACATTCCGAGCATTAATAAACTCTGGATCTCCAGTGTCTATTATGACTAAAAAGGCCTTTAAACTATTACAGCTTAAAGTTACAACTCCCACAAATACAGCTGTATTACAAGCCACACTCACAATTAATTCTCTCCACAATTTTAAAATAGCGAGAAACAAGCTCACAATCCGAAAAATCACCGATCTGCTTCCAACACAGCCAATCAAAGTTTCAAATTGGAAACACATAAAAAATCTCCCACTTGCAGATCCTAAGTTCTCAATCCCAGGAGAAATCGATGTTCTTCTCGGAGCAAACATCTATGCCGCTGTTGTGACCCGGGTGCCCATTGACCCGAACCACAACTATAAAACCAATTCATATCCCTATGCAACGTATTGGCGTATATCAGGAATGACCCTGAAAATCAAAAATATTTTAATTTAATTTGAATTTCAAATGCATTTAAAAATGCATTTTCATACTGAAACAAAATGCAATTTAGCATAAATTGCATTTTGTTATCAGTCATATATTCAGCTCACACAGCATGTATACTTACCTACATGCCGTACAAGGTACATACATACCTTACCTGAACTCCGTCAAATTTCTTTCATGTATATACATGTACATACAATTCCTAAATTCATAAAAATTAATCGTATGTACATACAGACACACAATTATTGCCATCACCTAGAATATTATTTTTACAAGACACAAGTGCATATCAGATTTCATGCATATGCACTGTGCCTAAACTTTCTGTGCATTCCCACGTACGATTTTTCACGTCGTGGGAAGGTACTAAAAAGAAAAAAGAAACTTTTCATGGGCAACTGGGGGCAGCTAGCCCGAACCACCTGTCGAGGAGTTGTCAGTCTCCAAAAATTGTAAGATTGTTACTAGTGATAAGTTTTGGAAATGAAAAAATAAATTTGGTAGTGAGAAGTTTTGTAAACGACCAAAGAATTTTCGTTTTTGTTTTTCAAATGATACTTTGTGAAGTGTAACGTTCTTTAAAATCGGACCGCTAACGTAAATACTTTTAAGTTTTTCAATGTTATTATAAAATATAGTATTGAAACACTTGATTTACATTTTTTTTTGTGTTCTAATTTCCCCTCCGATTGATTCTTCCTGGCAAGCCAGGAAGCACGAGGGATCGGTTATACAACATTTTGGTGGCAGCGGACCCAAAAATTAATAAATATAATAAAACAACAAAAGAACGCAACTACATTTTGGTGGCAGGGAGCCAAAAACAAAATCAGTGCAGTAACAAAAATAAATAACAATACTTATAAAACAATAAAAAAAAAACAAAAAACCCAACAACATTCTGGTGGCAGTTATAAAAAAACAAAAATAAGCCCGGGTACACTTAATACAAAGTACTTAGAGGATATAAAATAATCGTTTAGAGTGCCATAGTGCTCCAACGTGGGAAGGTTGTGAGGCTTCGTCCCTGCCTCACTTAAGACGTTTCATAAAGAAGGAAGGAAGGAAGGCCGCAAAAATTCATCAACCAGGCTAATCCAAGCAACAACTACAAAACTTCCAGCTTTTACGAACACTCACCACCAACATTTTCAACTCCGAGAAGACATCAACCAGACAGTCCGACGGAAAGCTAATATAAAAAAAAAAAAAAAAAAAACACTATCTTCACCATAATCACGAGTATTATAACATTGGTTAGAGTTAAAGGTACGGTGGAAGCCGTTTTTTTTTTCTTTTCGCATAATCAATTTTTTTTCATATATACAGAATTTAATTACCAAATTTCTTTCCTTAACAAAATTAATAAAATATTTCGTAGTTATTTACATATTTACATTTTCTGATTATTTACAAGTTCTCATATATTTATATGCGTACATAAAAGATGAAAAACAATTTCTTCCGTTACTTACAATCCTCAGATAATTAAATTAATTTAATCAAACATAGAAAAAATTTCTAGAAGCGACCTCTGCGGCAAGACCTCATGAGCTTGTTGGTCAGAGGACTTTGACAATTATTAAATATCAATCCACTGCGGTAGGACTACGTGAGCCTATCGGTCAGGAGAAAGATATTGATTGCAGGAGCTACCAAATAAAAATTTAAAAAGTTGTAAATAAGATAACAAAATACTTTTCCTCTTTATTGCATAAATTTTTCATTTAAAAATCATTGATAACAAATATAAATCATTTTTGTGTTGTGATAGAACATTTTTTCTTTCTCTCTCTCATACAAATTTAATTTTTCCGAAAAATAAAACCGCTAACAAAAATATCTAAAATAAATAAATAATAATTGTTTTTACATACATCAGAACTCTTTGCATTCCTTTTATTAGAAATCGAAAATTTCAAAACACCAACAAATCCAACAAATTATCATCCTCCCCATTATTGTAATTTACGCACTTCTTACAATTTATAAACCTTTTCCACTAAAACAAAACTAATTACACATTACAAACTGATTCACAATTTGTTACTGTTTGGAAATTTGACAATTAATTTTCTACACGGCTGTGTTTAAAAAAAAAAAACACAATTCTGTCACATCTTCTATAAGCCCATTCCCAAATTCACCCCAAATCGAAGTTCCAAGCGGACATTCCTAATATTAAAAAACTCTACATTATACTTGTACTAATTTTTTTTCTTCCGTTGCTTCAAAAAAAAAAAAAAAAACAATGACTGAAGAAACCGTTTCTTTCGATGAGCTCTGCTCATCTCAAGTAGAAAAAAAAAAGCAAGGAAATAAGGCTAATCCTAGGGGCTTATCACCAAGCCGGTAAAGCAAAGCGTACCAATAGCTTTGTGAACGGTAAATTAAAACAACTCGAAGAAATATGGAGCGCCTTCGAGAAAACAGAAGAATAAATAGTTCAGCATAAAGACTTCACGACCGATCACGATTATTTCAAAGAATCGTGCTCAGACCAAACTGAGGACTGGTTACATGTTAACGAAAGCAACACTTTCTGAAAGATTGAAATCAATCTCAGAAAGTACTATGAACCAGCAAAAACCCTTTCATATCCCATCACCCAGAGCTTCGTGGAGAATTCCAACCAATTCACAAGTTACAGAAGCTAATAAGGAAACAGATGGTCCACAAAATGAAAGTATTCTCAGGAGTCTAAATACCAAAATTAAATCAATTAACCGAGTGATACAGTCATTAAACCCAGATATCCTACCTACAGCAAGCAGAACATATTTAGAAGAAAAACTAAATATTCTGAATAAACACTGGGCAGAATTCGAGGAGCTCAACAACACATTCCAAACAAAATCTACATCACAAGATTTAGAGAACAAATATTTCTCCGAAGATGTTTTCTATAAAACAGAAGCAGAATACGAAGAAGCTGTAATCGCAATCCAAGAACAGCTAGATACCCGCTTCCCTAATTACAAACATGACACACGAAATAACTCATCACACTTTCACAATGAAAGCACAGAAATCAAAATTTCACATATTTCCCTATCAGAAATTAAATCGTTAATACCAAATTTTAACGGCGATCCAAAAGACCTCCATAAATTCGTGTCATGTTGTGATGATATTAATAGACTCTATCCCAATACTGACCAAACAACCCTGTTTTCAATAATTAAAAGTAAGCTATTTGGAGATACCTACAATGTATTTAAATACAATGATACAAGCAGGTGGTCAGATTTGAAGCAAATACTACTACAAACATTCGAGGAAAAAATCGAAAAATCAGTACTCCAATCAAAACTCGCAAACACAAGACAAACTAGAGGAGAGCCTGTCAAAGAATTCGTGCAACGAATAAATATGACACATGTTCAATTGAACGAAGCCACACATTCATATACAACAGATAAATTACTGTTAAATTCACTCGTAAAGGATAACGATAAACAATCTATTATAGCGATCGAAAACGGATTAATAAGCGAGCAACTGCAAACCCTAGCCAAACTCCACGAAAATAGATCATTAAAGCCAATAATGACATATATTGGTGAACAAGCATTACGCCTGGAGTCAAAGGCAACAAAAATCGCAACGAATTCTTTCAGCACAGCTCAATCGGCACAAATGCAAAACTCCTTCTGCTACAAATGCAGAACCCAGGGTCATTTAGCCCTGAATTGTCAAGGAAACATTCGTACAAACGCAAACTCAAATAACAATTTTTCGAATGCCCTAAACAAAAGCAATCCTCCTAAGCAGGCCAGCACCTTCAACAGCCCATCTCCTACATGCAGGTATTGTCACAATAAGGACATACCATACCAATTTCTACAGAGAAAATACAAATCCGGTTGATCAAAACTTCAGAAAGCGAACAGATGATTCCAATAAAACTACAATTCCCCAAAAAGAGGTCAGCTTCAACCAGATACCAAATCTTAATTACAGAAAAAAATCCCCTTCCTCGACAATACAACCCCAAAATGAAGCAAGGACAAACAAACCATACATACAAAATCCGAGAATATTCTTAACAAACTCGGAAAACAAATCAAGTCGAGAGGAATTAGTCGGTAGACCCTCGCAAATTCAAACAAAAGCCGACATACACACCAACATAAATTAGATAATGCACATTTATTAAAAGATCACATAACGCTGAAAATTCCAATTATTATCAACCCCAACTCGATTACTATCTCTCTATCAAGCAATGTGTGCTCCAATAAAGAAACAAAGTTCCTCGTAGACACAGGAGCAGAAATTAGTCTTATAAAGTTCAATACACTGAAAGGGGGTAGCAGTTACTATAAAAATGCAATCTACAAGATAAATACTTAATTTACGGAATCAGCGACTACAGAAGGATTAATACTGGCAAAAATGTTAGATATATCAGAAGAAAGAATTTATAATAGAACATCCCTTCCAAATAGTAGGAGAAAACTCAGCCTTGCCATATGACGGCCTAATTAACTACGACTTCTTGTCCAGATACAACGCTCGTATCAATTATAAAAACAATTACAATTCCTTAGAGGTAAAGCAATGTCAATCATCCTTTCCGATAGAGCAATATCGCTCAGATTATCCAAATACATATCTTAGATATGATAACCATGACAAGAAGTCTGAAACAAACAATGTAAGTGCTAATAAAAGCAAGTTACCCAGTACTTCACGGGATTTAAATACCAAACGTGAAAAGTACCCCAACACAAATATCCTATAAAAAACGGAATATATTTTCCAACCCAATGAAAACCGAAATAAATCGGACAAACTACATAATAAAGTTATTACAATTCCCGCTCGCTCTGAATCCATAATTCAAATTCCAACATTGTCAACTACGGAATCAGTATATTTTAAAAAAGAGGTAAGGCCAGGTTTGTTCATAGGTAATACCATAGTCAACCCATCACAAGGAATGGCAAAAGTCCTAGCTTTCAACACGAATGAGCAGGACGTCGAACTGGCAATTGATGACCATCGATGCCATGACCTTAACGATTTCGATTGCATCTCTACGGATCCAACAGAGATCCAATTAGGGGCAGAATAAAAAAACTGCACACCCTGATTAAATTGGATCACCGTAATTTGGAAGAAGCCGAGAGTATTCGGAAAATTTGTAAGGATTTCAACGATCTCTTCTACTTAGAAGGGGATTTCCTAACGTTTACAAATGCAACCGAGCACAAAATCGAAACAGTCTCAAATAAACCTCACATATACACTTAACCGTACAGACTTCCAGAAACAATCCGGAAAGAAATTACTCGGCAAATAAATGAAATGTTGGATTCAAATAGTCCGCGGAATTCTCCCCTACTTCTAGTTGCGTAAAAGCCGGATGAGCATGGGAATAAACAATGGCGAGTCGTTGTAGATTTCCCCCGAGTAAATGACATTACAATTGGGTAAGTCCAAATATTTCACGACGCTAGACCTCGCCAGCGGATTCAACCAAATTCGCATGGACGGGAAGGATAGAGCAAAAACTGCGTTTAGCACTCCTTATGGTCATTACGAGTTTAACCGTATGCCATTTGGATTAAAAGGTGCACCCGCAACCTTCCAACGTGCCATGAATAATGTCCTTTCCGGACTCCAAGGCATTTACTGTTTCGTATACATGGACGATATTGTAGTCCATGGATACAAGTGTTATATACCCGTGGCGTCGTGATTTCTTTAAAGAGAAGAACGCCTAGGCGGAGTCCAGCGTAATCCTGATCGGGACAATGTCTCTGTTTTGTTAAGATAAGATAACCTGTAAATAATCTTAATTTGTTTTGTTAAAGTTAAAGAAATTAAATAAAAAAGCACTCGGTCGCGTACAAATTAGAACTTTATTATTTTAATTCATTGAAACACTTTTACTAAGGCACTTTTTAAGTGAGATTTTGTGTACTTGTGTACTTTTAAATGATATTTTATAATTTTTACATGAGACTTCGCTCAACTAGACGGAGCCCGACCGACTTTCTTCACGATTCACGCTAAACTCCTCGATTCGTGTCTTCCAAAATTTCACTTTCGCTGGCATCTTTGCCTTGTCAGCGAGATATCGTTGACGCTTTATCGCGACGACAGGATGAAATTCGATAATATTTCAACGCTGAAGTAAACATAAATTGCTTACTTCTCGATAAAATTTTGAGAAAGAATTCTTAAGTGCTCGTTGCGCACTTGAAAAACGATACTTTGTATCGTGAGAAAGGAAAGTTGTGATTTTCGTCGGTCAAGCACTGTCACAACCGATAAATTATATAAATATTATGATTTGTGCTGAGTGCTGACCGAGCGCAATCACAACAACGTGAATTATGATGACATTGGGAGAGGGTCATGCACTTGAAAGAAAAATAATTGACCCAATGTGTGAATGTGTGATCATTACACTCCATCCCCCTTGAAAAAAAAAAATTTGTGATACTGAGAAGAGAGCAAATTTTTGATGTTGGTCTTAAGATCGACGTGAAAAGAACAATTACTCCGAACAGTGATTCGGGTTTAATTTTCATTTTTTTAAATTAACTAATTAGCTAGGTAGTAGTCAATTAGGAATAGGGCATATTTTTTTGAAAATAAAGATAAGATAATAATTGTTTTTTTTTGTTTTTTTTTTTTTTTAATAAAATAAAAATAAAACATTTTATTCGCGCACTTGTCACTGTTCAAAACTTTTTGGCAGGTTTCGGAATCGTTTATATTTTAATATAACGGGTGTTTTGAAATTTTGGGAATGCCAGAGAGCAATAGATTTTGGTGGGAATATTTGATTGTCAGGAGATTAGTTGGTAAAGAGGAGAGGACATATTTTTGAGATTGGACGAGTAAGAATATTATATTCAGTTCTATTATCGGATAAGGAGGAAAGATTTCTGACATATTTTACTTTAGTTCGTATCACTGGGGAAATAGTATTCTCTTGCATTATTGATGCAATATGAGAAGTAGGCTTTGGATGATAGTGACGCCATCTAGTGGTGAGAGGCTTTGATTCTCTGTCATCTAGTTCATCTGTTCATTCTAGGCACTCTTGTTTCATTTTTCTATTTTGTGTTAGTGGTGGAAACAGTGGTTGAAGTGTAGTGCTTCTTTGCTTCACTTGGTGTATTTCTCCAGATTTTTCTCTGAGAAATGTGGTGTAGAGGTGTATCATGATTCTTGGTGGACACATAATGATATTTTCCAGGGTTAGGCGTTTTCTTGTATTAAACTGATGTTTTGGTGAACATAATGGCGTGGTGGAGTATTCCCAAACTCTCTTTAAATTCTTATCCAACTTAGGGTTTGTTGTAGTAGTGGATAGCACAGTCGTAGTCGTGCTGTTTATTTCTGGTACTCTTCCGACCAGAATCCAGCCCAGTTCGGTGTTTTGGGCTGTAGGTGTATTGCTAGATCCTCTTCTAATCCCATTTTTAATGATGGCGGTGTTGTATAAACGATCTCTCGTGCGTCCTGGCTTGCCCAGGAAGAATCAATCGGAGGGGAAATTAGAACACAAAAAAATGAAAATCAAGTGTTTCACTACTATATTTTATAATAACATTGAAAAACTTAAAAATATTTACGTTAGCGGGCCGATTTTAAAGAACGTTACACTTCACAAAGTATCACTTCAGAAAAAAAACCAAAATTCTTTGGTCGTTTACAAAACCTCTCACTACCAAATTTATTTTTTCATTTCCAAAACTTATCAGTAGAAACAATTGAAATCTGATATGCACTTGTGGCTTGTAAAAATAATATTCTAGGTGATGACAATAATTGTGTGTCTGTATGTACATACGATTAATTTTTATGAATTTAGGAATTGTATGTATATACATGCAAGAAATTGGACGGAGTTCAAGTTAGATATGTCTGTACCTTTTACGGCATGTAGGTAAGTATACATGCCGTTTGCACTGAATATATGACTGATAACAAAATGCAATTTATGCTAAATTGCATTTTGTTTCAGTATGAAAATGCATTTTTAAATGCATTTGAAATTCAAATTAAATTAAAATATTTTTGATTTTCAGGGTCATTCCTGATATACGCCAATACGTTGCATAGGGCAATGTATTGGTTTTATGGTTGTGGTGCGGGTCAATGGGCACTCGGGTCACAACATCCCTCCCTCCTGGGGAAAAGAAAGTTTTATTCTTTTTAAGAGGAAAACTTTCTTTCTAATAACAAAATTGCCTATTCACATTCTAAAATAAGATAATGTTTTTAGTTAACTATAAAGCTATGATATTTCAGAAATTAATCAAAATATTATGTTGAAATGGTTTGCAGCTTTACTTAATGAGGTTACTAAATATATATAATATGTATAATGTAATTACTAGATATCTATTTTTTCTTTATTTATTGCTATATAGTAATATTAATGGTTATTTTTCCCTATTTTGTTATTTATGTTATATTAAATTATTCTAAGCAATTTGACATTTTCGTTTTATTTGTCTATGGGTATTTGTTGTAGCTATTTATTTATTTTACATACATTTTCATATTCAATTAGTGTTAAAAAAAAATGTAAATGGAAGAGTAGGAAATGGGAGAGGTAGTCGTGTAATTTTTTGAAGTTGTTTTGATAGCGTCATTATTAAGCAGCTAGCTGGCTAGCTGATAATCATTTGTATGAGGTTTTTTTTTTGATCTGGTCTTTATATGGCGTTATTATTACGTTGGCGTAGTCCGGCATATCTTCTGATAAGTGCGATGTTTTGTTTAGTATATTTATGCAGTGTCTGCATAAGTAATTTGTAATACTCTAGGGTTTCTTCTTTGTGACTTGCTTTTATTAAAATATTATTTCGTCAGTTTTGATCATGATTGCCTTAAAGGAAGTCGGGCAATTTATTTACCGCTCGCCAGCACCCTATGCTATTAGGGTGACTGGCATAGTTGTGCTTGTGGCTTATCCCCACTGGAAGGGGCCTTTGCGCCTCATGTGGCACGCAGATGGCTGCACTAGTTACCCCTTTGTGGCCAGGCGAGACCGTTGCCGATCGGCAATATGCCCTGGACTTTGTTCTGTGGCCTGATTTTGGCATGGGGGTAACTTTTCTTGGTAAGTTTTGTTTTATTTAGGGAAGACAAAATTAAATGATTAATCCCTTTTTTTTGTTATTTACAGGTGGTAGAGCTGTTCTCATCGGGGAATCTTTCGTTGTAGCCCCATGCATGGTGGCTATTCCCAAGGCGCCCGATAATTAGGCTGACGAATTTCTTTTTTTTTTATATTTTTTCACATATAAATTTTTTGTAATTTTTCTTATATCATTAATTTCTTTTCAATAAATGTGCCATTTTTATGAAATCAGTGTTTTGATGTTTATTTTTTTGTTTCTTTTCGTTGTTGATTATTATTTTTTTTTGTTTGGTAGCTGTTATGTATTTTTTTTTTGTGTGGTATTTTAGGGGAAGAGAAAAGGACAAAGGTAGGAGGTGGATTGGTAGGGAAGAGGAAAATAATTCAGTAGTGAATTTTGATAGTGAAATGGTAGAATTTACAGGGGAGGGTGTTTTATATTTATATTCGTGACACGGTTGAAGTTATTTGTACTGTATGGTATGGGAATCCGTAATCTATTTACATTTTTTGGTGTGTTTTTTTTTTATTACTATTTTTACCATTTTTTTTTTATCTATTTATTTATTTACTTTGTTTTGTATTTCGTAGATTAATATTTGTAATTGCTATTTATTAATTAATTTATTAAAAAAAGGAGGTGGTGCTATGCTATATTAGATAGATTTTATAATATCGTAATTATACTTACATATTTCTAAGCTATATAAAATTTTTTTTTTTATTTTCATTTTATTTATTATACTATGTATACATGTATTTCTTTATCCTTTATCCATTTTGGATATTTACATTTTCCCCTACATGTAATTACACACGTACATAAGTGCATATATAATGGAATGTGTGGGTATTATTTGTCTCTTAGACTGTTCTAGAGGGAGTGATAGAACATTGATAAAAAGAAATATTTTTCTTAAAGAAAATAAAATTTTGTATTGCTCCTTTAAATTTCCTTTTTTTTTTCTCATTTGATCTTTTGGAGGGGAAGGTGTTAAGGATTTAAGGAATGGAAAAGGTTATTGCGTCTGTTATTTGTTGTTATAGTTTTGGTACTTTTTACTTTCAACTGGAGACACGAGGCACGGGATATGTATATGCTAACATATGTTTTTATATTTTTAAATATAATTATTAGAATTAGTTGGGGGAACTATCTGCAGTTCTTCCGTTGGGAGCAGGGGTTATGTTGAAGTTAGACTTTCTTGGTGCCGCAGGAGGCACATCTGCAAGTATATGTTCCGGTTCCAGAGGTATATTCTTACCTATGCCGGTTTTTGATTTTTATTTCATGTACATGCAGATAAATAGGATAGTCATCACTAATGCTAATGTCAAATATGATAGAGCATAGTGGTGAATGTGGTGATTGTTTATAGGATTTAGAGGAATTGATTCCTGTTCTTTTTGATGGTCGATGGATTGTAGTAGTTACCCTAGGTCCATGTTGTTTGTAATTTTAATGGGATCTGCTCCTATGTGCGTTTCCGTAGACGGAAACGTAATATGTGCGATTATATTTGAAATGTTTGTGGTTGGTATGAAATGGGAATTAAATCTTGATATTTTTACGTTATGTCCGTGCAAGATGAACTCTTTGCTGCGGACATAACAACCTGGGTAGATAATTATTGTCCCTGTTCCCTGCAGGGTTTCCGAACCAATTGAATCTTCACAAACGATATCTGTATGGAAGGGTCCTTTCAGGAAGAAAAGCCATGCATTTTGTTGTGATAATTGTGTCATATAGTAGTTCTGTTTTAAAGTCAAAATTTTACATTTTGATGTAATAGGTTCCTTTTTAATTAAATTGATTTCACATTGATTTACTCTATTGTTTGTATTTAAGATGGGTGTTTTGCATGGGTGTTTTGATTTTGCAATAAAAGTGTGTATGGTCAAACGTTGCTCAATTGTGGATTTCCTGTAGTGTAAATTCGATGTAGTGATCACGATTGTAATCAATTAATATATATTCCTTTAATGGTTCAATATATATAAATTAACCATTTAGGATTGCCGGTAATGGCATTGCTTTGAAAATTTGGTAGGGTTCTTTAAAAGGAAGTGGGATTAGAAGTTCTATAATTATTTTGTTGTTAAAAATATTTGCAGATATTGTGCTTAATTTGTAGATTTGTGAAAATAAATTGTCTATGGGATTTATGGGCAGTATCATAGAATTTGGTAATTCCGGTCTAATCTTTGATAAAATCTCTTCAATTTTGTTAGGCGATATTAGTATAGGGTGAAATTTTCCATGTTTGGAATCAGTTAAAAGGTCAATTAATTCTGACTGTGTATTTTGATATCTGAATGCCATTAGTGAAACAAGGGAGATTAATGATTCTATTTCAATGGATATTTTATTATCCATGGTTTCATTTTTCATTAGTGATGTAGATGTTTGTATTAAAATTAGTTTTTTATACATATTTAGGAACTCCTTTTCAATTGCGGACTTGGTTTTATTGAATATTTGAGCTGTTCCTTCTATTATCGCGGTTTGGCTTTTAATAAGGGAGAGGAGGCAGTTTTGGTTTGAAATGAGGTTGTGAATTTGTTCATCAAACAACTTGGCATCATCTTCATCTAATAGTAAAGCTCCTGGTTTCCTACTTTGAGTTACTAGGAGCATATTTTTGCATTCTATATTTGCTATTATAAGGTTTATCTGTAGTAACGTACCGTTACCGTTACCGCCATTACTGAATTTCCGTCCAGTTTCTGACAAGTAGTTGTAATTTGTTGCGTGATGAATTTGATGTTCCTGAACTCAGATTTGAAGTTTTCTAAATCGTAGTAGGTTACGATTTTCCATTCGTTTGTGTAGAAATTGGCTCTGTTGATTTCATCGAAATAAATGCCTGCGGTGGCATTTATTTGATTTATTTTTATCCCCGAGCCTGAGATGAATGGGATGCAGATTAGGAAAAATGCCGTTTGCATCATTGTGAGGACCTGGAAGATTATATTGTTTATTCATTTGCGATGATTTTGTAGTAGATGAAATTTTGTTTTAGTCCGAGAAAAGTTTTAAGTCATTGCTATGGACTCTTTTATTTTTATTATTTATTTTCACCGTGGAGTTCTCAGGAGAATTGATTTCTACAATCACATATGGACCTGTCCAGAGTGGTGAGAATTTGTTATCTCTCACTCTGCTTTTTAACAAGACTTTGTCCCCAATATTGAAGGTTTTCGGGGTAGAGTTTTTATCGTACTGGAGTTTTGATTTCTCTTTGTTGGCTATGGCTATGTCTTTCGCAATTTTATAGCTGTATTGTAGACGTGCTTTTAACTCGTTTGCATAATTAACGTAATTATAGCAAACGGTCGGAGATGATTTTAGATCGTTTGGGATTTCGGCTGGGAATCCGTACAGGAGTTCGCGGGGAGTATAACTTGTACTCGAGTGAGGTGTGGTATTGTAGACAAACATGGCATATGGAATCCATGTATCCCAGTCTTGAGGATCTGTCGCTACATAAGATCTGAGGTATTCTGCTAAAGTTCTATGACTTCTCTCCAATGCACCATTTGTTTGAGGGTGATTTGGAGTAGTTTTGAGCCTTTTGATCTTTAGCAGTTTTGATACCTCGGCGAACATGCCACCTATGGGGTTAGATCCCTGATCTGTTAGGATACTTTCTGGAAAGCCGAGTCGACAAACTATTGTTGTCGTGAAGGCTTCCTTTAATGTCTTACATTCAGTGTTGACTATGGGAATAGCCTCAGAGAACTTGCAGAGGTCGTCTTGAAATGTAACGATGTATTTATTTCCAGAATGGGAAATTGGGAGAGGTCCTACAACATTTAGGTACACTCTTTCAAAAGGTTCTGAGCTTATGCTTGAGATTTTCATGGGAATCTTGGGACTTCTGGATACTTTGTTTGGTTGGCAAAGTTTACATTTCCTTACATATCTTACAACATCGTCTGACATGCCAGGCCAATAGAATTGTTTTTTAATTCTTTCAATTGTACGGGAGACACCTTGATTGCCTCCCGTTGGTAGAGAGTGGAAATCTTTCAGAAGTTGCTCAATATCACTGCTGTTAGATAAATACTTTATCGAATCTTGATGAAGTTTCATATTTATTTTTTGGTTAACGAAGACCTTGGTAAAAATGCTTTTAATAGTTGATAGATTTTGTTGGTCTAATACAGGGAAAGAGATATTTACCTGATTTAACTGATTTTTTCTGTGTATGAGCAGATCTCAGTTAAAATCTTTTCAATGTCTAATCTATCTCTTTGTGATCGGCAAGGTAGATTGACTTTTGAGATGATTCTATGGAGTCTTTCTTCTTAAAGAAGTTCAGTTCGTTTTCTAGTAGAGGAGGTTTGTCTAAAAGTTTTAGTTTAGATTTTAACACTCTTTCAAGCTCTGTATCCTGCATAGGCAAGTTGAAAAATTTGGGATTTGTGTTTTTAGTTAAAAGTAATGGGAAATTGGTCTCAGTTATTATCACTGAGGAACTGTTTACTACTGATAAATCTGGATTTGGATTTGGTTACCACATTTACATAGGTGTTAGGTTCCGTTGATTTTACGGAATTTTCTGGGATAGCTCTACTGAGAACGTCAGCATTTGTGTTGAGCTTTCCAGGTTTATGGACTATTTTATAGTCATATTCCTCAGACGTATTCTCCATCTCATTAGCCTTGAGGAATGATCTTTTAGATTCATTAGCCATACTAATGGTTTATGGTCAGTTATGATGGCAAACTGTCTACCATAAACGTATGGCCTGAATTGCTCAACTCCGAAAACAATTGCCAAAATCTCTTTTTCGATTGTTGAGTATCGAGTCTCTGCACCATTGAGAACTCGACTCACATAGGCGATTGGATGATCTCCTTGATCATCTACTTGGGAAAGAAATACTCCGATGGCGTAGTCAGTGACATCGGAGGTGACAAAAAATTCTTTGTCGAAATCCGGATAGGATAAGATTGGTGCTGATATTAATTTGTCTCGTAATTCGCAAAATGCTTCATCGCAAATTCCATCAAACTTGAAAGATGTGTCCTTCTTCAGAAGGTTAGTAAGCGGTTTTGCGATTTTAGAAAAATTGGGAATAAAGCGGCAATAATAGCCGACGAAACCAAGGAAGGCTTTTATATCCTTTTCCTTCTTGGGTCTAGGATAATATTGAACTGATTTAATTTTTGCCGGATCTGGCTTGACTCCATTTTCAGTAATGATGTGCCCTAGATACATTATTTCTTTTCTTAAGAAATGGCACTTGTCGGGTTGTGTTTTTAAATTGAAATCCCGAAGGCGGCTAAATACATTTGTGAGCCTTATATTATGGTCTTTAAGCTTGTGTAATGATCACACATTCACACATTGGGTGAATTATTTTTCGTTCAAGTGCATGACCCTCTCCCAATGTCATCATAATTCACGTTGTTGTGATTGCGCTCGGTCAGCACTCAGCGCAAATCATAATTTATATAATTTATCGGTTGTGACAGTGCTTGACCGACGAAAATCACAACTTTCCTTTCTCACGATACAAAGTATCGTTTTTCAAGTGCGCAACGAGCACTTAAGAATTCTTTCTCAAAATTTTATCGAGAAGTAAGCAATTTCTGTTTACTTCAGCGTTGAAATATAATCGAATTTCATCCTGTCGTCGTGATAAAGCGTCAACGATATCTCGCTGACAAGGCAAAGATGCCAGCGAAAGTGAAATTTTGGAAGACACGAATCGAGGAGTTTAGCGTGAATCGTGAAGAAAGTCGGTCGGGCTCCGTCTAGTTGAGCGAAGTCTCATGTAAAAATTATAAAATATAGTAGATAAGCTAGGACAGTTCTGGCCCACTTTTTCCATACAAAAAGTGTCCGGAAATTTCAAACTATTTTGCTGTCTCTGGACTGGGTTCTGGGCCACTGAGGGGGATTCCGTCTAGTGGTATACGTCACAGGGTATGCCTGCAGAATTCCTTTCCTACCATCTGGCTATGAAAATATTGAAAAAGTCGAGTCAAAATTTGGTGAACACTTTATAAGCTGCCCTTGGTCAAGAGATGATTCAACGGATGGACCAGATACATGTGTATGTTGTGGTGTTGCTAGATGCCTAAAACAAGCTGTGAAGCTATATAAATTCTACCAAACATTGACAAAAAGTAATTACGAGGCATGCCTTAAAAAGTGCGATTTAACTTAGCACTAGAAATTCTCATTTTGTATACTTGGAGAGCTCATAAAGGATCATGTAAACTTACACTGTATGCAGATGCTGATTTCAACAACAGATTCATCAAACACAGGAAATTTTGATTACATACAGCTCTGTACCATAAGATTATAAGAATTAATACTTTTTAATTTTTAATAAATGATATTTTATATATGGCCTTCTTTTTATTCAATTTCCCATACTAAGTCCGGAACTCCCGAATAATGTTTGACCACTACAACGGGTGGTGGAGGGTGGTGGTGGGTGGTGGTGGGTGGTGGTGGTGGTGGGTGGTGGTGGGTGGTGGTGGTATTGGTTGTGGTGGTGGGTGCCTGGTCTTGGTATGGCGCTTGAAACGGAAATTTGACGCGTGGCATCAATTTGACGCTGACTACTCTAGGGTCGACCCTTCTATCTGCGGATGACCTGTTTTAAAAGCTGTTAAGCTGTTATCAGAGCTATTTTAAAAGCTGTTAAGCTGTTATCAGAGCTGTTTAAGAGCTGTTAAGCTGTTATCAGAGCTGTTTGAAAAGCTGTTAAGCTGTTATCAGAGCTGTTTTAAAAGCTGTTAAGCTGTTATTAGAGCTGTTTTAAAGCTGTTAAGCTGTTATCTGAGCTGTTTTAAAAGCTGTTAAGCTGTTATCAGACCTGTTTTATAAGCTGTTAAGCTGTTATCAGACCTGTTTTAAAAGCTGTTAAGCTGTTATCAGACCTGTTTTATAAGCTGTTAAGCTGTTATCAGACCTGTGTTATAAGCTGTTAAGCTGTTATCAGACCTGTGTTAAAAGCTGTTAAGCTGTTATCTGCCCTCACTTCCGGTTGGTCTCATAGGTAAAGGTGACGTCAGAGGTCAGCGTCACATTGATGCCACGCGTCAAATATCCGTTTCAAGCGCCATCCAAGACCAGGCACCCACCACCGCAACCAATACCACCACCCCACCACCACCACCACCTCCACCCACCACCCACCACCACCACTCACCACCACCCACCGCCACCGCCACCCGTTGTAGTGGTCAAACATTATTCGGGAGTTCCGGACTTAGTATGGGAAATTGAATAAAAAGAAGGCCATATATAAAATATCATTTATTAAAAATTAAAAAGTATTAATTCTTATAATCTTATGGTACAGAGCTGTATGTAATCAAAATTTCCTGTGTTTGATGAATCTGTTGTTGAAATCAACATCCGCATACAGTGTAAGTTTACATGATTCTTTATGAGCTCTCCAAGTATACAAAATGGGAATTTCTAGTGCTAAGTTAAATCGCACTTTTTAAGGCATGGCTCGTAATTACTTTTTGTCAATGTTTGGTAGAATTTACATAGCTTCACAACTTGTTTTAGGCATCTAGCAACACCACAACATACACATGTATCTGGTCCATCCGTTGAATCATCTCTTGACCAAGGGCAGCTTATAAAGTGTTCACCAAATTTTGACTCGACTTTTTCAATATTTTCATAGCCAGATGGTAGGAAAGGAATTCTGCAGGCATACCCTGTGACGTATACCACTAGACGGAATCCCCCTCAGTGGCCCAGAACCCAGTCCAGAGACAGCAAAATAGTTTGAAATTTCCGGACACTTTTTGTATGGAAAAAGTGGGCCAGAACTGTCCTAGCTTATCTATGGGGATTCTGGCGCACTGTTTTAGCTTCCAGGATTTCGGCACAGATGGCGCCACCGTCGCTAGGTGGTTTGAGCCCATACTAAGTAGGTTTGTGTCTTGGCTGCATTGGTTTGCGCCTTGGATGCACCATTGTGTCTTGGGTGCACCATTGCGTCTCGACTGCACCGTAGCGGGATTAATCGGTACTACCGGGATGTATCATTTGGTCTTGACTGCGCCCTAGCGGCATTAGCACGTACTACCAGCATGCTCCGGTTTTCTAGCGACATTTGTTCGGGCGCAAACGCCATTTCTTGAGTAAGGTTCCCTAGCGGCCTTAGCCGGAACTACCTGGCTTTGCTGTTTTCTTTTATTGGCGGGAGAGTTCAGCATCATTCGAATTTCACAACATGACATCATCATGAACAGATTCTAGAAGTGAGACATTAGCCGATACGCAGCGACATCTGTTTGGGTGCAAACGCCATTTCTTGAGTAAGGTACCCTAGCGGCCTTAGCCGGAACTACCAGCATGCCTTGGTTTTGCTAGCGGGGGAGTTCTAGATATCGGCATGACGTCATCATGGTTTTGCTGCACCTAAATAAGTTTTCTTAGCAGGGAAGTTGTAGATATCAGCATCATTCAAAGGTTATACCAGTTCCGAAAAATTCATCAAATACCGATTTCAGACCTATAAGCATCTTACCATTTTTATCTAAAGTAATTGAAAAGATTATGTCTGCCCAGATAAATAGATACATTGCATATCATAAATTACTAAATGAGGAACAATCCGGGTTTAGAGCTGAGCACAGCTGTATTACTGCTCTTCTTAAAATAACCAATGACATACGGATTGCTATTGATAGGGATGAGTTCTCCATGTTAGTGCTTTTGGATTTCTCTAAGGCATTTGATTCGGTGAACCATAGCATGCTATGTAGTAAACTGATATCGCAATTTAATTTCTCTTCCCAGGCTGCAAACCTTATCGGCAGTTACTTGAATGATCGGTATCAATCTGTGTATTCTAAAAATTTATATTCCACTTTTCAACTGGTACCTTCAGGAGTACCGCAAGGATCTATCTTGGGACCTCTGTTGTTTTCTCTTTTCATCAACGATTTATTTCATTGTGTTAAGTATAGCAAACTGCACCTTTATGCTGATGATGCTCAATTGTACATCTCAAGACCAATTGGATTAGCTGAGGATGGTGTTTTTTGCATTAATGATGATCTCCATTCAATATATTTGTGGACCATTGGCAACATGCTACACTTGAACCCTACCAAGACTAAATGCTTAATTATATATAAAACAATTTTAGATACTTCTTATTTCTCACCTGTCGTAATCAATGGAACGCAAATTCCAGTTGTCGATTCCGCTTCTAACCTGGGAATTATCTTCAATAGAACTCTTTCCTGAGGCCATCATATTAATGCCCTAATTAGGAAAGTATATGCTGGACTACGTTCACTTTGGGCGACTAGTAATTTTACTCCAGTGGAAACCCGTTTAAAGCTAGTTAGGACTCTTCTCGTCCCTCTTTTTACCTATGGGTGTGAAATATTTTCTTGTCTTGACTATGAGTCTATTCGGAAGATAAATACTGCATTCAACGCTACTATAAGATATGTTTTTGGTCTCCGTCGTTTTGACCACGTCTCTTCCTACGTTGACTCCATCCTTGGTTGCAGCCTTACGATCTATTTCAGGTATCGCGCTGTTATATTATTGGCTAGGTTTCTTAAGGCTCGGAACCCCAGGTACCTATGTGATATGCTTCAGATTGCGAGATCAAGTCGAGTTATTACTTTAATAGTACCTAGGCATAATTGTCTAACATCTAGGCGTCAGTTCTTCATCCAGTCCATTAATATTTGGAATTCTCTGCCAATAAACTTGAGATTGTTGTTTGAGTCGGGCACGTTTGGTAATTTTAAGCGCAAAGTTTTCGAGCACTTGAAGTCAGTTTAGTATTGGTCTTGCATTGGAAATAAGTATAAGGTTCATCTCTTTTTTTTTTTTCCCCTTTGTATGTTTTAGTTCTAATTATTTGATTTGTTATTAGTCTAGTTTACTTTTAATATTAGTTTACTTTTAATAATAGTTATTGGATAATGTACCTCCATATTAATCTTGTACTAACATAAGATTTTGTATCTTTTTGTACAATGCCACCTATCAATGAATAAATGAAATGAAAATGAAATGAAATTCGAATTTCACAACATGACATCACCATGAACAGATTCTAGAAGATGTCAGTGAGGGTTCTGGGGTATGTGTGTATTGAAAAGTCTTATCTTTTATAAACATTTGTTTTTATTTCCAATAAAATTTCTTATTATAAAAGTATTTCTTATAGCACATTGTCCAATATGAACTTGGCAAGATGGCGCATTTGTGTTAATCTCTATTAGTTTTCCACAGTTGTATTCATCTTCGACGTTGATAATGATTTCACTCTCTCCAACTATCTTCTGCATCCATTGAACTTTTTCAGCTCCCTTTACATATATGATTTTATTTCGAAGCAGTGGTTCAACTATAGTGTACAGCTTGTGATACGGTATGTAACCATCATCCCAGCGGAATCCATGAAAATTGTGTTGAAGCCATTTTGCTTGCCTCTTTTTTGCTGAAGTCAAATCCGTGTATCTGAACGGTGGTTGTATAAAGTGCTGTATCTGGTTTTCATTGTTTAAAATTGCCAGTTCTTTAGTGATAAATTCATTGAGACTAGTTTTGAATCCTTGAACGTCTACGATGACAGCCATCTTCTTAATTTAACTTTCTAACTTCACTTGTCAGCGGACTGTATTCCACTATTCGATCGTGTAGAAGCAGACAATATGCTGTCGTATTAGCCGGTATATTTTCAGATGTCTTGAATTCTAGCCTTATGTCAACAGGTCCAGTTTTTATTGATTCATTTTGATGTGAGCAATCAATGACAGCGATCGGAGCATCGGTTTTGAACTTCTCCCATGTGAGGAACGGCTGATACTGATGACCATAGTATGATTGTGTAAACTTTATATACATCTCATACAGCAATGCGTATCTATTCAAATCAAATTTCAAATTCAAATCATCATAGGGATATGATTCTGAGTTCAAATGAACTGTAACATCGGTGAGTTGACAGTGATCAAACTTGCTTTCATCTTTGGTTTTATCGTTCCTTCGATCCGTTTGTAATGCTAAGATGATAAATCGAGGTTTCTCCAGTTGAGTGGAAGTCTTAACTGACCAGGTTTGATGCGTGGATTCCGGTAGTACTGGATACTCATATATGTCCCAGCTGCGGAATGGTATTTGTATCGGGCGACCTCTCCCGATAATTTTAAATAGTTGCAGCTTTTCATCATCGGATACTGTAACATGTGGAATGCTCCATTGAAGTTTATTAATTTCAATTTTCACCACATCAGTGGGTGATATAATGGCATTATCATCTGTCCTGCTCCGGATCAATATGAGTTCATGTTTGGAATTTATCAGAATTTTCTTGTAATCTTCAGCGAATCCCAATAAATATTTCAGAGGTACACAATAGTTAAACAGTCCATTGGTTGGTATAACGGATGAATCTGGTGACCAACTGCCGTTGAGTAGTATCCTGCTTACATTTGCATTTAGCGATACGTAGTTTTTTAATGTTGTCGCAATCCCAAGATTTCTTGTACGATCGATTTCCACTGCATTCAATTCATAGCGTATTTCCTCAAAAAGAAATGGTAGAGCGTTGTTAGCTAATTTTGCAGTTGCTGAAACGGTTCCATCCAGCTTTGTTAGCGACCCCTCAATGTAAAGAAAACTCCTGCTGGGTAGAAGATTCAAGTCCTGATGTTGTACAGAGATACGGATTTCATCGCTGTTTTTAAATGATGTTAGAAATGGTGAATAGGAGTGATGTTCAAATTTAGTAACACTGTTATCAAAGTGAGCGTCTGGTGCAATATCTAGTATTCCTTTATTCATTGTTTCAGCGTTAAGCCAATTGATTGTAAATATGCTGTATTTGCAGGTGTTAATGTAGGTCTTGATCGCTTCAAGGTTGTCCGCTGACTAATGATCTTGTCTGCTCCGAACTCGTATTTATCATTATTGTATATCAACATGCTGTGGCTTCAAATGTAACCTGATGGTTATAGTCTCTCATCTGAAGTTGATTAAGTCACCGCCTTGGTCAAGGAGCTTCAATGTTAGAGAACTTATACGTTTGGTGTTCACAGGCAAATTTTCATAAAATAATTTTTTACTGTCGCAAATTTTAAATACGCCGAGGATTGCCTTTTCTATAGTAAATTATTCAAAAAATAATTTTTTACTGTCGCAAATTTTAAATACGCCGAAACCATGTTGAAATTATTGCGTAATTAGCTTGCCAAGAAACAGTGATCTGTTTGGGTAAAGAGCAAAATATCAACTGAAAAAACAAGTTATGAAACTACTATTTATATGTATTTGACACATGGGCTTGAAGGCAGCAATTTGTCCTTGACCTCTGGCGTCACCTTAACCTTTGAAACCGAAAGTGTCTGCTCTTGGGTTCACTTGGATGATGATGAGTAGTGCAAGTTGTATGGGAGATTATAATTAGCTGTGCTTCAAGTTCAATAGTGAAGACCGCGATGTGGAGAGTGGGTATTTTGAATGATATAAGTCTATTAGGATATGGAAGTATTATTTATTCATCTTTAAATCTTACCATGAAAGTATTAGGTTGGGAGTGGATTAAATTAAATGTTTTGACGAAAGAAGGTGGAGTTATTATATTAATATAGTATAATATGTTATCTTAGATGAGTACATTGAGAGCTGTGAGTAATATCTCACTCGGGATTTGGTCATATACTTGCCAGCTGTGGATATGTATGTATGCAACACTGAAATGAATTAATGTAATATGTTGTGTAGTGTAAAAGAAAAACTTTCATGGGCGATATGGGGATTGAATCGATGTATGTTATGCACTAGATTGGTGGAAATTCGATATCTAAAAATAGACCACATGAAGGCTATTGGGGTGGTAAAAAAACATGATAGCATTAGGTTGAGAATGGCTTCAATTTAAGGCTTTGGTGAAAGAAGGCGGCATCAGTCACTTTTGGAGAGCCTCAGCGATAGGTCAAATAAAAAAAATGTCAACCGTGCTAATAAATGAAAGTTTTTCTAGTAAAGTGGTACAAAACGGCATATGGGGAGCTGTATTGGACAGACTAAATCACCGAGAGTGTTATTGAAAGCCACCAGTCGAGGTGGAGAAATTACTCAGCGTGTAAGAAAAAGTGATTTAGTAAAGTGGGAGGAAATGAGTTCAGTATTCACAGACAGAATTAGAGCTGGAATTATTGTAAATATAAACCATACAGATCCTAAGCTATTTATACAGGATGCTGGTGATTTATTTATACGCCGTATTAAGAATATTTTAAAATGCCATCTCAATATTAAAGTTAATATAAAGTTGTGTGCTGATTTTGTTAATGATATCGGTGACAATGATGTTATAAAAGATATTAAATATTTACAAGCAAGAACTGCTCCAATCAATGTGGACGATAATTTAAATGAGTGGTATAAAGTTAACATATTGGATTCAATACTCACTCAGCTGGATGAGTTTCAGAAAAAAGATAGTGGCTGGACATTGGACTCCATTATACATTTAGCAGTACATATCAACAAATTTGAACAGCACCGAGGATCTTCGTATATATCTCTACCGAAGGAGATTGCTTTAAAGCAAGCTTGCATCAATGTAAAAAATAGTGATGAAGCATGCTTCGCTTGGGCCGTAACATAAGCGCTATATCCTGTAAATGTTCACTCCGATAGGACCTCATCATATCCACATTATTCTACTGTGCTAAATTTAACTGGAATAACATTTCCTATGACGCTTAAGCAAATTAAACAATTTGAAGACCAGAACGATATATCAATAAACGTATTCATCCTAAAGAAAGAGCGTTCCTTCACCACTGTTCTAGTTACACCAACGAAACATAATATGAAGCGACATGTGAATCTATTAATGATACAAAATAACTATGAGCAGGATGATGATGATGATGATGCTGCTGATGATGATTATGATGATAATGATGATGAAAGTACCAGGTTTCATTTCTGCTGGATTAAATATCTTTCACGGCTTGCATGGAAACAAGCTTCAAAACATAAGGCTAGATTGTATATATGCGACAGATGTTTGTTCTATTTTTATTCTGCTAAAGCATTAGCATCACATATTCCTGAATGTGAGAAACAAAAAATTTATCTTGAATTAAGGAAGCCCAATCGTAAAATTAAATGTTAGTAGCACAACGGATACTCTACCATTGACAAACATTACTGAATTCCATCAGAGCAACAAGGAGTTATAGTTCCATTTATTTCAGTAATTTGTTTTAATTGTATTATAGTCTAAGATATACATTATTGGAAAATAAAGAATATATTATAGTTATAGGTATATTCAAATAATAATAGAATGACACACTAAGAATTAAATGTTAATATTTTTTTAATTTATAATAAATCGGTAATGATATTTTATATATGTTATTCTTTTTATTCAATTTCCCTACTAAGTACAGAACTCCTGAAAGTATTCTTTAATAATATTTGTCTACTACAGAGGGCTCTTAATCGGACGGTTGAACCTTTTACCCAGAATGCTAGGTTGAGCGTGAGCGTGAGAAAACACGTTGACACGTGGGCTTGACCTTGGCCTTTGAAACCGGAAAGGAATTTTTTCCTTGACTTTGATCCAGAAGTGTGTGTCTTGGCGGCTATAACCTTAATCAATTACGTCACAGGGGACTCTATACAGCTTTTCAAAACAAATTTGATAACAGATAAACAGCTTTCAAACAGCTCTGATAACAGGTAAACAGCTTTTAAACAGGTCTGATAACAGCTTAACAGCTCTGATAACTGCTCTGATAACAGCTTAACAGCTTTTCAAACAGCTCTGATAACAGGTAAACAGCTTTTAAACAGCTCTGATAACAGGTAAACAGCTTTTAAACAGGTCTGATATCAGCTTAACAGCTTTTCAAACAGCTCTGATAACAGGTAAAAAGCTTTTCAAACAGCTCTGATAACAGCTTAACAGCTCTCCAAACAGCTTTGATAACAGCTTAACAGCTTTTAAACAGCTCTGATAACAGCTTAACAGCTTTTCAAACAGCTCTGATAACAGCTTAACAGCTTTTAAACAGCTCTGATAACCGCTTAACAGCTTTACAAATAGCTCTGATAACAGGTAAACAGGTCTGATAACAGCTTAACAGCTCTGATAACAGCTCTGATAACAGCTTAACAGGTTTTCAAACAGCTTTTCAAACAGCTCTGATAACACATCGAATATCATAACATGATCACTCTTGTTTATAAAAGACACCTACAGACCACAACTTGCGTAATAGTTTTTGTTGTTATTTTTTCAGCAAAAGAAATTTTCAAGTATATCTTCCACTACTCATCTAAGACGTCATATCCCACAGATTAATATCGGATGCTGTTGTTTTCAGTTAAAGAAATTGGGAATCTTACATAAATCGCTCAATTTGTTTACTTTACTCGGCTGCTGTGCGAATTTGTTTACATTATTCGACTGCGAATTTGTTTACTTTGCTGGACTGTGCGAATTTGTTTATGCAAGGAATAAAATCAGAAGCATTCCACCTGAAGAGCAAAATTACACATATACTAATTTCCATTACTTATCTAAGTGAACATATCTACCTACATTCGCCCCAATCAGCTTCGCCTGATCTATTTTTAGATATATGATCATATGGTGCAATCTTGTTTATAAAAAACACCGACAGATTAATATCATCAAATTTTTAATCCACAACTTAGGTTATAGTTGTTGTTGCTTTTTTTGTTTTTGAGCTACTAATATTAATTACACCTGAGAAGGTAAGATCGCTAATATTCTCGAACCATAGCCCGTAGAGGATTTAGGATGAAAATTTTACCCCACTAGTACTAATACTATTGGCATGGACAAAAAATATCCTAGGGCTGGAGAGTGCTGAAAGTAATCTCGTATCCCCAAGCCCGAGATGAACAACATATGTAAGTACCGACTAATGCCGCTAGGGGACCTTGCTCAAGAAATGGTGTTTGCACTCGAAAGAGCAACTGTTACTTTTCAATAGACGCACCCCCAGGACCCAATAATAATAAGAAAACATCAAGCCAAGGTGATATCATGTTGTGAAATTCGAATGATGCTGATATCTACAACAGCACTTGAAAACAACAAAACCAAGATGACGTCATGCTGATATCTAGAACTTCCCCGCTAATAACAGAAAACAGCAAAACCAAGGCATGCTAGTAGTTCCGGCTAATGCCGCTAGGTAACCTTACTCAAGAAGTGGCAAGCCCGTAGAGGATTTCTGATGAGAATTTCGTCCCCCTCCCACCCTACACCACCTAGAATCCATTGGCATGAACAAAAATAACTTGAATTATTAGTACGCTAATATCTCGAAAACCAGAGCCCGTAAGGGATTTCTGATGAAAATTTCATTACCCCCCTCCCTATCCTATACTATAATACCCCCTCACAAACCACCCATCTAGAATCCATTGGCATGAACAAAAATTTCCTACCGTTAACTTTAATTATTACTAATATTAGTTCAAAACCAAAAGCCTACATTTAGGCGCACCACATATCTATCCAAGAAAACCGTAGTACCGACTAATGCCCCTAGGGTGCAGTCAAGACCAAATCCATCAATAAAGCTTCCCACCCCTTCACAAAAATATAGAACTGAAAGTGATCTCGTATCCCAAAACTCGAGATGAAAAACTTAGAGGCTACGAGTCTGAGATGAAAAATAAGGGAACTCTAGAAACAAAATCGAAAACCTATGCTATTTCCCTATGCTGGAGAGAGCTAAAAGTGGTCTCGTATCCCCAAAGTGGTCTCGTATCCCCAAGATTCGAGATGAAAAATAAGCGAACTTCAGAAACAAAATCGAAATCCTATGCTATTTCCCTATGCTGGAGAGTGCTAAAAGTGGTCTCGTATCCCCCAAAGTGGTCTCGTATCCCCCAAAGTGGTCTCGTATCCCCAACATCCGAGACATAAACCAGGACATCCAAGACACAAACCCACATTTAGTATGGATTTACACCACCTACCGACGGTGGCGCCATCTGTGGAGAAATCCTGGAAGCTAAAACAGTGCGCCAGGATCCCCATAGCTTAACTACTAAATATCATTTAAAAGTACACAAGTACACAAAATCTCACTTAAAAAGTGCATTAGTAAAAGTGTTTCAATGAATTAAAATAATAAATTTCTAATTTGTACGCGACCGAGTGCTTTTTTATTTAATTTCTTTAACTTTAACAAAACAAATTAAGATTATTTACAGGTTATCTTATCTTAACAAAACAGAGACATTGTCCCGATCAGGATTACGCTGGACTCCGCCTGGGCGTTCTTCTCTTTAAAGAAATCACGACGCCCCGGGTATGTAACAACTGGTGGCAGCGGTCGCGGATGAAATATAACTTTTGCTGTCGTATTCCGATTGACCACGCAAGAAGAAAAATATAACTATTTTTCAATCAATCTGCTGTTTTGGTGCAACAAATATCCAGGGAATCGTTATAGGATCGAGGAACAAATAGGAGGAACAAATTGGAAAACATGAAGAAGACGCAATTATTAGCTCGCCTGTAAGTAATTAAGTTCTTGTAAAATTTTTTTTGTATACATATATATACGTAATTACTTATTCTCACTTAACTAATAGTAGAATTATTTTGAAATAAATAAAATTTGTATTTAACAACAATTACGAAAATAAGTGCAAAGAAGAAAAAAAAAAGATCCTGTTTAGTGAAAAGTGTAAACTTGCTGAGTTCTTCCAAGCGCCTAGTGTGAAAAATATTTTTATTTAAAGTAAAAAGAAAAATCCTGACTTTCTTCCATATTCTCCTTTTGTTTGTTGTGTCTTGTTTATCGCTACCAATCACTTCAAAAAAAAAAAAAACCCCCATCACATTGTGATACACATGGTGTTTATACGCGAATTTATGTATATATGTGATGTGCAATTTATGTATGTAGGTACATGGCTGAAAAACAAACACACACATTGTTTAGACTTGAATTGGGAGACTTTTAAGTTTGTGCGTAATTTCATTTCGAAAAGTTTGACTTTGAAATTTCTTTTTCCGAAGCCTGGAAACTATTAGGCCGAAAGAGTTTAAATTGATATTTCTACGTAGTTTGAAATAAAGGCTTTGAACTTCCTTGCATTAAGTCTGCAAATAAATTATATTGAGAGCTCGTTAGTGTTTAGTTCGGGCCAAATTTTCTGAATTTGAAATGGTTGATTTTAAACTTTGAAAAGTTTTTGCTTTGGATGGTTTTATTGTGGTGGCATTTTTCTAAAAGTGTCACACGGAAGTTTTAATTTTGAACCTATTTTAATATTAAAGCCGTACAATTTGGTTTCAAAGTTTAGGGCGCGTTTCAAAAAAGGGGACAATTTTCGTGGTTTCAAATTTGTTTATCTTTCTTTAAAAATCTAGAAATTTTGTCTGATCTTCCTATTCATAGTTTTAGCCTTTCTCTTACTTCATGTTGAAGAATTTATACAAAAATAATTTAAATAGCAATTCTATGGTCCAATAATTCTAACTATTTGATGCCTTTACAAGTTTTCTTGGCTTCTACAATTCTGTAATGAAATTTTGGGGTCATCTAAAGTTCCGATAATAATATTTTCACATCTTCGCCAGTTTAAAATAAATTTACCATTATTATCTGGATACATAAGCCATCTGATCGATCTAGCAATAAGGGGCGTAACAGTTGCCTCGATTGGTTTTGTTTCCTCCTTCTCGTCGTTAAAACAATCACAGACAAAATACTTACCCGAAGCTGTGCTCACATCGCTCTTTTATTCGGTGAGCTTCCTTTTCATAACGCAAACATGACCGAAAGACTTATTAGCGTCGCAGACGTCTACAATTTAGTCCCGTATTTTGATGTGTCCCCGCAGGAGATAGATAAATTCATAGCCTGTGGAAACATACTCTTTTCTGAGTCTCTAAACGCCGCCGAACACAAACTTTTCCTGGACATAGTAAAAACAAAACTCAAGGGACAAGCATTTGAGTTAACACAATATAAATCATGTCCAAAATGGTCCGACCTTTCAAAAGAATTGAGAGATAAGTTCAAGGAAGAGAAATCCAGAGCAAGCGCTCAAAACGAACTGCTATCAATGAGGCAGGGCAGGGAAACCGTGAAAGATTTTGGGGAAAATTTACTCCTAGCTTTGGCCACCTTAAACTCTGCAACATACGCGAATGTAAATGAGGAAGCCGTAAGAACGTTCTTAATTAAAGAGAACGAGAAACTAGCGATCCAGACTTTTAAGAAAATCAATCGCTTATGCTAGTGAACATTCTACACGATTAGAACGGAACTCTCCGTCAGTCTCTCACAATACGAGACCCTTTGTGAAAAATACAATTTCGTGTGAACTCTGTAGACGCACAGGTCACACCAAAGAAACGTGTTTCCGTAACACAAATATTCCCAACTTTCCACCTCTCGAAATAAAAAGAGAGGTAAACCATTTGGTATGCGCATACTGCAAAAAACCAAATCACCATATACAAGATTGTCGGTTGAGACAACGTAATAATAGCAGAACTTCATATGGTTCCCCTCGAGTGAATTTTTTACTAAATACACTCAACCACGGAACTCGCCTCACAATCCACATTATGCACCTGTAAGAGAGGACTATACTAAGGATACCACCATGGTAATAAAGGGAAACGAGGACTGTCGGGTGGGGAGTATCGGCACTCCATCCCGACTAACACATACAGCCGAAGTCCACAAACAACCGTCGAAAAATTAAAAGAGAAAGCGTTCACGCCAAAACAAATCTCGATATCGTTCTCTAAATTCGATTTAAATGTAACCATTTGCATACCATTTCTGCCTTCAGCTCAAAAGTATTCTACGTTCCTTATTGATACGGGAGCGGACATAAGTATATTGAAGTTAAATCCTAACGTTATTCGCAAACCTTTTAAAACCAAAAGTACTATATCTACACTTTCCGGTGAGCCAATTACTACGTTGGGCACCGTCACAGGAACGCTCAATCTTTCTACGGAAACAAATGAATTTTGCTTAACGAACATCTTTCATCTTTTAACCGACGAAATAACACTAAAGTACGACGGTATCATAGGAAATGATTTTTTGAAGAAACATAATTGTATCATTGATTATAATAAAGGTATTTTTACTATAACCAATCTTGCGAGTGATGGACACGATATCCAAACTGCCTCAGAGGCTAATCTTAATCATCCAGATAAAATTATTCTAAACGGGGCAACCAAAGGAAACACCATATATTGCCCTGACGATATAAAAATAATTCACGATCTTCAGAATAAGGAAATAACTCTACCTGCTAGAAGCGAAAAACTTGTCTCACTCCCTTTCAATTGCAGTAAACCAGTTGTATTACAAAAATGCGAAATACAGCCAGGAATATATCTCGCAGAAACACTGGTTGAGCAAACAAACAACGCAGTAAACGTAATGTTATTAAACTCAAACGACTCAGAGGTAATCTTGAAAGTAAAAGAAATACCATTAAAATGGGATGGTCTCGAGGAATTTAGTGTTCTTCAATTTGACTTTAATAAAGATCCAGTGAAAAAGCGACTACAAAAATTAGAAGCTTTAATCAATCTAGATCACTGTAATCTAGAGGAAAAACAGCTCATTACAGAAATATATAAAGAATTCAACGATCTCTTCCTCTTAGAAGGAGATTACTTGTCGCATACGGATGCCGTTAGGCATACTATTCTCACTGACCCCAATAAACCACCGATTTATACACGTCCATATCGCCTACCCGAATCGCAAAAGAATGAAATCCATAGGCAGGTAAAAGATATGCTAAAAGACGGTATCGTTACGCCAAGCTATAGTCCGTGGAATTCCCCATTGCTCCTCGTGCCGAAAAAATCTGACAATACAGGCAATAAACGATGGAGAGTGGTTGTAGATTTCCGGAAGCTGAATGATATAACCGTGGGCGACGCATATCCATTGCCAAATATTACGGATATTTTGGATCAATTGGGCAAGTCCAAATATTTTAGTACCCTTGACCTTGCTCAGGGATTTCATCAAATTTTAGTAGATGAAAGGGACAGAGGAAAGACCGCATTCAGCACACCCTTTGGACATTTCGAGTATAACCGAATGCCATTCGGGCTGAAAAATGCACCCGCCACATTCCAACGTCTCATGAACAATGTACTTATGGGATTACAAGGTACTAAATGCTTTGTGTATGTCGACGACATAGTCATATATGGATATGATATCTATGACCATAACTCGAAACTTGTTGATGGGTTTTGTCGTTTAAGACAACATAACATGAAACTACAACCTGAAAAGTGCAAGTTCATACAAAGAGAGCTAGTCTATCTGGGACATATAATATCCTAGCAAGTTATCCTATACCAAAGAAAACTAAACATGTTAAGTCCTTTTTGGGGCTTGCAGGTTATTATAGGAGATTTATTTCGAACTTTGCGGAAATTGCTAAGCCTCTCACCCATCTATTCAAAAAGAGCGCAGAATTCAAATGGAACGCACACTGTGATGAATCATTTAGGGCCTTAAAAGCAAAACTTATCTCTCCTCCCGTTCTTGCTTTCCCCGACTTTACTAAAGAATTTTTAATTACCACGGATGCGAGTAAATACACAGTTGGCGCTATCCTGTCACAGGGAAAGATAGGAATTGATAAACCAATATGTTATGCGAGTCGTAAATTAAATGTTGCCGAAACCAGATACTCTACAACGGAACAAGAATTATTAGCAATCATATTTGCCGTAAAGCAGTTCAGACCGTATGTATTTGGAAAAAAATTTACCATAGTTACAGACCATAGACCCCTTCGGTGGTTGATGAATCTGAAGGATCCAGCTGCATCTCGCCTAACTAGGTGGAGATTACTATTAGAAGAGTACGACTTCGAAATTATTTACAAACCCGGCAAATATAATGCCAATGCCGATGCCTTAAGTCGCATTAAAACCGAGGAAATTGAACCTTCTGGTCGTTGTACCCCTACTTCTAATAAGTATATCTTCCTCGCATGGAAATACTATTAACGTAACTAGAATTAACAACAATCCGGGAATATATTTCGAGGAGTTAGGTAGAGCCGAACTTTATTCCAAAGAATGGAAAGTGGTAGTTTACTATGATATTAGAAGCTTTAAATTTACTGCAAGAAAAATTGATAATTACGTTACAACAGTTAATGAATTGTGCGAATCATTGAAAAATAACCCATTCATAACTTCAGCGTGCAGAAGTACAATAACAGAAGTCAATCTCGTATTGCACGAAATTAAAGAAAAATATAACCTGTTAACACATGGGGATGGAACTAGCAAAAGATCACTATTCAATGCCATAGGTGTTGTAAGCAAATCTTTATTTGGAACACTAAATGAAGACGATGCTAAATATTACGACCGGCAAATCCAAAAGCTGAAATATAACGAAGACCACTTACTGAGTTTAATTAAAAACCAGACTGTAGTTATTGAAACCACAGAAAACATATTCAATAAAACGCAAAGAGTTTTTGAAGAACAGATAATAGCACTAGATAATAAAGTTTCACTGATTAAAACTCAAATAAAAAATCTAACTGCGTTACCAAAGCACGGTGGATACAATAGTAGACCTGGTTACAGACGCACGGCATGGGAAACTACACCATCCATAGTCACGCCGTATCAGCTAAACGCTATTTTAAACACCGTTCACCAAAAACTACCAAGTAACACTAAACTTCCAGCGATCGTAAAAGACACCAACCTTCTCTCATTGTATCATATCAGCCATATTAGTACCTCAATACTCAATTCAAAAGTCATATATGAACTGAAAATAGCACTCCCGTCGAAAGAAAGTTACTAAATATTCAAAATTATCCCCTTGCCAACACCACATGAGATATGTCTAATTTTCATCCAACCAAGCATCGAGTACTTGATAATAGATTACAGCAAAGAGCACTACTACGACATAACGCACAATGAACTTTCCAGTTGTATTACAGAAAATCAAAACTATTTTCTATGTGGCATTCAGCACCCTATTGTTACCATAGGTAAAGAAACAAAAATCTGAGCTACACTTGCTAAAGCGAGAAGGAAAAATTCTGCCCTCTTGTGATCTGAGACAATTTAGCTACGAAATCGTATGGATACAACTTTCTCAAATTAACAAATGGTTGTTCTCATATTTTCACAAACTTACAGCTGACTACATTTGCGAAGATTCAATCGCACCATTAGTTATAGAAGGGGTTGGCATAATAGAAATTTCGGGTAATTGCTACCTCCACACACATGACCTAACAATACAAGGCTATAATGTTAAAGAAACCCGAATAAAAAACGCATTCGTCCCTCCAATAAATATTACAGAAGTAATAAAAACAAGTAAACTAACTACTCCTATTAGCGATACAAAGAACACAAGAATAATTAAGTATTCACCCGAAGCAGATATATTATTGTCGGAAAGTACTAAAATTCTCAAAGAAGAAGAAAATAAAGATCTAATTTCATTGGACCCACATACGGTCCACCATTATGCACTAGTATACGTTATCGTTTTCATCATTATACTATATGCAAGTTTTAAGGCATATGAAATTTACAAAACAAAAATATGCTGAGTATGAAAACACAGCAGGGTACTACTTTGGACGAAGTGAACAACGAGCCAATAAAACTTACTCTAGATGTAAAAAAGGTGTAAAAAAATAAATAAAGTAGGTAAATGAATAAAATCCTCGAGCCTTAAACAATTCATTTTTGAATAATGAATGCTAGATAAAAGCACCTAAAAAAAAAAAAAGAGCGTTTTCACTTCATTTTTGTAAAAGTAAGGTAAAATAAATAAAAAAAACAGAAAACTATTGTTATAACCAATAAATAAAAATAATAAATAATGATAATAATAATTAATTAATTAAAATAGGTTAAAAAAAAACAAAAACAAAAAAACAAAAAAAAACAAAGAAAACAAAAAAAACTAGATAAATAAGACAAAATGTTATATCTTAAAAGATTTTTCATATATTTCCATTAAGTAATAATATCTAAATTTTCTTTTCAAAAAATAATAAATTACATTTTTCTTACTTTTTCCAATTTTTGAATTATAATAGATATATTAAAAATAGTTCACAATTAGTTTAAAATTTATGATTTTTTTTCTTTAAATTTCAGCATTTAAATAAAATATTTTTATATTTGTAAAAAATATTGTAAACGAGAACCGACCGAGTCAGATTTCGTCTTCACCGCAGCCTAAAGAAATTTTTTGTTTGCTCTCTTCTCAGTATCACAAATTTTTTTTTTTTCAAGGGGGATGGAGTGTAATGATCACACATTCACACATTGGGTCAGTTATTTTTCGTTCAAGTGCGTGACCCTCTCCCAATGTCATCATAATTCACTTTGTTGTGATTGCGCTCGGTCAGCACTCAGCACAAATCATAATTTATATAATTTATCGGTTGTGACAGTGCTTGACCGACGAAAATCACAACTTTCTTTTCTCACGATACAAAGTATCGTTTTTCAAGTGCGCAACGAGCACTTAAGAATTCTTTCTCAAAATTTTATCGAGAAGTAAGCAATTTCTGTTTACTTCAGCGTTGAAATATTATCGAATTTCATCCTGTCGTCGCGATAAAGCGTCAACGATATCTCGCTGACCGAGCGCAATCACAACAACGTGAATTATGATGACATTGGGAGAGGGTCATGCACTTGAACGAAAAATAATTGACCCAATGTGTGAATGGGTGATCATTACACTCCATCCCCCTTAAAAAAAAAAAATTTGTGATACTGAGAAGAGAGCAAATTTTTGAGAGCAAACAAAAAATTTCTTTAGACTGCGGTGAAGACGAAATCTGAGTCGGTCGGTTCTCGTTTACAATATTTTTTACAAATATAAAAATATTTTATTTAAAGGCTGAAATTTAAAGAAAAAAAATCATAAATTTTAAACTAATTTTAAACTATTTTTAATATATGTATTATAATTCAAAAATTGGAAAAAGGAAGAAAAATGTAATTTATTATTTTTTGAAAAGAAAATTTAGATATTATTACTTAATGGAAATATATGAAAAATCTTTTAAGATATAACATTTTGTTTTATTTATCTAGTTTTTTTTTTTTTTTAACCTATTTTAATTAATTAATTATTATCGTTATTTATTATTTTTATTTATTGGTTATAACAATAGTTTTCTGTTTTTTTTATTTATTTTACCTTACTTTTAAAAATGAAGTGAAAACGCTCTTTTTTTTTTGTTGTTTTTTTGTTTTAGGTGCTTTTATCTAGCATTCATTATTCAAAAATGAATTGTTTAAGGCTCGAGGATTTTATGTATTTACCTACTTTATTTATTTTTTTACACCTAGAGTAAGTTTTATTGGCTCGTTGTTCACTTCGTCCAAAGTAGTACCCTGCTGTGTTTTCATACTCAGCATATTTTTTGTTTTGTAAATTTTATATGCCTTAAAACTTGCATATAGTATAATGATGAAAACGATAACGTATACTAGTGCATAATGGTGGACCGTATGTGGGTCCAATGAAATTAGATCTTTATTTTCTTCTTCTTTGAGAATTTTAATACTTTCCGCCAATATTTTTAGATCTGCTTCGGGTGAATACTTAATTATTCTTGTGTTCTTTGTATCGCTAATTGGAGTAGTTAGTTTACTTGTTTTTATTACTTCTGTAATATTTATTGGAGGGACGAATGCGTTTTTTATTCGGGTTTCTTTAACATTATAGCCTTGTATTGTTAGGTCATGTGTGTGGAGGTAGCAATTACCCGAAATTTCTATTATGCCAACCCCTTCTATAACTAATGGTGCGATTGAATCTTCGCAAATGTAGTCAGCTGTAAGTTTGTGAAAATATGAGAACAACCATTTGTTAATTTGAGAAAGTTGTATCCATACGATTTCGTAGCTAAATTGTCTCAGATCACAAGAGGGCAGGATTTTTCCTTCTCGCTTTAGCAAGTGTAGCTCACAGATTTTTTTTATTTACCTATGGTAACAATAGGGTGCTGAATGCCACATAGAAAATAGTTTTGATTTTCTGTAATACAACTGGAAAGTTCATTGTGCGTTATTTCGTAGTAGTGCTCTTTGCTGTAATCTATTATCAAGTACTCGATGCTTGGTTGGATGAAAATTAGACATTTCTCATGTGGTGTTGGCAAGGGGATAATTTTGAATATTTGGTAACTTTCTTTCGACGGGAGTGGTATTTTCAGTTCATATATGACTTTTGAATTGAGTATTGAGGTACTAATATGGCTGATATGATACAATGAGAGAAGGTTGGTGTCTTTTACGATCGCTGGAAGTTTAGTGTTACTTGGTAGTTTTTGGTGAACGGTGTTTAAAATAGCGTTTAGCTGATACGGCGTGACTATGGATGGTGTAGTTTCCCATGCCGTGCGTCTGTAACCAGGTCTACTATTGTACCCACCGTGCTTTGGTAACGCAAAGTTATTAGCATTATGAGTGAAGTTAGGGATTCGATTTGCGATATTACTGTAAGTGACACGCTTTCTGCAATTAGATTTTGTATTTGAGTTTTAATCAGTGAAACTTTATTATCTAGTGCTATTATCTGTTCTTCAAAAACTCTTTGCGTTTTATTGAATATGTTTTCTGTGGTTTCAATAACTACCGTCTGGTTTTTTATTAAACTCAGTAAGTGGTCTTCGTTATATTTCAGCTTTTGGATTTGCCGGTCGTAATATTTAGCGTCGTCTTCATTTATTGTTCCAAATAAAGATTTGCTTACAACACCTATGGCATTGAATAGTGATCTTTTGCTACGAGTTCCATCCCCATGTGTTAACAGGTTATATTTTTGTTTAATTTCGTGCAATACGAGATTGACTTCTGTTATTGTACTTCGGCACGCTGAAGTTATGAATGGGTTATTTTTCAATGATTCGCACAATTCATTAACTGTTGTAACGTATTTATCAATTTTTCTTGCAGTAAATTTAAAGCTTCTAATATACTTTCCATTCTTTGGAATAAAGTTCGGCTCTACCTAACTCCTCGAAATATATTCCCGGATTGTTGTTAATTCTAGTTAAGTTAATAGTATTTCCATGCGAGGAAGATATACTTATTAGAAGTAGGGGTACAACGACCAGAAGTCTGGAAAAAAAATAAAATAAATTCCTAAGACTTTTCCGAGAAGGTGCAGGGCAATTTGAAATGCCCCATGGAGGAAAGTAAAGAGTTCATAAAAAAAAATCGTTAAGTGTTTAAAAAAAAAACACTTGTTGTAAAACGTTTAACTGAAGATGAATTAGAAATTGTCGCTGATCAAGAAAAAAGCAATTGCCATGACCAGAGAGTATGTTGATGTAAATTTATTTGGCTAGCAAAAATTCACTTCTAGCAATATTATCGAAACAAAGTTATAGGATTCTCATTCGAGCAAGGTATATTAAGTACGGGTAGTGATACGACAGCCTGTAATCTGAAAGTGAAGGTATGTAGTTAAATGACTGGGATAAGCTAGTCATTTAGTAATTTTAAATCATTGTTATGAATTGTCTTGTGTTTGTTCTTTATTTTTATGACGCTATTCTCATGTGATAACACTTTTATGACTTCGTAGGGACCTTCCCATAAGGTGGAGAATTTGTTTTTGCGGGTATGGTTTTTTATGAGAACCTTGTCACCTACATTAAACTGCTTTGGAAGGGTTCCCTTATCATAGTAAGCTTTGGAGCGATTCTTATTAGTAAGAATGGTTTGTCGAGCTATTTCGTATCCGTGCTGCAGGCGAGCTTTTAACTCTTTCGCGTAATCGTCGTAGCTATAGGACAAGTGGGGTTTATGTTCGAAAGTGTTTGGGATATTTGGGGGAAAGCCATACAGCAATTGGTATGGAGTACAGTTGGTACTCGAATGTGGTGTTGTATTGTAAACAAGGATAGCGTAAGGGATCCAACTATCCCAGGAAAGATGGTCTTTGTTAACGTAATAACGAAGGTATTCGGCCAAAGTACGATGGCTTCTTTCCAACGCACCGTTCGTTTGGGGATGATACGGAGAAGTGTTTACCTTCTTGGCTTTTAGAATTTTACAGGTTTCCTTGAAAAGATTACTTAAGAAATTTGTCCCCTGGTCTGTTAGGATAATTTCCGGTACACCGTGTCTGCATACTAAGCTTTCTACGAACGCATGCGCGATGGTTTCCGCTTCGGCATTTCGTAGTGGTAGTGCCTCTGAAAATTTGGTTAAATCGTCCTGAAAGGTTAATAGGTATTTGTTACCTTGGTAACTGATGGGAAGTGGACCTACTATATCTAGAGATATTCTTTGAAAAGGACGAGAACTAGTCGAAGTGATTCGCATGGGGATAGGAGGATTTTTATAAAGTTTGTTCTTTTGGCACGACTCACATTTCCGAATAAAAATTGAAACGTCTTTAGCCATTGAGGGCCAATAATATTTTAGTTTTAATCTCTTAATAGCTCGCGAAATTCCTTGGATTCCTTTATTCGCCATGTTAGTTCTGTCTGTGGGTGTCAAATGCCGCCATAGATTGAGTTTCAACTGCCACATGAACCACATGGTATCAAAGAGTAGTTCTATGCTTTGTGCTTTGTAAAACTTTGGTCTCAAGAGTTCTCGAATTCCTTCACAACATTACGTCTGTATACTAGCTTTGTGAGACTTGATGAATACGCTAGCCAGGTCTGGTCTCCAGTACAGACATCAACCACATCGAGTCCGTTCAACGGACCTTCTACGATTTGCTCTCAGGCACCTACCCTGGAATAACTAATTAATTCCTATTTTTTTTTATTTCATTTTTTTCTGTGGAGATTGTGTGGTACGCCATTATAAATAATAGAACTTAAAAACGTTGTCTCCCACACTTATTTGATAAAAATTATTTACCTCGAATGTAGACCGGTTTCAGCTTTTCGGCTATCTTCAATACACTAAAAAAATTTTGTATTGCTGATGTAGTCTAATGTAATGGTTTGCATAGCGGCGAGTAATGAAGATCCGTTTGGTCGTTGATGCATGCAGAATTTAAATTTAATAGAGCTCGAGATATTTCAAGTGATTCTAGCAAGTTTAGCTTTCTACCTTTGTCACAAAAATGCAGAATTTCTGGTTCTAAGTAAGGAATGGGCTTATTTTCTAATAGGTCCTTAGCAAAGTTCGATTTGAAATTATTATTTCTTAGAGAACTGAAGTGCTCATTTATTCTTTCTTTGAAAGATCGTCCTGTTTGCCCAATGTATACCCCCTGGCATGTTGCGCATTTTAAGCAATAAGCCCCATTTCTATTTAATTTATCGGTTGTATCTCTAACACTTGGCAATGTGCTACTAAGATTTTTTGCCGTTTTAAAATCTACATGTATATCATGTTTCTTTAGCACCTTAGCTATTCTGTCCGATATCTCTCCATAATATGGTAATGAGGCCCAACATTTTTCAGTTGGTACAATACTGCTTAGACAAGTAATTTCTTCCATAAGTTTATTTCTTAATTATCTTTTTAAAATTCCAACTATTAACTCATCATTGCACCCGTTATTGCTTGCTATATTCTTAATTGTTTTAATTTCTTCTTTTCTATTTTTTTTATCCATTGGGATAAATACTGCTCTATGTACCAAGTTATCAAATGCCGAGTTATATTTGAAATGTGTGAAAGAATTTTGGTGTATGACTATGTCTGCATATGTATCTTTTCTATAAATCTTAAATTTGAGTTTGTCCTGTTTTTTCCTTATTGTAAGGTCTAAGAAATTAATGTGTTCATCTTCTTCAATTTCCATTGTGAATTGGATTTTACAGTTGAAGTAATTCAAGAACTTTAAAAAATTATTGAGTTTTCTCAAACTACCTTTCCAAAGGCATAGTACGTCGTCTACATACCTATACCAGATTTGTACATTTTCAAGCATAGGATTTTTTGAATTGAAAATCCTTTGTTCTAGGTTGTTCATGTACCTGTCTGCTATTAGGGGAGATATAGGTGAGCCCATAGCCAATCCGTCAATTTGCTTGTAAAATTCTTTATTTAAAAGAAAATAATTTTGTTTTAAGACTAAGTCAGTAAGATATAAAAGCTCTATTTGTTGGTTCGGGCTCAAGTGTGAATTCTCAACAATTCCCTTACACACTAATGTGCAATGTTCTATTGGAACATTTGTAAATAGGTTTACCACATCAAATGAAACTAATTTGGCATTTTTTGGTATTTTCTGATCTTTAATTTTATTCACAATATCTAAAGAATTTTTTATTGAGTAGTTAAACTGAGGTGTAGCGTTTTTTAATATGTTGTTTAACTCTTTAGCTAGCTTGTAGCTTGGGCTATTTATACTAGATACTACTGGACGAATGGGTATACCTTCCATGTGGATTTTTGGGTAGCCTGATAACTTGGGTGTCATTGGGTTCATTTCTTTTAAATATGTAATTTTTCTATCTGTCAGTAAGTGTTTACTATTCTCAAGGCCCATTCTAATATCACGTTTAAACTTTTTGGTTGGATCACAGCTCAGTTAGCTAAAATTATCACAGTTTAAAAAATCATTAACTTTACTATTATAGATGTCTGCTGTCATTATTACGGATGAATTTCCTTTGTCTGCTTTACTTATAACTAGATTATATTCTCGGATTTTCTTATTTAACGTTTTAGTAGTATTGAAGTCGTCAAAATTAGAAGTACTATTATTGCAGCTTCTAATAGGTTGTGCACACTGTTCTTTTAACAAATTGTTATCTTAGGTCTTGGGTAACTTATTCATGGCAACTTCAGTTTCTACTGCTAAGTATTCTAAATATCTTTTTATTATCTTTTGCTCGGGGGTATATTTTTTGCCATTTTTCAATTGATTGGTTTCTTTTAAACTAAATTCCACATCTGTTAAGTTAATTAGTTTTCTATAAAAATTTTTTGGGCTCCCTGTTTTCATATCTAACTGATTATGATTCTTTTCTTTAATCTCAATGATTTTAACCAATTTTTTCTCTTGTATAAGCTGTTTTTTCATGCATATTATTTCTAATTTATCTCTAATCTCTCGAGCTTTGCTAAGCACCTATTAGAAAATAAGTACATTCCTGACTTAGAACCAGAACTTCTGCATTTTTGTGGCAAAGGTAGAAAGCTAAACTTGCTAGAATCACTAGAAATATCTCGAGCTCTATTAAATTCACATGCTTCAACGACCAAACGGATCTTCAATACTCGCCGCTATGCAAACCATTACATTAGACTACATCAGCAATACAACATTTTTTTAGTGTACTGAAGATAGCCGAAAAGCTGAAACCGGTCTACATTCGAGGTAAATAATTTTTATCAAATAAGTATGGGAGAGAACGTTTTTAAGTTCTATTATTTATAATTAATTCTTCCACCCTATGAGGATCGCTTGAAGCTTATAAGTATGCACTCGCTTGAGAAATGTCGCATGGTTGCCGATGTAACTTTTCTGCATCAACTCTTAAACACGAATATTTATTCTCCGTTGTTGCTTAACAAAATCTCTTTTCGTGATAGTAGGCACAATTTGAGAAGGCTACTAACTTTTGTAAATTTTCTTGTTCTATATTGCATGTAATCTTATCCGCTGTTCGGTTTATGTTTATTTTAATATACTAATACTAACACCGACTAAATGATAAAAAGCATGTATTGTTGACCGTTTATTTATTAAACGTGTCACTAAAGTGAGCTTGTGTTAAGTTTTGTGTTAAGTTTTGTATGGCAACCCCACGAAGGAGTTGCCCGATTTGTCTCATTTTCGAACTTAATTTTACTTTTTGATTTTAAAGTCCGTGTACAAAATTGCAACTTTCTAAGTGAACGCGTTCTCGAGTTATCGTGCGCACGGGCGGCCAGACTGACGGACGGACGAACAGACGGACGACATGCAAAAAGCAAAATAACTATTAATATTATGTGTGCGCGTCTAATCCATTTTGCTCTACCATCATTGTTTCTATGCTTTACAAACGAAATGACAAACTTCGTATACCCTGTAGATTTCATCTATGATATAAAAACGGATGTCACCTCCATCCAGCGAAAAATTCTTCTGGGCATGATAACACATGCCCAACGATTAAATATTTTCTCAGGGTAGTAATACGAATTAAGTATTTCTTCAACCCTAAACAGCGCGATTATCAGCAAGTTGATTTTAATTAGAAAATTCGAAATTCAAATCAAGAGAGTTCGCTTATAAACCGCGCTGGATTCGTCTCGCTGGTCAATTCGGTCGCTTGATTTAATTAAAAATTTGTTTTATTAAGACTTTAAATTGTTTCATAAAACGTTTATGAAAAAAATTGAATGTGAAACGAAACAACCATCGTCTCGTTGGAAAGATGTGTGCTTCTATGCCTGGCGGAAACTTTGGTTGCGCGATATAATTAGGTAAATTATGTAAAAGCTTAATTAAACCAGGAGTTTGTGAATTGAGTAGAAACTGATTATTAGCAAATAAAACTATAGAGAGTAGAAAGAAGAACGCATAACTCAAGAGTGTCTTTGTTTGACTAAAACCTCGAAACAGAGAACAACAAAATAGGTGTTGGAATTAACAGAGTGAAATCGTTAAGCGGAAACCCCGAATACGTAAAAGGAGATTAATATCCTGTATGCATAGGCTCTGTAGCATATATAAAGGCATTGTTTGGAGCTTTTCCATAAGTGTCAATATAGAACATTTGAGATAACGTACTCCCAACGCAGACATATAGATTTCTTCATAGAAACAGCTATTATATATTAATTATGCGTAGGACCCACTTAACACGTGCACACATTCAGCAAACCTTTTGATGAAGGAGGAAACTTATATGCACCTTCTTAACAAGACATCAAATTTGTTTCACAAATAGAAGCATAGCATGTATTTTAAAACCCGGTACCTCTCTTCTCAACAAATCAGACTTCACCAAACAGCATACGGCACAATTAGTCATTTATAAGACCGGATAATATGATGCTAGTAATTAGTACACTTCTGGGTAACTCTAGAATACTTACCTTACTGTAGAAGCTGGAGACCGATTTAATCTTAGACACAAAAGCAACAAAATGAAAAATGGAAGCCATACACCATAAGCTCAGTATACCAATCATCAAATAGGTTTCTTAAAAACCATAGTAATAATCCAACCCCCCGCACCCCTCACAATTTTTATTGTTAACAAATAAGCATGTGATTTATAACCGTGCACCTCTTGCGCTACACAATATATGAAAACATAACTTAGACCCCAACACCCCCAACGATAATTTGCTGGGACATTATCTAAAAATAAATACAATGAAACTAATAAATCCTATAACTAGATCTGATACATGGGACAATAGTACATGTCAGATCTTTGGCATACTTACCTTACTGTACAATATGAGGTCCAGGCGGATCTCAGGGATATAATCAAAGAAGCAACAGAATGAGAAGTGGAAATCATGCACTATTAACTCATCATACATATGTATTATCATACATGTTTCATAGAGTACATAGTATGTAATGTAGCCCCCAGCACCTGTAACAGTTTTAATTGGGAACTTTAAATATTTTAGAACTCTACACCTATCCTCTTAACAAGTTGAACTTTAGCAAGGAGTATACAGTGCAACTAAATATTCATGTGACTATATATGATACGTACCTTAAGGTGGCATAGGAGGACCAATCTAATCTCAAACATATAGTCAAACAAACACCAGAAGAAAAACGGAGCTCATGCACAAAAAACTCATCATACATATTAGCAAATATGTTTCATAAAAAACATAGTATTTAATTTAGCCCCCGGCAGCCCTAACGATTGTAATTCTTAAAGATCATAACATATATCATAGAACGCAACACCTTTCCACTTAACATTTAAGATTTAATCAGAGTATATACAATACAACTAGTTAGTCATATGACTAGATGTGATCCTGAAAAGAGAGACATAACTAGAATCTTAAGCATACTTACCCTACTCTTAAATAGGAAGACCAGTCAAATCTCAGACACATAAATTTAAATAATAATGGGGCTACCCCAGCACTTCTAGCTATCTTATATTGCTAACAATAAGTAAGAAGAGCTAGCCCTTACACATAATAAGCAGGCACCTTCATTTAAAGTATTACTCCAGTTTAAGTCTCTCCTAGATAAAATAGTAGAAAATACACATCACGAAAATCTGATCTAATCACAATCTCATAATTTGATCATAACTAGTTTTGGGTGCTGTGAATGACGATACATATGAGGTTTTGTCATACTTACCGTACTGTGGAAAATGGAATCTGGTCGGATCTAAGGCATAGAGTTAAATAACAAAATGAGATATGGAAGTTGTGCACCATAAGCTCACAACATAGCATGATATATGTTTCACAAAAAACATAGCATGTGCTTTAGCCCTCAGCACTTCTAACAATTTTATATTGCGAACAATAAATGATATATCAGTAGCATGCCAACTGAAGTTGGCGTGCAATTGTGTTCACCATGACAAAGATTTTTAAAGCGCTTTTTTTCCACTGGGATTAGTTGATAGAAAAGTAAAAATGTGTTAAGCCTGCAAATAAAATTATAAAGTGTTCTCTGTTACAGAGCGGCAGCTATTACGTCAAAATTCAATTTTCTGTAATTAAAAGCAGCTCCGCTGGTAAATATTTGCAGCCGACACTGTAGCTTCAACAATCGTGCAGAACTTCAGATTTGCTTCCCACACAGTGCTTTAAAAGCAATTAAAATGAACCTAAAAGAGCCGCTTACTTCTGCTGACATGCAGTGTTAAAATTTATATGAAACTGAAGCACAATCGAAGCACTTTGTGCTTCAGTTCAATCGCTTGAAAAATACTTTTAAAGAGGTTTTTTCTCCACTATGATGGCTTGGGAAGTATGCTCGAAGGTTTTGATTAGGTTGATTTTATTCATATGAATAATATTATCAATGCTGTATTTGTTTCAACTGGAAGTGGATGTGGATTTAAGCCCTTTTCACACAGCGCTTCACACAGAGAGCGGCAGATTTTATCGAAATGTATCTGATGAAGAAGTTCTGTTATTAGTAGCTCTGGTTGAAGAAAAACAGAGATAAGTGATGACGTTCGATTACAAATACATACGTAAGAATGCAAAAAGCCTCATTTAACGAATTGTGCGGACTTATTTGGAATGAAAAGAAAAATATGCCGTCAGCGGCAAAATTGTATTTTTTAGCAATCTCCAAAATCGCCGCGCGGCAACTATTTTGCCGTGCCACGCCGCGCCGCTCCCGGTGTGACTTTTAGATTTAACTTGCAAGAACAATCGCACACCGGCAACTGAAATATGCGGCGCCACGCCGCGCCGCTCACTGTGGGACACCCACTTTATTTGTGCTTCAATCAATTCTATGTAGGTCGGTCGGTTAAGAAACATTTCGGTTGTCGGGTAGCAAATATGGATAGGGGAATATTACTTTAGAGAAGAGATGATATTGATGTTAAAATCGTACAGTCGGAGGCAAATAAGCAAATGAGCAATTATTGATATTTTGATTTAGCTTATTTAAAATTGATTTGTCGCCGTCATGCCATAATCACGAATCTGCTTTTTTGTCTATTTTGATCTGCCATTCTCATGTGTAACTCAGGAAAATCAAATCTATACTCTGTTATTCTGTAGAAATTAATTTTATCTATATTACTACATCTAAAAAGATAAGTTTCTCAATTTCATGAAAGCGACAAATAATACTCTCTATTTTATAGTACACTCTGTTATAAACAAATTTGAGGTTTTCCATTTTCGAACTTTGCAAGTTCTTTGAAATATCATTTACAGATCTCAAATGCCATTATTACTAGATTTACCCAGTACGTTAGAACAGTCTTAAGTACCTTTCCACATTCTGAAAACCATTTTTCATTAGCTTGAAAACGAGAACAGGAAAAACTTTCAAATTTGTTTATAGCTTTGATTGAAACAGAGTGTATAATATTCAAATAGGTACATTGCCACCTGACTATGATCATTTCTGTAATTGCTTTTATTTTAATTTAAAAGCAAGGAACTAAAAACTGCAATTCATGCCTACTCTCACGTCCTCGGTCGTGGCTGCTTAAGCTTAAGGTTAATAGAAACCCAGCGGGGAACACCCACTTTAAAAAATCTTCTGCTGAAGCGTTCGATTGTCAGTCTCATATAAATTTTAACATTGCATGACTGCAGAAACAAGCAAATCCTTTTAGCTTCATTTTAATCGCTTTTAAGGTACTATATGTGAATCAAATTGGAATCTCTGCAGATTTCAGGTGATACAGTGTCGGCACAAATAGTTACCATTGCTTTTCTTTTAATTACAGAAAATTTAAAGTTTGATTGTGTGGAGTAAAAGTAAATCACATAGTTTAAAGTTTAACATTATACTATATGTATATAATATATATATTATACATATTCAACTTCATAAAGTAAATTTCTTCTGGAACTCTGCGAATCACAATGACTTATCGTAAGGTGTTAGCCTGAGAAACTTGCATGATCACGTTCGCATTCAATATTTCCTTCGAAATTGCTTCAGATTGCTTCCAGAGAAGCACTATTTTGAAAGCACTGTAACCTAGCTACATGCGCCACGGATCTGATTTTTTTTCGAAGCGCTTGTAATATTCCCGCTGGGAGGGGAGATTAGTCCATTAAGACCCTGCCGACACCGTGAGCAGAGTTGATCTATTGTGTGCTCCTCTAGAGTGGTTCAGTTAAGTCTATCATTTTTACGGGCTCGATTATTGCCCTAGGGGTTAGCTGGCGAACCTTATTTGGGGAGATGTTTCTTAAATGATTTTCAACCTTAAGGCCTAATCATAATGTATTTTTTACATAAACTGTCAAATTTGATGCAAAGTACGATCATGACCGTACAGACAGATTTCTAGACTTGCCGAACGGCTTCTTATTTCTGTTGTGGGTTGCCATTATGTAAAGCAGTTGAACGCATGGTTATTTAACGCTTTTTAAAATTATAATCTGACTGCTTGGCCTCGTCCCAAGCCTACGTCACGCCACTGCCTTGTAATGATTTTATCACGTCGCAAGAGTAAGTCGTTGTGACTCGGTTGTGCTACTTGGGAAGTGAGATATGATAACTTTATAAGATGAGTATTGACAATAAAAATAAAGTAATTTCATAATATCACTTCATGTGTTTAGAAGTCTACTTTTATCAAAGAACTTTATAGTGATAAAGTAAAGCTCGTTCATAATCGCACCCCTGTTGTGTGCAAAAGAAAATGTATTAATATCATGTCCCAGAGTGCAAAAGTTCTGGGTTCTTGACCCCGAAAATTTAAATATTTAATCGATTAAGTGATAAAATGGTATGGCAATGATATCTTAAACCATAAATTTCAGAACCGCCTGACGTATGAAAAGGTGTTGATCCTCTCCCACTTCTCCTTGAGAAAGTACCACCGCTGCTAATGCCTTACTACTTGCGTCCATTGTCAATGAATGATTGGGAAAAATCTGGATAGATTAAAAGTAGGGGTGTTACCAAAGCTAGTTTAATAGCTTGAAAAGCTTCCTGAAGTTTCTCTGTCCAAGAGAATTTAACATCCCTTCTGAGTAAATTCGTTTTTGGACGAACTATCTTTGAAAAGCCGGGTATGAATTTTCGTTAGTAGTTGACAAGTCCTAAAAATAATTGGGCTTGCCTTACTGTTCGGGGAATAGGGGAAGTCTGGACGCAGACCGTTTTGCTGGGGTCTGGTAGTGCTTGCTTGAACATTTGTGTCTAATGTAAACAACCCCTTTTTTCAGAAACTGGATCTTCTCTGGCTGCAGTTTGAGGTTGTTTCTTCGCAATTTATCAAATATTTTACGCAGTTTTACGTTGTGATCGTTGAGGTTTTTTCCATAGATGACTATGTTATCTAGACATGCAAAGTATTCTAGTCCTTGTAAGCCTGTTGGAACGAAATTCATGAGAAGTTTAAATGTTTCCGGGGCTTCTTTGAGTACAAACGGCATGCGCTTAAACTCGTAGTGAAAATAATTCGTACTGAAAGCCGTTTTGTGTCGATCTTTTGGCGAAATCGAGGGTGGTAAAATATCGTGCATGACCGAATTGGTCAAGAATATCCTCCATTTGGAGTAGTGGGACTACATCGCCAATAGTCGTTTCGTTCAATTTTAAAAAATCGACTACGACGTGCCACCTCTTATCGTCGTCGGGTCTAGCCTTTTTGGGGACTACTGAGAGATGGGAATTGTACGAGCTTTTACTTAGATGGAGAATACCGCTGTCAAGCATATCTCGTAGCTACTCATTTATAACATTCCTCTGGGTTTCTGGTTACCCATACATTTTCTGATTAATGGGTGCCTAATCTTGCACCAAGGGAAAGTGATGGGTTATTGCATTTATGTATGTGAGTTTATCACCTTTTAGGTAGTATATGTCGTTGTATTCATCACATGACTGAAAAATGGATTTTTTCTCTTCCTTGTTTAGCATTTGTTCCAAGCTGAGTTATTTCTCTTGCTCGATAGTACGAGAATTTCTTACTAAGTCCTCCGGCTCTTCGTAGTCCGGGTATAGATATTTGATATTTTACAGGGTGGCTGTTTTTTTCGTTTTTATTTATAATTTCCCTTTATTTTGATAGATAGACTCTGCCTTCCTTGTTCTTGTTCCTTTTTTCGACGGCCGCCCCCTATGCACCTTGAGCTCCTTTGACTCAGGCTTCATGAAGGCTTTATGCTCGTCTTTTGTTAGGCTCTTTGGCCTTGGTTTGAAGTAGTTGAGCAGATAGGTCAGTGTGGATATCACAAGGATGAGAAAATATTCATTGTGGGTTTTGAAGGTGCATAATCTGTAATATCTTAACTTCTCTTTCGTTTCGTCCCATTTCCTCTATTAATTTGCTCGTTGGCCGTGTATTTCCTTCTTTTATTCTCAGAGGTGTTTTTTTCTATGCTTGTCGTTATTTGTGCTCAGTAGGCGTGTTAAGGTTACGTGTCCTGTTTGTGTTTTTTTTTTGTAACCTGTGGTATCAGTCAACTGGACTTTTAAATATTTTATCGAGGAAGTTAGTAGACGCGTTAAGCTAATTATTTATGACTACCTGTTTATTACTGTTATAGAAGATATCAATCAACACTGTTGTTTTCGGTGAGAGTAAGCTGTTAGCGAGGAGTACTCCTTCGCCTATCTCTTGAGATATACAGAGTATTTGCTCGTCCACGCACAACGGAATTTTGAGGATCTTTTGTGACCGAGTCGGCATACAAACAGCTTCCGTTAAGGTAACCCTATGCTGCCTTTGCTCACCAATCACAGTTTTAGTAACCATATTACTTTTTTCGCATTCCCTATTATTTGTAAGAGAATCGCAGCCGGCGTTTATCATGTGAGATGCCTTAAAGGCACTGCAGGTAGATAGCTTAACCTCCTTAGGCTTATTCTTTCGGGGTAGGTTTTTCACTACTTGAAACTCACAAGTAAAGATAGAGATTGCTCTATAGGATTTTTTAACGGGTTAAACTTATATTTGTTCAAGAAGGAATTTTTTTGGGTTCTCTGGTATATAGCAAAAGCTAAAAAATGCTTTTAATTTGTTATTTCATCACACAACCCATTATATTCGTTTCGAATGAATCTGGTTTTTTAAAATTTTTTAAATTTTTTTAATAAATTTTTTTTTCAATTTTTCTCAATTTTTTTCATTTTTCATTTCTTTTCTGTGTTCTATTTTTTCATTTGTTTTTCAAGTCACTCAATCTGGGACCTGTTGATGAGTCAAACCAAGACTTGAAACTTGTCACCAAAAATATAATGGGTTGTGTGATGAAATAACAAATTAGCTTTTGCTATATACCGGAGAATCCAAAAAAAAATCCTTCTTGAATAAATGAAACTGACAAGGTACTTTATTTTTAAAATTTAAGTTGCCTTGACAATTTCCTATAGTCCTACCAGTACCAAATGGGGTCTGTAATGCAATTATTTCCTCTGTTTTTATTGTGTCGAAGTTTTTCAGTTCTTTTCTTTAATTAAACTTACATCAGCCTGTATATATTACAAGTGTGTGTTGGCCGTGTAGGCTTATATGTAAAGGGAGTTTGACTGTAGGGTTCGGTTTTTGGAAAAATCTCTATTAGGCTGATTGGGAGTAAAGTTTTTGCGCCTACAATCACGCACGTCGTACATCTTACAGTTTGCACAATACGGCGTATTCTTTCTGTTCAGGTATTCTGAATAAGTATGGCCTCTTAGTTTACAGTAATTACAATTGATTTTACTCAAAATTTCATTTTTGTTTATTACAGTTGAGGTTAATTTATTTGCACTATCACTTATTTACTTTTCATTGGATGTTGATGTAATTGTAAACTGTTTTAAACTGTGTAGGCCGGTAATGTAATGCACTATTTGGCTGACTATTGTTCCATTTTTAGGTTGGTTTATATTTTATTTTGCCTGGGTTGTTTGGTGGTAAGGGCTTTCTTGCAGCACTTCAGCCGGATTATTCAGAAAAATATTTGGATTAAATTGTATTATAGTTTGTTCTCGGTCGACAAGCGCTGTGTTACTTGCCTACCACATCCCAAAAATATTTGAAGTTCTAGGCCTAATTTAGAACGTGGCTCACCCGAGACAGAGGAACCAGTTTGTTGTGACTCAGGTACCTTTACCCCGAATCACAACCAAATACCGATACATCAATGCATCGTCCAATACGATATATTGATGTACCATAAATTGACCCTGAAAACGAAAAACCATTAAATCCAAATTTTCATTAAAATTTTTCATTTGCATTCTAAATTTCAAATGCATTTAAACGTGCATTTACGTGCCGTAACAAAATGCAATTTAGCATAAATTGCATTTCGTTATGAGTAATGCACTCCGCTCACACGGTATACCTACCTACATGCCGTGTGATCGAATATCATTTTTCGCCGAGCAAATTGGGTGCACTTGAAACAATTCGCATATTCTCACGTACGATCTTTCATCGTCGTGAGAAAGCGAAAGAAAAAAAGAAAAAGCTTTTGTAAGTGATTATGGGTACCTGGGTGCAATTTGCCGAAACCTCGGGGAGTTCTATATTAAAAATCGCCGAGAGACGTTCGCGCATGGAAAATTTAGATAAACATAGATAGAAGTATTGTATTTAAAAGGAAAAATGAAATATAAAAGGTGAAGTGAACTATAAAGTAAATAGAAGTATTGTACTTGTAAGAAAAGTGAAAAAAAAAATAGAAATATTGCTCTGAGGAGAAAAAAAGGATCTTATTGTTTATTTCACCACTTACCTAAAAGCTGTGTGCTCTCCTTTTGGAGCACGGCACACACGTATACGACAACAATTGGTGGCAGCGGTAACCGGTATAAAAAAAAAATCAGTTCCAAAATTTTCTATTTAAAAATAATTAATATTTGCCACATGGTATAACAAACTAATGACAGCGGTAATGGTTTCAAGACATCATTATCTTATAAAATTTCTATATAAAATAAAGTTGTGACAGTTATAACAAACTGGTACGTCAGAAAATTAGTACTTTTATTAATCAAAAGTGAATTTTAATTGATACAAGCATAATAAAATCTGCTACACAATAAAAATAAACAACAAAAATAACAAAAAACAAAATAATCAAACAAATACATAAGTTGAAAAAAAAAATAAGCCCGTGTACCCAGAAGGTACTTAGAGGAATTAAAATTTTAAGCGCCTAAGCGCTCACCGTGGGACCCAAGGAGGCTTCATCCCTGCCTCACTAAGAAGATTCCCAGAAGTAAGACTACAAGAAATTGTCGTCCCGGACGCGCGACGTATCTTCAGTATCATCACCATCATTATCTTAATTCCTCAGCAACACAGATCAGAGCAACACAATCACAGAGCGAATAAAAGCAAAAGGACTTCAGATTTTACTTCTGAAAAACTCCCAAAATTTGGAAGAACTTTGGGCTTCATTTGAAAAAACGGACACGCTGAATCAAGATCATGAAGATTTTGATGAAACTCATGATTATTTTAAGCAGTCATGCTATGACAAAACAGAGGGCTGGTACAATCTTATAAAGGCAACTCTGTCTGATAGGTTGAAGTCCATATTAGTCCACACAGAGCGCAAAAATAACCCGTTTTACGTCCCATTTCCAAAAACCTCTAAAAAAAAACTGCAGCTGATAACCTGGACAGAACAAACAATGATCAATCAAATACAGTACGCTTTCGATTGCAAGAAGATAGACAGAAAACATTATCCCATATTATCCAGTATATAGATAATAATTCACTTGCAACTGCAACCCAGCCATATCTAAACCAAAAATTAAACTCATTGCACAAATATTGGGACGATTTTGAAGAAACACATAACGAAATAATCTTGAATGTTGGCCCAAGCGACAAAGATAGCGAATACTCGTGAATGATGTTTATATAAACATAGAAACACCATTCTTTGACACTGTAATTGCGCTGCAAGAACAGTTGGACTCGAGATTCCAAAACATAACAAATACTACAAATCATTCCACAGAGCATGACCAAATTGTCTCTTTGAGAGACCAATCAAATTTTTTTCTATCTGACGCGAGAACATTAGTTCCCAATTTCAATGGAAATCCGAAAGATCTCCACAAATTCATTTCAAGCTGTGATGATTTATACACAACAGCAACGACGACAAGCGAAAAGCTAAATGAAGAGTAAATTATCTTCAGAGGCATACGATATTTTCATGTACAATCAAGTTGAAGATTGACCTACTTTAAAATCAATTTTAACTCAAACTTTCGAGGAGAAAATTCCAAGATCTACTCTGCAGGCTCAACTAAGTAATTGCAAGCAAAGAATAGGAGAAAATGTAAAAGACATTCTACAGAGACTTAACACAAGTCTGTCCAAATTAAATGAAGCAACACACGCATATACAAGCGATAGAGTTCTTTTAAATTCCCTTTAAAAAAATAATGAGAGTCAATCAGCGAGAGTTTTAGAGGATGGATTATCCAATCCACAACTGCAGACTTTAGCCAAAGTGTATTCCGATAAATCCTTTGCTGCATTAAAATCACACATCTTGGAGCATGCATCACGCTTAGAACAGAAACAACTGGTTTCCCAAGCACAAAACAAAGTAAATCAAACTCCATCTGCGCAAGCAATAAAGTCAAGGCTTCGCTGCTATAAATGTAATGGACTGGGGCATGCTGCGTCAAAATGCCCATTCACACAATGCCCTGCACAGAGTTTTAACATAATTCCAATAACAAACGCCCAATTACAACGCTCTCCAGATTTTAATAAAATTAAATATCCATCACAATCTCCTTCATGTCGATATTGTCATCGGAAGGGACATACAATCGAGGAATGCAGGAAAAGAGCTGCAAATAATAATCGTTTTAACCACAGCCCAGGAATCCAAAATAATTTTCGGGAAATAAATACAATTCGAACGGCAAATATACAGCCACAAAACAGGAACTGGCAGCAGCCAGTATTCCAAGAGAATCGACAACAAAACTTCATCAGCATCCAGGCAGGGAAACTGGATGCAGCGGGGGGGTCAATTTCGGCAACCCCTCGCACACACAAACTACATCACAAGTCCACAGGAATCCCGAGACAATATCGACGGAAAAGTAGGCAGCAAGAAAATAATTCAAATCCCCGTTCAAATAAATAAAAATTCTTTAACTCTTTCCTTGCCTGTTGACATCTGCTCTGCCCCAGAACTTACATTTTTAATTGATACTGGAGCAGAGATCAGCCTAATAAAACTCCATCCACTGAAACCAGACAGTATCTTCTACAGAGATGCTGTCTACAATATCAATACTTTGTTTACAGAGTCCAGTTCTACGGAAGGGCTCATCTTTGCTAAATTGAATTTATAATCTTCGAATAATAATAACTCCATCCTAGAACACCCATTTCAAATTGTGGGAAATAACTCCATCCTCTCATACGATGGCCTACTTGGTCATGACTTTTTATCTCGATACAATGCTAGTATTAATTACAAAAATAAATACATTTCTTTAGAAATAAACAATTTAAATGAATCTTATCCGTACGAAGAATATTATTCCAATTATCCATACGTATATTTGAATCGCGAAGACCCAGAAAAGAGGTCTCATACAAAATGTCTATTATATACGGAGATAACTTTATCCGATATAAATACTAATACAAATCTATCTCCATCAATTGCTTCGGAAAGCAATGCAAATCGATCGCCAGCAAATGCTTCACAAGAAATGAAGCATAAAGGTAAAAATCTATTTCCATCTATAGCCAGAAAAAAGACTGAATTAAATAAAAATATATCTCCATCTAATGCTTCACAAGAAGTGAATCCTAAAGGTTTTTTAAATAAAAAACTACCTCCATCAGTAGTTCCAAGTAAAGTGGAACCAACATACAAAGGAAATCTATCTCCATCGACAGTTTCACAAGAGACGAAGCACAAAGGTAAAAGTATATCTCCAACCGCACAAAAGGCTAAATATAATAAAATTCTATCTCCTTCATCAATAAATTCACAAAAGGTGGATCCCAGAAAAAAATCAGAAAGGAAGTCAAAGAATTTCAATAAAGTTTTTTCTCCTTCAAATTCTATCGAGTCAAAATCATCGAATAACTCCTTCGAAATTCCACAAAATTTGGAATCATATCTCCTTCCTACTAATCATCCGAAAGAATCGGATCACTTAAAAAAAGTAAAAATTCCGGCTCGATCAGAACTCATCATTGAAATTCCAACACCTTCTATTCAACATTAATCGGTCTGCTTCAAGAAGGAAATAAGGCCAGGTTTATTTCTCGGAAGCTCGATCGTCGAAACAGTCAATGGTATTGCAAAAGTCCTAATCCTCAATACAAATGAGGAGGACGCCGATCTGGGCCCTTACGAGGTGAACTCAGTTTAACAAGACTTGGACGACTTTGTGGTCATCTCCACAGACTCTGAAAGAGATCCAATTAAGAGCAGAAAAATTAAACTGCAAAACCTTATCAAATTGGATCACTGTAATTCAGAGGAATCTGAGAGTATTCGCAATATCTGTAGGGAATTCAATGATATGTTCTTCATAAAAGGAGATTTCCTTTCATATACAGATGCGATCACCCATAAAGTCGAGACACTCCAAGACAAACCACCCATCTATACCAAGCCTTATAGACATCCTGAAACAAGCCGAACAGAAATAAACCGACAAATACAAGAAATGCTTGAGTCAGACATCATAAAACCCTCACATAGTCCATGGAATTCTCCACTTCTCCTGGTTCCAAAAAAACCAAATGAGAATGGAAACAAAAAGTGGAGAGACATTACTATTGGCGATGCGTACCCACTGCCTAATATCACTGATATATTAGACCATTTGTGGAAATCGAAATACTTTAACACACTCGACTTAGGCAGTGGATTCCACCAGTTAAAACTAGATTCGAAGCACAGGAAAAAACTGCCTTTAGCACACCCTATGGCCACTACGAATACAATCGTATGCAATTTGGTTTAAAAGGAGCCCCTGCTACTTTTCAACGAGCTATGAATAATGTCTTATCTGGTCTTCAAGGTATTTATTGTTTCGTATACATGGACGATATTGTAGTCCATGGATACAATCTTAGAGATCACAACACTAGACTCACAGCAGTATTTAACCGCCTTCGTGATTTCAACCTCAAACTTCAACCCGAAAAGTGCCATTTCCTAAGGAAAGAAATTATGTACTTAGGGCACACAATTACAGAAAATGGAGTCAAACCAGACCCTGCGAAAATAAAATCAGTTCAGTCATATCCCAGACCCAAGGAGGAAAAGGATATCAAAGCATTCCTTGGTTTCGTCGGCTATTATGGCCGCTTTATTCCAAATTTTTTCAAGATTGCGAAGCCACTCACAAATATTTTGAAGATACGCCCTTCAAGTTCAAGGCAATTTGCGATGAAGCATTCTGCGAATTGCGAAATAAATTAATTTCAGCACCAATTTTATCATATCCTGATTTCGGCAAAGAATTTTTTGTCACCTCCGATTCCAGTGACTACGCCATCGGGGCTGTCTTTTCACAAGTTGATGATCACGAAGATCACCTAACCGCCCATGTGAGCCGAATTCCCAATGGTGCGGAGACTCGTTATTCAACTATAGAGAAAGAGCTTTTAGCCATAGTTTTCGCAGTTGAGCAATTCAGGCCATACGATTATGGTAGACAGTTTACAATTATAACTGACCATAAACCATTAGTATGGCTCATGAATCTGACAGACCACTCCTCAAGACTGATGAGATGGAGAATACGTCTTGAGGAATATGACTACAAAATAGTCCATAAACCTGGTAAGTTCAACACAAATGCAGACGCTCTCAGTAGAGCTATTCCGGATAGTAGCGAAAAATTCGTAAAACCTACCACCTGCGCAAATGTGGTAACAAGAAATCAGGCTAGAGGTCAGGCGAATTTGAATACTCCCAACACGAGTGTCATTAATCAATAACAAATTCAAATCCATAACAAGCGAACAATTAGACAGTCATAATAACTGAGAATAATTTTCCTCTCTTACTGACTAAAAATGCGAATCGTAAATTTTTCATCTTGCCAATGAAAGATACAGAACTTGAAAGAGTGTTGGCTTCGAAGCTAAAACTTTCAGATAAATCCCCACTTTCAGAAACTGAACTGAACTTCTTCAAGAAAAAAGACCCATCAATAATTATATCAAAAATTAATTTACCTTGCCGATCCCAAAGAGATACATCAGACCTCGAAAAAATTTTAACTGAAATCTTCTCATACACAGAAGCAAATAAGTTAAAACAAATAAATCTCTCCTTCCCTATATTAGATCCAGAGAATCTAATAATTATTAAAAACGCTTTTACCCAAATCTTCGCTATGCGTCCCTATGATAATAAGCGTCATATTATGAGCGGAGCGACGGATACTCTACCATGGGGACATTACTCTATTTCATCAGATCAACAAGTAGCAGCCGCAGAAAGAATCTAAGTCAAGTGTAAATAATAAATGTATTATATTTTTAGTTTCATTTATTCAAGTAATTTGTTTTAAACATGTATAATTGTAAAATAAAAAAAGTATTGTAATTATAAATTTATTGTAATGGTATTATAGTTATAGTTGTTTTTCAAGAAATTATAAAACATCTTTGTTATTAATCCAAGAATTGTGTTTTGATGAAAATCCGAGCCATTTAACGTAAGCTTTATCTCCACTCTTCTTTAAGATTTTCTCTACGAGATATAGGTTTGGGTGTTTAACTTTCAGCAGCTCCAATTCATAAAAGCCTCCTGTGATTGGATTTCCTTGATAATCTTCCAGCCGATATGTGATGGGGTTTGTGTTTTGAACTTTAATAATTTTAAAAATCTCAGCTATCCAGTTTGGTGTATAGCCTTTCTCAAATATATGCTTGTATTTGCTGATGCGTACAAGATCTCCAACTTTATACTTTGCAGGAACAACAATTTTTATATGATTGTATACAGTTGAAAGCAGTTGTTTCACATTGGAGGCGTTGATATCACGTGGTCTCATTTTTGTAGTTCGATGTATTCTTGAGTTGTATTCAATGAGGAGTTTCTTTACCATACCAATCCACTGATAAGTTCCATTAAAGCTGAATTCATTCCACATCATATCCTTCAGAGTTCGGTTAAATCGTTCCACTATTGATGCTTTGAGGAAACTGTACGTAGAGTAATGATTAATTGCATGCTTCCGCATTAGATTTTTAAAGAGGCTGTTGTAGAATTCCTTTCCATCATCTGTCTGCAGGTTTTTAGGTATTCGTCCCTCGCTTAATATAGATTGCATGGCATCTCTTACTTCTACACCAGTTTTTCTTTTAATTGGAATTGCCCATGCATATTTGGAGAAGGCATCAATTACTGTCAGCAGATAGCGGTAACCCTTGTTCACATACTTGTAGGGATCCATTTCAACCAAGTCTGGCTGCCACAAGTCATCTAGTCCTTTGATGATCACACGACGCCGTTTGAAATTTTTTCTCGCTGGTTTATGCAGCTCATTTACCACTTGTCTCTTACTCATCGTAATTATAAATGAAACCGATTTCTCAAGAGTTTTTAATCATATACACCATCTTTTGGTGTCAAGTTTTTCTTATTTATTACTGAAGTAAACAGATAGTTTTCAATCTTCGTGATTTCATCATTGATATATAGCGTTAAATTTGCTACCTCTATATTAATAGCTTTTTTTATTTCTTCAACACTTATTTTAGTTTTCTTATCAACATAGTCTTTGGTAGTAGCATCATAATTTTCAAGGGGTTCACCAAGTCGTTTTACACGCTTTGAGTTTAGATCGCAGTCTCCGTTTATCGTTAAATTAAATTCAATACCCCGCTCTCCTTGTTCACCAGCTGGACCTTGTGCTCTTTGTTTACCAGCTGGTCCTTGAATTCGTTGTTCACCGGCTGGTCCCTGAGCTCCTGTTGGCCCATGTTCACCTGCTTTCTCAAGATATCCTCGCTAAAAGAAACATCCAAACTTGTCAACGCTCATCTGCAGATTGTGTAGAAGTACGGGAATGGAGTAGTATTTAAACTATAATATTTGCTTCTCGCAACTCCTCCAGTATAGATACAATTACATTGTTGTGACTGGTGTTTCCAGCCTGCTTTGATGCCATTAGAAGGCGCAGTCTATCCACTAATTCATTTGGATCATCCCAGTAAATGTGATCAATGTTTTCTTTAGGCAGACGCATTAGTCCCATGCCTTTATGATATATAAGTTTACTGATTATAGCTTTATACTTAGCCGCTCTAGTACCTTTTATTTGTCCATCTTCAGCATAGTCACGTTTATATGCATTGGTATCTTTCAAAATAGATCCATTACTAGTTAAATCCTCTTTAGTATATAGACTTTTTACAGGATCTTTCATAAATAGCAGCTCAGATAGCCCCAAATTTGTTTTATAGCTCTTCCCCTTGATAACAATATTTCCTACATCACCAACATCAAACGTTGAATTACCGATTCTCCACGCGCTATCACCATAGTAAACTCCATAGGCTGGATCAAGTTTAGGGCTATTATCAGTGAATAGCTTTAAATAGTTTGAAACTATGTATTCAGACGTATCGCAGGAGGTGACAGCAGACCTTACTATCAATGTTCTTGAATGTTTAGGTGTTGCGAATTCCTCTCCAGATGTTAAGGAATAATCTCCTTATTTTATAGGTGTGTTACTAGCCTCCATTTTCACATATTTTCGTTTTGGAGGAGTAAAAGGTTCCACAGTTTCGTTGTCTTGTTCTTCTTTTTCTTCTTTTGGTTCCAATTTGGCTAGTGGCTCGTTTTTGACCCTGGTAACAAACTCTTTTAAGGGTTTGGTGATTGGCTTGAAAGTTTCTTCAAGTTGAGCTTCTGCTTCAATCCTTCCCGTCTTTAGAGCTTTAAATTTCCTTCGCACTGCATTCCTTGTCTTGATGATTTATTTTAATAGATTTTCATTCATCTTCGATATTAACTGAATAACGGCTTTTCAAATAGCTCTGATAACAGGCAAACAGCTTTCCAAACAGCTCTTATAACAGCTTAACAGCTTTCCGAACAGCTCTGGTAACAGCTTAACAGCTTTTAAAACAGCTCTGATAACAGCTTAACAGCTTTCCAAACAGCTCTGATAACAGCTTAACAGCTTTTAAAACAGCTCTGATAACAGCTTAACAGCTTTTAAAACAGCTCTGATAACAGCTTAACAGCTTTTCAAACAGCTCTGATAATAGCTTAACAGCTTTCAAATAGCTCTGATAACAGCTTAACAGCTTTTCAAATAGCTCTGATAACAGCTTAACAGCTTTTCAAACAGGACTGATAATAGGTGAACAGCTTTAATGTACTCAGCAGGTCCACAGGATTGGGTGTGCTTTCGACTGAGTAACAACTTCGACTTATGAAGATTTCACATGTTTCACCCTTTTATAGTACAATGAAGGTATCAAATCCTTTACGGTAGCGCCCCTTGTTTAATGAGCTATCCTTATCAATCATCAAGAAACCATATTCATCCTTCCAACACTCAGCACAGGCTCTTCGAAATTTATCAAACTTCATGTCTGTGTTCACATGATCATTATAGATATGTTTCAAATTGAAGTCATCTTGCTTGAATAAGATGATTAAATTAGCATTGTCACGTATTAAGTGCTTTGGTATATGCGTATATATTTGACAGAGGTAGAAGCTGTCTATATCTTCGTGACGACTCATGCAAAAATAGGGTCGCACATTGTTTTGCTTTTCACATGCTACATCATCGAAAATAAACACTGAATGTGATTTGGCTTTCTCTGGAGGTAGAACGTCGCAGTTGTTTGGGAATGTATAATACCCCAATCCTGATATGGGAGTCATCACCCGCTTCAAGTATTCATACTTTGGTTGATGTAAAGATTTGGAATATATGTAAATATTTTCATATCTCAGACCATTGGGATGTTCCAGCAAACTTATCATAACATTAGTTTTTCCACAATTCGATGGTCCAACAATGATGCTCCTTATACTATTAGGCCATATGGACCCATGCTTCTTTTTCACCTTCATAACAGCTACATCAGCATTTCGAACAGGAAAAGCTTGTTGTTGTTTAATGAACCGCATATCGAAGACTAACGGGATTCCTATAAATACACTTGCTACATTTCAACAGTATCATCGGAACCTTATAAGATGCCAGATCACAAATCCAGAAATTCTTTGAAAGGCTCTCAATCATCAACAAATTACCTGTAGAATTACATCTACCGGGATACCAGTACTGTGGACCAGGAACAAAGTTACAACAAAGATTGGCGAGAGGAGATCCAGGCATTAATCCACTGGATGCAGCCTGCAAAGAATACGATATAGCATACTCGCGACATAAAGATACAAGTGATCGACATATAGCTGATAAAATATTAGCTGAAAAAGCCTGGCAGCGTGCAAAATCTACGGATGCAAATTTGAGTGAACGTGCCAACGCTTGGCTTATAATAAACGCAATGCAGGCTAAAATTAAGCTAGGTATGGGTCTTAAGGCTAAAAATAAACGCCAACCCACATTACGAGAAGCAGTACGAAATGCACGTAAAGTTTTAAAAGTAAAAAAACCAAAAGACTTGATGGAAGCTACAAAATTAGCTCTTAATGCAGCTAAAAATATTGTGAAAAGAAAGAAAAAATCAATTAAATCTCCATGAGTGATACCTGTACCAAAGGTTGGTGGAGCACTTCCGTTCCTCATCCCGTTATTTGCTGGGCTTTCAGCATTGGGAGCACTATCTGGAGGTGCAGCAGGCATAGCTAAAGCAGTAAATGATACCAGTGCTGCAAAGGCAAAATTGGAAGAAAGCAAACGTCATAACCAAGCAATGGAAACTATAGCGGTTGGCAAAGATGGAAACGGGCTGTTCCTGAAGCCGTACAGAAAAGGACTTGGACTCTATCTACAACCTCAACCAAAAAACTATTAAAGACGCTACCCAAAAGACCGCTAAACGAGTTGGATCTTCACAAGTATACCACACACTTGCCGCACTTCAGAGGAGTATTTATGCGTGATAATCTTCCTAGAAAGCCATGGAAACGAGAAAGCGGAATTGTTAACTTGGACATCTCAACTCTAGCTGGTACACACTTGGTAGCGTACTACAAGAAAGGTGATAACATCGAATACTTTGATAGCTTTGGCAATCTCCAACCACCAAGGGAGTTCGTAAACTACTTGGGTAGTAATATTACGTACAACTACAGTTCTTATCAGAATTATGATGCAGTAATTTGCGGTCACTTATGTTTAGAGTTTTTATATAATTGTTATAGCCATTAATTATTATCTATAAATAAATGTATCTATATTGAAATTGTGACAGTTCATTATCAACTACCATGTCATTAACACTTACTCTCACGGGAAATTCATCTCTACTCAGTGCTGAGTACTTTCCTCCGCTGGAGCTAGCAACGGATTATGTTTGTGGATTAATTGATTTTCAAACATACAACTCTATACCAAATATTGATGTGAGTAATAATCTGGTTCATGTAGGGAATGAGGTTGTTGAGATACCTGTTGGATCCTATGAGATTGATGATATTGCAAAATATGTTCAAGGATACTTGGATAAAGAAGGGAGAAGGATAAAAGTTACAATAAAGGCTAACAATAATACAATGAAGAGTGAAGTTAAGGCAACTGAAGAAATACATTTTGAAAAACAGAGATCCATAGCTCCTCTGCTAGGATTCAGTAAAAGAAATTTGACTGCTAATATAGTGCATACATCAGAGTTGCCAGTCAACATCATTAAAGTAAATACTATACGCATCGAATGTAATATTATATCAGGATCATTCTTCAACAACACACAAGTACACACTCTCCACGAGTTTTCCCCGAATGTTGGGCCTGGGTATAAAACAGTGGAGGTACCCAAAAATGTAATCTATTTGCCTGTGAACACCAAACGTATAAGTTCTCTAACATTGAAGCTCCTTGACCAAGACGGTGACTTAATCAACTTCATAGGAGAGATTATAACCATCAGGTTACATTTGAAGCCACAGCATGTTGATATACAATAATGATAAATACGAGTTCGGAGCAGACAAGATCATTAGTCAGCGGACAATTTTGAAGCGATCAAGACCTACATTAACACCTGCAAATACAGCATATTTACAATCGATAGGCTTAACGCTGAAACAATGAATAAAGAAATACTAGATATTGCACCAGACGCTCGCTTTGATAACAGTGTTAATAAATTTGAACATCACTCCTATTCACCATTTCTAACATCATTTAAAAACAGCGATGAAATCCGTATCTCTGTACAACATCAGGACTTGAATCTTCTACCCAGCAGGAGTTTTCTTTATATTGAGGGGTCGCTAACAAAGGTTGATGGAACCGTTTCAGCAACCGCAAAATTAGCTAACAACGCTCTACCCTTTCTTTTTGAGGAAATACGCTATGAATTGAATGCAGTGGAAATCGATCGTACACGAAATCTTGGGATTGCGACAACATTAATAAACTACGTATCGCTAAATGCAAATGTAAGCAGGATACTACTCAACGGCAGTTGGTCACCAGATTCATCCATTATACCAACCAATGGACTGTTTAACTATTGTGTACCTCTGAAATATTTATTGGGATTCGCTGAAGATTACAAGAAAATTCTTATAACTTCCAAACATGAACTCATATTGATTCGGAGCAGCAGAGACGATAATGCCATTATATCACCCACTGATGTGGTGAAAATTGAAATTACCAAACTTCAATGGAGCATTCCGCATGTTACAGTATCCGATGATGAAAAGCTGCAACTATTTAAAATTATCGGGAGAGGTCGCCCGATACAAATACCATTCCGCAGCTGGGACATGTATGAGTATCCAGTACTACCGGAATCCACGCATCAAACCTGGTCAGTTAAGACTTCCACTCAACTGGAGAAACCTCGATTTATCATCTTAGCATTACAAACGGATCGAAGGAACGATAAAACCAAAGATGCACGCAAGTATGGTCACTGTCAACTCACCGATGTTACAGTTCATTTGAACTCAGAATCTTATCCCTATGATGGTTTGAATTTGAAATTTGATTTGAATAGATACGCATTGCTGTATGAGATGTATATAAAGTTTACACAATCATACTATGGTCATCACTATCAGCCGTTCCTCACATGGGAGAAGTTCAAAACCGATGCTCCGATTGCTGTCATTGATTGGTCACATCAAAATGAATCAATAAAAACTGGACCTGTTGACATAAGGCTAGAATTCAAGACATCTGAATATATACCTGCTAATACAACAGCATATTGCCTGCTTCTACACGATCGAATAGTGGAATACATTCCGCTGACAAGTAAAGTTAGAAAGTTACATTAAGAAGATGGCTGTCATCGTAGACGTCCAAGGATTCAAAACAAATCTCAATGAATTCATCACTAAAGAACTGGCAATTTTAACCAATGAAAACCAGATGCAGCACTTTATATTTCAACCACCGTTCAGATACAAAGATTTGACTTCAGCAAAAAAGAGACAAGTAAAATGGCTTCAACACAATTTTCATGGATTCCGCTGGGATGATGGCTACATACCGTATCACAAGCTGTACACTATAGCTGAACAACTGCTTCGAAACAAAACCATATATGTAAAGGGAGCTGAAAAAGTTCATTGGATGCAGAAGATAGTTGGAGAGGGTGAAATCATTATCAATGTCGAAGATGAATACAATTGTGGAAAACTAATTGGGATTAACACTAATGCGCCATCTTGCCAAGTTCATATTGGACAATGTGCGATAAGAAATACTTTTATAATAAGAAATTTTATTGGAAATAAAAACAAATGTTTATAAAACATAAGACTTTTCAATACACACATACCCCAGAACCCTCACTGACATCGTCTAGAATCTGTTCATGGTGATGTCATGTTGTGAAATTCGAATGATGCTAATATCTTCCCTGCTAAGAAAACTTATTTAGGTGCAGCAAAACCCTGATGACGTCATGCCGGTATCTAGTACTCTCCCGCTAATAAAAGAAAACAGCAAAACCAAGGCATGCTGGTAGTTCCGGCTAAAGCCGCTAGGGTACCTTACTCAAGAAATGGCGTTTGCGTCCAAACAGATGTCGCTAATATCTCGAAAACCAAAGCCCGTAGAGGATTTCTGATGAAAACTCCCACTCCACACCTCCAAGAATCCATTTCCATGAGCCAAAATAACTTGAATTATTAATACGCTAATATCTCGAAAACCAGAGCCCGTAGAGGATTTCCAGCCACAAGTTATGACTGCTTTATGAATATGAGCCTAATAATTTTGTTTTTAAAAGAATTAAAACATTAAAAAGTCTGCGCAATATTTATGCTACATTTCTCCAGCATTCGCCATTTTTCCATCAACCCCAACACGAAGTTAACCTTTCCGAATTCCTTTACTTAGCTTGATCTCGACAGTCAGCGAAACATAACCTCAAATTTCGTTGTCTATTTCAATAAGTCAACTCGATGATCAAGCTAACCAAATATCTAAACTGTTATACACAGTAGTAAAACTCGGTGGCATAGACATGGATTCGTATAGAGCTTGACTCGATGTTACGTCACTACCTTTACACCTGACTACCAAAAATTGGCTGATTAGACTTTTACTGCGTATTTATACCTAATTCTAATCTCCCGTAAAATTCCTACTATTCATCTAAGACAACTAGATTAATATAATAACACCGCCTTTTCCATCATAGCTTTTAATTTAATCCACTCTTAACCATTTAATCCTTTCATTGTAAGAAAATAATATTACTACGATAAAATTATCATTTTCTTAGCAGTTTCGTGCGAACTACTTTTAGATATTGTAGTCAATGGAATTTCGTAACTTCGTGAATTCTTGTTTATAAACAAACTCTGCTCGTACCTTGCTATGTTCGCCACAAGTATTTAAAGATCACATTACGAAGACAAAGTTAAGATGTTCTTATCTGATCGTCGAGCTAACATTTCCTATCACTTTTATGAATTTCAAGGTAAATTTTATGCTAAATTTTAGTCTTGGTCAGGAGGCCATGAGAATTGTAGGTACTTGTTTTTATTATTATACCGTGGGAGTCTTTTCCAATGAATTTAAGCACAGACTGGGCACCAATCTATTGCATAACATACTCATAACCCATATCGATTCAATCTTTAGCAAGGTATACTTATTTCTAACATAATTCAAAAATAATTAAACAGACGCCTCCAATCTATCGTCTTAAAACTACATATGGAGCTCGCGTGGCTCTTGACTTGGAGAATTATAAACATTTTCTTCCATCACGAGAAAATACTACTTTAGGGGCTTTCGGCAAGCACTGTCTCAGTGAGACAACTGAGACAAAACTTTGAGCAATCGTCTCAGTTGTCTCAGTTCATACCAATCAGCTGATTTGCCAATATTGACATTTAAATAATTTTGAACACATAAAATGGATAGTAATAAATTGTGAAAAGTGTTGTTAGTTTATTCAAATAGATCACTAAGCTTTAATTATTAATTAAAATCACAAAATAACGTAACTGAGTCAACTGACATAAGAAAATTCTGTTTCACTTCTCTCAGTTGCTCAGTGGATGTGCTCAAAATTGGTAGCTCAATATGGAACTGAGACAGTTTAACGAAAGTGCAGTCTCAGTGAGCCAACTGAGAATAGGGGCTTTAGGCAAGCACTGTCTCAGTGAGACAACTGAGACAACACTTTGAGCAATCGTCTCAGTTGTCTCAGTTCAAACCAATCAGCTGATTTGCCAATTTTGACATTTAAATAACTTTGAACGCAGAATTGGATAGTAATAAATTGACGAAAGTGTTGTTAGTTTATTCAAACAGCTCACTAAACTTTTATTTGTAACTAAAATCACAAAATAACGAAACTGTGTCAACTGAGACAAGAAAATTCGGTTTCACTTTTCTCAGTTGCTCAGTGGTTCCGTTCAAAATTGGTAGCTCAATATGGAACTGAGACAGTTCCCCGAAAGTGCAGTCTCAGTGATCCAACTGAGAATATCTCACTTGTCTCACTGAGAATGTGCTTGCCGAAAGCGCCTTTTGTATGATACTTTAGAGATAAATACCAACAGAGATTTGCAATCGGTCTATCATTTAAATTGAATTTATCCAACATGATGTAAATCTTTTAATTTTTAAAGTGTGGAATAAAAGACAAAAATGTACTAGTTTTTTATTTCATTGTTCAAAATTTATCCTACTGAATTAAAAAATTCTGCGATAATGAAGCTTTTTTACATTTGACTTCAGGAACTTTTTCTATTAAATATATAAAATTAATTTTACATCATTTGTTTATATTTGTATTTCTTAAATCCGATAATCACGTGTAGCCTAGCGTTATTTACCACGATAGGTCATTTGACGGAGAGAAATATATACTAACTTATAAGGGCATTGGACTCGAAATTCACATTCTACATATTATATGAGTTTATGGTACACTTCCGCAAAGACTGTTGCGTAGTAAGCTCAATCAATAGTTGTTAATTGAAATTTCAATTAGGAATCTAAATTTTCAAATTGGAAGTATTCTTTTAGTGGCAAGAATTGATAAAAAAAAACTAAATATTGTTGGTAGGTACTTTATATTTTGCTTTTTAGGGCGTTACTCCATTACCGTTACATTAGTGTTGCCCTTTACCCAGATAAATGTCGCAACAATCAAGGCAGTCCAAGTACTTAGAAGAAATATATAACCTGGGCGAAGAGTTTTCGGGAACTGAAGAAGATGAAGTCTCTGAATATGAAGATATATTACTTGGAATTGACAACGATCTATTGCACATTGAGTCTAAGACTACAGATACCGACATACATATATTGTGAATAAACGTGGGGGATGAAATGCAATGAGATTGCTCTCAAGTTCTGAAGAAAACAATGAAAGAAATGATCATCATATATCAATTGATGGAACTTTATGGGAAAAAATAGAAATAGATGCTACACCTGGAAGAGCAGGACTTCAAAGATGTTCAGAGAAGAGCCAGGTCCAACAGGATATGCAAAACTTAATATTATCAAGGGTAAGATGAAGACTGCATTTTCATTGATTATTGACCACCACATTATGAGACATATAAGAATATGCACAATAGAAATAAGCAAATCGGGTTTTAGAAACTAAATGGAGTCTATCTCAAGCGAAATTAGATGCATTTGTTGTAATTTTATATACACGAGGTGCGTATGAAGCAAACAATTTGAAAGTTTCTTTTTTGTGGAATAGAAAATGGGGACCTAAATTTCGCTCAGAAACAATGAACAGAAATTGTTTTATAGAAATTCTCAGATTTATCCGTTTTGATAAAACAGATAAACTCGCCTTGATATCTGAGGTATGGAATAAATTCGTTGAGAACAACCCAAAACTAATAAACCAGGGGCAAAAGTTACTGTAGACAAACAACTATTTCCAACGAAAGCAAGATGCAGATTTACGCAATATATGCCCAATAAGCCAAATAAATTTGGCATAAAATCCTGGTTAGCATCAGGCGTCGATAGTAAGTATATTATAAATGCTTTTCTATATTTGGGAAAAGATGAAGATAGGCACCCGTCAGTATACCATTAGCCGAATATGTTGTACTGAGACTCATGGAACCATTTGCGGGTTGTTGAAGAACTGTAACTACAGACAACTTTTTTACAAGCATATCCTCCTAGCAAAAAGGACTACATTAGTTGGAACTATCCGCTCCAATAAAAAAGAAATGGCCATAATTGGGAAAAGGAGAAAACATGATATGATTCGGTTTTCAACGAAAGCTTTCAAGTCAGATAATTATACTCTTACAATTTATAAAACTAAGCCGAGAAAAAAATGTTTTTACTTAGTTCCAAGAATAGATTTGTAAAAGGTGAAAAAATGATAAAAATTACCTGAGACCATTTCATATTACAACCAAAGTAAATTCGGTATGGACATAACCAGTCAAATAGCGAGAAAATATAGAAGTAAATCGAAGTCTCTATCCAAGTATTTTTCAATATCCTTGATTTAGCAGGCATAAATGCCTGGATATTGTTTAAGGAAACGACAGGAGAAAATATATCGCGACATGATTTTTTACGCCAGTTAGCAGTAGAACTTACCGCTGATTATCGAGAAGCCCAATAAGAACAAATATGAAAAGAATGTCGAGTAGTTCTACGATAGATTCTAATAAACGTAAAACATGTCAAATAAAATATTGTAAAGACAATAAAACCATAAAAATCTGTTCTAAATGTAAGAAATATGTTTGCGGAAAATGCACATTGGAACCTCCCTGCATCTACAAAAAGCTGCAGTTGGCAATGAATTACTTATTATTAAGTTTCTGTTTTTTATAGCAATGGATAAAAAACATTTTTGTTTAATTATTACCTTAAAGTTTCTTTTTTTAATATTTCCTTACTAAAATCAACATTCCTCCATTCCATTAAGAAATTCAAAGTCTTTATCTAAAAACCGGTCATTTGAGCGGTTGGGGTACAAATAGATATATATTAAATCTTGGTACGTTTAGAGTTAAGTTTAGTACTCCTGCTCCACAAGTTTATATAATTGAATTTGCTCAGATAAGGTCCATGGGATACTCTTATGCTCTGCATTGCTTTCGTTTCCAAGATAGTACTGGTAGAACTTCAGTTGGTTGCACTTTAGCTAAGACAAACAACATTAACATTTTCCCACATATGGAAGCACCTTAGCTAAGTAAAACGTGAGAAGATCCTCCCACAAATGGTGGCACCATTGTTAAGACATAAAATTTCAACGATTTCTCATAGATGGTAATAAATTATCCAGGAACAAACGTGCAAAAAGTCTCCCCTGTAATTGGTGAAATCTTAACCAACATGCAACTTCAAAAATTATCCACAGGTGGCACCACTTTAGCAAAGACACAAAAGCTGACCGACAGATGACACACTTAGAGTTAAGATACACACAACTGTCAAAACGTTCCACAGTTAGCTTAGAATCAAACCCGTAAAGAGTAGTTCCATACTCCTCTAGGACAACTACTGACAATCCTTTCTAAAAAAACTATATGTTTAAAATATATAATATATAAAGCTAATGCCCTAGACACATAGCGCTCCTAATGAATAAATTACTAATGCTCATTAGACCATAATGATTAATTAGGCAACTGCAGACACACAATTAAGTTGAACTATAAAACTAGCTTTGACATACTTATGACAGTGAAGAAGCGAAATGGATAGAATTGACACTACATATAAACTGAGTTTTTATTTACTTTATTTTTCAATTAAACGATTTGGAAATGAAAAAGCAATACATTAAAAAGAATTTTGATAACATAGTTTGTGCTTTGCATTACTTCTTCTTATTTTCAAATGGGCAGATGCTCAACGGAGCTTCAGATTTACATTATATGACAAATTACATTCAGTTCTAGCACATTATTCCTCATTAGGGCTCTAATGAAGGAAAAAAATACTTCATTAGTGTTCTTCATTATGATTTGATTTTCGAGACATAATTATGAATACTATGTGACACACGGCATTTTAATGAATAATTAATACTAATGATTCTTTAAATCTACTGTATGTATTATGTGTCTAGGTTATAACGATTTTTATAAATTTTAAATAACTTATAAATAAATAATTATAAAATAAAATTTTTAACGTTACTTTGTCTTGTTTACTGTTGAGCATCAATACGAGCATAGTCCTTCGATGGGCTCTTGAGAATTTATTGCACTCGCCACTAGTTTTTTATAAATGGTCTGGATATGTTGATTCTTCAGGCAAGTGGGCCTCCCATGATTTCGCTCCTTTTTTATACCCTAGATGAAATCTATAGCGTATACTAAGTTTGTCATTCAGTTTGTAACGCACAGAAATAATGATGGTAGAGCAAAATGGATTGAACATAATAGAACTCTCATACATTGAAGAGAACAAATTTGTTCTGTCGATTGAAGCGAATTATTTGTTAGTCGCCTCATTTAAATATTGTATGAAAATTTAGGGGCGCTGTTCTTCAATTTTTTTAGTTGGATAAGTTGGTCAAACTCAGCTGACAGCTGAAAGTATCTAAAAAATTGTGAAACAAATACTTGACATATGTAATTTGTGAACTGCCACCATTGAATAAAATTACTAATAATATTATATGTATATTATATTATTAATATATATATAATAATGTTTATTCAAAATCTGTCAAGCATGTTTTAAAAGCTGTTATTTCGTGGTTAAATATTGCAGATAGAAGACATTTGGCTCAGGTGAGTGATATATCAACACGACACAAACAATATAAAATTATTATTTAAATTGTAGGTATCCCACCACGTACGACTGTCTTTATTAAGTTCAAAATTTGTTGTTGGAACAGTGGGGTCATTTTACGCTCCGAGGCCTCCAACGTGGGAAAATTGCATGCCTCTAATTGTAATAACAAATACAAAGACTGGAAGAAATACAGCTTCTGATGTTATATTCCTTTTACGTGGTATTCTTCATCCTCTGCAAGTAATGCTTACGGGTGGCAAAGAACCACAAGAAACATTACAATGGGCAGTAGTCCCAAACAATGTAGAATTATTGTTTCTGCAGGCGATGGAAGTGTTGGTTGGGTCTTGAACACTATATTCAGCTTTAATATAAGGGTAGTGGATTTTTAAAATGTTTTAACCACTACATTCTAAATTTTTATATTTTCAGCTTATATCAGAGGTTTCTATAATTCCCTTGGGTTATTGTTATAAATTATCTTTCATTTTAGATACACTTAAAGCAATCATGTCCTGTTGAGCCCTGGAACCAATCTCCTTGTGAAATTCGCTTGCTGGCCAAGAGTCAAGCCAAACTGTTAGAAAGTTCCAATAACAGTAGTATTTAAATGTGATATTTTATTCAATATTTTGCAAAAATATATTAATGTATTTTGTGTGAATCTCATGTACCACCATTTGTAAATATCTAATTTAAATCCAAATGGATTTTATCGTAAGAAATTGAAGAATTTTTATTTTCATTTTACCATTTTTTATATTAAAATTGATGGACCTTTTTATCGGCAGGGCCTATTTAGGTACAATTATTTTTCGATTTACAAGGATTTGCTTTAAAACGATGACAAAAATGCAGCGAACTTACACATGAGATTGTAATTCATTGACATACTAATCATATAGTTTTCTATTAAATTTTAATTTATAATATATACCGATTTTTAAGCTTGTATATAAAATGCTTTTTCAGAAATAAACTTAAAGGTAGTGCCAACTGCTGGATATAAAAATGTTGTTCTCTTGAAGCGTTCTTTTGTGTTTCTTTTGCACTGCTCTGTTCTGCGGACACAAAAGAACACAACTAATATATAAAGTTATTATGAATTTTGCATGTCCGTCCGTCTGTCTATCTGTCTGTCTGTCTGTCTGTCTGTGCGCACGATACCTCGAGAACACGTATATTCAGAGAGCTAGAACTTTTTTACACGGACTTTAAAAAAAATTAAATGAAGTTCGAAAATTAGAAAAATCGGGCAATTTTTTCGTGGGGTTGCCATACAAAAATTTCATTTTCCACTATATATTTGGACACTACCTGGGAACGCTTTGACATAGAGAGCTGAAATTTAGTACATGGTGTTTTCATAGTAATAGCAAATAAAATATCAAAAACGGACTAAACCCGGAAACCCCGTCTTGGTATTGCCATACAAAAATTTAGGTTTTTTACGTATACTGTAAAAACGATCTGTCTTAAACATTTTTATTATACCAAAAAACTTCTTCGGAATACGAAGTCCTATAAAGTTGGTTATAATCATTTTTTCTGTCCGAGGTTCCGTTCTAGAAATTATGCGAAAAACCACTTCAAAAATCAAACTTGCATAGATGGGTGACCATACGAAATTTCTTACTGCATTCATCTAGGGTATCATAAGAATTAGTTTTAGACACCAATTCTAGCTTTTTTATTTGTTAAATTGATTTTTGAAAGCAAATTATATAATATGCAAAACTTGTTTTACCGTTTCTGGCCCAAATTCATTTCTTAACGTGTCAGTTGAAAATCTCCATGTAAAGTTTTCGTATGATAATACCTAATTATTAATCTTGCCAACTTACTTTCCGTCGCTGATATTTACGGTGGTTTGATCGTAAGAAATATTTATGATCGACCGAATAAAGGTGGAGGAGCTCGATTTCTACTTTTGTAATGTAGTGAAATGCTTGCTTTTAGTATGACTTTTTCGTCTGCAAAAGGCATACTTTTAAGCCAGCCTGATTAACAAATATTTTACTTGAGTTAGCTCAATAGTTTCAAAAACCCTTAGTTATATATTTTAATTCAGAGGGTGCATTACAGAAGGCTGAAGGAATATGCAATGACTTAATGTTGTTTACAATAATTTGAGAATTTATAAGAACAAATTAATATATGGGCTGTGCAATCTCATTTGCTACATAAGTTTCATAGTCGTTTGCGATTCCAATGTAGGACTATAAGGGATTTTTTCTAACAAATATGGGAACTTTGATGAAATTTAAATTTGTCTTAATGCGAATGATGAGCCGGGCCAAGGCATTTGCAGCACAAAACTCGGGCGATAAAGCACTTGACTTTGCCACCAGTAAGTTGCATGGAAGTTTCCTTCCTGATGGATTGACGAAATATAAATAGCAGCCGAATAAGCTTAATAAAATTCATAAAAAAATCCATTTATTTGGCTAATTAATATATATGAGCTATTGGAGTCTTGGATCATTTTTTGTATGTGTACTTGGTACATTTTGTATGGAAAAATTGTTTCTTTTTTGCGATTTATTTTGGGCCTTTATGTCATCGAGAATTCCCGTAGGGTGTTTTGGGCTTGTAGGGTATAATTGGACCTTGGTATTTTGAGGGTGGGTGGGTGGGTGAGTGGGTGTATGTGTTTGGCCAATGGGTGGATATGTGCTGGTGTTAGGGGCGGGGGCGGGGTCGGGGTCATGAAGGCTTTTGCCACAAATGGGCGGCCTAAAATTCATAATAAATAATTTTTTCCTAATTAAGAAATTATCAATAAATCAGTTGAATCTAGACCACGGAAAATCTTATCAACATTAATTTCTGAATCATTGTTATTTTTCAGGAATTGTGTATCCGGTCGCAGAATTTATGAATTAATTCATTATAAATAATTTTTTTCCAAATTAAGAAACTATGAATAAATCTGTCAAATCTAGACCACTGAAAATCTTATCATCATTAATTTCTGAATCATTGATCAACATTAGCAGATGGTGCGTGCCAAGTAGTAAAGCTTTTAATTGCTTGATAAATGATGCGTAATGACACAAGCAATTTGCCTCCATGCTGTGCGTTGTTGTTGCTTTGAATTGCTGGCTATATGAGGAAGATGAATGTTTCTAAAAATGTTTGGTTTTGTTTGGATTTTATGAATATAGATGGATTATCACAACGATTTTTTTATTTGTTAATTCTTTTAAGCTCAACTAAAGTTACATCTGGTTAGGGAGAAGTAATGGATCATCAACAGCAAAGGATAAATAGGGTGTTGAGCAGCAGATTTAGTTCAGCTGAAGTTACATCTGATCAGCATCAAAGAATAAATAGGGTTTTCAGCAGCGTCAACACTTGAGGCTATAAAGAATTATTAAAGGTAAAGTGTATGGAGGTTAATAAAGCATATAAGTTAATAAAGGCACGAATATGTTGAACCCAATATGGTCAAATGATTTTATTGGAACTGGAGTCGAATGTGATTTACCTGCCACAGCGTTTTGATAATTTATCTGATGAAACAAGTTTCTACATAATGAATGGAGGTGAAATTAATAAATATTTTAATCTTAGGATTTCACATCAGGCTGGATAACATGATTACATTGAACCAGCAAATTTTTATAGCTATGCATGTATGTGTTATATCACGCGCATCGTGCTCTTTAGAGAGTGCACATGGGAGAAAGAAAAACAAAATCCAAAATTTCACTGTTTACATACAATTTATTTTTCCACTTTTTATTTTCAATTTTTCTAAAGTTATCTTTCAATTTATTAGCTCATTTGATTTGTGTTGCAACTATTCTTAACTATACTAATTTCTCACATTAGTAACTATTCTTAATTAGATTTATTTTTCACTATTCCAAATTTATTTTCAATTTTTTTTTTTTGTAAAAGAGAAAATAGCGTTTCCCTATATTTCTGATTTTTTGGCACTCCCGATTTTTTGACTTATTCGCCCGGCGGTTGAAAAAGAAAATTCCTCGAGGTTTGGGCTAATTGCACCCCGGTACCCATGATCGCTTCCAAAGCTCTTTTTTCTTTTTATTGTTTTCTCAGGACGTTGAAAAAACGTACGTGAGAAAATGTAAAAAAGTTTTGATGCAAGCTATATGTATCAATGCAAAACTGTAATCTGATATGCACTTGTGCGCCCGTCTTGAAATATTAATTTTAAGAGGGCGCGAATAATTGTGATAATTGTATGTATGAATGTACATACAATTAGATTGGATTAAGTAAGTAATGTACATACGGAAAAAACTAAGAAGACACTGTATGTAGGTAAGTGTGCATACCGTGTGAGTGGAATGTGTGTCTGATAACAAAATGCAATTTTGTTATAATGTGGGAATGCATTTCTAAATGCATTTTGAATTTATATTGACATTTTAAAATGATATAGTTTTTTATTTTCAGGGTCCTTTATGTGGTACATCAATATATTGTATAGGATTATATATTGATGTATTGCCATTATGGTTGTGATTCGGGGCATTGGGCATCTGAGTCACAACATCCCTCCCCTCTGGGGAAAAGAAAGTTTTATTCTTCCCTAGAAGAAAACTTTTTTGCACAATAAAAAAAAATAAAAATGGAACGTGGCCAGTTCCACTTTGCATAATTACAAAAAAAAAATTTTTAAAAGTACAATAAAAAGTAATATAATTATATGTTCTAATTAATTATGGTGACTGGGATTATTATTTATTCTTACTAATAATTATACCTAATTATTAAGGTGATTTGATAGAATTTTTATGTATGTGTAGATATGTATATATATACTTATTTTTTTCTATTCAATAATTATTATCATTTTTTAATTTAATGATTTAGTGTATATAATGATATAAATAGTTACTACTTTTATGACTAACCTATTCTGAATTTTATTATTATTTTTTTTTTATTTATTTTCAAGAAAAAAACAATTTTAATTAAAATTTTTTTGTTTATTTTACCGCTTGTAAAGGTTATTGTTTTCATAGAAAGATTTCTGGTTTATATTCTCTATCTTAATTATTTGCTATTATAGTTTCTATAGGTAAGGATGAACATATAATATAATATAACAAAATATATTACAAACAAGGATACTTTTCAGGTATTTTTCCCTTTTAATTTTATCTTTATTTCCGTTTTTTTTTATATAAAATTGTTTTTTTTTTTATATAATTCTATACCTATTTTTCTTTCATGGTTTTATTTCAAACGCATTTAATTGCACTTTTCGATACCATAAGTCGTGTCCGTTTGTTTAGTATTTGTTAAAGTTTGCTCCTGACTGTATGTATAAAGCAAAAGGTGAAGAAAATCATTAAGACTCACTCGGCTAATAAATGTGAGTCAATACTATGAAAATGCGAGCTAGGAGAGCAGAAATTGAGATGAAAAAAAAATCGTTTAATTTCTTTGATATGAATGGCTTGTTTAATCTAGATATCGTGTGGGTAGATTTTGTCGCGGGACTCTGTCTGATATCTTGTTTCGATAAAAATTGTTTGGGATGCAGTTGTGATTAGGTGGATTATGGGTTTGTGAGCTCTGGTAGTTTGGTCCGTTTTAGTTTCACTATGTTCTTTGCAGTGGCCTTCGCGAACGCAATACAAGGCTCCTAAAGACTACGTAATAATTATTGATGGGATTTATGTTGAGTCGGTTTGGCCCCCATGGAACGGTCCAATCCGGCTCAACTTTCTTTGTCCGGGCCGGGACAGGCTGACCGTTTGGTGGGCCGAACCCCTTGCCCTGAAATACCATGCGTGGAATTCCTCGCTGTAGCCCGAATACGATACGGCGTTGGCACCATTGGGTAAGTTTTTTTTTTACTAATTTTGTTCGTAATTTTTTCCTTCTCTTATTTGTTTCAGGAGCTAACATGGTTTTACTTGGCCGGTCGTATTACCGCCCCACCCCGAATTCCATGGACGGCCATCGTCCACTGGTGGGACCTGATCCTGAGGCCGAGGCTGAATGATCCAGACTCCGGCGGATTATTTAAAAAAAAAAAACAAAATTATTTTTTACTCTCCTTCTTTCATCCCTGTGTCATAGTTCGAATTTAATAAAATGTTTTTAATAGAAAGGTTTGATTTTAGTTTACTTTTCCTACTCACTTCCGTGGTTCCCCGTTTTTTTCGCATATTTGGTTTTTGTTGCATTTTTTATTGTTATGATTGGCTGTTTGGATTAGTTTTCGTTTGAACCAAAAAAAAAATGTTATGTATTGTGATTGGGATTATATTAGTAGTTACGCTATGACAGTTCTACAAAGAGTGTCCGGAAAATTCAAAACTATTTGGCTGGCTCTGGACCGGGTTCTTGGCCACTGGGGGATTCCGTCTAGTGGTCTATGTCACAGGGCCTGCCTGGGGGTATTTCTGTCCTACCGTCTGGTTGACCAGGGGATGACGTCATCTTGTTTGCTGATCCCCGTCAGCTGTTCAAGCTCTTGTCTTACCTGATTTTTTAATAAAATAATGTTGGGTATTTTTTTTTTTTTGCTGGAATCGAACCGAGAACGCTTGGTTTTGTAAAATCCCAGGCGCTCTACCATGCTAGGATATCGCACAGAGGGCCTAGAACCATAACAATACAAAAAGGTCCTCAAGGCTTAGGATTCAATATTGTGGATGGAGAGGATGGCCATCTTGGAGGCTACAATTTGACCTTACTGTCCGGGTACTGTAGATTGGCTGAGAGCTTTAGTGGCAATATATGATACTATGACTAGGATTGTCTGAGGTGTGTTGGACTGGGATATGTTACCTGTGCCAAGGCTTGAGTAGAATGTGTGCGGCTTAAGTAATGATATGAAATACCCTATGGGAATTTATATCGGGGATATATACTTGTCAGCTTGAATTTGGTGTTAGTTGTGCCTATGTTATGTTGGGCTGAGCTACTCGGTGGCTGAGAAAACAGTACCCAAGGCAAGGGTGGATGTGTGCAGTTGTGTATTTATGTGGATAAGAAATGTTGTGAAATTCCCCAAATGAATTTTTGTAATTAGTATTAGTAATAATTCAAGCTAACCATACAATATGCCAATAGATTCTAGAAGGTGTCAGTAGGGATCTTAGTTCTGGTGGAAAAAATTTTCGTCAGAAATCCTCCACGGGCTATGAGTTTCGAGATATTAGCAATCTTATCTATAATTAATAGTAGTAATAATTCAAGTTAACCCTAGGATATTTTTTGTTCCTGATTTCTTGCATAAACAAATTCTCACAGTTCAGTAAAATAAACAACTTCGTAGTCGAATAATGTAAACAAATTCGCAAAGCACACGAGTAAAGTAAACAAATTGAGCGATTTATGAAAGATTCCTAATTTCTTTAGATGAAAACAACAAAAACTGATATTAATCTGTAGGATATGATGTCCTAGATGAGTAGTAGAAGTTATAGTTTATTTTGCTGAAAAAAAAAACAACAACAACAACTGTTCTGTGAACTCAATTAATTCGGTGGAATGTGATGCAATGTGTAGCGGTATGTGAGATGGATCAGAACGAATAAAAACATGCGTGCTTGACTTCACCTTGAGTTTTATTGCGTCAAGAAAAATAAATTGTCACTACAATATTATAGCTATTTAATTCAATTTCGCAATGAAGTCAATTTATGTGCTATAACTAAATACATAAATATCAAATCTCTATGAAATATACGAAAAAAACTAAGATCTACCAAAATTCAATTTCACAAATTTTTTACTGCTACAGGTGCTAAAATCTACAGGAATATTTGAATAAGTTTTATGGAAAAAAAATTAAATATGAAAAGGGATAAAAAAAACTGCTTGGAAGAATAGTATGATTCAGCACGCCCCTTTTATTCCTTGTAGCGCTTGCTGCACAAATTAATTCACTTGCTGCTCTTTTGAATCACGTTATAAGTTGCAATCACATGTTGAGTTACGATACCGAAATAGGTATATTGTAACTCGATGTAAATTGATTTCGAAGCTTGTGGTATTTAATTCACGCTTAATTAATATCAATTAATGATCACTTACACCTTGCACAAAAAAAGTTGGAATATGGAAGATTATCACCTTTGAATATCTGCACCTTACAACTTGTTTGTTCACTGTACCTTGTCACTACTGAAAACTGAAAAAGAATGATGCTTCGCAGCGATGTTCTTTTATGGGCAGATCCGCCATGTTTGTTTTATGTTCCACATACATTTTTTGTGGAAAACTTGCAAAATTTAACCCCTTAGAGCATGATCATTGTAAATCTGCAGTAAGATTTACGTGAAGTAATTTCCCGTGGATTATTGTGCATGTTTATTCAAATTTTCCTTACTGATAATCTTGAGCAAATCTGTTTTTCAATATGGCTTTAGACAAAATGACCCTGGTGGTATTTATGGCCCTTTCGCGATGTAGAATCTACTTGTTGTAAGTCTCTTTCTTTCCGGTTTTCTCTTTCCGTCTTATTAGGTATATGATAAATATATTATTTATCTAATATCTTTTTATGGGAATGTTTTTGCAGATTTTTAATTACACCGCTGTATTCCGCAGGAAAAACCACCCCAACTTCATGTGTCATATGTTGACAGAAATTGAAGAGCTGTTGATTCGCGGTCGTTTTGTTTGTGTTTTCGCGAGTTGTTTTTATTTAGATTTCAGGTGCTTCAGGTACAGCTTTCAGGTGAGTGTGTGCTTATAGTGCTTCTAGTGTAGTGTTTCTGTGGTTTTTTACATACAGCCAAAATCCTCAAATTCCTATAATTTGAGAATTGTTGGTTATGTGTCAAATGGATATGTTTTCTTGAATTCATGGTAATTTAAATTCATAAAATGCTACTATTAGCAATAAAACATATCCATGGACACCTATTTACCATTTAAAATAAGTTCAAGTATGGTAATTATGTTATTTGTAAATTCTCTAGGAAATCATGTTCCTTCCTTGCACATAACAACAGGTGATTTGTAATTCAGAGTTCTACCTGAGTTGCTCACGGGAGCATGATTTCTTAGAGACTTTCTGTTGCATATACATGGGTAATTCTGAAAGTGATGTTTGGTCACTTAATAATTACACAATTGCTAGTGTTTTTTTGTATATTTTATTCAGTTGCATTTGTTTTCTAATGGTTTGATCTTTTTCTTTCAGATCTCTGCGTAGGATGGTAACCCCTGACGCTTGTCCCAGGTGCAGGTAAGTTGGTATCGTTGACCTTCACGCACACTGATTTTAATGTGCCCTTTTCTTTTTCAAGTGTGGCTGAACAACAAATGTAACGTAAGTTGTGGATTAAAAATATTTAATAAACAAGGCGGATCATGCTATGATATTCGATATCACAAAATAGATCACGGCTGCTGCGGATGTTAAGAAACATGAAGTAGTGGAAATTAAAGCTTTATCAGATAATTTTCGATGCAGGTGTGTGTATGTGTGTGTGTATTGAAAATTCTTAGGTTTTATGAAAAACCGTTTTTTTATTTTCAATAAAATTGCTTTTTTGGGCAGGTTAAATTTAAAGCTGTGATCACCTATGATATCAATGTAGGGTGATACTAATATAGTATGATATGCTGACCTAGATCAGTAGCGAAAGTTATATGGGTATAGTAAAAGACATTTCATAAAATTTTTGGTGATAAAGTGTAATAGCATGACCAGTGTTGCAACACGAAATCTTTCTAGAGGAACTTGGTAGCGTAGCCTCAAAGTGGTTTGAGAAGCCACATCAGAAAAAATTACATATTATCATTAGCTTGAGAGTGGGTTAATTAAAAGCATTAACGAGCTATCATATTAATGTAGGATGATATGCCAACTTAGATGAGTAATATAAATGAGTAAAATTTTCGGTGGCCAGGGTGTAATGAGCTTGAAATATATTATAACTTCTTGTGTAAACAAATGCATTCGAATAAAATAAACAAATTGATTTATGTTTTTTTTTGTGTCTAGGGCTGGTGAGAATAGGAAGGTAACAGAGTTATTTACCCACATATCATAGTTCACATGAAGCTGATAAGAATATGATTATTTTATCTTCAATCTATTAGATTGAGCACATATTTTCTAACCATTATGTTGAGCGTGGGTTTAATTAAAAGTTTTGATGAAGGAAGGAGTTGTTATGATATTAATGTAGTATGATATGTTGTCTGAGATGAGTAGTAAAATGAAGTTTATAAGAATATGGTAACAATATGTTCTATAAAAAAATCTAATAAGCAGAAGAAAATTGTATAAGAATCTGGTAAGAGAATGTTCCAAACAAAATCTAACAGACAGAAGAAATTTTATAAGAATCTGGGTATCTCTATTGAACTACAGGAGACTTGTTTTCACAGGTTTCGTTGGTAATCACTCTTTTCAAAGTTTCGAATGGGATCCTCAAATAAGTGATAGTACTGCAGAGTTATCCATTTAAGAACCTTTTTCACCTAGCTTATCAGCTGCTTCATTACTCTAGATATCCATATGTCCAGGAACCTAGAATAGGGTGACCTTATGCTGTATGGCTATTTCTGATAGGATATAGCGACAGATGAGTAATATCCAGATTTGGAAATCAATGTTAGACATTTTCTTGTCATGAGCCAGCCACGATATATATATCAGCCAGCCAAAGCTTTTAGCAAAAGCAAAATCTTTGAACATTAGCCAGCCTACAGACTAGCCGAACAATTTGGTTTCAGCCTGCGCTTGTGCTTTAACTTCAACGTGCTTTAGCTGTTTAAATCAAATATATGCATGGATTGAGTACACACGTACGTGTTAAGGTGGTATAACCATTTTAATATCTATGCACCCTGTTCACTTCTCCGTCACAGAAAATCATACGAAGAACCAGCTATACAAACACATATTTTGTGGCTATTAGATAATTCGCATTGTGACTGCGTGGTCGGTGAATGGTATTTTGTGCTGGGTTGGTTTGGTTGCATTTATGTATTTATGGAGCTGCATTTGTGCGGGCTGATGCATCCAGAATTCTTAGGCTGGCTTATGAATTTAACTTTAGCTAATTTCATTCTACATTGGCATTTGTAAGAGTGATAAATAAACTCAATTTTAGATTTGATTACTATTTGGGAAGTTTTGTTGGCATTTTTTTAATTTTTACTGAATATGTGAATATGTGTCATACTCGTGTTATTTAGTAATTTTCAAGGGATTATATTTTTCTGTTTTACTAGTGTATGCCCATAAATAATTGATTTGAAGGGTTTATACCGGTGACATCGGCATTTGAATTTTCTTTATTTTGCGTTTTTATTTTCCGTGTGAATATTTATTTGTGTATGATCACTATTTTATATTGTTTCAGAGTTTCCTTGTTTTTGTTTTTTGTGTGCAAGATTAATATTTGCATATTTGATCGGGGTTTAAATAATCCCTCTTTTCTCCCTTTTGTTTTCTGTGTGCATATTTATTTTTTTAGGGCCATTATTTCTTATTTTATTGGGGTTTGAGTTGTCCTTGTTTTCCCCGCTTGTTTCTTATCGGCATATTTATTTTTGGGTGTATTTGCGAAGCGCACAAGCCATAAAAAAACACTTCTCCTAGCGCACAAGCAGGAGTTTGCGAAGCGCACACCTATTGTTAAGGGATTACGCATTGTTTTGGAAACGGGCGGCTATGGTTAAGGTCAACGCATTGTTATAGCAGGTATCTTTACCTGATCTATGAATTTTGCCTGATCTATGTGAGTTAAGTTAAGTTTTTAAACCACTAATATCAATAGGAGGAGTACGCTCTGTGCCAAGCACAAAAGACACAGGCAGGCAGGCGCACACACACACACACAGAGGCAGGCTGGCAGGGGCACACACACGCGCGGGTCAAGTCATATTCGACACCATCCTCTAAAAATGTGCACTCAGCACCTACATTTTAATATAACATTCATTCTCCCAATAAGAATATTTTCCCATGAGAAAAGTCATGTTGAAAACATAATTATCCGATTACGTCTGGGCGTAATATTTCAAATGAGCTTTTCTGCTTTGCTCTATGGGAACGTAAAAGTAAAACGACTTTAGCTAAGTTAGTTCTTTTTCCGCCGGTTAACTATTTAGTTCGTGGTAATACGAAATAAATTAAAATAAATAAAGAAATATTTTAAATAAGTGAATCTTTTCTTTTATTTCCTATGAGCTTTATCTTTTTTTTTTATTATTAAATATAATTTAAAATATTTGTGGCGCAGTCGGTAGGATATCCGACGTGGTACCCTCCTTTGTTAAATGTAAAAAGAAATTTTTTTTTTTACCGGTAATATCCAGTGAAAGTGCTGTATATCTTATAAATATAGTGCACTAAGGATCCCTTACTACTAGGAGTGAAGAATTTACGTCAATAAGTGCGAATTTCTAAGTGCCACATCTCAACATAGATTGAATCGGATATAAAAGAAAAAAAAAAAGAAGATAACAAAAGTGGATATAAGAAATAAAAGTGTATGATTCCATATAAAGTGTTTACAAAATCGACAACGAAGCGAACTGCAAGAGTTCAAGAGGACAACAACTACAATTTACAATTAGAAAGAGCCCAGAACATCTTAAACTTCAGTATGTCGACACCGGGAGAAGGAACTCAAAACAATGCAGATCCATCACTTGATGTAGCGGAGCATATCGAAAAGTTGAGGAAATCAGCTGAGAAGATAAGATCATTTACTGGCGAGGGAGATTACACCATCCTAAACTTCATTAGTATTACAAACAAAATATGGAGGCAAACTACCAACGAAAATTTAAGGGATTTGCCAGCGATTAAAGCTTTTCAGAGTGAATTAGGAGAAACCTTTGGTTACAAGCTGGAAGGAAGAGCATGCAGAGCAGTTAGTAGATTAAATGATTTGTCTTGGCCAAATGTGAGAAAACAACTTATCAAAGAATTTGGAGTCAGGGAATCTTTCGAGTCAATTATCAGTAGAATGCACCAGGTGAGATCTAATAGTGTTAAACAAATTTATTTAGAGCTGAAAGAATTATTACACCAAATAAATTGCAAATATTGGTTAGACGATTATAAGCCAGATGATTTTAGACCTGATAGGAATGAAAGAATAGCTACTGCTGCATTTAAAGGACATTTAGATGGTAATATGAGTTTAGCTGTTGAGAACGAAAGTTCAATTGATGAAATTTATGAAAAATTAGAAAAACATAAAATGTTAAATATAAATCGCCACAGTGCTAGTTTAAGTAACCATTATCGACAAAATTATAATAACAATAATCATAGATTCAGTTCAAATCGAAGATCATCTATACAACAAATTCAGGGCAATAACAGTTATAATGTTAATAATAACCAGAATTCAGGACAAATGATAAACTTTAGGAATGACTCTGGTCAATTCAGGCATTGGGGAAATAATCATAACAGTTCTAGAAATAATTTTAGAAATTCTGGAAATTTCAGAAACTTTAGTAATTATAGGCAAAGTTATCCGAATCAGAATAGAATATATAATAATAATAGTAGCAATCAGGTTACGCCAATGGAGGTAGATACAGTTGAAAGAAGAAATGAGGTGAATGAGGCGCTAAATTTTCGTGTAGTGCCTCGGGGGGAACATCACTACCCATAGCTACATTTACTATCCAAGGCAGAAAGATAGATTGTTTAATAGATACAGGAGCTTCAGTTTCTATTTTACACAGTCAATTGTTTCCCGAAATACAAAGATTCAAATTAAACAACCCATTAAAAATTACAACCTTAACTGGACAAACCGACATTAGCTACGAAATAATAACAGAAACCCCTGTAGAGTTTAATCATAAATCAACAATGACTTGGAAATTATTAAATTTAAAAGATAGGGACTACGATGCAATAATAGGTTCAAATATTCTAATTCCTGTCAAAGCAAAGATCGACTTCTATAGCAATGAGATAGATGTATACGATAAAAAAACGAAATTTAGGGGATATGACTGTCCTTACACTGCAGTTCATACTTTAGAACCTGTGTTGGATGACATCAATACTCTAGTTAATAAATTGCAGACAGACAAAATGAATAATGAAGAAAAAACTCACCTTCGTACCTTATTAAAATATAATAAGGATTTATTTTTTACGGAAGGTCAAACATTAACCAGTGTTAACGTAGTTAAACATCAAATAATTACTACGAATAACCGACCAATTTATTGTAGACCATATAGGTTCCCACCTGTTCACGAGAAAGAGGTAGAAAAACAAATTGCGGAAATGTTAAAACAAGGCATAATAAAACAAAGTTCAAGTCCTTATAATAGTTCATTGTGGATAGTCGCAAAAAAAATGGATAACTCCGGCATCCAAAAGTGGCGAATAGTAGTAGATTATAGGAAGCTTAACGAAGTGACAACAGACGATAAGTTTCCTATACCAAATATCGAAGGTATATTCGACAAACTAGGCAGAGCCCAGTACTTCACGACACTGGACTTGGCAAAAGGGTTTCACCAGATACAAGTCGACGAGAAAGACAGAGAAAAGACTGCTTTTTCGACCCCGCAAGGACATTATGAGTACATTCGTATGCCGTTTGGACTCAAGAATGCCCCAGCAACATTCCAAAGAATGATAAATGAAGTACTTAAAGGTTTAATAAATCAAATATGCGTTGTTTATTTAGATGACATTCTAATATTTAGCACCTCGATACAAGAACATGTGAAATCAATTAACGCAGTATTTGATAGGCTTCGGAAACACAACCTCAAAATTCAAGTAGACAAGTGCAATTTTTTTTCTAAAGAGACGGAATATTTAGGACATATTCTTACTGATCAAGGAATAAAGCCGAATCCGAAAAAAATCGAGACAATAAAGAATTTAAAGCTACCTAGGAGTGTAAAGCAAATAAAAAGCTTCCTCGGCATTACGGGCTATTATAGAAAGTTCATAAGAGACTATGCCCGCATCGCCCAACCAATAACTAGACTTTTGAAAAAGGGAGAGAAAATAGATGAATCAAATTTAAGCTATATAAATGCCTTTGAAAAACTTAAAGAACTTATCACTGAGCACCCAGTGTTGAAATATCCAGATTTTAGTAAGAAATTTACGCTTACTACTGACGCCAGCAACTATGCGATAGGGGCAGTTTTAAGCCAAAACAACCACCCCATATCTTTTGCAAGCCGTACTCTTAACCAACATGAGCAGATGTACTCAACTATTGAGAAAGAATTGTTGGCAATAATTTGGTCAACAAATTATTTCAGACCGTACCTCTATGGTGTCGAATTCGATTTATACACAGACCATCAACCAATCAAATGGTTAAATTCTAAGAATGATTGCAAAAATGTGAGTCCAAGATTGCAAAGATGGCTACTAAAATTAGGAGAATATAAAATTAATATAGAATACATTAAAGGAAAAGACAATAAAATAGCAGATTTCCTTAGTAGGTTAAATACTGATAGGCAGGAGATAAATCATATATCATCAAATAGTTTTGAAGTTGAGGAGGAAGATGAAACTGTTCACAGTCAGGAAGAAAATTTCGATAATCACATTCCTATATTGGAAACCATCGTTAACAAATACAATACCCAAATATACTTAGTAGAAAAGAAAATAAAAGAGTTTGAGGTTGTCTATGGGAAAAGAAAGATTTTCATAGAAAAAAATGATCTGAAGGAAAACAATCTTAATGATATTTTTAGAAGGTTCATCAAAAGAGGAATTACCGGAATTTTCACGGAATTAGATGATCACGAGTATAACATAGTTCAGCAGAAATTAATTGAACTTTTTAGTAATGACAGGAAAATAAAATTTCGAAGATGTGCATACAATGCCAGAGAATTCAAAAACGAAAATGAACTAACCCCTTATATTGCCAATGTTCATAAAAAGGAAACAAATCACCGAGGAATACAGGAAAATTATGAAATTCTAAAGCACAAAATCTATTATCCTAAACTAAAAGAATTTATACAGAAATATATAAACAATTGTGATGTTTGTAATAGGGCAAAATATGATAGGCATCCTGATAAAGTAAAATTTAAAATTTCTGAAACACCAAGCAACCCAGGAGAAATTGTTCACGTCGATTTGTGGATAATAAAGAAACAATACTTTGTAACCTCCATCGACAAATTTTCTAAACATGCCACTCTATTTGAAATCGATGACAGAAATATGAAAACGATAATTAGAGCTCTTAGAGCTAGACAAGCGATGTTCGGTAAACCAAAAAAATTCATATTCGATAACGAATTTAATAATATACCCATTAAGGATTTTTGTAGACTAGAAGGTATAGAAATACATTACGCAAAACCAAATTCACATACTGGTAACGCCGATATAGAGAGGTTGCACGGCACCTTAAATGAACATATTCGTATTATGGAAATCGAAAGGGAATTCCAAGAACTGAGTATAATAGACAAAGCTAAAAAGGCTGTTGAATTTTACAACAATACTATTCACTCAATTACAAAAATTAAACCAATTCAATTCGTTAATTCAGAAGTTTCAAATTTAGATAAAATTAGGGAAAGAATGCAAAATTGTAAAGAGAAAGCTATCAATAAATTGAATCAAGGTAGAAAAGACGAGGTTCCTTATAACAAAGAAATGATCTTGATAAAAAACTACAAAGCAGTTAGGCATAAACACGAACCAAAGTACAAGTTAGCAAAAAATCAAAATATACACCCAACGAACATAAAAAGAAACTATAAATATTTTTCAGATCAAAATGACAATCCTGCTAATCTTGATGATCGCGGTACCAATAGCAACGGGAGAAATGAGCATAGAGAAGATTGAAAATCAAGACGGGTTCTTAAAAATAAAGTTAGAAGAGGTAGGCATCATAAGTTCATTTGATAAGATACTACATATAATAGATCTAGAAGAAGTCGAAAATACAATTAATAAATTAGAATCAGAAGTAAATATCATATCCCAAAATAACTCAAAAACTTATACACAAGTATTAAACAACAGAATAAATGAACTGAGACACATATATAAGACCTTAATACCGCATAGACAGAGAAGAGGTTTAATAAACTTAGGTGGAAAAGTAATGAAATGGTTGTATGGAACCATGGACGAAGATGACAGGGAAGAGATAGAAGAACACTTAAATACAATTGATACAAACAATCATAACATTATCGAAAATATTAACAAACAAATTAAAATAAACTCAGACTTCGACGAAAATATTAAGCTATTAAAAGTACACATACAACAAGAACAGGAAGAAATTTTATCATTAATGAAAGAAGCCACTGAGCGAGATAAACAAATTCTAAGAGAACTTCATTTTAGCCAACAATCTAATAGAATTCAAATATTGAAATCAGAGTTAGAAAAAATTCAGGAAAATATAATGTTTGCTAGACATAACATAATGAGTAGGAGTATTTTATCTGTACAAGAAATAGAAGAATATAACATAGATATATTTAAGTTAGAATACATAAAGAGTTCCATCGGTAGAAGAGGGAAGCAATTAGTTTTTGTCATACAGGTACCCCAGCTTGAAGGGATTAGAGGCATTAAATACATACTAACACCTATTGCAAATCAAGATTCCGAACAGATTGATATAGATACTCAAACAGTTTTGTTCTTCAATAATGAAACATACCTAGATGAAAATAAGAGAATATTAAAAGAACTAAATTTTGCCAACAATTGTATTAGAGGATTAATGCATAATAGCTATAGTAGCTGTAATAAGATCAAAAATAAAGAAAGCTTAAATCAAGAACTGGAAAAGGGGATTGTAATAACAAAAAACGCTATGGATGTCGAATTAAGTAATGATTGTAATAATATGACATATAAGTTGAAAGGAAGTTATATAATTAAATTTAGTAAGTGTAAAGTCAATATAAATAATGCTATATTTGAAAACAACCTGAAAGAATTTAAACATGCAATAGTAATACCTAGCTATGAAAGCATTAAGGAATTGAATCTTACATTGTCCAATAGAGAAATACAGTTAAAACAAATAGAAAATATCAAAGAAATAGAGGAACTGAAATATCAAAAGAAGCAACACACAATTATGTTTTCTTCTACCATACCAATTATTCTTATTATCATTATAATAATATACATTGTAAAACGTTACCGTAGAGCAAAGAAGGCTAAAATTCAAATCAAGTTAGAACATGTTTCGACTCAGGAGAGTCTCAAGCCTAACGGGGAGGGGGTCAAGTCATATTCGACACCATCCTCTAAAAATGTGCACTCAGCACCTACATTTTAATATAACATTCATTCTCCCAATAAGAATATTTTCCCATGAGAAAAGTCATGTTGAAAACATAATTATCCGATTACGTCTGGGCGTAATATTTCAAATGAGCTTTTCTGCTTTGCTCTATGGGAACGTAAAAGTAAAACGACTTTAGCTAAGTTAGTTCTTTTTCCGCCGGTTAACTATTTAGTTCGTGGTAATACGAAATAAATTAAAATAAATAAAGAAATATTTTAAATAAGTGAATCTTTTCTTTTATTTCCTATGAGCTTTATCTTTTTTTTTTATTATTAAATATAATTTAAAATATTTGTCGCGCGGAGCGAAGCGGAGCGCGCGTGTGTGTGCCCCTGCCAGCCTGCCTCTGTGTGTATGTGTGTGTGCCTGCCTGCATGTGTGTGTGTGTGTGTGTGCCTGCCTGGGTGTGTATTTCTTTGCGCTTGGCAAATATACCCTACGGGGGTATATTACTTAGGGCAGTAAAGATATGTGCTAGAAAAATGCGTAATCCCTTAACAATAGGTGTGCGCTTCGCAAAGTATTTTTGACTAGATTAATTTTGGGTTGTGCGCTTCGCACATATACCCTTATTTTTTAAGATCAATATTTTATTGGCGTTTGAGTTTGCCTTGTTTATCTTTTTGGTTTCTGTGTTCGCACATATTTTTGTAGGATCATTAGTTCATATTAAATAGGGGTTCGAATTTTCTTCTTTTCGTTTTGTTTTATGTGTGTATATACCTACCTATATTATTTTTAAATCATTATTTTATATTTTATCGCTGTTCGGGTTTTCTTTGTGTTTCCATTTTGTTTTGTATATGTTTTTTTTTAGGATATTTATATCATATTATTGTACCGCTGCGTTTGAGTTTTCTTTATTTTTCTTTTTGTTTTCTTTATGCATATTCATTCTTTTCTGATCATTATATTTCATATTGTATCGGGATTTGAATTTTCCTTGCTTCTTTTCTTTTCGTTTCAGTTTTACTTGCGTGCATATTTAATTTCGTTAATAATATTGCATTATATCGGTATTAGAATATTCATGTCTTTTTGGTTTTTCTTCTTGGGTTGATTTAACATAATAAATTACTGTGTATATTTCTTTCCCGTATATTGAATTTTCGTAAAAATTGGGTAAAATTTGGCATGTCAAGTGCTCCATTTTAAGCTGTAAATCAAATACGAAATATTTTCATAAAAGAAAAATTATAATTAACAAAAAGGTCGATGCTAAATCGCGCGAAGTTATTTTGATATTCTATGAGATGTCAATTAAGGAGGATTTGGTACATAATTCTATTATTGACAGGGTTGAGGGCTACATAGATTATGGGAACACTGTTAGAAAACAGCAAGTATGTTCTGTAGTTTATGTGGAAAAATAAAACATGTTCTTAACTATGTAGCTTGTGAATCTGCTATACCGGCTGATGTGCTGAGAGAACAAGTTTTTAAATGCATACAGGCCTGTTCGGATCTTAGCCTAAATGTGAGAGCTGTTGGCTGCGATCAAGGGCCCACGAACAGAGCATTTTTTAAAAAGCTGGACATATGTTCCGATCAAAATTATTTTCTTTTTGAAAACAAAAAGATTTTCGCTTGTTTTGACGTTCCTCACTTATTTAAATCAGTAAGAAATAGGTTACTGGACAGAGATTTTGAAACTCCAGATGGTATACTTTTTTGGAATGTTGTGAAAGAAGTTTTTGCCATCCAAAAAGCTAATACAACTAGGTTATGTACAAAGATAACTGAAATGCATCTTAATCCAACTAATTTTCAAAAAATGAGTGTGCGCTTAGCTGTTCAATTAATGAGTCGTACCGTTTCTGTAGCAATGAGCACATTAATAGAATTAAATATGTTTTCGAAGGATGTTAAAATAAAGGCAAAGTCAACTCAACAATTTTTTGAAGAAATGGATAAGTTATTCAATATTTCAAATGGACTACCATCTTTTTTACGAGATTCTGATAATTTTGCTTTTCTGTCGACGATATAAAGAAGTATTTAAACTATGTAAAACAAATTAATTCAAAAAGCACTGTATATTGTTTTCAGGGACTTATTTTGACAGTTAGCTCTGTAATTGCAGTTACTAATGATTTGTTTGAACAGCATAAAAACTTGTATTATATATAGGTATACATCAAAGTTTAATCATGATCCTTTAGAAAATTTATTCAGGAATCCAAATGTATTCGAATTCAACCGACTTTTAGCAAAAATAGTGTCCATTAAACTTCTTTTTTCCTTTTAATATTCATACTGTGAAGACGACACTGATCAGTTTTTAAATATCGATTGGGCAACTCTTGCAGAAGACTTTAATACTGATAATGCCAAAAATGATCTTGAATTAAAGACTAATATGGCTTGAGCTGGTGATACCAAAAAAGCAGCAAATGATGACAAAAAAAGGTGGATGGAGTAATCCTTATGAAATTTTTATTGTAAAAAAAATTACAAATGTAATGAAGAAAGCTCGACAGATTTTGGCAGTTTGATAGCTCCAACCGAATATTTATTTAAAATTTCAAAGTTGCAAATTATTACATTCAATGAAATTTTCCACAGCTATCCTGCAATAGGTAATTTACAACCATTAAGGAAAAATGCATAGAACAGACAAAAAATAATTTAAATCTTGGTTTTCTAATCTTGATCCTTGTTTAAATCATAGAATAGAGCTACTGGATTTTATGATTTTAGTGCTCCTAAGAAAACACTGCAAATGGGAAGTATAAAGGGTACAAATGGCAAAGGAAAGGAAATGTACGAGTAATAGTAAAAATGAAAAACTGAAAATACTAAAGCATTTATAGGTTGGCAATAAACATCTTATTTTGTTTTATTATTTACAGAAAACAGAGTACAACTTTTTTGCTAGTTTTAAAAGTTACGAACTATATATAAAAGACGTTCTACATTATGGAAATAGATTGAATTTTAATTATTTTTGCCCTATGTAAGCCTTTAATAACCAACAGTAGCCCAGAATTATATGGTTTCTCAATAAATTTATATTTCAAAAGAATGTTGACCTCAATTAATTTATATCTGATCATACCAATAATGGAGGAGAAATAGACGTATCGACTGACATGAAAATATCAAAATAACTTTTAATATTATGTGTGGGTGCCCACCCATTTTGCTCTACCAGCATTATTTTCATGCGTTACAAACTGAATGGCAAACTTAGTATACATATGTGAGAATTCTTGTAACCCAATTTACTGCACAATATTTTAGTACATAATAGTTACTGTTAATATTGTAGTTATTTAAAGATATTTAATACGCCACACAACTAACTTAAAAGTTCCTAACCTAATTTTCCTAGAATAATGCAAAATTTTGCACCCAATGGGATTGTACTAATCAGAAAAATCTCACTTTTAATAAAATATAAAGTCAAATTCTTGTTATTTTTCACACATAATGTTCTTATCTAATTAATATTTACAAAAACACTGCTTAATGAGTTCAAATAATTGTTTTATCTTAGTTCTTCATTTATGTCCGTTAATATTACAACCATCATAAAATAGAAAAAATATTCTACTAAAACTCGTAATCAATTATGTATTTGGAAAATAAGAAAAAATCGTGAAAGCAATAGAGTTACGTCAAGATATTCAAAAGATTTAGCAAAGACTTTAACCAAAAACAATGTATAAAAATCTTTGAAGACGTCACTGCCTACGAGGCATGAACAGACTATCCTATCTCGTTCCATATCTGGGTATTACTTATCTGTGCTACAGCTTTACCCAAAACGAAGCCGGTGAACGTTTTCTGAAATCAGTTCTAGGTGAAATCATATCCTATAATATTTACAAATATATAGTGGTAAAACATAAGTTTATAAGAATTTGGTAACAGTATGTTCTATCCAAAATCTAATAAGCAGGGAAATTTTTTATAAGAAATTGGTATATTCTATACAAAATCTAAGTGGCAAAAAGAGAATTGCATGAGAATTTGGATAGTAGTTAGTATCTTCTTGAATGTGCGACTGTTAAGATGGATATTGAGGAGTTTATAAGAGAATATAATAACAAAATTGTTCGATGAGCATAAGCAACAAATTCAAGAATACTATAAATTTTTAAAATTATATAAAAATATTGAGAAAGTCGAATCAAAATGTTATGAGCACAACTTAAGCTGCTGCGCTTGGGCAAGAGATGATTCAAAGGATGGTTCAGTATTAGTCTATGGCTAAAAATATTGATAAATTTGATCCAAGTGATTACTTAGCAGATAATCAATTCAATTTACCCTTCATGAATAAAACACCTCCTGCTCTAATGAAGGATCAGCTGAATGGGAAAACCATGACCGAATTTGCAGGCTTGCGCTTGAAAATGTACAGTCTGCATATAAACGATGGTAAAACTGTAAAGAAAGCGAAGGAATAAAGACTAATGTTGTCCAGAGGTATATCAATTTTGAAGACTACGTCGAATGTCTGAATTACAAGCGAGTATTAATTGTTAATCAGAGCTCCATACGATCGCATATACATAATGTCTACATAATCAGCCAAAAGAATATTGCATTGAGTCCATAAGATAATAAGCGGTATATTAAGAGTGGGACAACCGATACCCGATACTCTACGATGGGGATATTACTCTATTTAATCAGAACAGCAAGGAGCAGCCGCAGAAAACATATAATCTAAGGATATGTATTGTAAATAAAAATTGTATAAAATTTTGTTTTACCACTATATATTTGTAAATATTATAAGATATGTTTTCACCTAGAACAGATTTCAGAAAACGTTTTCCGGCTTCGTTTTGGGTAAAGCTATAGCCTATAAGAAATATCCATACAGCATAAGATCACCCTATTCTTGGTTCCTAGACATATGGAAATCTAGAGTAATGAAGCAGCTGTTGAGCTAGGTGAAAAAAGTTTCGGAGATGGATAACTCTGCAGTACTATCACTTATTTCAAAACTTTGAACAGAGTGATTACCAGCGAAACCTGTGAAAATCAGTCTGCTGTGGTTCAATAGAGATACCCAGAATCTTATAAAATTTCTTCTGTCTGTTAGATTTTGTATGGAACATTCTCTTACCAAATTCTTATACAATTTTCTTCAATTTTTTTTATAGAACATATTGTTACCAAATTCTAATAAACTTCATTTTGTGGCCATCTAGGATATCGCACTATTTCATCAAAGCTTTAAATTTAACTCACTCTCAACATAATAAGAAAATATACCAATATCGCAGCAGTTTCACGTGATCTACTTTTAGATATGTATTCGCCCAGCCCAGCTCAACACATGATAACTCCTGACGGCTAGAGCATATAAAGCAAACAACTGATAACACCAAGTTCCAAGCTGGCAGGTAAACGATAGCATATTGTCGCTAAAGCTCTCATCCACCAAGTTTACAGACCAGCTTAACACAAGCATGATAATTCCAGACAGCCACAGCATATCAATCAAGCAACTGATAACACAAAGCTCCAAGGCAGATGTTGTGTGTTAGAGCGAGATGGTTGAAAGTATGGTATTCACTAAAGTTTCCTACTAGATTATGAGCACCCGCCACACATAAAATAAATTTAATGCAACACCAAACTTAACCTCTTCTCAAAGTATTTGTTAATCCCAAACCGAAAAATATAACGAATTGTAAACAAAACCTATAGACTTCCTCTTTGACCAATATCCATAAGATAATTTCAAGCTATCAGGTCCACTTAAAATACGAACACAGATTTATGTTAGAGCGACACAGATGTTTTGGCAGAGTCATCTGGTTGAAAAGTATGGTATTCACTAAAGCTTTCTACTTTATTATGCACACACACCACCCATAAAATAAACTTCGAGCACCAGTAAGCTTAACCCAATCTCAACCGCCACGATCTTGGTAAAAGGTAATATCAAATTACCTGCTATGTCATGCTATTACACCTGACAACCAAAAAATTATTCTTTTACTGCTCACATACAATTTCCATTACTTAAGATCATAGCACTATCTTCTATCATCAATGCTTTTAATTTAACCCACTCTCAACCTAACTTAAGATTTTAAGGTAAACAAATAACACTATCCTCTTTCACGCTCTTCGCTAAAGCATTCATATTCTACTAGATTAATATACAACATAATTAATATATACACAGCTTACAGTACCCACTCTCAACCTCCACCACGGTCTTCACTATAGGCTTGAAGAATTATCAGTTTTTTCTTCCTTCATACATCACCATTGGTATGATGCTTTAGAGAGATAAATATGAAGCAATATTGCTGATAACTTCCACTACTCATCTCAGACAACATATCATACTACATTAATATCATAATAACTCCTTCTTTCATCAAAACTTTTAACTAAACCCACGCTCAAAGTAATGGTTAGAAAATATGTGCTCAATCTAATAGTTTGAAGATAAATTTATCATATTCTTATCAGCTTCGATATATGGGTAAATAACTCTGCTACCTAAATCATTTTGTTTATTTCATTCGAATGCATTTTTACGCAAGAATTTATATTATATTTCAAGCTCATTACGCCCTGGCCACCGAAAATTTTACTAATTTATATTACTCCTCTAAGTTGGCATATCATCCTTCATTAATATTAACATGCTAATGCTTTTAATTAACTCACTCTCAAGCTAATGATAATATGTAATTTTTTCAGATGTGGCTTCTCACACCACTTTCAATCTAGGCTAACAACTTCCTCTAGAAAGATTTCGTGTTGCAAGACTGGTCATGCTATAAAAGAGGATTTCTAATGAAAATGTTATCCCCCTAGTACTAATACTATTTGCATGAACAAAAAAAAATCCTAGGGCTAACTTGAATTATTACTACTATTAATTATACCTGCAAATATAAGATCGCTAATATCTCGAAACCCATAGCCCGTGGAGGATTTCAGACGAAAATTTTGTCCACCTCCAGAACTAAGATCCACACTCACACCTTCTAGAATCTATTGGCATATTGTAGGGTTAGCTTGAATTATTACTAATTCTAATTAGAATAATTCACTTAGGGAATTTCACAACATTTCTTATCCACATAAATACACAGCTGCACACATCCACCCTTGTCTTGGTTTTCTCAGCCACCGAGTAGCCCAGTCCAACATACCACAGGCGCTCATACTAAAGTAAAGGTAACATAGCCACTAAAGCTCTCAGCCAATCTCCAGGACCCGTACAGTATGGTCAAATTGTAGCCTCCAAGATGGCCATCCTCTCCATCCACAATATTGAATCCTAAGCCTTGAGGACCTTTTTGTATTGTTATGGTTCTAGGCTCTCTGTGCGATATCCTAGCATGGTAGAGCGCCTCGGATTTTACAAAACCAAGCGTTCTTGGTTCGATTCCAGAAAAAAAAATATCCAACATTATTTTATTAAAAAATCAGCTAAGACAAGAGCTTGAACAGCTGCCGGGGATCATCCAACAAGATGACGTCATCCCCTGGTCAGCCAGACGGTACGAAAGGTATTCCCCCAGGCAGGCCCTGTGACATAGACCACTAAACGGAATCCTCCAGTGGCCCAGAACCCGGTCCAGAGTCAGCAAAATAGCTTTGAATTTTCCGGATACTTTTTGTATGGAAAAAGTGGGCCAGAACTGTCATAGCGTAACTACTTATGTTGTATTTATTCCGGATTGGAATCGAACCTACCCTTTTAGAATCGGTCAATGATGGAGAATTGAAGAATTTTAAGAATTTTTATTTTTAAAGATTCCAAATCAAATTATAAATACAAGAAGAAGAAACAACCGTCTCATCCGGGGTTTGAAACCGGGACCTTCCGCTTGCCGGGCGACTGCTCTTACCACTGAGCTAACGAGACAGACGATTTTCCCCCTTGCATCTATCAATTTGTAATTAGCCTACTAAGCCACGTTGCTTTCAGCTGGCATTAACCAGTAACGATGAAAGCGCACAAATAAATTGTAAATTCAATTTTTATTTATTCCGGACTGGAATCGAACCTACACTTTTAGAATCGGTCAATGATGGAGAATTGAAGAATTTTAAGAATTTTTATTTTTAACGATTCCAAATCAAATTATAAATACTTATGTTGATTTGTATTTTAAACAAAATTTGTCTTTGTGCTATTGTAGATGTTGTTGATTTTAGATTTTTGCAAAATTTGGCTGTTGAGTTGAATTTCCTAAAAGTTGTCCGGCATTTTTCTTTTAGGTGCTGGAGTTGTGTTAAAATTTAGCTCTCTAGTTGTGGGTTTAGGCACATCTTCCAGTTCAAGTTTCAACGGAATAGTTTTAGCTTTGCGGGCCCGTGATTTACGAGTATATCTCATGTATAGATATGTGCAGAGAATTGGTATAATTAAAGACACTGTTAAATATGACAGTGCGGATTCTAGAAGTTCATCTAGATCCATATTGTTCGTAGTATTTAAAGTATGTATTTTTACATGTGATCCTATTGGGGAGGCCGTCGTATTCGATATTATACTGGGATGTTTATTGTTGGGATAAAATTTGAGTTAAATTTGGATATTTTGACGTTGTGTCTGTGTAAGATGAACTCTTTGCTTCGTACATAACAACCGGAATAGATATACATCGTTCCTGCTCTTTGCAGGAATTGTCAGCTAATTGAGTTTTCACAAATAATATCTATATGGAGCGCATTTTTTAGAGAGAAAAGTCAAGCGTTCTGTTGCTGTAATTGCGTCCAGTAATAATTCTGTTCTGAAGAGTTAACATTTTACACTCTGATGTAATTGGTTCCTTTTTTATCGGATTTATCTCGCATTGATTTATTTTTGTATTTGCGTTTAGGATAGGTGAAGAGATTTTGCAGTAAAAATGCGTTTAGTCCAACGTTGCGCACTTGTGGATATCTTGGCCTGTTAATTCAACATAATGTTCGCGATTGTAGTCTATTAATATACATTTCTTCGATGGTTCAATATACACGAAAGATCCGTTAAGTAGTGTGGGTAATGGTATTGCTTTAAAAATTTGATATGGTTCGTTGAAAGGAATGGGGATTCTGAGTTCTATAATTATTTGTAAACTTGTGATAAAATATTGTCTCTAGAATTTATGGGAAGCATCACTGAATTCGGCAATTCTAATATTTAATAAAAGTTCCTCTATTTGTTTAGGGGAAATGATGCATTGCCTTGAATATGTTAAGAGATCTATTAATTCCGACTGGGTATATTGGTACCTGAATGCCATTAATGAGATTAGTGAAATGAGTGATTCCAGTTCAATTAATATCTTATTATCAAATGTTCTATTCTCCATCAATGATGTGGCTCTCTGTATTGATATTAGTATTTTATGCATATTCAAGAATTCCTTCTCAATTGCGGCTTTAGTTTTGTTGAAAATATTTGCGGTTGCTTCGAGTTTCGCAATTTGGATTTTTATAAGGGATAGGATGGAGTTTAGGTTTAAAGTAAGGTTCTGAGTCTGCTCATCATATAGCTTGGCATCATCCTCGTTTAATGTGCCGAAAAGAGCTTTGGAGATTGAGCCTATTGCATTAAATAGTGCTCTTTGTTTCCTATTTTGGGTCACAAGTAACTTATTCTTATATTCTATGTTTGCTAATATAAGATTTATTTGTAACAACGTACCGTTACAAGTGTGGCTCAAGGCTGAGTGCTTGTCCAATTTCTGGCAGGTCGCTGTAATTTGTTGGGATATGAACTGGATGTTGTTGAATTCTGATTTACAATTCGCTATGTCGTAATAGGTGACGATTTTCCATTCGTTGGTGTAGAGGTTGGCTCTGCCAATCTCTTCGAAGTAAATGCCTGCAGTAGCATTTAGCTGCTTTACCTCTATTCCTGAGCCGCAGATTATGGGGATGAAAATTAGAATGAATGCTATATGCATCATTTTGGAAATGGACTCTTTTGTTTTTATTATTGATTTTAATATTGGAATTTTCGGGGGAATTAATCTCCATTATCTCATACGGACCTGACCATAGTGGTGAGAAATTGATCTATCAAACTCTGCTCTTAAGTAGGACTTTATCGTCTACCATAAAAGATCTTCGGACGGAGCTTTTGTCGTATTGCAATTTTGATTTTTCTTTATTGGTCATGGCTATGTGTTTACTTCTTTTGAAGCTATGCTGTAAACGCGCTTTTATTTCGTTTGCATAATTGTCATAATTATAGCAAACGGTTGGATAAGATTTTAAATTATTCTGGATTTCGGCTGGGAATCCGTATAGGAGTTCGCGTGGAGTATAGTTAGTACTCGAATGAGGGGTGGTATTGTATACAAACATGGCATAAGGAATCCTTGTATCCCAGTCTTGTGGATCTTTTGTTACATAAGATCGGAGATATTCTGCTACGGTTCTGTGACTTCTTTCCAATGCACCATTCGCTTGTGGGTGATATGGAGTAGTTTTAAGCTGTTTTATTCTCAACAATTTAGATACCTCGGCGAACATGCCACTTATGAGGTTAGAACCCTGATCTGTGAGGATACTTTCTGGAATACCATGTCGACAAACTATCGTTGTCGTGAAGGCTTCCGCTAATGTCTTAGACGCGGTGTCGACTATGGGAATATCCTCAACAAAATTTTGAGCGGTCGACTTGGAATGTAAGGATGTATTTGTTTCCAGAATGAGAAATTGGGAGAGGTCCTACAACATCTAGGTACACTCTTTCGAAAGGTTTGGAGCAAATACTTCAGATTTTCATATGAATTTTTGGGTTCCTGGATACTTTGTTTACCTGACAAAGTTTACATGTTCTTACATACTTTACGATGTCGTCTGACATGCCAGGCCAGTAGAATTGCTTTTTGATTTTTTTAATTTTACGGGAAACGCCTTGATGGAGCTTTATGTTTATTTGTTTAGTAGCGAAGCCCTTATTAAAAATGATTTTAATAATTAGAAGATTTTGTGCATCTAAAATTGGGAAGGAGACATTTAATTCATTTAACTGATTTGCTTCTGTATATGAGCAAATCTCAGTTAAAATCTTTTCGAGGTCTGATCTATTTCTTTGTGATCGACAAGGTAAATTAGTTTTTGATATAATTATTGATGAGTCTTTTTTCTTGAAGAAGTTCAGTTCAGTTTCTGAAAGAGGGGATTTATCTGAAAATTTTAGTTTCGAATCCAACACTCTTTCAAGTTCTGTATCTTGCATTGGCAAGATGAAAAATTTAGGATTCGCATTTTTAGTCAGTAAAAGTGGAAAATTAGTCTTAGTTATTATGACTGAGTAATTGTTCGCTTGAGATGGAGTTGAATTGTGATTAATAGCACTCGTGTTGGGAGTATTCAAATTCGCCTGAGCTCTAGTTTGATTCCTTCTTATCACATTTACGCAAGCGAGAGGTTCTGCGAATCTACCTGGAATTGCTCTACTGAGAGCGTCCGCATTTGTGTTGAGCTTACCTGATTTATGGACTATTTTATACTCGTATTCTTCAAGACGTGTTCTCCATCTCATCAGTCCTGTGGAGTGATCTTTCAGATTCATGAGCCATTAGTATGGTTTATGGTCAGTTATAATTGTAAACTGTCTGCCATAAACGTATAGTCTGCGAATACGATGGCTAAGAGCTCTTTTTCGGTTGTTGAGTAACGAGTCTCTGGAACATTGAGAACTCCACTCACGTAGGCGATTGGATGATCTCCTTTATCATCAATTTGTGAAAGAACCGCTCCGATGGCGTAGTCACTGGCATCGGAGGTGACAAAAAATTCTTTGTCGAAATTGGGATATGATAAAATTGGTGCTGAAATGAATTTATTTCGCATCTCGCAAAATGCCTCGTCGCATATTGTGTCGAACTTGAAAGGCGTATTTTTTTCAAAAGATTTGTAAGCGGTTTGGTTATCTTGGAAAAATTTGGAATAAAGCGGCGATAGTATCCGACGAAACCAAGGTAGGCTTTGATATCTTTTTCCTTCTTGGGTCTGGGGTAGGACTGAACTTACTTTAACTTTGCTGGACTGGTTTGACTCAATTTTCTGTAATTATGTGCTCTCAGTACATAATTTCTTTCCTTAAGAAATGGCACTTGTCGGGTTGAAGTTTCAAAATCAAATAGCGGAGATGGCTAAATACTGGTGTGAGTCGGGAATTGTGATCTTTGAGATTGTATCCATGGACTATAATATCGTCCATGTATACGAAGCAATAAATACGTTGAAGTCCAGGTAGAACATTGTTCATGGCTCGTTGAAATGTAGACGGGGCTTCTTTTAAACCAAATGGCATACGATTGTATTCGTAGTGGCCATAGGGTGTGCTAAAGGCAGTTTTCTCCCTATCCTTCGAGTACATTTTTATCTAGTGAAATCCGCTGGCTAAGTCGAGTGTGGTAAAATATTTCGATTTCCCCAACTGGTCTAATATATCAGTGATATTAGGCAGTAGGTATGCATCGCCAATAGTAATGTCGTTTATACGACGATACTCGCCACTTTTTGTTACCATTCCCATCTGTTTTTTTAGGAACCAAGAGAAGTGGAGAATTACAGGGACTATGTGAAGGTCGGATGATGTCTGACTAGCATTTCCTGTATTTGCCGGTTTAGTTTAGTTCGGCTGGCCTCAGGATGTCTATAAGGCTTGGTATAGATGGGCGGTATGTCTTGGATTGTCTCGATTTTGTAGGTAATCGCATCTGTATATGAAAGGAAATCCCCTTCTATGAAGAAGAAATCGTTGAGTTCCCTACATATGTTGCGAATACTCTCAGATTCCTCTGAATTACAGTGATCCAATTTGATAAGGTTTTGCAGGTTATTTATTCTGCCCTTAATTGGATCTCTTTCAGAGTCTGTGGAGATGACCACAAAGTCGTCCAAGTCTTGGTAAACTTGGTTCACCTCGTTAGGGCCCAGATAGGCGTCCGCCTCATTTGTGTTGAGGATTGGGACCTTTGCCATACCATTGACTGGTTCGACGATCGAGTTTCTGAGAAATAAACCTGGCCTTATTTCCTGCTTGAAACAAACCGTTTGATGTTGAATGGAAGAAGTTGGAATTCAATCGAGCCGGAATTTAGACTTTTTTTAAGTGATCCGATTCTTTGGGATGAATAGTAGGAAGGAGATATGATTCCAACTCTTGTGGAATTTTGAAGGAGTTATTCGATGATTCCGACTCGATAGAATTTGAAGGAGATAAAACTTTATTGAAATTTCTTACATTCTTTTCTGATTTATTTCTGGACCACAACTTTTGTGAAGTGTATGATGATGGAGATATGCTTTCATGTTTTTGCTTCATATCTTGTGAAGCCTTGGATGGAGGTAGGATTTTATTTAATTCAGCCTTTCTTGTGGCTATAGATGGAGAGATGGAGATAGATGTTTACCTTTATGCTTCATTTCTTGTGAAGCATTGGCTGGAGATTTATTTGCATTGCTTTTTGAAGCAATTGATGGAGATGGAATTGTATAAGTATTTATATCGGAGAATGTTATCTCTTTATATTATAGACTTTTTTTTTTTGCGACCTCTTTTCCGGGTCCTCGCTTTTCAAATAAACATATGGATAATGTGAATAGTAATCCTAATATGGATAAGATTCAATTTAATCATTAAATTCTAGAGAAATGTATTTATTTTTATAATTGATACTAGCATTGTATCGGGATAAAAAGTCACGACCAAGTAGACCATCGTATGAGAAGATGGAGTTATTTACCACTATTTGAAATGGGTGTTCTAGGATGGGGTTATTCTGCTCAGATTCCAGAGATAATTTGGAGAAGATGAGTCCTTTCGTAGAAGTGGACTCTGTAAATAATGTGTTGACGTTGCAGACAGCATCCCTGTAGCAGATGCTATCTGGCTTCAATAGATGGAGTTTAATTAGGCTGATCTCTGCTCCAGTATCAATTAAAAATGTAAGCTTTGGAGCAGAGCAGATATCGACACGCAAAGAAAGCATTTGTATATCTCGGCGGAGTTCGATTTTCTCGGAATACTGGCTGCTGCGAGTTCCTGTTTTGTGGCTGGCTATTAGCCGTGTTTACCAGTGGAATTGTATTTATTTCCCGAAAATTATGTTGGTTTCCTGGCCTGTTGTTAGAACGATTATTATTCGCAGCTCTTGTCCTGTATTCTTCTATGGTGTGCCCAATTCGATGACAATATCGACAAGGTGGGACCAGCGACGGAGATTTGATTGTATTGGAGGGCGTTGTAATTGCGAGTTTGGTTTTGGAACTGCGTTCAAATTTTGTGTAGAGCGTTGTATGACTGGTCAATTGGATGCACCATGCCCCTGCCCCAGTCTACTACATTTGAAGCTGCGAAGACTTTATTGTCTGCCCAAATGGAGTTTGATTTACCTTGTTTTGTGTTTGGAAACCGAATTGTTTCTGCTCTAAGCGTGATGCATGCTCCAAGATGTGTGATTTTAATGCAGCGAAAGATTTATCATACTGAACTTTTGGTAAAGTCTGTAGTTGTGGATTGGATAATCCGTCCTCTATAGCTCTCACTGCTTGACATTCATTATTTTTTAAGAGCGATTTCAAAAGAATTTTTTCACTTGTGTATGAGTGGGTCGCCTCATTTAACTTTGACAGTGTTACATTTAATCTTTGGAGAAAATCTTTTGTACTTTCCTCCTTTCTTTGTCTCGAATTGCTTAACTGGGACTGCAAGATAGATCTGGGAGTTTGAACTTCAAAAGTTTGATTTAGTATTGATTTTAAGGTTGGCCAATCTTCAATTTGATTATATCTGAAGATGTCGTAGGCCTGTGCAGATAATTTACTCCTTATTAAGCTAAGGAGGGAGTGTTTTTCATTTTCCGTTGATGTTGTTGTGCAGATATCATCACAACTTGAAACAAATTTTGGAGATATTTTGGATTTCCGCTAAAATTGGGAATAAACGACCTAGCTTCTGATAGGAAGAAGGTAGATTGGTCTGTAAAGGAGACATTAGTATGGTTTTCCCTGAAATTGAGTCCAACCGTTCTTGGAGCACAATTATGGTGTCTGTATATGATATTTCTATATCGGTGTACACAACAATTTTAAAATAGCAATTTTCGATGTCGTCTGGGCTGGTATATGAAATTATTTCATTGTGCGTTGCTTCGAAATCATCCTAGTATGTGTTCAATGAATTTATCTTTTGTGTCAGATATGTCTGCGTCGCAGTCGATAATGAATTAAAAATGATCGATTGTATAATTCGTGATATAGACTTTTGTCTATTATCCTGTAACCTATACCGTACTGAGTTAAATTAATCATTGTATGTATTATCTTGGGTATCAGCTGCAGTTGTTTTCTGCGAAGTCTTGAGGGGGGGGGGGGGGGGGGTGGAATGTAAAAGGGTTTTTTGTGCGCTCTGTATGGATTGATATAGACTTCAGCCTATCAGATAGAGTTACCTTGGTAAGATTATACCAGTCCTCTGTCTTGTCATAACATGACTGTTTGAAATAATCATGAGTTTCATCGAATTCATCATGATCCTGAATCAGGTTTTCAATTTTTTCAAATGAAGCCCATAGTTCTTCTAACTGTTGGAGTTTTCCAGAAGTAAAATCTGAAGTCCTTTTACATTTATTCGCTCTGTAATAATCGGGCAGAATTTGTCTAATTTCTGCCATTTTTGGGACTTGTGACAAGCAAAGCTCATCGAAAGATTTGTTTTCGTCAGCCATGTTTGTGTTATTGTTTTGTAGGGAGGCGTAAAAATTAGGGAGAGGGGAAAGAACAAAAAATAACGTTTTGACACTCAACAAATGTACACAATGTACATACACAAAAATATATGTGAAGTCAAAGACAAAAACACTCGAGAAGAATTATAATGAAAATTATCAAAAAAAAATAAAAGTTATATATATAAGTATGTATATGTACTTTTTAAAAGACCATTATTTTTAATTTTAAATAATGCGTAGAAGAGAAAAAGAAAAGCAAAATGTATTCGAAAAGGAAAACAAAAACAATTTAGGATCGATTAATGATTTTATTCGAAGTCCTCTGACCAGCAATCTCACGAAGTCTTACCGCAGAAGTCGCTTCTAGGAAGAGGATGTATGTATTTAAATTTATAATTGTAAATTAATAAAGGTAATTTTTTATTTAAAAAAAAACAAGATTTTTGTAAAAAGTTAAAAAACAGACAGTTTGCACTCCACTTTATAGATTTAAAAAAATATATATATAAAAAAATAAACTTATGATAAAAATAACGTCACGCTTATATATATACAGGGTGTCCCGTAAGTCGACCTCAAGCCGGAACCAGGTGATAGACCAGGTGAGAGACCAATATCTTGCTCACTCACATTTCATGTAATGACTCTCCTTCTCAGTCAAACTAGAACTTAAAGTTACCGTCTTGCGGCAAGCTTTGGGTACAGTAAAATCATTTTTAGTAGGTGAAAAGGAATTTTTCGAAACTGGGTTTCTGGAAGAAAAAATTTTTTTTTCCGTAATCTAAGAAATAATGTAGGAATATTTTAGAATCCTTAATAAATGCTTCAACTTTTAAAGTTACTTGCCAGACTCAGGCGCAGATCTAGCATTGAAATTAGGGTGGGGGGTCATCTGACAAATTCAACTAAGCAAAAAAAAAAAAAAAAAAAAAAAAAAAAATCCAACGCCGTAAGGACATCCGCATTAAGCGGTGTGAATGATGTGTCATTCATTTTTTAGTATACTTTTTTTTTACAAAATTTCCCTTTTTTAATAGAATAGGGTGCAACAGGAGTCATTCAAGCCCAACTTTTCTCAGTTTTACACACTGGCCTATACATATGGACTGCTCGAAATGCTATTTCATGCGGGTACAATTTTTTGTGCACAAATAGTTCATACGTCGGTGCCAACATTGAAAAATCCATTGGCGGAAAGTTGAAAAATGGAACCTCTCGAATTTCTATTAACCCAAATAATTAATTTAAAAACATTTATTTCGACAAACCCACTTATTTATTTATTGTTTACAGCCCTTTCTCAGTTCGCACGTTACATAGAAAAGTGACCCAACTCAAAAAATGCAACTTTTCAGGAGAGCGAAAAAACGAAGATCTGTACATAGAATTAATTCTAGCTTAACGCAGTAATTGTTTGCTATAAATAGTCTGAACTCTTAAATATGTTAGTAAATATATTTCTGAAGATTTATATAAAAGAAATTTTATGTTTTTGTTACCGCAGTTGGCGAGGTTAGCTGTTGATCCCGCAACCTCTTAAGTTGTGTCGCTTTTATTTGTTGCGAAATAAATATTTTTACAAGTTTTTTTTAAGTGGCACAACTCAAAATACGATTTTTAAGAATTAAATTCCGTACTTTGAACTTTGTGGAAAAAATGTCATAACTCATAATAAAATTTGTAAGAAATAAATGCTGTTTTGTGGAAAAGTGACACAATTTAAAATAATACTGTTAAAATGTCGAAAACATATTTACGTTTGTTATGAAGATCGTCACAACTCAAAAAGTGACACTGACACACAGTTCTATGAAGAATATCTCTGTTCTCAAGTAACAGAAAAGTGACACTATCGCTATCTAGCGGCAAAAACAATCAGATAGAAATATGCCAATTTCAAGGTGTAATTAACTCAAAAACGACAAATTTTGAGTTAGGTCACATATCTATGTGACGTGCGAATTAGTAGTTGGTGCTTAGATCGAAAGAGAACGCTATGTAGAAATGAGCCCACTTTCTGCAGTGTATTTCTATGGACGTAGTCAGTCCATATTTTAAATGTCAGTGGTTTTACATAAGAACGCTGCAAATATTTTAGAATGTTAGGAGTGTTACATGACAAAATTACCTGAAAAGGGGCTTTTCTCTCTTTAAGGCGAAGAAATTGCCATCAGCAAATTCCTCAGTTAAAAACAAAAAGTATTTCCCATAGAACGACTTGGGACAAATAAAAGTTTTAAATTTCAACCCAAGTCGTTTCAATAGAAAAAAGCCCCACGACAAATCTTACGTTCAGTAAGATTTGTCGAAAATAAAAATACGATATGTATGTACATATATACCTACATACATATCGGGTGCATGAAATTTACTCGGTGAAGATTTAAACGACCAAGTCTTCACCAAAAAGCCTCCTTTCAGCAAATTGTCGCGAGCGGTATACATTATGGTTGCAACAATGTACAAATTTCAACTCAACCATTGTCCGCCGCGGTAGGCTGAACACTAATTGTAAACAGGTAAGAAAAATAGAAGTTGCGATAAGAAACAAAAAAAAAAAAAAAACGTTTTGTGAAAATAACCATAAGAGGAAGTTTGTGAAAGAAAAAGTTTGTGAACAAAGCAAAAGTAAAAAAAAATATATATAAATAAAATAAAAGTGTGCGAGTTGTCTTAATCATAGCTTCCTGAAACGGCGTAGAGTGATTGCCTTCGGCTAAGGTAAGCCCCGAAAAATAACAGGAGTTACGACTAAGTTAAGTTAGGGTTCTGATGTGGTAGTGAGGGAGTCTGTTTCATGGCTTGGGAAGTGTTTCTCTTGGATCACCCAAAGCTGAGGTCCGAAACCCAAATTCCGAGAAAAACCTATACACATACATCACATGCATACACTAGCATTAATTGAAATAAATTTTTATTTTTTTAAGTTTCGGAATAAAATTTTTTTTTAAGTTGAATTATATAAATAAAAATAGTATAAAATAAAAATATGTTTTTTCAAATAACTCAATAAAAAAAAAAATGTACTACGCCAGAGTGGAGGGTTCAGGGGGGGGGCCCCTGCACCCTCCACTCTGGCGTAGTACATTTTTTTTTTCCAGTACAGTCAGTTAAAGTTCAACGAATTATTAATTTTATATTGTTGGTTCGGCAAAATGTGACATTTTCTTCCAAGTTGGAGCAGTTGGCTTAGAACTTAAAGCAACAGGTTACATAAGCACTATTCGGGATTACATAAGAAAAACGAAATTGAAAGAAAGTAAAGATTTGTAGCAACAGGAGCTAAAAAACCATCACAAGGTGTACATTTTCTCGAAAACACAAAAAAAAATGCCTATAATTTGAAAAATACATGACTTAGATTTTTTTTATATTTTTCTGGTAACTGTTACGATTTGGTCTATCACCCGGTTCCGGCTTTACGTCGACTTACGGGACACCCTGTATATATGCATCAAAATGAATCTAAATTATGAAGGAAAAAAAAACAGCTTTTACGGTACCTTCTACTTTATCCAATATAGTATTTCGGTATAGGCTTTTATTGGTTGCAGGCTGAAATATGCTGTATTGATAGTTGATGATGTTGTTGTAGGGTGATACGTCGCGCGTCCTGGACGACGATTTCTTGTAGTCGTCCTTCTGTGGATATTCGTCTTATTTGAGGTAGGGATGAAACCTCCTTCGGTTTCACGTTGAGCGCTCTGGCTCTTAAAATTTTATTATATTTGTTTCTTCTAAGTACCCTTTTTAGGGTACCCGGGCTTAATGTTTTTTCTTTATTGTACACAATTTTTCTTTATTGTGTTTATTTATTTCTTGTTAAATTATTTTTATTATTGTTTCGATTAATTTGTTATTCCTTTAGATTTTTGTATTATCACTGGTTATTGTATTCCAACAAGCGACACTTTTGATTATTTTTTTTTTTGCACTTATTACGTATTATCGATTATAACAGTTTCGAAATGAAACTTGTTGATTTTTAATCTTGTTTCATTAAGCACTGATTCTCGTTGGTACACCGCTGCCACCAGTTGTTATATCACGCGCACCGTGCTTCTTACAGAGTGCACGTGGGAGAAAGAAAAACAAAATCTAAAATTTCACTGTTTATATTCAATTTATTTTTCCACTTTTTATTTTCATTTATTCTAAAGTTATCTTTCAATTTATTAGCTCACTTGATTTGTGTTGCAAGTATTCTTAACTATACTAATTTCTCACATTAGTAACTATTCTTAATTAGATTTATTTTTCACTATTCCAAATTTATTTTCAATTTTTTTGTAAAATAGAAAATAGCGTTTCCCTATATCTCTCATTTTTTGCCACTCTCGATTTTTTTACTTATTCGCCCGGCGGTTGAAAAACAAAACTCCTCGAGGTTTGGACTAATTGCACCCCGGTACCCATGATCGCTTCAAAAGCCCTTTTTTCTTTTTGATGTTTTCTCACGACGTTGAAAAAACATACGTGAGAAAATGTAAAAAAGTTTTGATGCAAGCTATATGCATCAATGCAAAACTGTAATCTGATATGCATTTGTTCGCCCGTCTTGAAATAGTAATTTTAAGAGGGCGCGAATAATTGTGATAATTGTATGTATGAATGTACATACAATTAGATTGGATTAAGTAAGTAATGTACATACGGAAAAAAAGTAAGAAGACACTGTATGTAGGTAAGTGCGTATACCGTGTGAGTGGAATGTGCGTCTGATAACAAAATGCAATTTTGTTATAATGTCGGAATGCATTTCTAAATTCATTTTGAATTTATATTGAAATTTTAAAATGAAATAGTTTTTTATTTTCAGGGTCTGTTATGTGTTACATCAATATATTGTATAGGACAATATATTGATGTATTGCCCTTATGGTTGTGATTCGGGGCATTGGGCACCTGAGTCGCAACATATGTATTTTATATATAAAAAAATAACTAAGTTGAGTCATGATATGGTTATTTTATTATTCATTCTTTTAACCAAGAAATACATATGTGTAAGGGGTATGGTTTTATTTCAAAAAAATTTTTTTTTTGTATAAAAATGGGGCACTCACGCACTAATTATCAAAGTTTGCAAAAGTATTTAAAGCAGAAGGTTATTTGACGCATTCAATCCAACAAATATTGTTATTATTAATGTGATAATACCTAAAGCAGAAGATACAAAGAATGTAGTTAATATGGTTGATGAAATTAACAGTGTCTTCAGAAATTTAAATGATTCTCCAGAGGAAATCAATGATGTTCTTAAAAAATGCAGATTATATTCAACGAGCGCGTTCAGTATTAAGGATGAGTTCCAATGTTGGAACTAAAAGGTGTCTTCAAAGATCTATTATAGTACTCAAGGGTTTTAAGGTAAAGCTCCACTCCATATTGCATCGTGGTCGTGGTAATAGTTCTCAAGGAAAATCCAGAAAATCTCGTGTGGTTTGGGGCGATCAGCACTTATAGATCGAATCAGGACAGGAGTAGTAGTTAATTTAATTCATAAGGACCCCAAAATATTTTTAGAAGATGACCAATATTTACTTTCATCACGAATTCAAAATATTTTAAAGAAATATAACACACTTGAGATTAATACTACTTTTTGTGGAGAGTTTAAAAGTAATTGGCAAGGATGAGGATGTATTTGAATTTAAATCTTTTAATACAAAGAATGTGGTAGTATATGCTAGTACAGATTTAAAGCAATGGTGTTTTGAATATATCCAGCAGAATATACTAGTTCCACTAGAGAAATTTCAAGAACGTGATAGTGGATTGGCTTTATCAAGCATTTAGCTGTGAATATTATTAAGTTTGAACCTTTTCGAGGGTCATCATATATTGAGCTACCACCTGAAATAAAGTGTAAACGTGCGTGCGTTAACATTAATAATTCTGATTTTGCGTGCTTTGTAATTCAAATAGAGTATCAAGCTATCCACATTATAGCGAGGTTTTGAATTTGAATGGAATTGGTTTACCACCTGAATTAAATTAAATAACTAAATTTGAAAAGTTAAATACTATATCTCTAAATATATTTATGTTGGAAAAAAGAACAGAAGAACTTCACACAGTTCCAATTCGTCTTACTAAAGACCCCCAAGATAGAGATGTTAATTTATTATTAATTCAGGAATACTATGATGATGATGATTTTGAAAATAATGGGGGAAGGAAGAGGATTCTAACTTTGGAATTCAATATCATTATTGTTCCATTAAAAATTTGTCACGTCTGGTTTCCAATCAACTCTTACATTACTTCTCATCAGAAGAAAAACTAGCTGCACATGCTGATGACTCGAAAATGAATTATTGCAAAATTCTCTTGCCAACAGAATATAATAAATGGTTGAAATTAAAAAAATTTAATTTTAAGGAAAGCACACCATTTATAATATATGCTGATTTAGAATGTTTGCTGAAACCTGTTGCTATTGATGAGGTTGGGAAAACTGCAAGATACCAGAAATATGACGTTTCTATTGTGCAATATTATTAGAACTGTTCTTCTAATAACAGCTTGAGGTAATTTCGTTCTTATAGAGGTGCTGATTGTCACCATTGGTAAAGGAAATATTTTCACAAATTAAACCACTCATTAGATTAACTGAAGATGATGTTCAAGTTACACAAGCCGACTAATGTCATATTTGTGAAAAACCTTTAGAAATTGGAATAAAACGTGTACGAGATCATTGTCATCTAACCGGAAGGTATAGAGGTCCAGCTCATGAAGAATGTAATCCTAATTATCAATATACTCGTATATTCCAGTAGTATTTCACAATTTGAGTGGTTATGATGCACACTTTTTAATAAAGGAACTTGCAACTGAATGTGGAGGCAGAGTGGATCTTTTGCCGATTAATAAAGAACGATATATATATTCTATAAAGAATATTAAAGCTAGTGAAATTAAATTCCGTTTTATTGATTAATTCACATTTATGGCATAATCTTTAGATAAACTGACGTTGTATTTACCTAAAGAACAACTGCTTATAACAAAAAAGGAGTGGAACCATTTGAGTTTTTCAGAATTTGAGCTAGTAACAAGAAAAGGCTTATAACCTTATGATTAGTGATTGGGAAAAATTGGAAGAAGTAGCATTACCACCCCAGGAAGCATTTTATAGTCAATTAAATGAATCAGATATTTCCCATGATGATTACCTATATGCACGAACTGCGTGAAAAACATTTCACATACAAACACTTGGCAAATATTCAGATTTATATTTAAAGATTTATGTTCTACTTTTATCCGTCCTTTTTGAGTATTTTAGAAATATATGTGCAAAAACATAATGGTTTGGACCCTTCATACTTTTATACTCTACCGGGATTAACATGGGATGCTATGTTGAAATACACCAAAATAGAGCTGGAGTTGTTAACTGACATCGATATGGTTATGTTCATGGAACGAGGAATTCGAGTTGGAATAAGCCAGTGTTCAAATCGATATAGCAAAGCGAATAATAGCTATATGATAAACTATAACGATCACGAGGATTCCAAATATCTCATGTACTTGATATTAATAATTTATATGGTTGGGTAATGTCTCAGTATCTTCCAACACATGATTTCAAATGGGTAAATACAGATATAGAAATAACTAATCTATCAGATGTATCACCGTTAGGTTATATCTTAAATGTCGATCTTGAGTACCCACATTTACCATTTTGTCCAATATATGAAGCATCTGTAGGATCTAAGGAGCAAAAACTGATGACTACATTATTTAATAAAGAAACGTATGTTATTAATTACAAAAATCTGAAGCAGTGCAATGCTCATGGGCTTATTTTGAAAAAATACATCGAGTTTTTCAATTCAATCAGTCTCCATGGTTAAAGAATTATATTGACTTAAATACTGAAATGCATAAGAAATCTAGAAATAAATTTGATAAAAACAAGTATAAGCTAATGAATAATGCAGTCTTTGGAAAAACCATGTAAACCTACATAAACATTCAATATTAAAATTGCTTACAGAGTGGGAAGGTCGATATGGAGGTAAAGTTATGATAGCTAAACCAAATTTCCACAGCAGATCTATTTTCGATAGAAATTTGGTTGCGATTGAATTAAATAAGACTGAAGTGTGTTTTAATAAACCCATTTATATAGGAATGTGTATACTCGATATCTCTAAAACATGTGTTTGTAAATTTCGTTATGATTATATTTTACCAAAAATGAATAAAAATTGTTATATACTGATACTGAATCTCTAATTTATGAATTTAAATGTGATGATATTTATAAAATCATAAGATCTAATGTTAATTATTTTGATACTAGCGATTATCTGGAGAATAATGTATATAATATATCTTTAGTAAATAAAAAAGTTTCTGGACTTATGAAAGATGAATTGAATGGGAAAATAATGACTGAATTTATAGGATTAAGTTCAAAAATGTATAGCATAAGAGTTCATAATGAATATTTAATAAAAAATCCAAATGAGTCAAAAAAATGTAATCAAAAATAGTATTAGTTTTTATTACTACATAACCTGTTTGAGTAACTCTATTGAACAGTTAAGAACCCAACGATATATTCGGTCAGATAAGCACAATGTATATAGTATAAGGCAGTGTAAAATAGCATTAAGTTCTTATGATAATAAGAGGGTTTTAAAAGAAAATTCAACAGACACACTGGCTTGGGGCATTTCAGTATATAAAGCAATAAAATATGATTTGATAGCTTATACAACAACACATATAAAATTTATAATGTTTCATGTTTATTGACCCATGAATTGTATTTCACAGAGAAGCCCAATCATTTAAAAAAAAATGTCCCCTTCTTCTTTAATACTTTTTCAACAAGGAAACATTGCAGATATCTCATCTTTAGTAGTTCGTTTTCATAAAATAATCCTTTGATCGGATGCCCCTCAAAATCCTCTAGAAGATATGTCACCGGATTCGTATTATGGTGTTAATTTTAAAGATCTCAGTACCTAGTCCAGTTCGTGGTGTACCCCTTTTCAAATATATGTTTGTGCTTGCTGATGTCAACATAGCCATCAAACTTATCTTATGCCTCCCTCACCATTTTTATGTTAATGTATACTGTTTGCAGTAAAAGATTTTTATTAATGTGATTAACATCAAATGGGCGCATTTTAATCATCCTATGTTTTTTATTATTATATGCATGAACGAGATTGTGTACAAAATCAATCCAACGATAGGAACCATTCTTACTAAATTCTTTCCACATCATGCCTTTCCAATCTTTCAACTATTGAGGCTTTCATTATACTAAAAGTCGAATAGTGTTTAATTCCGTATTTTAGCATTAGTGTTTGGAATATTTTATTATAAAATTCTTTACCATCATCTGTCTGCAAATGTTTAGGAATCCGACCGTTTTTTAAAGTTTTTCCATTGCAACCATTACTTCTTTACCAGTTTTATTTTTAATAGGTTCTACCCAAGCATATTTTGAAAATGTATCAATCACTGTTAGCAGATAGCAGGAGCCGTTATTTGCACGAACATAAGTACCCTATTCAACCAAATCTGCTTGCCAGAGATCATCCAATTCTTTTATGATTACACGACGGAAATTTCGACGAGCTGCGTTGTGCAGCTCACTAACAAGGATCTCTTTACTCATTGTTAGTTTTACATTTATTAACCCACGTAAAGTCTTTTCAATGTCTTCGAACTTTGTATCAATATAAAGCTATAATTTTTCAAATGACTTATTTATGTGTGATTGGGTTGATGTTTTCAGTTTTACGCTAGTTATTTTAATAATACTGTGTACATTCGCAAGCTTTTCCTCTAATTCACTCTTAGCTGTTTTTGTTTCTAAACTAATAAGAGATCTGCCTAAAACCTAATATTTATCAAGTGTATCATCTATATAGAGCTTGTTTACAGCATCACTATCTTCCTCAGGATTTTTAAGATTCTCCAGCAGATCCGGTGGAGCCTTTTCTGCCTAGTTTTCCAGAAAGACCTGATCTCCTCGGAGTCCAATATTACCATCTTTTAGCGATCGTCCGAACATATCAACAGTCATTTCATGAATTATTAAAAAGCAGGCGGTTTTTTATATAGTATTAAATCAAACTCTCTTAACTCCTCAATAATAGAAACAGTTTCATTAATAACTCTTATTGCCAGCTACTTGAGAACCAATTAAAAGTCGTAATGTATCTACCAATTCATTTCGATCATCCCAGTAAACACAATCAATAGTCTTTAGATGCTTTACTACCTCTTATTTGCCCATCTGCACTATAATAACTGCTATGGACATTAAAATCTTCCAAGATTTTTTGATAATTAGCTAAATCTTTTTCATCATACAATCTCTTTGATGCTTCTTTCATAAAAAAAAGTTCACATAAACCTGTTGTTATGTTATATTGCTTCCCATTAATAATTAAATTTTGTTCATCAATGTCAGATTTCCCAATTTTCCACCCCTCATTATTCATATAAACACCATAAGTGCCGTCAATTTTAGGATTTTTGGTTTGGTAAAGTTCTAAATATTTATTATCTAATCCAGTTGATAAGTTTAGGGTGGAATCTGATTTAGTAGCTAAGGTTCTTGAATGGATTGGTGTTTCATACTCGTCCTGTGATAACATTAAAGAACTATACTTCAGGGGTGTGCTTCATCATCATCATCATCATCATCATCATCATCATCATCATCATCATCATCATCATCATCATCATCATCATCATCATCATCATCATCATCATCATCACTTATTTCATTTTCCTTTTTGGGTTCTGATTTGATATCAGCGTCATCATCATTCATTTTATTTTCCTTTTTCCGTTCTGATTTGATATCAGCATGAAGTTTTACTTTTGTTTCACTTACAAGCTCTCTAAGTGGTTTTGTTATGGGCTTAAATGTTTCTTCAAGTTGAGATTCAACATCGATTCTTCTTGTTTTTACAGTTCGATAATTTTTGTTGATAGCATTCCTAGTTTTAATAATATTACTAATGAATTCCCCCATTTTACCTATTTGTATTAATAATGGACTGCTATAACTGGTTTGCTAACGGGTCTGTTAACTGCTTTAACTCGTCTGTTCACAGGTCTGTTAACAGCTTTAACGGGGCTATTAACTGGTTTGTCAACACTTTTAGCAGGTCTGTTCACTGCTTTAACAGGTTTGTTAACTGCTTTAACTGGTTAGTTGACAGCTTTAACGCGTCTGTTAACTACTTCAACTGATTTGATAACGGCTTCAACGGGGGATCTGTTATATTTATATAAAATATATGTATATGGACGTTACCCCTGCTTAATCGGATGTCTTTGTTTACTACCACAAACCCATATTTACCTACCTAACACTTAGCATACATATCTCGGAAAGTATCAAAGTTCATATCCGTATTCACATAATCATCATAAGCATGCCTAAAATTTTTATCATCTTGTTTAAATAAAATGAGAAAGCTGGCATTATTTCGTACCAATTGTTTCGGTATATGAGTATAAGTTTAACAATGATAGAAATAGGAGCGTATGTTGTCTTGTTTCCCACATGCCACATCATCAAAAATAAAACTATAATTTTGTTTTGCCTCATCTAATGGTATAACATCATTATTATTAGAAAATGTATAATAACCTAATTGTTGTATAGATGACAAAAGTTTTCTTAAGTATAAATACTTTGATTGGTGGAGTATTTTATATATACATAAACATTATCATATCTCAAACCATTAGGATGCTCCAGCAAACAAATGTTATGTGTTTTTTCACAATTGGATGGGCCAACTATTAGATCACGTATACTATTGAGCAGTGCTGGAGCTAGTACATTTTTGGGGGTGGGGGGTGGCAAAGAGGTTAATTGCTGCCCATTCTAACAACTATCTTTATTTGTGGCTAATTTTGTTACAATGCAGTATATATGACAGATAACTTATTATATAATACGTGCAGAACGTAGCTATAGCGCCTGCTGTACCTCCTATATTCACTTTGCTAATTTAGCCTCTATTTAGCCGGCAAAAATTTGTAAAGATTTGCTAACTGCTTTTTACAACGTAGATGTATACTAAATTTTTCATTCCGTTTGTAACGGCTAGAAGTAGTGATGGTAATACAGAATAAATTGGACACTCATGCATAATTTAAAAAACAAAAAGTAAAATTAAGTTCAAAAATGGGACAAATCGGGCTACTCCTTCGTACGACTGTCATATAAATATTTCGATATTCACTATATATTTGGGCACTGCCCGAAAACGCTTTCATGTAGAGAGCTATAATTTCGTACATGTTATTTTCATAAAAATTGCAAATACAAGTTCAAAAACGAAATAAAACTGGAAACCCTTTCTTGGTGTTGCCATGCACAACTTTTGTTTTTCACTATATAATTGGACACTACCTGAGAACGCGTCGACGTAGAGAGAGTTTTCATAAAAATAGTAAATAAAATTTCAAAAATAAATTTAAATGTGGAACCCTTTCTTGGTGTTGCCATACAGAACTTTCGGTTTTCACATTATTTAACTTTTATTTTCATCTAGCTAGAGTATAATATTATTGTTTGTTTTGAATTTAATTAAAAGAAACTTCAAATGCACGATATGTCAATTCCTGCAATTGACTAATGGTGACCTGCGTTTATAAATCACAATTTTAGTCAATTCAAATAGTTGACATTTGTGGTGTTCTGAAATTCAAAATGGTGGTGGGCAGTGTAGCGATGAAAAGACATATCATTGGTTATCATTCATCATCAAATTCACTGATTTAACAAAATTCAATAATTCAACACTTAAAACTAAATTTATCACAATTCAAATTCCAATTTCTTCAATAAATGTAAAACAAAAAAAAATTTTACTCAAATATATTATTAATGTTTGACACACGCGTGTGTTTTTTAATTCATTCTTTATCTCTTTAAATATTTCAAAAATTTCACTCTTAACTAAAATTACTTAATATTAATCTAAATAATTTATTTCAACTAAATCTTTACTGTTTAAACATGTCTTGCCAAAGAACCGATATAGGCATATTTTTGGCAAAATGTTACCACAATAAAGATTACAATTTAATATATTTATGTACCTAATAAATGCTAAAATGAAAGAATGACTAAATTCAATTGGTTTTGGTTAATTTGTGACCAGTAATTATACTCTTATGGCATGGTATTACCTTTGTTCCTTAACCTCAAATTGTTCAGAAAGATGAATAAAATAATTACCTTCTTGATGATTATTAACAAATAAATTCCTTATAAAATATTAATTTGTTGAATCCCTTTGCTGATCTGCAAGCATATTACATAACTTTTATACACAGAATATAAATACAATAGACAATAACCCCGTCTACATAAAGAATTACAGACTGCCACATTCTCAAATCGATCAAATAAACAAAGAGGTTGATAAACTCATACAGAATGATATAGTGGAACCTTCAGTGAGTCCGTACAACTCTCCACTCCTGATAGTACCAAAAAAATGAGGTGAAGAAAAGAAATGGAGACTAGTTGTAGACTTCAGGCAGCTAAATAAGAAAGTAATTAATGACAAATATCCACTAACAAGATTGGAAGACATCCTAGACAGACTAGGACGGGCAAAATACTTCTCAACGCTTGATATGACGAATTCTTTTCACCAGATAGAGGTAGAAGAAAATTCAAGAAAATTAACGGCATTCTCAACCAACCAGTGACATTACCAATTCAAAAGATTACCTTTTGGACTAAAAATATCCACGAACAGTTTTCAGCGAATGCTCTCAATCGCATTAAGTGGTTTGGATGACGGCGCATTCATATATGTCGATGACATCATAATACATGGATGCAGTCTCAACAATCATAATCAAAACCTAGAAAGAGTGTTAAAAAGACTTCAGCAGTATAACCTAAAGCTCAATCCAAGCAAGTGTAACTTCTTAAAACCAGAAGTCTTATATCTGGGTCATATAATAACAAAGAATGGAGTCAGAGCGGATTCCAGCAAGCATAAAGTAATAGAGACGTACCCAGTATCAAAGAATGTGGATGAGGTACGACGATTCGTAGCCTTCTGCAACTATTACAGACGCTTTATACAAAATTTTGCAGAAATAGCACGACCACTCAATACACTTCTAAAGAAAAATGCACTATTCCTTTGGACAGAAGATTGCAGAAAATCTTTCGAAATACTCAAAGCAAAGCTAATAACTTCACCAGTCCTGCAATATCCAGAATTTAGCAAACCGTTCGTCCTGACAACGGATGCTTCGAATTTTGCACTTGGAGCAGTGCTCTCACAAGGTAAGATAGGACAGGATTTACCAATATCCTATGCAAGTAAGACATTAAATAAGCACGAGGTAAATAAATCGATAATCCAATATCCTATGCAAGTAAGACATTAAATAAGCACGAGGTAAATAAATCGATAATCGAAAAAGAATTGCTTGGTATACATTGGGGAATCAATTTCTTTAGACCCTATCTTTATGGGAACAAGTTCTCAGTTGTCACAGATCATTGCCCGCTCGTCAGCCTCTTCACACATAAGAACCCTTCTTCGAAACTAACAAGAATTCGTTTAGACCTAATGGACTATGATTTTGAAATTGTATATAAACAAGGAAAAATGAATACAAAGCAGATGCACTGTCAAGAATAAAAATGGACTCTGAGAAATTAAAGTCAATGATACCAAAAGAAGTAAACATTATCACACGTAATATGGTGAAAAAGCAGCAAAACGGAATGGAGAAAAGAGATAGCATAAAATCAGACCAACTTTATATATGGGAATGCACATCCATCTCCGATATAAGAAATATTAAAAAGATACAATTTGATACAGCATACGCACAAAAGAATGCGAAAGGTAAAAGTTTGCCAGAAATATATATAACTAAGAAAGGGGTAACCGTTCAGAATAGCGATAATCCTGCATTTAACTCTGGTTACATCATGGAGAAGCTTATACAAAAAATGAACGAGAATAATATTGAAGAATTAGCACTCGCAAAAGACGATGCTATATTTAATCATATGGATATAAATGAATTTAAAAAGAAATTCAATAAGCTGCAGCAAAATAATAAACGTGGTAAGGCAACACCACTGAAGATACTACTTTATGAACCTCCAATAAGGATAAATGATCCAAAGACGAAACAAGAACTAATAAAAGAATACCATGACAGTATGCATGGTGGACACGCTGGAATTAAACGCTGCATAAACAAATTAAAACAAAAGTACATATGGAAAAACCTTAACAAAATGGTAAAAGAGTACATAAATAAGTGTGATAATTGTGCGAAGAATAAATTCAAAAAATACACAAAAGAACCTATGGTGATAACAGACACACCAAACAGTAGTTTTGAAACGATCTCAGTTGACACAGTAGGACCTCTGAGAATGTCAAACGGTTTTAGATACATCTTAACGCTGCAATGCGAATTGACAAAATTCGTAGAGTCATATCCAATGGAAACAAAAGAAGCCTCCTCGGTAGCAAGGACAATAGTTGAACGATTCATTTTGAAGTATGGATGTTTCAAGACATTGAAAACAGACAGAGGTACAGAATTTGTAAATGAACTACTCAAAAACATCTGCAAGCTTCTGAACATAAAACATGTCACATCCACACCGTTCCATCACGAAATGCTAGGATCGATTGAACGAAACCATTGAATGTTAAACGAATATCTAAGAACATTTTCAAAAGAAGACAACTGGGATGAACTAATTCCGTACTATGTATTCTGCTACAATACAACACCACACACAGATACAAGTTATACACCATTCGAATTAATATTTGGAAAAATAGCAACATTACCAGCAGAGATTCTAAAAAATAAGGAACAAATAGATAGCATACACAGCTATGCAGGAGAACTGGCAATGAGGTTAAAAAGATCCCATGAAAAGAGCAAAAACACTTACAAGAGGCAAAAAAAAAGAGCGAAAGATAGCGAAAGATAAAGACTCTAAGCCCTCAAATTTCAACGTCAATGACCATGTATACTTGAGAGTAAATACTAAAAGAAAACACGAAAGTCCTTATGACGGACCCTTTAAAATCATTAAACAAAAAGGAGTGAACTCCACAATACTGATAGATAGAAAACACAAAGAAGTACATAACAATAGGCTAATAAAATGTAAATTTAAATAAAACGATCTTGGGAATAATATAGCACAAACACTATAAATATATGTATCTTTTATGTATCTTTAAGAATAACTGAAACTAAGTAATCCTATGAACATATTAAATACCGTAAAATAAGTAGATAGATAGAAAGCTGAATATGTTTAGAATAATTATATAAATAAAGATTAGAATATGTATAACTTAATTATATAAGATTATGTAAAAAAAAAAAAAAAAAAAAATTTATATACAAAAAAATTTTTTTTTTCCCTTTAAGAGTGAGGATGTAAAGCCATGACCACGGTTAACAAAAGTAAACAGAAATCAGAACAAAAAAAGAAATAAAAACAAACAAAGTTTGCTCGACCTCAAGAAGAATTTGCAACGCAAGCAATTCTGCTATGCAAGCATAATTCTTCATTGATAAAATATATATATACACCTGAAGTCATTGCTTTACAATATCGATAAATTATGACTCAATCAGAAATCGTGTGATCAAAAATACTGACACTACTATTTCTGATTATTAATTTTGTATATTGCAATTCTGCAATAATTCCCCCCTTTAGAATTATAATGAAATATTGATTCTTTGTTATCGATTGATATAAACAAGCTGCTATTATTGAATAAAATCAGTACTTATCAGATAGTTGAAAGACGTCTTTTAATTTCTCAAGTAAAGAGCGTACTGTGCCATATCAATATAAAGCGGCATACTCTGCCTTATAAATACATCGGCATACTCTGCCATACAAGTACAAAGCGGCGTATTCTGCCTTGATCAAATAGCGGCAGTCTCTGCCATTTAAAAACAATATCGGCATCCCCATTGCCACCAAGGGATAATATCATCACAGCGGCTCTTTAGCCATAAATCGTAAGTGCGGCAGCCTTCTGCCTATTTAATTAAATACATATTTATGACGCATAGTACATTTTGAATAATCATGGATAGCTTTTTAAATACATCGTGGAAAAAGCATATTACAACAACTTCCACAAATTAAAATGGCCACGAAATTTTGTGTCAGAATTTTCATTCAAATTTCCTAAGTGGAACCGATGAACAATTCAATGAAAAATCCTAAGTCCAAAAACCGAAGAACAATTGATATCCAAACAAAAAATTTGCATGTGAAGTAAACTATGACCAACTTGGCATATTTTAACTCAATGACAACTCGAAAGAAAAATAGATTGAATCAAGGAATGACACGCCTTTTATAGACAGATTTGTTTCAATTTCACTATCCATAATGTGAAATTATCAAAATATTGCCCTTTTGTGAATAAATTAATATTTTTAATTATTATTGGTATATGCCCAAAATGAATTTTACATTTTTTGACATGTTTACCATAAGGATTTAATATTTTCTTGATTTCCAATTATTTTTACGAATTTCTGGTCTACTTTATCGACGCACCATTTTTGAGTTCATTTCAACTAATTCCTCTCATGACTTTTGCTGTTTTGTCCTCCTCGGACGGTACTTCCCTTTCGCACTCGTTAGTTTGAATAGTAATTATGAAAATCGCGAATTACGCGAATCACGCGAAAAACATCGCGAAACGAGCGCGGCCATTAAAATCGCGTAGTGATTTTACCCCAATTTGACATGTCACATGTCATGGGAAATTGAAGTTCGCCGTGTAATTAAATCTCGAAACATCAAACGCGCGCAAAGTGTTTTTTTTGTTAATTTTATTAATTTTAATCGTGTTTTGTGTGATATTTGCTAGTGTTTTCATCCTGGGATGTTATATAGTACAGGTAATTATAAAACTTTCGTGGATTATTGTGAGTTTTCCTGAGTTTTGCAATTGGTGGACACCTGTACAGGTGAAATTGTTTTGGGTGGTTTTTCTCACCCGAAATGTCCACTAATTACCCTTGTATTGCATGGTTGCTCACTTTGTGTGTTTTAATATATTTTGCATGTCAACAAAAACACCTTATATGTGTAATTACTTAGTTTTTTATTTGCTTTCAATGTTTATTTGTTCCGTCGTTTATATTAATAGTTAAAATTTTATATGTATTTCATTTGTCTAACTTCATTTCCTTTTCTCATTTCAGATCATCCAGGGATCTTTGCACCCGTGGCATACTCCAGGTGCCGGTAAGATTCTTTGCCTTATTTTTATTTTGAATGTGGTAAATTCCTTTCTTTACTTTTCAGGTTCGTCGAACATTGATCTTGGACCAATTATAACACTTTATCTTGTTTATTTAAGCCGCTTTTCAATGAATCTTAACGACTAGAATGACTAAAATTTGAGACGGTTTCAAACAAAACTCTGGGGTACTGCCGTTCACGTTGTAAGGATTTAGCCGATTTTTTATCCGGATTCAAAGACCTTAATCCGGCTAAAACGGCTAAATTTATCTGGCATAAATATATTTTTCTGGCAATTTTGTGCTAGTACCGTCTTTATTGAATAAATAATTAATAAGGAAACGGCATATCGGGCGAAAATCTAAGCCACTCGGCGAAATGTATTAGTGTGCTGTATTTGTATTCATTTCGTCATGGCAGTAATGAAATCGTGACATACTGAAGGGGGACCTTTTTATAATTCAAATCAAGCAGAATTGTCAAATAGTACACAGCCCACTTTTCATTTCTCCCCCGCTCAATGGGTCAGACTGTCATTGAATTGCCTACACACGTACACTGTATTCCCACGACTCCCGCTTCCTTATTAATTATTTATTCAATGACTGTCTTATATTCTGTATACAGTCGCGATAAGACTTATGGATGTTTCTATTTTTTTTTCATTTTGTTGTTGTTGTTGTATATTATTAAGCCAAGCTTAGGGGATACCCTATGATGCAAAGCACGGCATGGCAAGAAGGAAAAGGATTAGGGGATATGAGCAGAGTGGCGGAGATGCCGATGTGTATCACCCTTAAACTTCCGCAGATTGTATGCCGAAGGAAAAACAAAATATGGTTAGCTGTTTCAAATTCGCACTGTTCAGGTTAAAAAAGCATAACGGAATTTTACTGTACGGACGAGAGTAATTTGAAGGGTTACAGGATCTGCGCCGTTTGCGGCCCGAGTATTGCGTGCAGGAATCATTCTACAAGGGATTAGACTAGATATTTCAGGCTGAACTACAATAGACGTATACGTAAGTACTTTAATTTAACAGGCGTACACAAATAAACCTTAACTCGTGTGAGGGGAACTTTCGTTAAGTTTAAATATCAAATATTCCGTAAGTAAAGTGAGCTAAGAATCGTTCATTCCGTAAGAACGCATTGTGTCCAAACAATTAAACTATTATTATATGAATAAAAGTGCAATTTAAAAATTAAAATGGTACTGCGAATTAACGGAAAGCACAAATCTTCAATTCTTCCCTTTGTTAATTTTTTTCACTTTTACCACTTTTTAAAATTTAACACAGGAAATGTCATTAGATCATTGTGAATTAATAGAAGGCACACATCTTCAATTACATCAACTTCCGTTTGTTAGTTTTTCCAGTTTTATCACATTTTAAAATTAAAAACATTAAATATCAAGATAATAACTCTAACGGAAGGTAATATATATTTAGGCAAAAAATATAATTTTTTCGTAAGTAAACCTCAGTCTCGTTCAATTTCGTAAAGTCATTTACTTCTATTGTAGTTCAGCCTTACATCAGAGCATTGACCATGCATGTAGCGATAAAGGAGCGAAAGGCATCCAACATTGCGGCGGTGCTCAAGTGGGTCGATATGTCACGTTACTGCCAAATCGCCAATGAGCTTTAAGGCTCTCTTTTGGATAATATCCAATGAAACTAAGGCTGTGCGATCAGCCCCAGCCCACATATGGGAGTTGTATTCCATTCTAGGTTTAATGTAGGACTTGCAGAGGAGCGCTACATTTGACGGGCTGAAATATTTCTTACACCTTTTCAGAAATCCAATATATTTCGATGCTTTGGCAACAGAGAAGATGTGATCTTTCCAGTTTAACTTACTGGAAATATTAATGCCAAGAATACTTAGTGACGGTGAATCTGAGATTAATGCTCCATCAAAAGAAACGGGTGTTGATTGCGCTATTGCAAGTTTAACATATGTCATTTCCTTCTTCTTCTTCTTCTCAAATGGTGAAAAGTACGACTATCCGCCAACATATAACATGAAAAGACGACACCTGGCCAGCCTTAGAATTAACTGTATTGCCGGCCACCTGAATGAACTAGCGCTCCCACGAAGACAGACATGATATGTGGGGGAGGCGCGTATTTTGATTGAGATGGATGTGAATATACTGTTGTGATGATCAAGTGATGAGGGAGGTTGATAGTAGTTGTTGTTGCAGTATAAATATAGTTGTATGAGCAAGACTACAGGATGGCGATGGGGATGGGGATGGAATTTTTGCTATATGCTCCTTGGGATGGTAGCAATAGAGCGAGGGCTAGTTAATGAGGTTTTTTTTTTGTTTTATTTGTAATTAAGAATGGATGTCGGAGTGGTATATGGGAGTTTGTATGCGATGATTCTGTTTCCACCTTTTATATATTAATGTTGTTTTCCTTGATGTACTTGGCGAGAGTTTTGTATATCTCGATATCGTTGGAACTCAGTAAGGAGAGGTAGTTGGTGAAGTTGGGGTAGATTTTTTTGATTTTCAGTTGAAAATCCCTGGAGGTGCTCTGCTGACGCATTGGAAGAGCTTATGGTCTATTGTTTCATCAGACAGCCCGCATTCACAGAGGGGAGAAGCTTTGATGTTGATTCTGTGGAGGTGCTCATTGGTGGTGACGTGTCCGAAACGCAACCTTGTGATGGTGGTTATGGTGCACCGTGGGAGCGAAGTATTGTAAAACCAAGGGAAGACGTTCACTTTTGGTAGGACTGAGTGGAATCTCCTTCCTTTTGGGGAGGAATTCCATTTGTCCTGCCAGTCAGCTAGTTTGCTCTTTTTTATGGAGGGAAGGAGCTCATTGGGGTAGAAGGGGATGGTGTTGTCAGCGAAGCAGTAGGGGGCGTCTTTGGCAAGGGAGTCGGCATATTCGTTGCCGTCTATCCCCATGTGACTTGGGATCCACATGAAGTGAACATGCGTGTGTTGTAGTTTGAGGTCCAGAACCAGCTGTCGGGTTTCCAGAACAAGGGGATGGGGTTTGCCGGAGTGGCTTTTAATTGCGGATAGAAACGATTTGCTGTCTGAGAGGATATGAAACTTCCTATCACTATCTAAAGTGTGGATGGTTTTGATGGCTTCTGTAATCGCCAGGGCTTCGGCATAGAAGATGTTGGAGGAAGGATTGCGAGGAAACGTGGCTTCCAGGTCGTAGTCCGGTATCCAGAAGGCGGCGCTGGTTTTGTCAGAGGTCTTGGAGCCATCAGTGAAAATTTGTTTAAAGTTTTTCCAGCGGGTGTTTATGAGTTTATGGAAGAGAGGGGCGGCAGTGTCTGGATTAAGGCTCTTTTTCCTAAGGTCCGGGATAGTGACTGTGGGTGAGAAGGTGACAGTGGAAAGCGGATATTGAAATAATAATGGTTTGTCAGCTGAAATGAGGTTGTGGTCAGACGAGTATTGTTGGTATTTTTGGATGATGAATATGGGTGTAGTGAACTTAGGGGGAGGGGGAGTTGAGGACGGCAATGAGGGCCTTCAAGGGGGTGTGTGCAGGGTGCCAGTCGGCACTGAGAGTCTTAAGGACCAGTTTTTCGGCGGAGAGACGCCTTCTTTCAGGTAGCGGAAGAAAATTGGCCTCCACTTCCAGTGACTGGATGTGGGTTGAGAGCATAGCTCCTAGAGCCGTTCTTAGAGATTTGTATTGTATCCTATCGAGTTGGAGATGGAGACTGGCGGGAGCTTCAAGTATAAATGGGGACATGTAGTCAAGTACATGGATTATCAAGCCTTTATATATGTTCAGCAGGGACTGCGGGTTTGCACCCCATCTGACTCCGCACAAAGAGGTGAGGATATTTGTTAGCTGAAAGCATTTCCTTCTAGTGGCTAGGATGTGGGAGGACCCACTAAGCCTTGAATTGATCGTGAAACCTAGGAAACTGGTTTCATTTACATATGACATGAGATGGGAACCCAATAGTATGCTGGGCGGGGGGAGTAGCTTCGGAAAGCTTTTTTTAACGAGAAGGATGCGTGATTTAGCAGAGGAGATTTCAAGATCAATTTTTTCCAAATTGGCAGAAATAATGGAAATAGCGTATTGCAGAGAGTCAACGGCGTTGGCGAGGGATTGGCATGAGGAGATCAAACATATGTCATCCGCATATGTAATTAATATTACATTACCTGGGAGGGAGTCTCCAATGTTTTTCGTATAGAAGTTAAATAGCAGGGGACTGAGTACAGAGCCCTGATGTAGGCCCGAGTGTGACGAGTAGGTTTTACTGCTGTCATCACCGTTAGTTACTGTGAGTGTTTTTAAAGAGAATAGGTTGCTGATAGCTAATGCCACCTGTTCGGGGATACCGTCTTGGAGAAGTTGGAGCACAAGTATATTCGGTTGGACATTATCAAAAGCATTTCGGATGTCTAGGAAGACGCAGAGGGAAAATCCCTTCTTTTGGTTTGCAAGTTGGAGATGAGACCATAGCGTGAAGACGCAGTCCGTCGTAGACCTCTCCTTTCGAAATCCGAATTGGAAGTGAGGGTGTAGGTCGTTGTTTTCCAGAAAATGCTCGAGCCTTCGCTTGAGGATTTCTTCGTATGTTTTCCTTAACACCGAGGTGAGGGCGATAGGTCTGTAGGAGGCAGGGTCGGCCGGGTCCTTGCCTTTCTTGAGTATCGGGATTATCCGAACCTGACGCCAGTCGGGTGGAATAATCGAGGTTATAAAGCAGGAGTTGAAAATTTGAACGATGAGATCTTTGGAAAATTTCGAGAAGTTTTGCAGGGTGCTGTACTTAATATAGTCCGGCCCTGGGGCTGAGTCCTTTTTTGACGATAGGACGAGGTCCAGTTCGACATGAGAGAAGGGAGCAACAAGTTCGTGGTGGCTTGAGGGAGTTCCGTGAAGGGGACGAGGAAGGTTTGACGGGAGGAGTTCCCAATGTGGTCCGTTCGTACCAATTAGATTGAGTGCGAGGAGATCTAGAGAGACTAGACACTTGTTTCTTTTACGGATGCCCATAAATTGCCGAATTTTGTCCCACATTTCGGTTACAGTAAGGTCAGGCGATATGGAGGAGCAAAAGTTCTCCCATGCTTTTTTCATTTCTGTGTTTAGAGTCCATGTGATGTTACATTCCTGTTCTCTCAGGGCTTTGAAGTTTTCCCTAGAGGGTAAGATCCTAAAGCGTTTTAATGCCAATCTGCGGAGGGCAACTGCCTTAGAGCACGTATTATTCCACCAGGGGCATGGATGGGGTTCTTGTTTGCTCTTTGTCGTGGATTTTAAGCAGGATTGGTGCGCTATTTTAATGAGAGCTTTGTAGTTGTCTAGAGGGTGAGAAGTGTCGCAGTTCCTAAAGTGGGAGAAAATGTTTTGGTTGAGTAAGTCGTAATTGGGCTTTTTAGGGATATAGGCCCTTGCAATGGGATTGGGAGGTGATTGGGAGGGTATTTTGACAAGAAAAGGAAAGTGCAGGCTGCCCATGGAGTCGTTTATAGTGGACCATTCAGCTGTTAAGGCTAGATCCGCCGAGGAAATGGCGATGTCGATGGCAGAGCGGCTGTTAGCATTGAAGAAGGTGGGAGAGCCGTCGTTTAGAATAACTAGGCGATTGTTGTTTGCGAAATCTATGATATCTTTCCCTTTAGTGTCTGCGGATGAGTTACCCCAGAAAAGGTGATGGGCGTTGAGGTCACCGCATATGAGTGTGGTCTTGTTTATGGGAAGTTGGTTGTACAGCCTTTGGAGATGTGACAAATTATAGCTAGCATGAGGTGGGATGTACAAGGCCAAAATCTCGATCGGAGATGGCCCGATATCTATTTCACATGCAATAAACTCAAACATATTGTGGGGGGAGCGAATGGGAATGACGGAATAGCGCAGATGGTTATGTATGATGATGGCGACGCCGCGGTCGTTCCTGAGGATGTTGAAGTTCTTGATACTGAACGTATCGTTGGAAGAAAGCCAAGTCTCATTTAAGCAGCAGATGGATATATTATTTGTGAATAGAAAGTGAGTGAGGTCGCTAGTTTTATTTCTAATGCTTCCGCAGTTCCAGTGACAGATGTTTAGGTTCATCATTAGTGATCCATGGAGTTGCCGGGAGTTGTTCCCGGGGGCTCAGCTATGTCGAGATCATCTGGTAGGGGAGGCACAGAAGTGTCTATGAGCTCTAGTATCTTGTTTTTAAGTAGTGGAAGGTACGTTTTAATGTCCTCCTGGAACGGCGAGAAATTTTGCTCTGTGATATTTTTGGTTAAAATATCGAGGCATAGTTTGAAGGTGCTTCCGAAGTTGGAGCATTTTTTCTTCATCGGAACGTCGGAGGAGACGGGTAGCTTTTCGGGGGGTGAGGACGTAGCCACGGAGAAGATTTGGGCAGAGTTGGGATTGGAAGCCGTAAGGGGCTGAGCCCGAAGCTGTAGTTTGGAAAATATTCCTCGGAATTGCTGAGTGACGGTGGTATTTGATGTGGGGTTTTTATATGTAGGATGGCCTAGTTTGGTCTTCCTGGGCGCTCGAGAACCGAGTGCTGGAAATTCTTCCTCGGCGAAGTTGAAAGTAGGGGTCTGTCTCGTGACGTGCGAGTACAGAGGGAGTGAGTTGGTGATACTGTGCTGCTTGCGCTTTTTATTCTCTAAGAAGACGGAACACTTTTGTGAGTTCGCTTCATGAGGCTGACTGCAGTTGCAGGAACAGAGGGGAGCTAGACAGGTGGCGTTGGCGTCCGTATGGGCGGATCCGCATCGCACACAGCTATTTTTCGATCGACATTTCTGTCCGAAGTGGCCAAAACGCCAGCAGTTCCTGCACTGTATGACTCGTTCTCTCCTTTTGTAGATCGGAAAAATGACGTTGTTGAGTTTGAAGTGAGTGGGGAGAGTTTGACCTTCGAATGTGAGACAGACGAGAGGTCCGTTTCTACTTTCTTTTTATCAATGTTTTTTACAAATCGGCGGCACTCTACCAATTTTGGGAGGCCGCTAAGAGGCTGGGTTCCGTATTTATATAGAGCAGATCCAGCGAAGAAAATTTCTTCCTCCTGAAATTCCGTAGGTATAGGGGCTACACCCTGAATTTCAACAAAATTAGATGGGATGGAAGAGATGTATTTTGTATTGAGCTCTAAATTTTTGGCAATCGCATTGATGGTGGAGAGGTTTTTCGAAGTGACCCGAAGCTTATGCTTGGAGACGAAATGAATGTCTTCGATTTCTGCAAATTTGGTGTGAAGATATTTAGGCAGAGAAACCATATCGAGCCTTCTGTCCTGGAGGGCTTGAAGAATAATAAAATATTCTGGTTGATTTAATGACTCGGGATAGAGTATAATTCTGGGTAATTTCCTTTCCCCAGAACCATCGTCGTTCCGTATAATGGTTTCCTCAGGGAAAACTCGTATCCAACGATATCGGGGTGCACTTTTGTTCTTTTTATTTTTAATTAAATACAAAGTACTTACTTGAAAATATATAAAGTAATCTATGTCGCACTGAATTTGTACAATATGATAAATAGATAGATAGAATAGTTATCTGTATTAATATGCAAAATTTATAATACTTATTTTGTTCGGTTTTAGGACAGTCACAAGAGAAGGTACGTGTGTGTACGCTTTCAAGGTTGGAAACAGAATCATGTCATTTCCTATAATTGACATATGGTAGCCTGCGTTTAAAAATCACAATTGAATCAATTCCAGTAATTGACATTTGTGATTGTGGTGGACAGTGTAGCGAATGAAAGAGATATCATTCGGTTATCATTCACCTTTAATCATTGAATTCATTAATCTAACACATTTAACTAATACTACACTTAAAATTAAATTTAGCACAATTCAAATTATATTTTCTTCAATAAATTCAACCACAAAAGATTACTCAGATATATTACTAGTTTACTGACACGACAGTCCGTTTTTGTTTTTACTTCACTCCGACTAGTCAGTCCGTTGTTTTTTTTTTTTTTTTTTTTTTTTTGTTAAAGTTTATCGACTTAACGATTTAATTATTATTTACAATTAATTATTTCACACGGAATTTCTCCTAATAAAGTTTTATTGCTTAAGCATGATTTGCGAAATATGCCATGCAGGCATACATATTTTTCACAAAATGTCCAGAAACGATAAAATTACAATTTAATGCATATATTTATAAAACTTTATTCTGAAAAGGAAGGAAATTTATTAATTATTAATAGTCAATTTGCTTAGGTTAATTTGTGACTAGTAATTATACCCGTGTGGCATTCTATTACATATGTGCCATAACCTCAAATTGATTGAAACTGAAAATATATACCCACCTTCTACGAATATTTGTAAAATAACTTTCCAAAAAATTTAGATGCTGTAGCTTGTTGCTATTTCGCAATAAAATCCCGAAAATTTTCACGAGATTTACTGCCAGATTTATATGTAAAAACTTGGGCACCTGAGTTATTGGAAAATCCTTGTAAAAAATTTTAAGTCCAAACTGTCGAAAAAAAAACTTGAAGAAAAATTCTGAGACCTTCATAACTAGATTGCATGAATAGAAAACTATGCTTGGCATGTGTTTCCTATATGACAACTCGATGAAAAATAAGAGAGTGACCGAAGGAATGACGCGCTTTTTATTGAAGATTTTGTCCCGATTTCATTATCCATAAAGAGGAATTTTCGAAATACAACCCCTTTATGAATTAATTAGAGTTTGTAATTATTAATTGTAAATGCCAAAATGCATTTTACATTTTTTGGCATCCTTCCCATAAAGATTTATTATTATTTTCATTAATTTTAATTGATTTTTTTGTATATCTCATCGGCCTTATCGACACGCCATTTTTTGGTTCATTCTAATAAATTTCTCTCATGGCTTTTGTTGTTTCGTCTTGCTCGCACAGTATTTCTCCTTCGCACTCGTTAGTGTTAATGGAGTTTACAAAAATCGCGAATTACGCGAATTGCGCGAAAAATATCGTGAAATGAATGGCACCATTAAAATCGCGCGACGATTTTACCCGAAAATGATATGTCAGATGTCATGGGAGATTGAAGTTTCGCTGTAAATAATTAGTCGTAATGTCAAACGCTCGCGAAGTGGTTTTTAGTAGCTTTTATTAATTTAATAGTATTTTTGTGTGGTATACGCTGGTTTTATCATCGCTGGATACCATAATCTTCAGGTAATGTAAAATATTTATTGAATTTATTGTGGTTTATTGTTGTGTTTAAGGTTGGTGGACACCTGTACAGGTGAGTTTGTTTTGGGTGTTTTCAGCATGCACATTGTAGTATCGTTGTTAATTGTAGTTTATGTATTTGTTATGTTGCAGCAAGGAAATTATTGTTAATTTCCTATGTTCAATATTGTTTGCTGGGTTATGGTATGTCTGTAATAAAACTCTTATGTGTTTAATTAGTTTGAAAATTTCCTTGTTTTATTATTTTGTTTGTCATTATTTGTTTACTTCATTTGTTTTTAATTCATTTCCTTCTTTCTTTTCATGTCGTCGAAGGACTTTCGCACCTGTGGCACACTCCAGGTGCAGGTAAGATTTCTTATTTAATTCTTGTTTGAATACGGTATATTTATTTCCTTTTCTTCCAGGTTCGTCGAACAACAGCCATGTTCAAACGTTGATTTATCGCTTTGATTCCTCTTTTTTGCTACTTAAAGAATTTCAGTGCTCCATCAGCGAGTACTCGTAGATGTACTTGATATCGATCCGGTAGATTGATCATCTTTTCTCTATTTCATCGTGTTTGTATGTTGTTAAAATCAATTTTCTTATGACGTGCCTTGGTGGTAGAAAGATGTCGACTTCTTCGCGTGTGACGAATGGTTCGAAGGAGTTGTCGGCACGCATTTCGACTTCCTTTATGCTGGAAGAAGCCTTGAGTTTCTGCAAATCATGAACCTGTGCTCCATTAATTATCGCAGGTTTATTTAATGTTGGCGCCATTTGGGGGGTCGCCAAATGCAACAATCTTGTTGGCTGCACTGTTATTGATGCTGCTTTCGTGGATGTACTGGGAGGCTTCTTTGACATGACAGTGGATGGAGCAGGAATCCTTTCAGGTGGTGACTCAGACTCTGTAGTAGCCTGTGCATTGATTGGACTACCTGGCAGCGAGAAGTTAAAATTCAGGTCATCATAGATGTCCAGAATATCCTGGTCCACTTGATCATTCGTCACTGGCATCGAACTCCTTGCACCCTCTGTCTTCTTTTTTGGTTGCCCAGTTAACACATCGCAGCCTTCTTCCATATACCAGCTGGGATCGATAGGACTGTTGAGGGTTAATGATCCGAAGTTGATATCATCGCAATAATCAAGTAACTCTATATCCACGTTGTAGTTTGACATCTGTAGGAATAAATGAATTAGTATTATGATTATTTTTTTGGGACAACACAACAATTAACATATGCATTAGAACAACACATATGTTTGTTATCTAACCCTTAATTACTTGCAAGACGACAACATTTTTGTAACCCGTCTTGAGAAAGTGCTGCTCTAATTTCTGACTTGTACTACTCTTCCCAATCCATCGGATCCAGGATACACGTCTCCTATTATTCCCAATGGCCATAGGGTTGCTGGTGTGTTGTCACACTTTAATAGTATGACTTATCCCTTTTTTAGATTAGATTCTGCTCTACACCATTTGGGCCGATTTTGTAATTGGTTGAGATAGTCCTTGGACCAATGATTACAGAATTGCTGAATTATTTGTTGTACGTGTTTCCATCTAGTGGAATAATTTGATGTAGCGGTCGTGTAATCTGGTTATGGTATCGCGTTTAAGGACTATCCAATTATAAAATGCCCAGGAGTTAGTATCAGTTGCTCATTTGGATCGTTACTGACCCGACATAATGGCCTTGAGTTGAGACAAGCTTCCACTTAAGCTAGTAGCGTAGCATATTCCTCAAATGTGAGGGTGGAGTTACTAATGGATCTGCGCAAATGATATTTTGTGGACTTAGGACCGGCTTCCAATATTCCACCGAAATGAAGAGCGGCAGGTGGGTTCATATGCCAAGTAATCGATTTCGATGTTAGATACTCCCCAGCACCTGGTCTTTCCACAGATGAAGTTGGTGCCACAATCTGAATAAATATCATTGCACAGACCTCTTCTGCTAATGAATCTCTTCAATGCTGCAATACAGACTTCTGATGTCAGCTCAGACACTAACTCCAGATATATGGCCTTTGTAGCCATGCAAACGAAGAGGCAAAAATATGCTTTGTGTAGTCTATCATTTCTTAAATTTGATGCTTTGATGGTTATCGGTCCCGCATAATCGATGCCGACTTTGGAGAAAAGTTTACGCTTGCTGACTGACTTATGCAATCTTGTTGCAATGCAACGTCTTCCGGCTAAAATTCAGACAGAATTACGACTAGTATTCAGTACCAGAGCACTTATGCAATCTTGTTGCAATCCAACGTCTTCCGTCTAAAATTCAGACTGAATTACAAGTAGTATTCAGTACCAGAGCAAATTTCCATGTAACGTTTCTAAGTGTAGCTTGTCAATGAGAATTAGTATTACATGATGATCGCGTGGTAAAATTATCGGGTGTCTCCTACTATAAGGTAGCAGGGCGTTATCTAATCGTCCGCCGACTCTCATTAATCCATCCTTGTCCGGTATTAGATTGAGCCTTAAGATCCTGCTACTCTTGGATAAGGTTTTGTGTTGTGACAACTCTTGATATTCCTTTGGAAAGGCTGTTAATTGGACAAGTTTGAATATGACTCTTTCTGCATATTTACATTCATCGTTGGTGAGAGTCTGAATTCGCTTGATTTTGGAATTCTTGCAATTGTAGCAAATCGTAGTATCGTCGCTGTAATCCGCACTAAGCGTGTGAATGATGAATATCTTTGTAGAATGTTGTCTTCGATATCTGTCAAAAATCTAGTTACTGTCTTTGGCTTGTGTTCTAGTGTTGTTGACTGTGATTTTATTGCGCTTTAACCACTTGTTTGTGTGACCCAACTTGGACCGTACCACCATAATTTGTTGGTAACCAGGTGTTTGGATGGGATACCTCGTGAAGCTATTTGCGCTGGATTTTGTTCGGATGAAATATGCCGCCAATGATCGTATTTTAGTGTATCTTGTATTTCTATGACCCTGCTGGCAACGTACATTTTCCATTTCGATGGATGCTCTTGAAGCATTGCATCACGATTGTAGAGTCTGTCCAAGCAACTATTGGAATGTTTTGAAAATGCATGCCTTGTACTACTGTTTTTATTAGCTCCACGAGAAATAATGCATCATTCAATTCAAGTCTTGGTATTGTTGTGGGCTTAATAGGTGCCACCTTAGTTTTACAGTTAGTAAGTGTGACACTTTTTCACCATTTTCTTGCACTACTCGTAAGTATAGGCCTTAGATGAGGCGTCACAAAATCCGTGAATTTTTATCTGTGCACCTGGAGAATCGTGTACCCATCTTGGGACTTGTACTTGTTCCAGCATTTGTAAATTGCTTGCGAATATTCGCCATTTTTGCCCTATCCTACCTGTTACCGGGTCATTCCATTACGAGCCTTTGATCCATAAGTTCTGCACTAGTATCTTTGCTTCTATCCAGCCTAGTGGATCTTATAGTGAGGCAATTCCGGACAATATGCTTCTTTTCGTTAAAACATCAGGTTCACATAATGGTTTGTTTCCGAAAGTGAAGTAGTCTGACTTAGGATACCATTTAATACCTAATGTCTTCAGTGACTCAATGCCTGAGAATATCAATGAGTCTTTCAGCTCTCTGTGTTCCGGAAGAAGATCTTGTAGAAGCCTATTGTCATTGCTGGACCATTTTCATGGGTTGAATCCAGCGGATTTTAACATTTCAATGAGTTGATATTGTAGGGTCTTTGCATGATTCAAGTTGTCAGCTCCAGATAACAAATTGTCCACGTAAAAGTTTTGATGTACTGCTTCCGCCGCTAATGGCCACTTGTGACGTTCATTTTCAGCTAGCTGTTGTAGTGTCCTAATAGCTAAGTACGGAGCTGTTGTGGTACCAGAAGTTACTGTTTTTAATTTATAATCCTTTAGTATGCCTGTCTTTGGATGGCGCCATACAATTCTCTGAAAAGTTTGATGATCAGGATGTACTTGGATCATGCGATACATCTTCTGAATGTCTGCATTCATGACAATTTTGTATTTTCTCCAGTTTAATAATGACGTAACGAACGTAGGCTGCAGGATTGACCAATTTAGTAGATACTTGTTAAGCGACATTCCATTTGTGCTTTGTGCCAAGGCATCAAACACGACGCGTAATTGAGTTGTGGTACTGTCTTTAAACACAGCATGATGTGGAATGTAGTAATTTTGCTCTTGTTCCTGTGATAAATCTACTTCTTCCATGTGATTTAATTGTATATATTCATCTAGACATATTTCGTATTCTGTTTTGAATTCAGAGTATTTTGAGAATTGACCTTGTAGGTTCTTAAAACGCCTGATTGCTTATTGTCTAGATTTTCCTAATATAGGTATCGTGTTCTCTACAAACGGTAGCTTTACTTGATATCTTCCTGTGTCTAACCTAATGCAGGTGTCTTTGTATATGGTTTGACACAGTTGTTCATCCTTTGTTAAGATGTGATCCGTGGAAACTTCTTCCATTTCCCAAAATTGTTTGAGTTGCATGCCTAGCTCATTGGTAGTAGCCATGAAAGTTTTGACGTGAGTTTCATGTGTTGTGTTGTCTGCAGTCCGGAGTAATATCCAACCGAAAATGATTTTATTCACTGTTGGACTATTGTCTGTACCTTGTACAATTCCTTCTTGTAAAATTTTTGCATATACTTTGGCACCCAATAAGGCATCTATCTTGCCAGGTTGCCAATAGGTGGGATCTGCTAAATCTAGTTTGTCTAGATGTTGATAATTTCCTTTAGCCATTAACTTGGTTGGCAAATATTCAGTGATAGTGTTTATTACTAGGAAGTTTTCTTCGATTGTTGTCTTGTTTGGACCGCAGGATTGTAGCGTTAGCTTGGTGTGCTTTTCTACATTGCTCATTGAACTTTTGTTTAATCCAGTTACGACTACCAATGTTGACGTACAAATGGCTTGTAGTTTGTGTAATGAAGGAGCATTCTGAACCTGAGTCAATAAGACATCGAAGTGTTTGTGATTTTCCTGATGGAGCTTTAACCTTAACTAAAGATGTTGGTAATAAGGCGCATATGATCTCTCCCTATTCATATAGGTTTGAGTCACTTGTGATGAGTCATTATTAGTACTAATTACTGTCTTGTTTGCCTGGCCTCATTATCAGTGTTGTTGTGTAGATTGATTGCCTCTACATTCCTGGGATGTAAATTGTTTGCCTTTACATCCTCGTGCAGTGTGGTATGATGCCTTTCCTTGCATTTGAGACAGCTATACCTGCTTGAACATTCTGTTAACGTATGTTTCTTTGATAGACAGTTGTAGGTAGCAATGTCTATTTGTTGCAACAGATTTCCTTCTGTTTAGCACATCCATTCTTAAGAATTTGTTGCATTTTTGTAGAAAATGATCTTCATTGCATGCAGAACATTTTGTGGAGTTAACTACGTGATATCATTTTGTTGTAGTTGACTTATTGATACCTTTGGTGACCTGACTTTGGCACCAATATATCTGTGATTGCTTCTAGTATTTTCAATCAAGTGTCTAAAAATGAGTTGAATTGTTTGTATTTCGGTAGCTCTTGTGATGCTCCTTGATGTTCTTCGCATAATCTTAGTGTGGTGAAGGGTACCTTTTGCACTATTAAATAAATGAGTAGCACATCCCAGTTTGAGGTGTCGACTTGAAAGCTTCCTAATTGTTGCATGCACTCTTCTGTGATATCAGTCAGAGATTTTAAGCCAGCAGCTGTCTCTGTACTGAGTTTCGGTTGATTTGTAAGTATTTTTAGCTGATGATTGACTAGTATTTTTTTATTTGCATACCTCGCCTTTAGTTTATTCCATGCCGGTAGATAATCGTCATTAGTAATTGGAGTATGCCGTAGTAGTTTTTCGGCATCTCCTAGTAATGAACCTTTCAAATAATACAGTTTTTCAACGTCCTTCAAATTTATATTATTATGAACAACAGCCATATACAAATCGTGGAAGGAGCGCCAGCCATCATGATCACCACTACATATATTTTGGCAGAGTAATTTTTGCGAGTACCTTTTGTTGCTGTTGTTGTTCCACACGTGTTTGTTGCGCTAACAAAAGAGTGGAGTCTGACAACTCTGTTGTGGGATGAACTGCATCATACAAATTTGCTTATGTAATAGCAATATTTTGTCTCAAGGTTGCTGAACGTATCATCACTAATGTATTTCAGCGTGCTTTCTTTCGGGGTTTGCTTCGTAATAACCTTTTGAGGGTATCTCGGATAATGCTTGTTTTCCATTATCAATTGCTTTGATTAAGCGATTCCTTAATGCCCGCCCTTTCCTTATTCAATAACCCTTTAATTCTGTCATTGTGAACTATGTAAAAATATTAAAGTGTTAACGTAACTTGAAATTGTCAATTAACTTTAACTAACTAGAAATTACTTGTGCTAAATTTAAATCAAGTTTCGTTAAATGCAGCAATTAACTTAATGCTTCTAAATATTGTACTAAATCTGACTAACTGCAGCAAAGGTAGTACAATTTAACTTGACAAATGCACCAATATCGAAAGTACTGGACTCACTGGTATGAAACTATTGTGAATTGTCTTTATTACCCAAATGTAATGTTCACTGGGAATGAACGAAATGAATGAACTGGTGAACAAAAATGAATGAGCCAAACGAGTTCGTGGAGCCACCAAAATGGTTACGCTATTGCAAGTTAAACATATGTCATTTCCTATAATTGACATATTGTAGCCTGCGTTTACAAATCACAATTGAATCAATTCCAATAACTGATATTTGTGGTGTTCTGAAATGCAAAATGGTGGTGGATGGTGTAGCGATTGAAAGAGATATCATTCGGTTATCATTCACCTTTATTCATTGAAATCATTTATTTAACAATTTTAACTAATTCTACATTTAAAATTAAATTTAGCACAATTCAAATTATATTTTCTTCAATAAATGCAACAGAAAAAAATTACTCAAATTTATTACTAGTTTACTGCCAAGTTAGTCCGTTTTTTTTTTATTAATTCACTCTGACTAGTCAATCCGTTTTTTTTTAATTCAAAGCTTATCTGCTTAACTATTTAATTGTTATTTAAAATTAATTATTTCAATTACAAAACTTCTCCTAGTAAAGTTTTATTGCTTAAGCATGATTTGCGAAAGATGCCATGGAGGCATATTTTTCACAAAATGTCCAGAAACAACAAAATTACAATTTAATATATATATTTATAAAACTTTATTCTGAAACGGAAGGAAAGTTATTAATTATTAATAGTCAATTTGCTTAGGTTAACTTGTGACTAGTAATTATACACTGGTGGGTGGCATGCTATTACATATGTCTCATAACCTCAAATTTATTGAAACTGCAAATGTATACATTTTGCGAATATTTGTAAAATAACTATCCAAAAAATTTAGATGCTGTAGCTTGTTGCTATTTCGTTATAAAATTCCAAAAATTGTCACGAGATTTACTGACAGATTTATATGTCCAAATTTGAGCACTTGAGTTAATGGAAAATCCTTGTAAAAAGTCCAAACCGTAGAAAAAAAAACTTGAAGAAAAATTCTGAGACCCTGATGATTAGAAAACTATGCTTGGCATGTGTTTCCTATATGACAACTCGATGAAAAATAAGAGAGCGACCGAAGGACTGACGCGCTTTTTATTGAAGATTTTGTCCCGATTTCACTATCCATAAACTGAAATTTTCGAAATACAACCCTTTTATGAATTTATTAGAGTGTGTAATTATTATTTGTATATTCAAAAATGCATTTCACATTTTTTGGCATCCTTCCCATAAAGGTTTATTATTATTTACATTAATTTTAATTGATTTTTCTGTATATTACATCTGCCTTATCGACACGCAATTTTTTGGTTCATTCTAATTAATTCCTCTCATGACTTTTGCTGTTTTGTCTTGCTCGCACAGTATTTCTCTTTCGTACTCGTTAGTGTAAATGGAGTTTATAAAAATCCGCGAATTACGTGAATCGTGCGAAAAATATCGTGAAATGAACGGCAGCATTAAAATCGCCCGACGCTTTTACCCCAATATGATTTGTCAAATGTCATGGGAGATTGAAGTTTCGCTGTAAATAATTAGTCGTAATGTCAAACGCGCGCGAAATGGTTTTTATTAATTTAATAGTGTTTTTTGTACTGTATGCTGGTTTTTTCATCGCTGGATACCATAATCTTCAAGTATTGTAAAATATTTATTGAATTTATTGTGGTTTATTGTTGTTTTTAAGGTTGGTGGACACCTGTACAGGTGAATTTGTTTTGGGTGTTTTCTCACCTGAAATATCCACTAACCCTCTGCATGAATCTTGTAGTATCATTGTTATTTGTAGTTTTTGTATTTGTTATGTTGTAGCAAGGAAATTATTGTTAATTTCCTATGTTGTTTATTAGGTTATGGTATGTGTGTAATACATAAAACTCTTATGTATTTAATTATTTTGAAAATTTGCTTGTCATTATTTGTTTACTTCATTTGTTTTTAATTCATTTCCATCTTTATTTTCATGTCGTCGGGGGACGTTCGTACCTGTGGCGTACGGTAAGATTTCTTATTTAATTCTTGTTTGAATACGGTATATTTGTTTCCTTTTCATCCAGGTTCGTCGAACAGGTGTGGTTAACTTAAGATCTTGTTTCAATGAGATGAGAATGTTTTGGGTCTCAGATGCATTGATTTCAACGCGATTCGCTCTGCCCAAAGCGATGATATTGTTAAGACTGTTATTAAATTATCTATTCATGGAATCTCGTTTAATAAATGTGCTGTCATCTGCGATGCTATGGATGGGATTGAACGTAAGGGAAAGGAGATCATTAATTAAAAGTAAAAAGAGAGTTGGAGAGATAACAGAGCCTTGAGGCACACCATCATTTATGGGTTCAGTTCAGATGTAACGCCGTCTAATACAACACGTATTTGGCGACTAGTTAGGAAATTTTCAATCCATAATAAAAGAGGAAGAGAGAGACCAAGTGCTTTAACTTTGGCTAAAATGCCTGGATGCGAGACTCTATCAAAGGCCTTTGAAATATCTAGGACAATGATTTTAGACTAACCAAAACTGTGAAGACGTGGTTCCAACGTTCCTTAAGAAAGGTCAGCAAATCTCTAGATGAGCATCCAGATCGGAAGCAATCGTTGATGAGATGATTAGTTTCCAGATACTTCATTAATTCTGATTTAATGATAGATTCAAAAACCTTTTAAATAATCGATGTGATCGCAATTGATGGATAATTTCAGGGAACACTATCCTCTCCTTTCTTGGGAATAGGCTTAACGTGAGCTGGTTATCAAGCATAGGATTGCAAGCCACCTTAATGCATTTGTAGAATTTTTTAATTCGTTTCATTTATGATACAAATGTTCAATGTGTGGATTTAGCCGATTTTTTAATATAATTAGCCTGCAAAGGGTTACAGACTTAATAGAAAGTAAATTAACTGGCTATATGTAAGCGTAATTCAAAGTATGATGCCAGCCAAGGAGCCTTCAGATTCCGGAAAGAAGACCGAAGTGTGGTCTGAAAAAAATTTCCAATTCTTGTAATTAGATTTTTTTTTTCGTTTAGTTATCGGTTCACAAGTCCGTCGTATTTTTTTTCTCGTTTAGCTATCCGTCGTATTGCCGCCTCCGTACAACTAGCGCCGGGGCAAATTCCCCTCGTGCCCCCGCCCCCCCCAAAGATCTGGCCCTGCTATTGGGCAATAATGAGCTATGTCTTCCAGTTTATTTAATAATGCTCTGAAAATCATTATTTCTTATTGGTAGCGATAGATAATGAACTTCATTTTGAATACTAACTCTAACCTATAACTGCTTACTAAATTTTAATATTTTTTTAGTTTGTATCCAAGTGTTGAAGGATAAAATCATTCATACTTATACTTGAACATAATAAGAAGGGGGCAGGAGTAATTAATATACTCATTAATAATTTGCCGTTTGAAATACACTTACCAGGCTCCCAGTATTGTGGGCCAGGTACGAAGCTAGCAAAAAGATTAGCTCGAGGTGATCCTGGTATTAATCCTTTAGATATCGCATGTAAAGAGCACGATCTTGCCTACTCTAAACTTAAAAGTACATCAGATCGCTACATAGCAGATCGAATTTTGACTGAAATGGCTTGGAGTCGAGAAAATCTACTGACGCAGGCCTAGGTGAGCGTTCAACGCATTATTATGTAGTTACCAATATCATGAATGCTAAAACTAAATTTAGGGTGGGTATGGCGAAAATGGAGAATAAGAAGAAAATAAAAAAGTTAAGAAAGACATTACCCTGAGAATTATTATCTCAAAGGCACGTAAATCCATTCAAAGACAAAAGCCCGATTCTTTGAATAGAGTCATTGCGTTCGCACGATACAATTAAATATAGGAAGAAAAATGTAAAAGTTCCACGACTCATACTTATAGCAAAAACTGGAGGTATTTTACCATTCCTTATTCGTTTATTTTCGGGCCTTTCTGCTTTAGAATCTTTAGGAGAAGGAGGAGCTGCTACTATTGTTAAAGCTGTTAATGCCGTTAAGGATGCAAATGAGCAGCTTAAAGAGAGTAAGAGACATAACGAAAAAATGGAATCCGTTCTAATAGGAAAAGGTCTTTATCTCAAACCTCATAAGAAAGATTGGGGATATACTTACAGCTAGAGCCAAAAAACTGTTGAAAACGCTACCTGAAAGAACATTAACTGGGGTAGACTTGTGTAAATATGCAAAAGATCTACCATATTTTCGAGGAGTCTTCATGCGTGATAGGCTTGCAACGAAACTAAACAAGAAGCAGTGCGGTATTATCAACTTGGATATATCATCTGGTCCAACAAGAACTCATTGGGTAGCGTACTATAAAAATGATGAAGATATTCAGTACTTTGATAGCTTTGGAAATTTACAGCCGCCGTTAGAATTTAGAAAATATTTAGGTAGTAATATAAGGTATAATTATTACTCACATCAAACATATAACACAATAACTTGTGCTCATTTATGTTTGAAATTTTTGGGTGATTGTTATAATAAATAAAAGAATATGATTATATGTATTCACGAAATATTTTTATTTATTTATTTAAAATATTTCCTTTATGAAATATGAACAGCAACAAGGTCTCTTAATTCTATTATATATAACTTCAATAGTATACAAGGTCTCTTAATTCTATTATATAATTTCAATAGTTTGGATATTCGCATAAATTCTCTTTTAACATGTTGGCAGTTACAAGTGTCTGAACCCGATGTTGAAGTATTGTAAGCCCAAGTGATGTTGATTTCACTATATTCATCCAAAAACCGGTAGGTTTTTTCTGTTTTCTTCCTATGTTCTTCTAACAGTAACTCATCATATTCTTGCAAAAATCCGCTATTATCAAAATGTTTACGAAATATTTGCTTTATTTCTTATTTTAAATTTTTATACTGCCGAATCCGCCTGCAGTTAAAACTGAAATCATTATCATTATATTTACAAATGTATATAAATGAGGTGGAACCTGAGAATCGTATCATTTTAAATTACATCACAATGTCATTAACACTTGCATTAAGCGAAAATTCATGTATATTAACAACTGAATATTTCCCACGCTTAGATCTGTCGAGGGATTATGTTGTGGGTTAATTGATTTCCAAATTTACAATTCAATACCAAATATTGAGAATGAAAAAAATAATCTATTTTACATTGGGAATATGGTTATAGACATACCCCCAGGATCGTATGAGATAGATGACATAGCTGAATATCTTGAGAATCAATTAAGTAAATTAAGTAAAGAGAGTTACCACATAAAATTGTGTTCGAACAGTAATATTTTGAAAAGTGAAATTAAATCTAGTGGGACTGTTTACTTTAGTAAATCAGGTATAGTTGGATCGCTTTTAGGGCTTAGTAAGCGACAACTGGAACCTAATAAATTGCATGTTTCAGACATACCAGTTAATATAATTAAATTTAATACAATAAGAAAGGAAAGTAATATAATAAGTGGATCATTCATGAATTATACACTAGTACATACAGTACACGAACTTTCCTCAACGGTGGGGCCTGGTTATAAGTTAGTTGAGGTGCACCCCTGCGAAGTATTACAGCTGCTGATATTGTCTTTATTTATTTTTTAATTTTCGTTAATCAGTTCCCATTTCTAGCCCGCACTCTCCCCGTCCAATTTCTTCCGCTTATCTTGTTCACCCTGAGCTTCCATTTTTTTTTTTTTTTTTTGATACCACATACATTCTCTTTCTTATCTCCATTTTCTCATTATTCCGGAAAAACTGCTCAAATTGACAGATGACAGATGTAAATATCAAACGTTATATTTGAATTATGATAATGTGAGCTAATTTATTGTATGTATTGAATCTCAACGGATGCAGGAATTGGTTCATCCCATGAAAATCCAGAAAACCATAAGTTTTGCACAAGAATTTTGGAGATAGTCATTGGAGTGGATTAAAAAGTATAGTAACTTTAGACTACTTTTTAGATAAGCAATCTCCCATCTGCTTATACTGTAAAGTAAAGCAGTCAGTCAATGGATGCCCAGACTTACTTGCAAACTGTAAGGGAATTTCTGCTTCCCAATATTCCTCTGAGATGTGCGATAGCAAATCCGATGAATTGGCTATCTATTTTCTTAAGTTAAACCCTGCGTGCTGATGAAATGAGATCGACAGGACGCACAGTCTCACGTATTGCATCTACCATAGAAATCATGTATTTTTGCAGCTGTATGAACTTAGCAGCTTCGTTGTGCCAATGTAAAGCTCGGAGTTTTGTTCTAGTTTGCATTCTAGACTGTAGGATATAAGTAAGTAAAGCCATTTCTCAAGATTCGTCCAAGTAAGGACTCTCAAATGGGAACGGGGAATGGGGAACGGGCTTTATATCAACCGTTGCCGTTTCGATAATAAGTTTTTTGATAATTTGACAATTTTGATCAGCTATAAATATAGAAGCTTGTCCAGGGGCCGGATTCTGTAGCACGGAGAATTTGGGAATTTGGGAGATTAGAATTGCGTTTTCTTAGAATTCTTAATTCTCCATTCCCAATTCACTAACATGGTTGGAGAATTAAAACGTAAGAAATATGAAAAAGTGCGAATCGCCTGGGACGATTAAGGGTATCAATTTTTGTTGTAGAGGGTTGGACTTTTTTTCATATGTGAGGTACATCTCCGTTCCATTTGTTAATTCTCCGGTGTTTTGCAAGTGGAAAAGTAAGTGGAAAAATTGTATTGTCTGCTTTTGTTGCGTTTTGTGAAGGTATCTAGGTACCTAGGATTTTCAATTTGAATTGTGGATTCACTGCATATCCTGGCTATGTTTACAAAAACAAATTATGGAAATCCATGCAATACTAACAGAGGAACAAGGATTTTTTTTCTCAAAGTACCCGCTAAAAATTACAAATCACGCGAAATTGATCAATTTGGTCGTCGTCCAGTACAGAAGAGATGCTGTAAAATTTTTAAATATACACGGTAAAGCTTGTGTGTAGGATGAAATCGCATTTACATTTTGTCCCCTAATTAAAAATGTGAATAATTTTTTAATCCGATAAACCGTTTCGGAAATAACTGTAAAAGAAGTGTAGCAGTCCTTTTTAAGATGAAAAATTGGCCGTTTTTGGTACAAAAATTGACATATTTTCATCTCATAATTGCGAAGAACTGGTAAGTCCTGGAAATTTACTTCCCATGGCAAAAATGTTCACAACGGAGTATTAATGGATGTGAAACAAAGAACGGAAGAAATATATGTAAAATATGGAAACTGGGATGTATATGACCGTAGTGTAAAAAAATAGTTTAGTAGTTAAGCTATGCGGATTCTGGCCCACTGTTTTAGCTTCCAGGATTTCGCCACAGATGGCGCCACCGTCGCTAGGTGGGTTGAGCCCACACTAAGTAGGTTTGTGTCTTGGCTGTATTGTTTTGCGCCTTGGATGCACGATTGTGTCTTGGGTGCACCATTGAATCTCGACTGCGCCCTAGCGGGATTAATCGGTACTACCGGGATGTGTCATTTGGTCTTGACTGCGCCCTAGCGGCATTAGCAGGTACTACCAGCATGTTCCGGTTTTCTAGCGACATTTGTTCGGGCGCAAACGCCATTTCTTGAGTAAGGTTCCCTAGCGGCCTTAGCCGGAACTACCAGCATGCCTTGGCTTTGCTGTTTTCTTTTATTGGCGGGAGAGTTCAGCATCATTCGAATTTCACAACATGACATCACCATGAACAGATTCTAGAAGATGTCAGTGAGACATTAGCCGATACTGCCAGCATGCTCCGGTACTACGGCTTTCTTGGATGTGTGGTACGGTTCTCTTGGAAGTTTTTTGTTTCACTTTTGGCCCACACGTGGCAGCATGCTACGGTTTTGGGAAGTTTTTTGCTTCACTTTTGCCCACACGTGGCAGCATGCTACGCTTTTGGGAAGCTCTTTGCTTCACTTTTTTGGATGTGTGGTGCGCCTAAATGTAGGCTTTTGTTGTTTTCAAGTTTTGCGCCTGGTTTTGAATTAATATTTGTAATAATTGATTTTTCTTGAGCGCCTAAATGTAGGCTTTTGGTTTTGAACTAATAATTAAAGTTAATAGTAGGAAATTTTTGTTCATGCCAATGGATTCTATAGGGGTGGTATGTGGTGGGGGATAATAAAGATAGGGAGGGGGGTAATGAAATTTTCATCAGAAATTCTCTACGGGCTCTGGTTTTCGAGATATTAGCGTATTAATATTTCAAGTTATTTTTGCTCATGGAAATGGATTCTTGGTTGGTGTGGGGTGGGAGGGGGAACGAAATTTTCATCACAAATCCTCTACGGGCTCTGGTTTTCGAGATATTAGCAACATTTGTTCAAACAATTAGCTAATTGGCAATTATATATGTATAGATATCAGCATGACCTCGTGATGTAGCCTTGGTTTTGCTGTTTAGCGCAGAAGTTGTAGATATCAGCATCATTCGAATTTCACAACATGACATCACCTTGGTTTGTGTTTTCTTAGAAAATTATTATTGTTATTACTGGGTTTAGGGGGTGCGTGTATTGCTCTATCGAGGACAAACACCATTTCTTGAGTAAGGTTCCCTAGCGGCATTAGCCGGTACTACATAATGCCATTTCTTGAGTAAGGTTCCCTAGTGGCACTAGTGGGTACTACAGACACTTAATGGTAAGTAATATGTTTCCCATCCAATGCCCGCTACCGTAAAGGATTTGATACCTTCACTGTACTATAAAAGGATGATACATGCGAAATCTTCATAAGTCGAAGCTGTAACTCAGACAGTAAGCACACCGAATCGTGTGGACCTGCTGAGTAGATTAAAGCTGTTCACCTATTATCAGATCTGTATGAAAAGCTGTTAAGCTGTTATCAGAGCTGTTTAAAGGCTGTTAAGCTGTTATCAGAGCTGTTTGGAAAGCTGTTAGGCTGTTATCGGAGCTGTTTTAAAAGCTGTTAAGCTGTTATCAGAGCTGTTTGGAAAGCTGTTAAGCTGTTATCAGAGCTGTTTGGAATCGACATAATCCAGTACAGTCAAAAGCCGATGGTGGATCCAGTACAGTCAAGAGTCAATGGTGCATCCAAGGCATAAACCAGTACCATCAATACACAAACCCACTCAAGCCACCTAGCGACGGTGGCGCCATCTGTGGGTGAGGTTATCTCGTATCCCAAAATTCGAGATGAAAAACTTGGAGGCTACGAGTCTGAGATGAAAAATAAGCGAACTCCTGAAACAAAATTGAAATCCTATGCTATTTCCCTATGCTGGAGAGTGCTAAAAGTGGTCTCGTATCCCCAAAATGGTCTCGTATCCCCAAGACTCGAGATGAAAAATAAGCGAACTTCAGAAACAAAATCGAGATCCTATGCTATTTCCCTATGCTGGAGAGTGCTTAAAGTGGTCTCGTATCCCCCGGGAGACATATGCTCTGGATCGCTTTCGTTTCCAAGGTAGGATTCATAGAACTTCACTTATATTGCTACCAATTTTGAATATAGAACATAGGAAAAAAGTTTATAACTTAAGATTTAGAAATAAATAATTAATTTGATGTGAATAAATATTGAAATTTAATTTTGGTTTGACAACATTATTTTCGGCAAAAGAAATTGTATCAATACACCTCCCAGCAATCATATTTTTACCTTAAACTTGAAGTTTTCTATTAAATATTTACAGCAAGTGTTGATATTACTTAAATTTGTTTATTTTATGAGAATTCCAGTAAAGTGCATCACACCACATTACTAATTGCCAATTAGCTAATTACCATCCAAGCTGCTAATTGCCAATTAGCTAATTGGCAATTAGTAATTATATAATTGCGAATTAGCTAATTGTTTGAACCAATGTTGCTAATATCTCGAACACCAGAGCCCGTAGAGGATTTGTGATGAAAATTTCGTTCCCCCTCCCACCCCACACCAACCAAGAATCCATTTCCATGAGCAAAAATAACTGAAATATTAATACGCTAATATCGCGAAAACCAGAGCCCGGAGCGCATTTCTGATGAAAATTTCATTACCCCCCCCTACCTATCTTTATTATCCCCCCTCCCTATCTTTATTATCCCCCCCCCCCACATACCACCCCTATAGAATCCATTGGCATGAACAAAAATTTCCTACTATTAACTTTAATTATTAGTTCAAAACCAAAAGCCTACATTTAGGCGCTCAAGAAAAATCAATTATTACAAATATTAATTCAAAACCAGGCGCAAAACTTGAAAACAACAAAAGCCTACATTTAGGCGCACCACACATCCAACGCAAACCAATACAGCCAAGACACAAACCTACTTAGTGTGGGCTCAACCCACCTAGCGACGGTGGCGCCATCTGTGGCGAAATCCTGGAAGCTAAAACAGTGTAGTAGTTAAGCTATGCGGATTCTGGCCCACTGTTTTAGCTTCCAGGATTTCGCCACAGATGGCGCCACCGTCGCTAGGTGGGTTGAGCCCACACTAAGTAGGTTTGTGTCTTGGCTGTATTGGTTTGCGCCTTGGATGCACCATTGTGTCTTGGGTGCACCATTGCGTCTCGACTGCACCGTAGCGGGATTAATCGGTACTACCGGGATGTATCATTTGGTCTTGACTGCGCCCTAGCGGCATTAGCAGGTACTACCAGCATGTTCCGGTTTTCTAGCGACATCTGTTCGGGCGCAAACGCCATTTCTTGAGTAAGGTTTCCTAGCGGCCTTAGCCGGAACTACCAGCTTTTCAAACAGGTCTGATAACAGGTGAACAGCTTTTCAAACAGCTCTGATAACAGCTTAACAGCTATTAAACAGCTCTGATAACAGCTTAACAGCTTTTCAAACAGCTCTGATAACAGCTTAACAGCTTTCCAAACAGCTCTGATAACAGCTTACCAGCTTTCCAAACAGCTCTGATAACAGCTTAACAGCTTTTCATACAGCTCTGATAACAGCTTAACAGCTTTTCAAACAGGTCTGGTAACAGCTTAGCAGCTTTCCAAACAGCTCTGATAATAGCTTAACAACTTTTCGAACAGGTCTGATAATAGGTGAACAGCTTTAATCTATTCAGCAGGTCCACAGGATTCGGTGTGCTTTCGTCTGAGTTACAACTTCGACTTATGAATATTTCGCATGTTTCATCCTTTTATAGTACAATGAAGGTATCAAATCCTTTACGGTAGCGCCCCTTGTTTAATGAGCTGTCCTTATCAATCAACAAGAAACCATATTTATCCTTCCAACACTCAGCACAGGCTCTTCGAAATTTATCAAACTTCATGTCTGTATTCACATGATCATTATAGATATGTTTCAAATTCAAGTCATCTTGCTTGAATAAGATGATTAAATTAGCATTGTCACGTATTAAGTGCTTTGGTATATGCGTATATGTTTGACAGAGATAGAAGCTATCTATATCTTCGTGGCGACCCATGCAAAAATAGGATCGCACATTATTTTGCTTTTCACATGCTACATCATCGCAAATAAACACTGAATGTGATTTGGCTTCTTCTGGAGGTAGAACGTCGCAGTTGTTTGAGAATGTATAATACCCCAATCCTGATATATGTGTCATCACTCGCTTCAAGTATTCATACTTTGGTTGATGTAAAGATTTTGAATATATGTAAATATTTTCATATCTCAGACCATTGGGATGTTCCAGCAAACTTATCATAACATTAGTTTTTCCACAATTCGATGGTCCAACAATGATGCTCCTTATACTATTAGGCAATAGGGGACCATGCCTCTTTTTCACCTTCATAACACCTACATCAGCATTTCGAACAGGAAAAGCTTGTTGTTGTTTAATGAACCGCATATTGAAGACTAACGGGATTCCTATAAATACACCTGTTTATATTACATTTCAACAGTATCATCGGAACCTTATAAGATGCCAGATCACAAATCGAAACGCTCCCGAAAAGCTTTGAAAGGGGGCAGAGGACTATTAAATTCAATCATCAACAAATTACCTGTAGAATTACATCTACCGGGATACCAGTACTGTGGACCAGGAACAAAGTTACAACAAAGATTGGCGAGAGGAGATCCAGGCATTAATCCACTGGACGCAGCCTGCAAGGAACACGATATAGCATACTCGCGACATAAAGATACAAGTGATCGACATATAGCTGATAAAATATTAGCTGAAAAGGCCTGGCAGCGTGCAAAATCTACGGATGCAAATTTGAGTGAACGTGCCAACGCTTGGCTTATAACAAACGCAATGAAGGCTAAAATTAAGCTAGGTATGGGTCTTAAAGCTAAAAATAAACGTCAACCCACATTCCGAGAAGCAGTACGAAATGCACGTAAAATTTTAAAAGTCAAAAAACCAAAAGACTTGATGGAAGCTACAAAAATAGCTCTTAGTGCAGCTAAAAATATTGTGAAAAGAAAGAAGAAATCAATTAAAACTCCACGAGTGATACCTGTACCAAAAGTTGGTGGAGCACTTCTGTTCCTCATCCCGCTGTTTGCTGGGCTTTCAGCATTGGGAGCACTATCGGGAGGTGCAGCAGGCATAGCTAAAGCAGTAAATGATACCAGTGCCGCAAAGGCAAAATTGGAAGAAAGCAAACGTCATAACCAAGCAATGGAAACTATAGCGGTTGGCAAAGATGGAAACGGGCTGTTCCTGAAGCCGTACAGAAAAGGACTTGGACTCTATCTACAACCTCAACCAAAAAACTATTAAAGACGCTACCCAAAAGACCGCTAAACGAGTTGGATCTTCACAAGTATACCACAAACTTGCCACACTTCAGAGGAGTATTTATGCGTGATAATCTACCTAAAAAGCCATGGAAGCGAGAAAGCGGTATTGTTAACTTGGACATCTCAACTGGAGCAGGTACACACTGGGTAGCGTACTACAAGAAAGGTGATAACATCGAATACTTTGATAGCTTTGGCAATCTCCAACCACCAAGGGAGCTCATAAACTACTTGGGTAGTAATATTACGTACAACTACAGCTCTTATCAGAACTATGATGCAGTAATTTGCGGTCACTTATGTTTAGAGTTTTTATATAATTGTTATAGCCATTAATTATTATCTATAAATAAATGTATCTATATTGAAATTGTGACAGGCCATTATCAACCGCCATGTCATTAACACTTACTCTCACGGGAAATTCATCTCTACTCACTTCTGAATACTTTCCCCCGCTGGAGCTAGCAACGGATTATGTTTGTGGATTAATTGATTTTCAAACATACAACTCTATACCAAATATTGATGTGAGCAATAATCTGGTTCATGTAGGGAATGAGGTTGTTGAGATACCTGTTGGATCCTATGAGATTGATTGTACAAGGATACTTGGATAAAGAAGGGAGAAGGATAAAGGTTGCGATAAAGGCTAACAATAATACATTGAAGAGTGAAGTCAAGGCAACTGAAGAAATACATTTTGAAAAACAGAGATCCATAGCTCCTCTGCTAGGATTCAGTAAAAAAAATTTGACTGCTAATATAGTGCATACATCAGAGTTGCCAGTCAACATAATTAAAGTAAATACTATACGCATCGAATGTAATATTATATCAGGATCATTCTTCAACAACACACAAGTACACACTCTCCACGAGTTTTCCCCGAACGTTGGGCCTGGGTATAAAATAGTGGAGGTACCCAAAAATGTAATCTATTTGCCTGTGAACACCAAACGTATAAGTTGTCTAACATTGAAGCTCCTTGACCAAGACGGTGACTTAATCAACTTCAGAGGAGAGACTATAACCATCAGATTACATTTGAAGCCACAGCATGTTGATATACAATAATGATAAATACGAGTTCGGAGCAGACAAGATCATTAGTCAGCGGACAACCTTGAAGCGATCAAGACCTACATTAACACCTGCAAATACAGCATATTTACAATCAATTGGCTTAACGCTGAAACAATGAATAAAGGAATACTAGATATTGCACCAGACGCTCACTTTGATAACAGTGTTACTAAATTTGAACATCACTCCTATTCACCATTTCTAACATCATTTAAAAACAGCGATGAAATCCGTATCTCTGTACAACATCAGGACTTGAATCTTCTACCCAGCAGGAGTTTTCTTTACATTGAGGGGTCGCTAACAAAGCTGGATGGAACCGTTTCAGCAACTGCAAAATTAGCTAACAACGCTCTACCATTTCTTTTTGAGGAAATACGCTATGAATTGAATGCAGTGGAAATTGATCGTACAAGAAATCTTGGGATTGCGACAACATTAAAAAACTACGTATCGCTAAATGCAAATGTAAGCAGGATACTACTCAACGGCAGTTGGTCACCAGATTCATCCGTTATACCAACCAATGGACTGTTTAACTATTGTGTACCTCTGAAATATTTATTGGGATTCGCTGAAGATTACAAGAAAATTCTGATAAATTCCAAACATGAACTCATATTGATCCGGAGCAGGACAGATGATAATGCCATTATATCACCCACTGATGTGGTGAAAATTGAAATTAATAAACTTCAATGGAGCATTCCACATGTTACAGTATCCGATGATGAAAAGCTGCAACTATTTAAAATTATCGGGAGAGGTCGCCCGATACAAATACCATTCCGCAGCTGGGACATATATGAGTATCCAGTACTACCGGAATCCACGCATCAAACCTGGTCAGTTAAGACTTCTACTCAACTGGAGAAACCTCGATTTATCATCTTAGCATTACAAACGGATCGAAGGAACGATAAAACCAAAGATGCAAGCAAGTTTGATCACTGTCAACTCACCGATGTTACAGTTCATTTGAACTCAGAATCATATCCCTATGATGATTTGAATTTGAAATTTGATTTGAATAGATACGCATTGCTGTATGAGATGTATATAAAGTTTACACAATCATACTATGGTCATCAGTATCAGCCGTTCCTCACATGGGAGAAGTTCAAAACCGATGCTCCGATCGCTGTCATTGATTGCTCACATCAAAATGAAACAATAAAAACTGGACCTGTTGACATAAGGCTAGAATTCAAGACATCTGAAAATATACCGGCTAATACAACAGCATATTGTCTGCTTCTACACGATCGAATAGTGGAATACAGTCCGCTGACAAGTGAAGTTAGAAAGTTAAATTAAGAAGATGGCTGTCATCGTAGACGTTCAAGGATTCAAAACTAGTCTCAATGAAGTTATCACTAAAGAACTGGCAATTTTAAACAATGAAAACCAGATACAGCACTTTATATTTCAACCACCGTTCAGATACAAGGATTTGACTTCAGCAAAAAAGAGGCAAGTAAAATGGCTTCAACACAATTTTCATGGATTCCGCTGGGATGATGGCTAAATACCGTATCACAAGCTGTACACTATAGTTGAACCACTGCTTCGAAATAAAATCATATATGTAAAGGGAGCTGAAAAAGTTCAATGGATGCAGAAGATAGTTGGAGAGAGTGAAATCATTATCAATGTCGAAGATGAATACAACTGTGGAAAACTAATAGAGATTAACACAAATGCGCCATCTTGCCAAGTTCATATTGGACAATATGCTATAAGAAATACTTTTATAATAAGAAATTTTATTGGAAATAAAAACAAATGTTTATAAGAGATAAGACTTTTCAAACACACATACCCCAGAACCCTCACTGACATCTTCTAGAATCTGTTCATGGTGATGTCATGTTGTGAAATTCGAATGATGCTGATATCTACAACTTCCCTGCTAAGAAAACTTATTTAGGTGCAGCAAAACCATGATGACGTCTCTGCCGATATCTAGAACTCTCCCGCTAGCAAAACCAAGGCATGCTGGTAGTTCCGGCTAAGGCCGCTAGGGTACCTTACTCAAGAAATGGCGTTTGCACCCAAACAGATGTCGCTGCGTATCGGCTAATGTCTCACTTCTAGAATCTGTTCATGGTGATGTCATGTTGTGAAATTCGAATGATGCTGAACTCTCCCGCCAATAAAAGAAAACAGCAAATCCAGGTAGTTCCGGCTAAGGCCGCTAGGGAACCTTACTCAAGAAATGGCGTTTGCGCCCGAACAGATGTCGCTAGAAAACCGGAACATGCTGGTAGTACCCGCTATGCCGCTAGGGCGCAGTCAAGACCAAATGATACATCCCGGTAGTACCGGTTAATCCCGCTAGGGCGCAGTCGAGACTCAATGGTGCATCCAAGACACAATGCCCGAACAGATGTCGCTAGAAAACCGGAACATGCTGGTAGTACCTGCTAATGCCGCTAAGGCGCAGTCAAGACCAAATGACACATCCCGGTAGTACCGATTAATCCCGCTAGGGCGCAGTCGAGGCTCAATGGTGCACCCAAGACACAATGGCTCATCCAAGGCGCAAACCAATACAGTGGTCCAGAACCGGCATAGCTTAACTACTTAGTTTTTCGGCGGTCAAAAGTCAGCTATCACGTTAAAACGATCAAAGACAAACTACACCACTCGATTACCCTCTCCTCCCTCTTTAATTTGGTACCAAACAAGACGTAGTTTGAGCAACCCCCTATGAGGGGTGGTACGACCCCAACCCCCAAAACACCCTGCCCCAAAAATTATTCACCTATATTTTTATACTCTAAACCCTTAATTTATAAAAAAATTCCAATACTCTACAGCCCTCCCACATAGAGCTAGGCGCCCGTGAATATTGCGATAGCAAAATTGACCGCCCGCTCAAATCTGCAAATTACCGTTAATCGAAATAAAATATAACCTATAATACCCATGCATGCCTAATGACCAAAGTGAATTCTTACTTTTTTTTTATTGGGCTTAGAGATCCTGAGCTTACCCCTGCGAATTATTGCAGCTCCTGATATTGTCTTAATTTTTTTTAAATTTCCTTTAATCAGCTCTCATTTCTACCCTGCACTCTCCCCGCCCCTATTTCACATTTCTTACGTTTTCCCTAATTCTTCAACCATATTAGTGAATTGGGAATGGAGAATTTGGGAATTAAAAATTCTAAGAAAACGCAATTCTCATCTCCCAAATTCCCAAATTCTCCGTGCTACAGAATCCGGCCCCATCAGGTCACTTTCTGAAGATTTTGGAAGTACGTTATAGATTTTTGGAAAAGATCCAACTAAGGCACCATATTACTGCTGATGGTGTTCCCTGTCGTAATCCTACATACTAAAACTATTTCTCCATAAATATCAACTCCGTAGAAGCAGGTCGATTTTTCTTGGTTTAAAAAAAAATGGTTTGGAGAGCTAAACAGAACATGTTTCATCATCATTCTTTATATGGAATGGTTGTCGCAAGAAATATATTCACGATAAGGACAGTGATAGCAGTTGACTTATTCGATATGTACGGCCTATGTATTAGTTAGTGGTGGAAGATTAAACAGTTTGATTTTAGCAGCTTAGACCATGAATGACCCTGTTTAGGCGGGTCATAATACTGCCTCTACCTTGTTGGTAACATTATGGTTGGGGGCAGGAATGAAGCATCACCCTATCTACACATTTCGTGCTTCAGCGGCAGCATACTGATCTGTATAAGCTGGGTCAATCAAACTTGAAAGTCTGAATCTAACAATGTTCATATTGTAAAATGATGCCCTTTTTGAGGGAACGTTAACTTTAATATACCTATTTACAAAATTTTTCTAACTTTATTATCGAGTTTTGATTTTAGTATATCACTGCTTACTGCACACCTACTGCGTGAGGTTTGCTTTAGTCAGATACTTTTCCTATTTCCCGATTTTTGTTATTGTTATTTTATAGAAACTTAGTAGATACTATGCAGGAAAAGGTTAATTTGATATTAGTTCTATTTAGTTAGAACGAGGTGTCCAATAATCATTTAATGTGAATAAAATCTATTTCCTTTAAATGATTCATATTTGGATTTTTAAATAATTCTGATATCTCCACCACCAACTTTTGGACATCTGAGCTCACTGTAGTGTAGACAGCAGGCAGTTCAGGGCTTCATTGCTATCCTGATGAAATCGCCCTGCACTGCTGATCGAAGCATGCAGTATGCTCTCAAAATTTCTTTATGAAATTTTGATTTTCGTCTACAAAGCCCAGTAACTGACCAGTACTTCGGTACTAGTCTTTTAAACATTGATATTACTTCTTTGTTTTTATGGTAACAGAAAATTAAATCTATTTAAGAAAACGAATTTTGCAGGTAAACTTACTATGAATAAATAATATTGTTTATTTGACAAGAAAAAAAGGAGAAGAGCCAATATTATATACTATGACAGTTTTGTTTAGATTTTTTATTATATGTTTTGGTGTTTGATCATATTACTGTCATCAGAAAGATGTATATGTGAAACACCGGTGACATTATTGTCTTCAAATACCTCATTTAATATCTTAAATATATTTTCAGGAAAGACTTGAGCAACTTAAGTGAAATGAGCCTGGTTAGAGTTTACTTTGCCACTTCTAAAACTCTTCTATTTAAGAAGGATGTTGTATATACCTGGTATGAAATATTAGGTAACAGAAAATTATTTCTCACAGTTCCTTAAATTCATATTAATAAAAAATAGGGTATTTTGGTGGACTTCTTGGAATTTTTTTGGGTTGCTCTATTATAAGTCTACTGGAGGTCATTTATTTTTCAACCTTCAAACTATATTACAACGTGAAAGAAAAACAAAAAAAACGAATATTGCAGAATTCAGCATATTCAACATGGAAAAGGTAATTTTCTAAAATTTTAATAATTTAATACAAACAATATATATCTTAAAACACCGGGAATTAATACATATGTAGGACTAACTAAATTCTTATCAATACTGCATGTAAATCCTCGAATTAACCCCACGAAATGTTAAATTTTCCGGTTAATATCAAAACGAGCTCTGACACGGAATATATTCATGCAAAGTTCCAATGAAAATCACAACGAAAAACACTTTACAATTAATAATATAACACTAACACTCTTGTTTTATATAAATATAGTGGAGTTTAATAAAATTGTTATAAACTGTAAAAATAATATTTAAAAAATAAATAAAATAACACATAAAATAATTCAAATTTAGTTCTGATTCTTAAAGAGAAACCGAAAAGAGAATTTTATCTTGCTTTCTGCTACAGAATGTTAAAATGTACGATATATATTAGCAACAAGAAAAACATTGGAATTATTGGATGCAAAAGTTTTTATTTCTTGTGTTTGCAACAGGTATCAGGTGTGTAGCCCAACGTAGCTCTACCTATCAAATACAGATATAGTACTTCTAAGGGTGGTCTAGTGCAGCTAAACAGAGCAAATGGGAAGTTTTCATGCATCCTGTGTAAGTTCATGTTTAAGCTTCAATTATTCATTATTTTATTCATTATTATCTTCTGGTTTTGAAAATGGTATCTCACTTATGAAAATTATTATTGGGGCTTAAGGTATAATAAGGACGACATTTCGTTTTAGAAAAATGTTTGGTGTATGATGGATTTTAGTAAGAGTCAAGCTTGATTTTCGATTTATATTTAAAGTAAGGAACTTTGGTATAGAACTTTATTTTGAGTAACAATCAGAGCATCAAATTTCAAAATCAATGGCTTGCTTTATTATTATAGGAACATTAATATATAATGTGTTGATAGTTCAGATTTCTTTCTCGTTTTGCGGGCGGAGGGAGATTTCGGTTTCTTTAGGGAACAATAATAATTAATATTACTTTGTGACAACTGATTACTAAATTGAACCAACAAGAAATATATGCTGACAACTACTGTCAATTCCAACAATTGACGTTTTCATTGCCTGCGTTTATACAGTGGCTCAGCTTACTCAAATTATTTACTTTCCCGGACAAGATTTGAACCCACACTTCTTTTTTTTTTGTATTTATAGTTTGATTTAGAATTGTGAAAAATAAAAATTTTTAAAATTCTCCGATTCTAACAAATGTCGGTCCGATTCCCGTCCGAAAACAATAAATAATACTTGAATTTACAATTTATTTGTGCGCTTTCATCGCTACTGGTTAATGCCAACTGAAAGCAGCACGTGGCTTAATAGGTTAGACACAAATTAAGAAACACAACATGGCAAATCATCTGTCTCGTTAGCTCAGTGGTAAGAGCACTCGTCAGGAAAATGGGAAGTTCCGGCTTCAAGCCCCGGACGGGCGGTAACGTCATCATCAAAACTTCACAAAACAATGCAACACCATTTCACTTGTTGTGACATAATAAATCTGGCCTGCATTAATAACTTTGTAAAAGGTAAGTCGGATCAAATGTCTCGATACCAGAAATGGTATGTAAAGATAGCAAGTAATAACGGTATGTAAAGATAGCAAGTAATAACGACAGTGATAAAAAATAAAATAATTGTGAATTGATTGTTTAAAACAAAAAAAAAACAAAACGGTAGTTGGAATAAACACAGGTCAAAGAACAATAAATGAACAATGTGTTTTTAATAAGCTGTGTGTGGAATTTTTGGATAAGTGCCCTTATAATTTCTTGCTTCTGATATTTAGCAGAGTGGTGCTATACTCATTGGTAACGTTACAGTTAGACCAATCGTGAGAGCATTACATTGACGTTTGTTGAACTTTTTTTTTCCAAAAATTACAAGTTAAACCGATGATCAAAATTTCCTAGTAAATAACCACTGAGAGAAATTGCATTAAAAAGAAGTAAAAAAGCTGGAATTGGTCTAAGACCAATTCTTATGGTATCCTATATGAATACTCGTATGCCATTTCGTATGGTCACCCATTTTTGAAAGTTTGATTTTTGAAGTGATTTTTCGCATATATTTCTATAACGGTTCGTCGAATAGAAGAAATGATTATAAACAATTTTATAGAATTTAATATTCTGATAAACTTTTTGGTACATTTAAACCCTACAAGACTTATCGTTTTCAGAGTATACGTAAAAATCCCAAATTTTTATATGGCAACATTAGTCCATTTTGAAATTATATTTACTATTTTTATGTAAACACTATGTAAAAAATTTCAGCTGTGAACGTTGATAGTGTCCAAATATGTAGTGAAATACGAAAATTTGGTATGGCAGCCGATTTGTCCATTTTCGAATTGAATTTTACTGCATCTTTTAAAAGCCCATATGCAAAATTTCAGCTTCCTAAGAATACGCATTCTCGAGTTATGGTGGGGACGGACGGACAAGCAAAAATCAAAATAGCTTTTAATTTTATGGATGGGTGTCTAATCCATTTGCTCTACCATCATTAATTCCAGGTGTTGCAAACGGAATGATAAACTTTAGTATGTATACCCTTTGTTATATCTTGTGTGTACCGTGCTCTAAGAAGAGAGTACACAACTGTTTTGCGAATCTTGACATGTTTTCATTATATTGAGTAAATAAAAATATAGCTCTGACAGAACGAATTTATTGAAGATTTTCTTGGCGATACAAGATTGATTTAACACAACTTTCACAAATTTCTGATAATAGGTAGCCTTCAAAAAAAAAAGGTAAAATTAAGTTCGAAAATGAGACAAATCGGACAACTCCTTCGTGGGGTTGCCATATAAAAATTTCGTTTTCCGCTATATATTTGGACTCTGCCTGAGAACGCGTCGACGAGGAGAGCTGAAATTTCCTATGTGAATTTTACTATATTAGCAAATAAAATGTCAAAAATGGACTAGATCGGGCAACTCCTTCTTGGTGTTGCCATATAAAAATTTAGGTTTTTTACGTATACTTTGAAAACGATCAATCCAAGACATTTTCGTTGTACTAAAAACTTCTGCAGAATACGAAATCCTATAAAATTGATTATAATCATTTTTTCTGTGCGACAAACGTTCTAGAAATATATGCGAAAAACGACTTCAAAATCAAACTTGATTCATCTAGCGTATCATAAGAATTGGTCTTAGACCAATTCTAGCTTTTTTACTTGTTTTTTACAAAATTGATTTTAGTAACTATAATTTAAAAAATCCTATTACTATTTATATGTAATTAATAAACTAGGATTGAATATAAATGAATATTATTAACTATATAATTACGTTTTTTTTTTATTGTTATAATAACTGCATTTATTTTATATAAAGATGTGTTTTGGGGTTATATGACCCGGTATTCTACTTTATCTTATAGAAAAACTCATTTGGTTTTTTAAGCCATCATTTATTTTAGAGATCCAATATTTCGGTCTTTGGTGTAGACCATTATCAAGGCTGACTAAATATTGTATCTCTAAAATAAATGATGGCTTAAAAAACCAAATGAGTGTTTCTATAAGATAAAGTAGAATACCGGGTTATATAACCCGAAAACACATCTTTATATGAAATTAAAAGGCCCGCAAACGACAATTTATCATTACATTTATTTTATTTATTTATTTATAAATTTTAAACAAAAATTTTTCTGTCTATTATCAGGTTTTATTTATTTTTCTTTACATACATGTACATTAATAGGATGTGAGATGTAAAAATTTCTCAATGTTTTTTTTATAATATATTTATTAATTTGTTTTTTCAATGGGGATGTGGATTATTAGGATGATGGAAATTAGAAAAAAGAGACTGTGTCTGTTTGTTAACGTCCGTAGGTTAGATGTTTTCAGTCGTTTTCCTTTTGGGTCCTGGGGTTATTATGAAATTAAGTTTTCTTGGTGCAGGTCTAGGCACATTTTTTAGTCCTTGTTCGGAGAGTATATCTTTTGATTTACGTGCTTTTTGTTTGTATTTAATATACAGATAGGCACAGACTATTGAGATGATAGAAGCTACTGTTAAATAGGTGGTTATTTATTGGTTTTAAAGGGATTAATTCTTGATCTTTCTGGAAACGAATGGATTCCAGAAGTTTTTCTAGGTCCTTGTTGTTTGTAATATTTAGAGGATTTGTTTCTATGTGTGTTTCCATAGGGGGTGACGTCATATTCCATATTATATTGGAAATGATTATTGTTGGGATGAAGTTGAAATTAAATTTGGAAACTTTTACGCTATGTCCGTGCAAGATGAATTCTTTGCTTCGTACATAGCAACCGGGATAGATATACATTGTTCCTGTTCCTTGCAGAGCTTGTGAACTAATGGAATTTTCGCAAATAATATCTATGTGGATGAAATCTTTTAGTGAGAAAAGCCAAGCGTTCTGCTGCGATAATGTGTCAAAAAACAATCTTGTTCTTATGTTAAAATTTTTCAATCGGATGTAATCGGCTCCTTTTTTATTAAATTTGTCTCGCACTGATTTACCCTAGTATTTGCATTTAAGATTGGGGATGTGATCTGGCAATAAAAGTGCGTATGATCCAACGTTGCGCAATTGTGAATGTCTTGGATTGTTAGTTCGAGATAGAGTTCGTGATTGTAGTCGATTAGTATATTCCTTTGATGGTTCAATATATACGAGCGATTTTTTTTGAATAGTAGGCAATGGTAGTTTTTTAAATATTTGATATGGTTATTTGAAAGGAATGGGGATTCTGAGTTCTATAATTATTTTGTTGTAGAAAATATTCGCAGAGATTGTACTTAATTTATAAATTTGTGATAATGTATTTTCTCTGGGATTTATGGGAAGCATCATTGTATTTGGTATTTCTTGCCTGATATTTGATAACAATTTTTCTATTTTTCTAGGAGTTATGAGTGTAGGATGAAACATTCCATGCCTTGAATCCGTTAGAAGATCTATTAATTCTTCCTGGGTATTTTGGTATCTGAATGCCATTAGTGAGACTATTGAAAAGAGTGATTCCAGTTCAATTGATATCTTGTTATAAAGTGACCTAAATATTTTACATCAATGATGTGGCTATCTGCACTGATATTAGTTTTTTATGCATGCCCATGAATTCCTTTTCAATTGCGGCTTTAGTTTTCTTGAAAACATTTGCGGTTGCTTCGACTATCGCAGTTTGGCTTTTCATAAGTGATAGGAGGGAGTTTTAGTTAAGGGTGAGACTACGGCTGAGTGTTTGTCCAGTTTCCGGCAGGTCGCTGTAATTTGTTGGGCGATGAACTGGATGTTGTTGAATTCTGATTTAGTATTCCCCAGGTCGTAATATGTGACGATTTTCCATTCGTTGGAGTAGAGATTGGATCTACAAATCTCCCTCTGTAGTTTGGATTTTTCTTTATTTGCCATGGCCATGTCTTTAGCTATTTTGAAACTATGCTGTAGACGCGCTTCTAACTCGTTTGCATAATTGGAGATGATTTTAAATTATTTGGGATTTCGGCTGGGAATCCGTAGAGGAGTTAGCGAGGAGTATAATTAGTACTCGAATGAGGGGTTGTATTATATACAAACATGGCATAAGGAATCCATGTATCCCAGTCTTGCTACATAAGATCGGAGATATTTCGTCTAAGGTTCTGTGGTTTCTTTCCAATGCACCATTTGTTTGAGCGTGATATGGAGTAGTTTTAAGTCGTTTTATTCTCAACAATTTAGATACCCAGGCGAACATGCCAGTTATGTGGTTAGAACCCTGATCAGTAAGGACACTTTCTGGAATACCATGTCGACAAACTATCGTTGTCGTGAAGGCTTCCGCTAATGTCTTAGACTCGGTGTCGACTATAGGTATAGCCCCAGAAAATTTTGAAAGGTCGTCTTGAATTATAACGATGTATTTGTTTCCAGAATAAGGAATTGGGAGAGGTCCTACAACATCTAGGTACACTTTTTCGAAAAGTTTGGAACTAATTCTCGAGATTTTCATAGGAATTTTTGGATTTCTGGATACTTTGTTTGCCTTACAAAGTTTACATTTCCTTACATGCTTTACGATGTCGTCTGACATGCCAGGCCAGTAGAATTGCTTTTTGATTCTTTTAATAGTACAGGAAAATCCTTGATGTCCTCCCGTCGGTCGTGAATGAAAATCTTTTAAAACTTGTTGGATGTCATTAATGTCGGATAAATATTTAATCGAATATTAATTTAGTTAAATGTTTATTTGTTTAGTAGTAAAGACCTTATTAAAAATGTTTTTAATAATTATTAGATTCTGTGGATCTAATATGGGGAAGGAGATATTTATTTGTTTTAACTGATTTGCTTGTGTGTATGAGCAGGTCGGATCTATATATTTGGGATCGATAAGGTAAATTAGTTTTTGAAATGATTACAGTTGCGTTTTTTTCTTTCTTTCTGTATCTTACATTGGCAGTATGAAAAATTTAGGATTCGCATACTTAGTTAGTAGAAGAGAAAATTTATCTCAGTTATTATGACTGAGGAATTGTTTACAGGTGATGGAGTTGGGTTGGGAGCAGTTACACATGTGTTGGGTGTATTTATATTCGCCTTAGCTCTTGCCTGATTTTTAGTTACCACATTTACGAAGGTGGTTTTTTCTGCACAACGTTCGGAATTTTCCGGAATTGCTCTACTGAGAACATCTGCATTTGTGTTGAGCTTACCTGATTTATGGACTATTTTGTAGTCATATTCCTCAAGACGTATTCTCCATTTCATCAGTCTTGAGGAGTGTTCTTTCAGATTCATGGGCCATACTAATGGTTTATGGTCAGTTATAATTGTAAACTGTCTGCCATAAACGTATCGTCTGAATTGCTCAACTGCGAAAATGATGGCTAGGAGCTCTTTTTCAATTGTTGATTAACCAGTCTCTGCACCGTTGAGAACCCGGCTCACGTAGGCGATTGGTTGATTTCCTTGATCATCAACTTGTGAAAGAATCGCTCCCATGGCGTAGTCATTGGCATCGGAGGTGACGAAAAATTCTTTGTCGAAATTGGGATATGCTAGGATCGGTGCTGAAATTAATTTATTCCTCAATTCGCAAAAATGCTGCATCGCAAATTGCGTCGAATTTGAAGGGCGTATTTTTCTTTAAAAGATTTGTAAGTGGTTTGGCTATCTTTGAAAAATTTGGTATAAAGCGACGAGAGTAGCCGACGAATCCAACAAAGGCTTTTATATCTTTTTCCTTCGTGGGTCTGGGATATGACTGAACTGATTTTATTTTTGTAGGGTCTGGTTTAACTCCATTTTCTGTAATTATGTACCCTAAATACATAATTTCCTTTCTTGGGAAATGGCACTTATCGGGTTAAAGCTTCAAATTGAAATTTCGGAGACGGCTAAATACTGCTGTGAGTCTGGAATTGTGATCTTTTTGGTTGTATCCATGGACTACTACAATATCGTCCATGTATACAAAGCAATAAATACCTTGAAGTCCAGATAGAACATTATTCATGGCGCGTTGAAAGGGGTTCCTTTTATACCAAACGGCATACGATTGTATTCATAGTGGCGATAGGTTGTGCTAAAGGCATTTTTCTCCCTGTCCTTCGAGTACATTTTTATCTGGTGAAATCCTCTGGCTAGGTCGAGTGTGGTAAAATATTTTGACTTCCCCAACTGGTCTAATATATGAGTGATATTAGGCAGTGGTTACGCATCGCCAATAGTAATGTCGTTAATATGACGAAAGTCTGCCACTACTCGCCACTTTTTGTTACCATTCTCATCTCTTTTTTTAGGAACCAGTAGAATTGAATAGTTCCAAGGACTATTTGAAAGTCTGATGATGTCTGACTCAAGCATTTCTTGTGTTTGCCGGTTTATTTCAGTTCTGTTGTCCTCGGGAAGTCTATAAGGCTTGGTATAGATGGGCGGTTTGTCTTAGGGTGTCTGGATTTTGTGAGTAATCGCATCTGTGTATGAAAGGAAATCCCCTTATATGAGGAAGAAATCGTTGAGTTCCCTACAGGTGTTGCGAACACACTCAGATTCCTCTGAATTGCAGTGATCCAATTTGATAAGGTTTTGCAGTTTATTTATTCTGCCCTTAGTTGGATCTCTTTCAAAGTCTGTGGAGATGACCACAAAGTCGTCCAAGACTTGGAAAGCTGGGTTCACCTTGTAAGGGCCCAGATCGGCGTTCTCCTCATTTGTGTTGAGGATTAGGACTTTTGCCATACCGTTGACTGGTTCGACTATCGAGTTTCCAAGAAACAAACCTGGCCTTATTTCATTCTTGAAACAGACCGATTCGTGTTGAATAGAAGGAGTTAGAATTTCAATGATGAACTCTGATCAAGCCGAAATTTTAATTTTATTTTATCCGATTCTTTCGGATTTTTAAAAGGAGGGAGATATAATTCCAACTTTTGTGGAATTTGGAAGGAGTTAATCGCCGATTCCGAGTCGATAGGATTTGAAGGAGATAAAACTTTATTGAAATTCCTTGAGTTCTTTGATTTTATCTTGGAATTCACTTTTTGTGAATCTATTGCTTACGGAGATAGAATTTACTAGATACAGCCTTTTGTACGGCTGTAGATGGAGATATAAATTTATGTTCTTGCTTCATATCTTGTTAAGCTTTGGATGGATATAGAATTTTATTTAATTCAGCCATTTTTCTGGCTATAGACGCAGATAGATTTTTACCTTTATGCTTCATTTCTTGTGAAGCATTCGCTGGCGATCGATTTGCACTGCTTTTCGAAGCAACTGATTGAGATATATTTGTATTAGTAGCTTTTGAAATAAACATATGGTTAATTTGAATAGTAATCCACATACGGATAAAATTCATTTCAATCATTAATTTCTAAAGAAATGTATTTATTTTTATAATTGATACTAGCATTGTATAGAGAAAAAAATCATGACCAAGTAGGCTATCGTATGAGAGGATGGATTTTTTTCCCTCAATTTGAAATGGGTGCTCTAGGATGGAGTTAAATTTGGTAGATTTCAAATTCAATTTTCCAAATATGTGTCCTTCTGTACAAGCGGACTCGGTAAATAATGTATTAATATTGCAGACAGCATCTCTGTAACAGATACTGTCTGATTTCAGTGAATGGAGTTTTATTAGGCTGATCTCTGGTCCAGTATAAATTAAAAATGTAAGTGTTGGAGCAGAGCAGATGTCAACAGGCAAGGAAAGAGTTAAAGAATTTTTATTTACTTGGATGGGGATACGTATCAATTTTGTTCTGATTGTGTCGATATTGTTTCGGGCTTTCGATGAACTTGCGCTGTCATTTGTATATGCGACGGGTTGCGGAAATTGACCCCTCGCTGTATCCAGTTTCCCTGCCTGGATACCGATGAAGTTCGACTATTTTTCCTCTTCGGAGAAGGTGATCTGTGATTTGCATTTGTATATCTCGGTGGAGCTCGATTCCTCGGAATACTGGCTGCTGCCAGTTCCTACTTTGAGGCTGTCTGTCAGCCGTGTTTGTTAGTGGAGTATTGTTCACCTTCTGGAAATTATTTTGATTTCCCTGATTGTAGCCAGAACGACTGTTGTTCGCAGCTCTTGTCGGGCATTCTTTGATAGTTTGTCCCATCCTATGACAATATTGACAAGATGGTACCTGTGACGGAGATGTGGCATTCTTAAAATCTGGAGGATGTAGAAATTGTGAGTTTAGTTTTGGAGCTGAGTTGAAATTTTGCGTGGGGCGTTGTATGACTGGGCAACTTGAAGCAGCATGCCCCAGTCTATTGCATTTGATGCGGCGAAGACTTGAATTTATTGCTTGCGAAAATGGAGTTTGATTTATCTTGTTTTGTGCTTGGGAAACAAGTTGTTTCTGCTCTAAGCGTGATGCGTGCTCCAAGATGTGTGATTTTAATGCAGAAAAGGATTTATCGGAATGCACTTTGGCTAAAGTGCATTCATGTAAACAATCTCATTTACAAATTCGACCAGCAGAATAAAGTAATCAAATTAATTTCATTGATTTTCTTATCGTGTAATTCGATATCATCTCAGCCTATAAGCAAATTCGTTGGAATTCATCCTGTGGAATGATTATTGTAGCAGCAGGATCATTCATGTTTACAAACCTTTGCTATAAAAACGCAAGCAAAATCTTGGGGAGCACCAGTCAATCTAAGTGATTTTAAGTGTTAGTGTCCAATAAAAAAATTAAAAATGTCTATCACAGTAGTAAATGAAAGTTTTTCATTAATTAAAAAATTGCGAGAAGATGTGTTGAAGTGTTTAAGTGATGCAAATTTTGTGAATAAAAACAATATTGTTAAATAGTGTAACAGAAACATTCGTGAATTTCAAGCAGCATTTCAGAAATGCAATAAGAATGCTATGAAACGACATTTGGACAGCTGTATTACTCAAATTATATCGTTAAGAGTGTAAATCAAAGCTCCCCATCGAGGCGGAGGAATTAATAAACGAGTAATAAGAAGTGATTTTGTTAAGTGGGAAGAAATAAAAACAGCATTCGTAGGTAGAATTAGGGCAGGTGGTATCGTGAATATAAACCACCTAGATCCTAATTTATGCAAGATGCCTCCAAATTACTTGCTCGCCGCATTAAGAATACATTAAAACAACAATATCATATTAAAATTGCTACAACTTTTTGCGGTGAGTTTATTAAAAAACTGGTGATAATGAAGTTATTAAAGACATTAAGTAATTCCAAGCAAGAACTGCCCCAATCAGTGTGGAGGATAATTTGAATGAGTGGTATAAATTAAATATATGCGACCCAATACTCACTCAACTAGAAGAGTTTCAAGAGAAAGATAGTGGTTGGGCTCTGCATTCTATAATACATTTAGCGGTGCATATCAACAAGTTTGAACCGATTCGGGGATCATTTTATATACCTCTGCCAAAGGAGATTGCATCAAAGAACGCTTGCATCAATGTACAAAATAATGATGAATCATGCTTCGCGTGGGTCGTAATCTCAGCGCTATATCCTGCAGCAGCAAATCTTAACTCCGCTAGAACCTCATCATATCTACATTATTCTACTGTACTTAATTTAACTGGAATAACATTTCCCATGACGCTTAAGCAAATAACGCAATTTGAAGGCCAGCACGATTTATCAATAAACGTATTCATCCTAGAGAAAGAGCGTTTCTTCACCACAGTTCCAGTTAGACTCACGAAGAACAGGATGGAGCGACACGTAAATCTCTTAATGTTACAAGATGGCTATGACCAGGATGTTGATGATGAAGATCATAGGGATGATGATGATGACGATGATGATGATGATGCCAGCAGTTATCATTTCTGTTGGATTAAAGATCTTCCGCGCCTCATATCGAAACAAATTTCGAAACATGGTGGTGGTAGAAGGCATTTTGTGATAGATGTTTGCTCTACTTTTACTATGAAGAAAAATTAACATTACACACTCCTGAATGCGAAAAGCAAAACAACTGCAGAATTATTTTTCCATTAGGAGAAAATAAATGGATGGAATATAAGAATTATAACCATAAGAATCCAGTCCCGTTTTGTGTGTATGCCGATCTTGAGTCAATATTGAAGCCGATTTAGGGAAACGATCAAAATACACAGCGAATCCAGGAACATGAAGTTCACAGCAAAGGATTCTATTTCCACTGCAAACATGATGTTAAGCTCTCATATCGCAGAGCATATCGAGGCAAGAATTGCCAACAATGGTTTGCATTAGAATTGCAAAAAATTGCATCCATAACTGCACAGGAAAAGCTAAACATCAGACCAATCCAACCCCTGACTAAAGAGGAACGGCGTTCACATATGGAAAATACTTGCTGCCATATATGTGATAAAATGGTTGCAGCCGATGAGGAACGAGTCCGGGATCATTGTCCTTTAACTGGTAAATACTGAGAATCATAATTCCATTCATTTTTTCATAATTTCCTTTAACAGGAAAATACCGAGGGCCAGCGCACAATGCATGCAATCTCATGTATCAAGATTACAGCATATTTCCAGTCATTTTTCACAATTTATCTGGATATGATGCTCACTTCATTATTAAGGATATAGCTACATCTTTCCCAGGGAAAGTTTATCTCTTACCAATAAACAAGGAAAGATATATCTCGTTCACCAGCATATGGAAAGCAGCCACATAAAATTCAGATTCATCGATTCCTTCCGTTTTATGACTGAATCTTTAGATAAGCTATCATCATTGCTGAAAAAGGATAAATTAAACACTTCAAGATCAGTATGGCAGGGATTGGATGATGACACTATCAAACTTCTTACACTTAAAAGTGTCTTCCCATATGATTTTATTGATGACTTGGATAAATTGGATTTCCGGAACTTGCCAACACAGGAAACGTTCTACAATAAACTGACTGACAGTGCTATATCTCCTGACGACTACAATCATGCTGAAGAGGTCTCGCAAAAATTTGAAATACAAACACTTGGAGAATATTCAGATCTATACCTTAAGACTGCTGTTCTCCTATTGGCCGATGTGTTTGAGAACTTTCGAGAAGTGTGCATGAAGACATACAATTTAGATGCAGCACATTATTACACCATGCCAGGCCTAACATGGGATGCTATGCTAAAAAACACTAATGTGAAATTAGAGCTGATAACTGACGTAGATATACTGCTATTCATAGAGAGAGGCATTCGAGGTGGTATAAGTCAATGTTCGAACAGATTTAGTAAAGCAAATAACAAATATATGGATGATTTTAAGCCTGAGGAGAAAGAGAAATACTTGATGTATTATGATGTGAATAACCTTTATGGATGGGCCATGTCACAGCATTTACCAACCGGAGGATTCAAATGGGTTAATGTTCCCAATATTGTCGTTTCCGAAATTCCTGATGATTCTCCAACTGGATACATATCCGAAGTCGACTTGGATTATCCTCAACATCTACATGATAAGCATAAGGACTTACCGTTTTGCTCTGAGCATGCAGCACCACCTGGAGCAAGATTAGAAAAGCCTTTGACAACATTACATCCAAAAACTAAATATGTTATACACTACCGAAACTTGAAGCAATGCTTATCACATGGACTCATCTTGAAAAAAGTGCACCGGGTACTTCAATTCGACCAATCAGCTTGGCTTAAACCATATATTGACTTAAATACCACCAAACGGATGCAGGCTACAAGCGATCATGAGAAGGACAGCTATAAGAAGATGAATAATGCAGCTTTTGGTAAGACCATGGAAAATGTACGCAAGTATAGTGATATCAAGCTTTGCATGAAGTGGGAAGGTTGCTATGGTGCAAAAGCTCGGATTGCGGCACCCAACTTCCACAGTGCAACGATATTTGATGAGAATTTAGTTGCTGTAGAATTCAGGCGACTCAAAATATTATTCAATAAGCCGCTCTATATAGGAATGGCAGTTACGGAAATTTCGAAAATATGCCTCTACGATTTTCACTACAGCTTTATGCAGCGTGAGTATGGAGATAAATGTAAGGTCATGTATACTGATACAGATTCTCTAATATATGAACTTGAAGAGAAAAATGCATATGAGTTTATGGCTGAAAATATAAACAAATTTGATACAAGTGATTACCCAGAAGATAATGAATTCAATTTACCGCTGATGAATTAAAAGATTCCTGGGCTAATGAAGGATGAGCTGAATGGGAAAATCATGAGCGAATTTGTAGGCTTGCGCTCAAAAATGTACAGTCTGCGTATAAACGCTGGTGAAACTGTAAAAAAAGCGAAAGGAGTAAAGACTAATGTAGTCCAGAGGCATATCAATTTCGAAGACTACGTCGAATGCTTAAATAACAAGCGAATATTAACTGCTAATCAGAGCTCCATACGATCACATCACCATAACGTATACACTATCAGTCAAAAAAAGATTGCGTTGAGTTCCTATGATAATAAGCGTCATATTATGAGCGGAGCGACGGATACTCTACCATGGGGACATTACTCTATTTCATCAGATCAACAAGTAACAGCCGCAGAAAGAATCTAAGTCAAGTGTAAATAATAAATGTATAATAATTTTAGTTTTATTTATTAAAGTAATTTGCATTATAACTACATGTATAAAGTATTATAATTATAACTATAAATTTATATTAAATTGTTAAATGTTTCTTCAAGATATTATAAAACATCTTTGTTATTAATCCAAGAATTGTGTTTTGATGAAACTTGAGTTCCTTGCTCACCGGCCGGCCCCTGAGCTCTTGTTGGTTCACGTTCACCTGCTTTCCCAAGATATCCCCGCTTAGAGAAACGTCCAAAGTTGTCAACGCTCATCTGTAGATTGTGTAGAAGTAAGGCAATGGAGTAGTATTTAAACTATAATATCTGCTTCTCGCAACTCCTCCAGTATAGATACAATTTCATTGTTGTGACTGGTGTTTCCAGCCTGCTTTGATGCCATTAGAAGGCGCAGTCTATCCACTAATTCATTTCGATCATCCAAGTAAATGTGATCAATGTTTTCTTTAGGCAGGCGCATTAGTCCCATGCCTTTATGTGTAGCAGACAAGGTCGGCTATCAGCCCACCCTCTCTGACTGCAAAAATCATCGTTGGGCTGCTTGTGAGTGGCTGCACAGCAAATCGCCGCTAGCGTTCAGCCGGCTTGGGGAGGTCCTTGCCACCCACAACCCTCCGATGCTTGGGAGCTGTGCAAGTTGAATAACCGGACAGACGGACGGACATAGCAATTATAATCGACTAACGGACTAGAGACTGCGGACGGACGGACGGACCAGAAGAAAATCGAGGGGACGGTGTTTATGACAACCGAATGTTTCCTGGTAACAAATGCTGTTCGTCACTTCACCAGGCTGAAAAGAGAAAAAAAAAAGGTAAAGGAGTGACGCTATATCCGCGCTGACGAAGACGGGAGAGAGAGAGAGATAGTGAGAGTGAAGGGAGGGAGGGGAGGAGACTTCCGATGTTGGTGAAGCCTCTGCCTTTGGAGAGTGTAGGCCCGATCGCCCCCTACCACCCTTGCTAGGCCTCCAAAAGCGAAAACATATTTTGCTTAGCCCCTTTTTGTTATGAATGTGAGACCGTACGCTAGGCTGTATCCTTAGTGAGATGCGGACCCTCCATTGCGAGTAACTTAGCTAGACATCGTGACTATCAGTTCTGTGCCGCTAGGAAGGCCCTGTCGTAATAACCTCATCACCTGATCGATTGACTACGTAGATCTAAGGAACTTATTCTCACCCCCTCCACCTGGAGTCAAAATTCCCAAGTCCCAGCGGTATCCGATTAGCTAAAAGTATCAAGGAAAGGAAGAAACTAGAAGAAGAAAAAAAATGAGTAGGGTGAAATCAAAGGCTTATTTCGCCGGCTTCTGCAGGCCGCTGATGAACCCGAGGTCCTGGATCACCCTGCCTTTGGCGTCACACTTTGGGACCCTGAAAAGAAAAAAAAAAATGTGCCACAAGAAAACAGCAAAACCTGAAAAGCAAGCAAAAAAAAATTTCAACAACCACCAAAAGAATATATATCTATATAATGCAATTCAACAAGAGAAGAAAATAAAAAAAAACACAATTTAGATATTATTATGCAAATAACATTATAATTAGTAAATCATTGTGTGTCGCTACAAATTCAGTGGAATGATCATCATTAGCGCCAGATCGCTCTGATGGCTAGCTACTCTACTTCCATAACTATAAGAATTCAGAGATTATTTCTTGTGCTTAACCGATTACAAACTAAGCTACCCTACTTCAGGTACCTTCCTTGTCTAACTTGACCTGCCTTACGACTATGCTTACTTGAATATTCTTGACTTAAAGGTCCACAGCTGCCAAGCGCCATAGGTGATTCAGGACATCCGATCTTCCCCAGTGTGCCGGAGACACCAAAACTTTACGCGGTGCTCATGTGATTTGATTAGCCAAGTTTATATACTTATTTTCCTTTTGCTCTTCCTTCCCCCTCTATTTCAGAGAGAATCGATCAATGATACTGCTTACATTCGACTCTTTCAGAAAAATTCGCTGTTGATACGTAACTAAGGTACGTTTGTCCAATGCGTAATCGCACAATAACCTGCTATACCAGGTAAGAAATTTCACCAAAAATAAAATTTTTCATTAGCACCTATAGTACATATGCATCTTTTCCCAGAAAATTTCACTATTCGATGCTTCAATAACATATGTTGTGCAGGTAAGAAAGTTCATCAAGAAAGATGTTTATCTATAACACTAATAATACGCATCTTTTCCAGAAAATGTCACTATTCGATGCTTTAATAAAATATGTTCTGCAGGTAAGAAAGTTCACCAAGAAAGATTTTAACTATAACACTAATAATACGCATCTTTTCCAGAAAATTTCACTATTCGATGCTTCAATAACATATGTTGTGCAGGTAAGAAAGTTCATCAAGAAAGATTTTTATCTATAACACTAATAATACGCATCTTTTCCAGAAAATTTCACTATTCGATGCTTTAATAAAATATGTTCTGCAGGTAAGAAAGTTCACCAAGAAAGATTTTTATCTATAGCACTAATAATAATATGCATCCTTTTCCAGAAATTTCACCATTCGATGCTTTGATAAAATATGTTCTGCAGGTAAGAAAGTTCACCAAGAAAATTTTGCATCATTAACACTAATAATAATATGCATCCTTTTCCAGAAAATTTCACTGTTCGATGCTTTAAGAAAATCTGTTCTGCAGGTAAGAAATTTCATCAAGAAAGATTTTGGACTATAACACTAATAATACGCATCTTTTCCAGAAAACTTCACTATTCGATGATTTAATAAAATATGCTCTGCAGGTAAGAAATTTCATCAAGACAGATTTTTATCTATAACACTAATAATACGCATCTTTTCCAGAGAATTTCACCATTCGATGCTTTAATAACATATGTTCTGCAGGTAAGAAAGTTCACCAAGAAAATTTTGCATCATTAACACTAATAATAATATGCATCCTTTTCCAGAAAATTCACCATTCGATGCTTTGATAAAATATGTTCTGCAGGTAAGAAAGTTCACCAAGAAAGATTTTTATCTATAACACTAATAATACGCATCTTTTCCAGAAAATTTCACTATTCGATGCTTCAATAACATATGTTGTGCAGGTAAGAAAGTTCATCAAGAAAGATTTTTATCTATAACACTAATAATACGCATCTTTTCCAGAAAATTTCACTATTCGATGCTTTAATAAAATATGTTCTGCAGGTAAGAAAGTTCACCAAGAAAGATTTTTATCTATAGCACTAATAATAATATGCATCCTTTTCCAGAAATTTCACCATTCGATGCTTTGATAAAATATGTTCTGCAGGTAAGAAAGTTCACCAAGAAAATTTTGCATCATTAACACTAATAATAATATGCATCCTTTTCCAGAAAATTTCACTGTTCGATGCTTTAAGAAAATCTGTTCTGCAGGTAAGAAATTTCATCAAGAAAGATTTTGGACTATAACACTAATAATACGCATCTTTTCCAGAAAACTTCACTATTCGATGATTTAATAAAATATGCTCTGCAGGTAAGAAATTTCATCAAGACAGATTTTTATCTATAACACTAATAATACGCATCTTTTCCAGAAAATTTCACCATTCGATGCTTTAATAACATATGTTCTGCAGGTAAGAAAGTTCACCAAGAAAATTTTGCATCATTAACACTAATAATAATATGCATCCTTTTCCAGAAAATTCACCATTCGATGCTTTGATAAAATATGTTCTGCAGGTAAGAAAGTTCACCAAGAAAATTTTGCATCATTAACACTAATAATAATATGCATCCTTTTCCAGAAAATTTCACTATTCGATGCTTTAAGAAAATCTGTTCTGCAGGTAAGAAAGTTCACCAAGAAAGATTTTTGATCATTAACACTAATAATGATATTTATCCTTTCCCAGAAGATTTCACTATTCGACGCGTGAATAAGAAGAAAACACAAAAAAAAACGAAATATGCTTTTTTCGTAGGTAAGCAATGGAAAAAAAAAACCGATTAGTACTGATCACGGTTCCTTCCGATTTTTTTTTTTTGGAAAATTCAAGAGATTTCTCATCTTTATACAACCGCCGACCATATATTCACGCCACGTCTTCTCTCAAGCAAAACCCAAACTCGATTGCCCTACTACCGCCAGCTTGCCTACATTCCGTCGTTCTCTATATCACGACCGAAAGGCGACCCGTTCTTTTCTGTCTCGATCGAATCATGAAATTTTGGTTGGCGACTGCCCGGGCGGCTATGTGTACGGGTGTCTGTGTATCTTTTCAGGCAAAATCGCTGCCACAGTTTCTCTGCTGTCGGCAAAATTTTTGTAGAATTTTTAGGCAGGCCTGCTGCAATATATTACGTGATGGTATCACGCGATGCATTACAGCTAGGCGAACTACCGTTTTCGTTGCCTGGATGTCGTTGACTAGCGGAAGGTTTTATGCAGAAAAATTCTGATTTGTGTGCATTTTGCACAAATTAGAATTTTTTCGTTTAAAATATTTTACTTGTTGTTGTTTTACCTTCGGGTTTTACGTTTTCTCTTCCTTAGGGCTCTGGATGAAAGATTGCGATTTGCGCGCGTTCTGCACAAATTGGGATTTTTCTTTTAGAATAAAAAATTTTCTTCTTTCTTTTCCTCCTTTCAGGTTTTATTCGTTTATGTAAGAAGAATGCCATATGGGAAAGTAGCAAAGGGCTACTTTCCGGGATAATAAAATGATTTCTTACCCCTTTTCAGATACCCGGGGGGGGGGGGGAATTTTTGAAATAAAAAAAAAAGCAGTTGCGTAAGAAGAAAAGGTAGCGTATGTGGGGTACGCTACAGCGTGGGGACGACCCACGGAGAAAAGAGTCTCAAGCCGGGCTCTGATTCGGTACTTGAACCAGAGAATATAAATAGGGGGAAGAGAAGGGGAAAAAAAAGAAAAGGTGTTTATCACAGCTCCCAACGTGGGGACGACCCACCAGAATCTCAAGCCGGGCATGAGCCAAGAGGGACTTGCGTTACGGGGAAAGTGGGAATTGGGCTGAGGTCTAAAAATGAGAAGGGATAAGACAGAAAAGAAAAAAAAATCCTCATACCGAGGCTAATCCAGAAGGGATTAGAGGGGTAACATCTACTCAGTTAAGGTAGAGATGGGTTCTACTAGGATCATTGTCCTATAAAAATTTTCGCTCGCCACCACAGATTAGGAAATCATGAAGAAGAGACAGAAAGAGAAAAAATCCTCATACCGAGGCTAATCCAGAAGGGATTAGAGGGGAAACATCTACTCAGTTAATGTAGAGATGGGTTCTACTAAGATCATTGTCCTATAAAAATTTTCGCTCGCCACCACAGATTAGGAAATCATGAAGAAGAGACAGAAAGAGAAAAAATCCTCATACCGAGGCTAATCCAGAAGGGATTAGAGGGGAAACATCTACTCAGTTAAGGTAGAGATGGGTTCTACTAGGATCCTTGTCCTATAAAAATTTTCGCTCGCCACCACAGATTAGGAAATCATGAAGAAGAGACAGAAAAAGAAAAATCCTCATACCGAGGCTAATCCAGAAAGGATGCAAGCGGAATTCCTACCGTAGTTTTCTACGCGTAGGGTACCGTATGGGTTGAGTTTGAAACATGGTCGGACAGGGGAGGGGATAACTAGTGAAACTACAAAAGGTGTATCACCCACCTCTGATCGGACAGTAGGAGGGCCAAGCGATACCCTATAGTTTGCAAGGGAAGCTTGCCGGATGCCTTTTTAGGGCTACCGAGAGACGAAGGGATGACCCGCCAAGAAGGCGCCTCGATAAGAGGGGCAGACTAAGTCTTCAGATCCTGTGCGTGGAAAACCCCTAGCGGCCTTCCTTCCGGTGTCTTGAGTCTATAGGACACTTGTCCGAGTCGATCCACTATTACTGCTTTGGCAAATTTCGGCGCCAGTTTAGCCGCGAAACGGTCTGTGGCTTTGCTCTGTGTGTAATTTCGCACGAAGACTACCTGACCTGGTATGAATGCTCTGGCGCGCGTTCGCAGATTATACTTGGTGGAGTAACGGTGGTAAGCTTCTGTTATGTGGCCCTTAACCTGTTCGCGTAGTATTTGAAGACTTTGATTTGTGGGTAGTAGCTCTAGAGCTCCATCTGTGCTGGCGTTTAAGTCACGTAATAGTTCGTAAGAGTTCCCATGCATTACGGGATGTCTTCCAAACATCAAGAAGTGGGGCGAACACTTGGTCGACTCATGAACAACGTTTCGCAGGGCGAAGGCGGTCTCGCTCAGATGCTCGTCCCAGTTCCGATGTTCATTTCCCACATAGGCGCGTATCGCGGCGAGCACGGATTGATTCGCTCCCTCCGAGGCGTTAGATTGTGGTGAGTAGGAAGGAGAGAAAGTATGTTTTACGCCGTATTTCTCCAACAATTGTGCGAGCAGCTTGGACGCGAACTGACTGCCGTTGTCCGAATGCAGGTGCTCAGGAACTCCAAACACATGGAAAATTTTACGCTCGAGGAAGTCGACTACGCGAGAAGCAGTAGCCTCGGGCATAGCTTCAAGCAGGACGAACTTTGAGAGGTGATCTAATACGATAAAAATGTACCTGTTACCCTTTCGGCTACGCGGGTAGGGTCCCAAAAAGTCACAGAACAGGCGTTGCCACGGCAAATCTGTAGATCGCATCTCACCTAGGGGTGGTTTAGGGCAGAAATTCATCGGTTTAATCCGCTTACACGTTTCGCAAGAAGCAACGAAGTTCTGGACGTCCACGGCCATACTCGGCCAGTAATATAACCGCCGCAATTTCTCGAGGGTTTTTGCCAAGCCGGGGTGAGCGGCGGCAGGTGGGCAGTGTTCCTGCTCGATGAGATGGGTAGTGAGGCCGGCTGGAACCCAGAGCTTCCAGGAGACTGGAGCATTTGTGAC